>CAWUFW010003621.1:720000-1320000 GCA_963921515.1 Calotriton arnoldi
AAGTGGCTGTATGGGTGTGTGAGTGGGTGTATGACTGTCTGAGTGGATCTGTAAGTGGGTGTATGAGTGTCTCAGTGGGTCTGTGAGTACATACGTGAGTGGGTCTTTAAGTGAGTGTGTGAGACTGAGTGGGTCTGTGAGTGGGTGCATGAGTGCCCAGGTGGGTCTGTGAGTGGGTATAAGATTCTCTAAGTGGGTATGAGACTGTACGCACGAGTCTATGAGTGGGTCTCTGTCACGACGTACCTGACCGGGACCGGGAGGAAGAGGAGAACGAGGATGTATTCCCCCCCTTATGTGTTTCCTATACTTTATTTACAGTGTCCCTTTGGTCAAAGCGCGGAGGGCTGTACCGGTCCCTTTAACCAGCTACACTTCCTGGAACCGAGGCCAACCCATGTGATACCGTCACGTGCACCAATAGGAGCCATCGAGGTCAAGAGGGAGGTCTTTATATCCGGAAGCCCGTTGGAAATCGACGAGAGGGAGAGAAACCTGGTGACACCGCGGGACGAGGAAACCAGGACGGAGGCCGAGCACGGGAGGAACTTCGAACTCAAGGACTCCGACAAAGAAACCCCCGCTGGCAACGTACAGAGGACGCCATCTCCGACCCGAAGATCACAGAGCCGGGGAGTCCAGAACCATAGGGAGCTGGACCCTATCCGGTACCACATGAACACCAGCCACGCTCTTGGAGGAGCGTGGCTCCCAGAGGTACGTGGACGAATCCAGGGTTGGCTTAGTTAGCACCTCTCAGCCGCTGAGACGCCATTAGCAAGGGGAGGGTTGACAGACATCCCTGGCATGCATGGCAGCGTAAAACCATAGCTGCGAACCGCAACACAGGTGGTGGTAGTACCGGGTGTTGGTGTACATCCCTCTCTCCCCTCCCTTAGCCAAAGCAAGTATCAGACCACTTGTCTTAAAACTTCCTCCCTTTTTTTCTTTTCATGCACGATGACCTTGGTTCGGTTGGACGACGACGAGCTGCTGTGAAGTATCCTACCTCTGAGTGGAAGACGTGGGAGAACAGAGTATTGTTGTTCCTTTGAACCAAAAGACTTTAAAATAAACCCTTTGTGCATACATCATACCCGCTCTGGTGTTCATTGCCCATTCACACATGGTGTCAGAAGTGGGATTCACTCCATAGGATCGTAGTCATGGAGACCCTAATCCAACAACTCATCCGGGGCCAGGAGAAACTAGGTTGGGCAGTGGAGAGGCAAATGACCTCGGCCCAAGCAGACAGGGAATTGTTCTGGGATACTGTTGCCCAACAATTGGAGAGCATCCACAGGGTAACCGAAGATCAGGACCGGATATCAGCGCAAGTGCCAGTCCGACAAGGAACCCAGCATGGTTTCCCCACCGTTGCATTACAGAAGTACATACCAGGAGACGACCCGGATGCGTTCCTCCTAAACTTCGAAAAAGCGGCCAAAGCCTCAGGGTGGCCCGAACAGAAATGGCCTTCCTTTTGGCCCCTTTGTTGAGTGGCGAGGCCCAGGCAGCATACCAAGTGGCCAACCCATCAGGAAACACGCCCTATAGTGAGGTCAAAGAAATCATTTTGGATCACTTGGGTATGGATTAAGAAGCTTACCGAGTATGATTCAGGAAAGAGAAAGGAAGGCCCGGAGAGAATCCGAAAACCTTGTTTTTCAAATTAAAGCACAAGTTACTAACTTGTGTAACGATATATCTGTAAGAGACAGTAGTTAGTGACAGATTCCTTACCTTAGAATATCCCCAGGCGTCAGGCTGGATCCGGAATATCCCCAGGCGTCAGGCTGGATCCGGAAAGTTTTTGCGTACCAGTACCCTTGCGCATCGGTAGGCGGCGTCGTGCGGCTCCGCGTCCGTCGTCGGCGTCGTGATCGCCGGGATGACGTCGCGGGCAGTACTTAGACGCCGCCCCTGCGCGCTGACGTCAGTTCTGTACACGACTTTCCGCGCCAGGAATGCAGAGCCATGCAAGAAGCTGACATAGGTGTCTGAAAAATACTAGGGCCCTGAAAGGGATGTCCTTAACCCTAGAAATCAGTTCGCAGAACGGGAGGATGGGTGGGCGGTAGGAATCTGTCACTAACTACTGTCTCTTACAGATATATCGTTACACAAGTTAGTAACTTGTGCATCTGAAAGAGACACGTTAGTGACAGATTCCTTACCTTAGAATAGATACCCCAGCAATACCAACCCCGGTGGTGGGTCTGCGAACAAAGATCAGACAAGGAAGTCCCGGAGGACAGAACGGCCAAAGAAGCCGTCCCTCCGGACCTGACTGTCAAGGCAGTAATGCTTTGTAAACGTGTGCAGCGAGGCCCACGTAGCTGCCTGACAGATATCCTGCAGCGGAACACCGCGGCCCAAAGCCGTGGTAGCAGCCGTTGCCCTGGTGGAATGGGCACGAAGCCCAACAGGAGGCTCCTTCTTAGCCAAAGAATAGCAGGCTTTGATACACAAGGTTACCCAGCGGGAGATGGTTCTCTTGTGCACCGCCCTACCTTTTTTGGCGCCCACGTAGCCAACAAAGAGCTGGTCATCCACCCGGAAGTGTTGTGTGCGGTCGATGTAAAAGGAAAGCGCACGTTTTGGGTCCAGACGGTGGAGCCTCTCTTCCTCTCTGGAAGGATGCGGAGGCGGAAAGAAGGTGGGCAAAGTGATGGTCTGCCCAAAGTGGAAGGCAGTAACCACCTTTGGCAAGAAGGACGGACGCGTCCTAAGAACAACCTTGTCTGGATGGACAGACAGAAAAGGAGGTTTACATGATAGAGCCTGGAGCTCACTCACCCGCCGAGCGGAGGTGATGGCCACCAGAAAGGCTGTCTTCAGAGTCAGAAGTCGAAGAGGACAGTTATGTAGGGGCTCAAAGGGAGCGCACATAAGAAAGGTAAGAACCAAGTTCAAGTCCCACTGAGGCATCACAAACGGAACAGGAGGGAAAAGGTGTGTAATGCCTTTTAGAAACCTGTTAACAACAGGGGACTTGAAAAGGGAGGGCTGATCAGGAAGCCTGAGGAAGGCCGAGATGGCACAAAGATAGCCCTTGATGGTACCCAGGGCAGAACCCTGTTGGGCCAGGGAAAGAAGGAACAGAAGAACCTCAGAAAGAGGGGCAGAAAGGGGATTCACAGCCTTTGCTGTGCACCATGCCACAAACTTGTTCCACCTGCAGGCGTATACCACCTTAGTGGAGGGACGCCTGGCTGCCAGAATCACATCACAAACTTCGGGAGGCAAGTCGAAAGGAATCAACTGCCGCCGCTCAATCTCCACGCAAGCAGGTGGAGGCTGGACAGGTTCGGGTGGAGGACCGTCCCCTGCTGCTGCGACAGAAGATCCTCCCGAAGAGGCAGACGGATCGGGGGATCTACGCTCATACTGAGTAGCTCGGGATACCAAACTCTTCGAGCCCAGTCCGGAGCCACAAGAATGACTTGGGCCCGGTCGTGCCGAATCTTCTTCAACACTCTGGGTAGAAGTGGTATAGGCGGAAAGGCGTACAACAGACCGCAACTCCACTCGCGACGAAAAGCGTCGCCGAGCGAGTGCCGCCTTGGAAATTCCAACGCGCAGAACTGATGACATTGCGCGTCCTCTTCGGTGGGGAATAGATCTAACCAAGGCTCTCCCCACTGTAGAAAGAGTCCTTGCGCCACTTCCGAGTGAAGACGCCATTCGTGATCCATCATGCACCTGCGGCTGAGTTATTCCGCCCTGGCGTTCAGGGAACCTGCCAGGTGTTGAACCATCAGGAACATGCCCTGATGTTCCAGCCATGTCCAGAGGCGCAGAGCCTCCTGACAAAGGGTCCACGACCCCACCCCGCCTTGTTTGTTGCAATACCACATGGCGGTGGTGTTGTCTGTGAACACCTGCACTACCTTCCCTTTGACAGAGGGAAGGAATGCCTTGAGTGCAAGTCGGATCGCCCGGAGCTCCAGAATGTTGATATGGAGCCGGGACTCCGCCGGAGACCAGAGGCCTCTGATCTCCGCCTCTCCCATGTGACCGCCCCATCCCAGAAGGGACGCGTCCGTCACAACTGTGTGCTCTGGCTGGGGAAGGGAGAGGGATCTGCCCATGACCCATTGCCGGTTCAAGAGCCACCACTGCAACTGTTGTGCAGTCCCCTCCGAGATCTGGACGTGATCGGACAGGTTGCCCTGGTGCTGCGCCCACTGGAACTTCAGGTCCCACTGCAGAGCCCGCATATGCCATCTGGCATGAGTGACCAGCAGGATGCAGGAGGCCATGAGGCCCAGCAGCCTCAGGGTCATCCGTACCGAAACCCAGGATAAAGGCTGAAAGATCGGAATCATAGCCTGAATATCCCGGACTCGCCGTTCGGGAGGATAGGCCCGAAACTGCGTCGTGTCCAGAACTGCTCCGATGAAAAGGAGCTGTGGAGAAGGAATCAGATGCGACTTCAGCACATTGATGGAGAACCCCAGCGAGTGCAGGAGTTCGGCCGTAGTCTGGAGGTGGGAGACGACTGCCTGGGACGAGCCCGCCTTCAGCAGCCAGTCGTCGAGGTAGGGGAAGACTGGAACCCCTGCCCGGCGCAGATGAGCTGCGACCACCGCCATCACTTTCGTGAACACCCGAGGGGCACTTGTAAGGCCAAAGGGGAGCACGGTGAACTGAAAATGCTCGAGGCCTACCGTGAACCGCAGGTAACGCCGGTGGGCCGGCAGGACCGAGATGTGAAAATAAGCGTCCTGCAAGTCCAACGCTACCAACCAGTCTCCAGGGTCAAGGGCAGTCAGGACCTGAGCTAGGGTGAGCATCTTGAACTTCTCCTTCCGGAGGAAGCGATTGACGTTCCGGAGGTCCAAGATAGGACGCATGTCCTCCTTGTCCTTTTTGGGCACCAGGAAGTAGTGGGAGTAGCAACCACGTCCTACTTCTGGGGTCGGAACATGCTCGATGGCCCTCTTGGCCAAGAGGGCCGTGACTTCCTTCTGCAGAAGTACCAAGTGATCCCCTGACATGCGGTGGAATTGAGGTGGCATGGCTGGGGGGTGGTCTCGAAGGGGAGGGAGTAGCCCCTTCGGACAATGTCCAAGACCCACCTGTCCGAGGTGATGGGACGCCAGTGGTGAAGGTGATGGCGGACCCTGCCCCCTACTGGCATGCTGTGCACCGGAAAGGAGTGACTAGGAGGGTTTGGAGGCCGCGGACGGGTTGGAGGTGGTGGCCTGACCCGCACGCTGGTTGCCCGAACCGCCACGGCGGTATCCACGTCCTCGGCCACGCGAAGACGCTTGCTGCGCGGGCCGGTGGCTGGGCAGCTGACGTGACTGGGCGCCCCTTCCGTGGCCACGAAAGGGGCGAAAAGCAGAGGTGAGCGGAGGGCGTACAACAGAAAGGCCCAGGGACTTGGCAGTAGCCCGTGAGTCCTTAAACCGCTCCAGCGCATGGTCTGCCTTTGAACCAAAAAGACCGACTCCATCAAAGGGCATGTCCATGAGTGTATTCTGGACATCACCCGAGAAACCAGTTGTTCTCAGCCAGGCGTGGCGACGTAGCGCCACCGTCGTCGCAAGCGATCTGCCCAGCGAGTCGGCGGTATCAAGGCCACAACGGATGGTGTATTCAGCCGCATCTCGCCCTTCCGCAATGGCGCGGGTAAGCAGTGTCTGGACCTCCTCAGAACACTGCGGCAAAACAGCCGCCACCGAATCCCACAGGGAGTGGGTAGATCGGCCCAAAAGGCAAGCGGTGTTGACTGACCGCAAGCCAGCACTGGAGGAAGAAAAAGCCTTCTTCCCAAATTGGTCCAGGCGTTTGGATTCCCTATCCGGAGGGGCGGTAGGGAAGGCGGTTTGGGAGGCAGAGGCTTGGACAACCAAGCTCTCGGGGTGGGATGTTGGGAGAGAAACAAGGGATCGCCCGGAGCAGGGCGATGGCGTCGGGCCACGTTCCTATCCACAGGAGCCCCTGTGGTGGGTTTGGACCAGGCACCCAAAAGAACGTCAGTGAGTGCATCATTAAACGGCAGCACAGTCTCCGAGGAGGAAGCCGCCGGCTGAAGCACTTCTGTCAGGAGGTTAGTCCTGACGGCCACAGTAGGCAACTGGAGATGTAAGGCACCAGCTGCTCTACGCAACACCGTTGCAAAATTAGCACCCTCCTCCGTAGCCACGGGAGGAGACAGCATGCCAGTGTCAGGGGAGGTGTCTAGACCACTGGCATCCCCAAGTTCCTCAGCCCAGTCCGGATCATACTCACACTGTTGTGTGAGAGGGTCCTCAGACCCCTCCCAGCTCTCCTGGTCCTCCTCTTGTTCAAAATATGGAGGAGGAGGGACATTTGGGACCCAAGGTCTCATCGGCGTCGAGCGACGTCGGTCCGGCTCCATGTCCGGAGCCGGAGAGAACCGGGGAACGACGCCGTCCGGAGCACCGGACGGCGTCAGGAACGGCACCGGGGACATCGGCGTCGGCGGAGGCGTGGTTAGGTCAACCGGCGTCGATGGGGGTTGCGGTACCACCGGAGCCGGGATCGAGGCCGGGGCCGGAGCCGAGGCCGGGATGAAGGCTGGTGGGACAGGCGAGGCCGGGACCGGAGTCGACGGCGGCGCCGGGGCAACGCCATCAGGGCCCGAAGGCGCACCGGAGGAGCCTGAAGGCCCGAAGAGGCGGGCCATGGCCGACAGGAATTCCTGTATTTCGGCCGGAGTCGCCCCCGAACCCGGAAAGGACGGGTAATGCGGGGACGGCTCTACAGGCATGTCCGGGGCCGCGGGGGCGGGGACGGTGCCGACTGGGGCCTCAGCCGAGTCGCGAGACCGGTGAGGCGAAGTCTTAGAGCGATGATGCTTCTTAGACTTTTTGTGCTTCGACTTACCCGAGGAGCGCAAAGACTTGGACTCCGACGACCGGCGGGGACTCCGCGACCGGCCCCTCGACCTCTCCCGGGACCGGGGCTTGGTGCGGCGCGGAGCCGACTGCCGGACCTCGAGTAGCTTTCGAGACCGCTCTCGCAAAGCCTTCGGATGAAGTTTCCGGCAGTCAGGGCACGACTTCGTGTCGTGGTCTCGGCCGAGACAGAAGAGACACTCGAGATGCGGGTCCGTGATCGACATCATGCGACCACAGGCTCCGCATGGCTTAAAGCCGGGCATCCCTACGACACCTCGGAGTCGTGAAGACTCGATGAAGAAACAGTGAAAAATTCACAAAAAGGTTAGTCAAAAAGTGACTAGGCACTGCTCTTCCCGGATCTGCGCTTACTGGCGCGGAAAAAGAAGAACTGACGTCAGCGCGCAGGGGCGGCGTCTAAGCACTGCCCGCGACGTCATCCCGGCGATCACGACGCCGACGACGGACGCGGAGCCGCACGACGCCGCCTACCGACGCGCAAGGGTACTGCTACGCAAAAACTTTCCGGATCCAGCCTGACGCCTGGGGATATTCCGGATCCAGCCTGACGCCTGGGGATATTCTAAGGTAAGGAATCTGTCACTAACGTGTCTCTTTCAGATAGCTGCAGCCGATAATTGGCTGAAACCCCAGGACAATTCAAAGGAGGAAATAATGTCCCTGATATACCTAGAACAGTTTATGGAGGCCCTCCCCTTCCCAACGCAGCAATGGCTTAGACAACACACAAAACTCACAGTAGAACAAGCAGTAGAGATGGCCACTACTTACTCTAGAGCCCAACCAAGAATGCCTTCTTGGGAGATAGATAGGAACATGCGTCCTAATGTAGGGAAAACTGAAAAGAAATATACAAAGCCCACAATAGACCCACCAAAAGGCCGCCCCCCTAGGCCGGAACCTATGCCATCAAAGGGTCCTCAATGCTTTGACTGCGGGACTTGGGGACACATAGCACGCTTCTGTCCACATGAGAAAACCACAGACGAACCCATGGACGTCAGCTACCTTCCCAGACATGTCATGTACACGGAGGGACTGGGTTCATGTTTTTATGTACATTTGGTGGTAAACGGGGTGTATGTAAAAACATTGTTAGATTCAGGCTGTCGACAATCGGTTATCCAAAGCGCACTGATAACCCCAGAAAACCTCCTCTAGCATCAACGTGTACCCATAAGGTGTGTACACAGAGACGTCAAGTCGTACCCGGTAGTCCAGGTGATGGTACGGTTACCGGAAGGGAAAAGTATACAAGCGAGAGTAGGGGTGTTACCAAATCTCCCAGAGAAGCTAATACTGGGGACAGACAACCCTGAGTTTTTGAGACTCCTCCGGGGGAAGAGGACGTGTTCTCAAGGCGACTCTCCTGTCCTTCTTACCCACGCTCCATGGCTTAGTGACAAAAATTTCAGATATGCCCAGAAAAATGATCCAACCCTCCAAATTGCATGGCAACAGGCTGCCTCCCCCTCTTCTCCCTCTAACTCTTCTCCTTCCTTTGTTGTGGAAAAGGACCTCCTATATAGAAAAGGGAACCCCTCAGGTCCTAAACAATTACTAATCCCTCAGGGGTTTCGGGAGCAGGTACTGTTCTTTGCCCTTAGCCACCTACTAGCCGGACATACTGGAGCCCAAAAAAACAGACAGAACATTCTTGAGCACTTCTATTGGCCTGGCATACATGCGCAAATCACTAAGTATTGCCAAGAATGCGAAGTATGTCAAAAAAAAGAACCCCTATCGACCCCCTGCAGTCCCCCTACAACCCCTGCCCATTATCGGGAAGCCTTTTGGAAGGGTAGGGATGGATCTTATCGGACCACTACCAAAATCCAGAAAAGGGAAGCAATATGCCCTAGTCGTAATTGACTACGCCACCCGGTGCCCGGAAGCCTTTTAGCTGAGAGCCCCAAACACCACCAATATCTGTGACAAACTCCTCAAGCTTTTTTCTCGTGTTGGATTTCCTCTGGAAATCCTCACAGACCAAGGCACACTGTTCGTTTCCCGTCTGATGGGTCAAGTATGTAAGTCATTGAACATATCCCAGATTAAGACTTTGGTCTTTCATCCTCAGACGGATGGCTTATGCGAACGGTACAATGCTACTATCAAACTAACTCTAAAAAAAGATGATGACGGCAGAAGGAAAGGACTGGGATGCACTACTTCCCTTAGCCCTATTCGTCATTCGCTGCCAAAAACAGAGTAGCCTGGGGTGTTCCCCCTTTGAGCTCCTGTACGGGAGACAACCCCGTACCCTCCTGGAAATGACCAAGGAAGCTTGTAAACAGGAGAAACCAGACAAGAGCAGAACCCTTTGTGAGTACACCCAGGGTCTGAGGTCCCACATACACAAACTACGTGAATTTGCCCATGCCAACCTCGAAAAAGCACAAAGACGCCAACAGGTCTTTTTTATGACAAAGGAAAAAAACGGCGTCACCTCAACATACATGACTGGGCGTTAGTCCTTTTGCCATCCTCCCTACCCAAAACCTGAGCAGAATGGAAGGGCCCTTAAGAAATAGTCGACAAAATCGGGCTGACTACTTATCGCCTTCGACTCAGTAAGAACAAGACCCAAATATTCCACATCAACCTCCTGAAGAAATGGTTAGGAAACCCCCTAAAAACAGTTTCTTGGTGACCCCGGAACAAAAAGAAACCTTCTCCACGCTAAACCTGCTCGATATTAATGAAGCCCTTTCTGAAACACAAAAGAGCTCTCTACAAAAAGTACTGACACCTTTTTCACCCATATTTACAGACATCCCGGGTCGAACCTCCATGGTAGAACACTCCAACCCTTCCATACCCGGAAAGGTGGTGAGACAACGCCCTTACCGTATCTCAGCAGCCTGTCGGAAGGCCATAGAAGAGGAAATAGAGAACATGCTAACGATGGGAGTCATTCGACCCGGTCTATCCACATGAACCCCAAGAGAAGGACTTGGGGAAGGGAACGAGAGGCGCGGGGCACCAGGAGCAGGCAGCCTCCAACATACACTGTTTATCACAAAAAGAGCTGCTCCCAGTCCAGTGACCTAAGTGCTATAAGGTTATTTTGTGAGTGCTGGCATCTCACAAAAAGTGAAAGACTGGTCTCACACACCACCTGCTTCATCATTGACCAGTCCTCGCCCCCTAAAAACTTGGTTTGATAGGGGGCGGGCATACACCTGGAGACAGGGATGCACTTCTAAATCTAAGTGGGGGCCCTTACAAAAAGTGAGTTTAAAAGTCCATTACAGATGTCAAACTAAATTTTAATGTGACTGGCATCTGTATTGTAATTAAAACCAAAAGTGTGGTGTATTGAGGATATTATTGTCCTCCCACCGTAACGTGCGTAGTCAACATGTTTCTGCCTATTGGCCCGGTCGGGCACAATGCCCGCCTACTGGCAGAAAATCATACGTTGTACCACCTGCATAGACGAGTCACCACCTCGTCTTTGTTTTAAAGCTTTGCATTTAACCATCATAAGGATGACACCCGTCATTCTGAGGACACAGTCCCTGCCATTCTGGCCTTTGCGCACCAATCCTGGCCCCTCTTGCCCAGAGGAGTAACCATAGCATCACTGGCTCTTTAGCCAAGGTTATATCTACTGTGCTAAACCCCGAGGTCACAGCTGTTCTTAATTGTGCCCGACTGCCTCTGCCACATGGCTAACCACCAACAATAATAGAAAATATCTATTTTGTCTTTATAAATATCTTTTTTGTCTTTATTTACATGTTCTTCGGAACATTTGGCCTTTTCTTTCTAAAACGCAGTACCAGCGTTTGACTTCAGCCTCACTACACAGCTCTGCCAGCAACTGAGATTGCCGCAGGCAGGTGTCTCTTTTCAAACATAGCAGTATCTCTGCACGCACGCGCTGTCTATATTCACACCTAGGTGGGGAGCTCCCCTACATGCAGGAACCTCCGCTCCCAGCATTACGCATGCGCCTATAAGGAGACACTACATGATCTCGTTACAAGCGCAAGGGGCTAAGACAGCCTTTCGCACCAGAGTGGAGACACCCCCAACCCCGCCCACACATGCCGCGCCCGTCAGATGACGATACGCACAGATTCCGGATCTCCATATATGGCCCGCACTCACTGCCGAACGACAGGCAAGCCAGGCATTTTTAGTTAACACCATTTGGCGACCCCGGATGCCGCTTAACCACCTAATCAAACCTAATTACGTGCACTCGTGCATTAAAACCAATGCGCGAACGCTATAAAAGGTCTCCCAGCCATTTCCCTCAGTTGTCATCGAGGAGGCGAGCTGCTGAGACATAGGTGTAGAAGCGGGAGACAGACCAGTAACAGTAAGAGTATGAGTGTTTTGGAATGAATGTGTGATCCCAGTGTTAACCTCACAGGAGCTCCTCATATCCATGCGTACATACGCATACCGCCTTAAACAGAGCAATTTACATGGCTACCCCTCAGCTTATTTGCTCATCTGCTTTCTTTCTCCTCTCTATAGCGCTTGACCAAAGGGGTCTTCCCTCCACAGCCTCCTATGGGGCTAGTAGGTCCCACCAAAAGGGTAAGCAATGTGGGACTCACCTCCCATTATTGAGTTTGAAGTGCACAGATGAATGTCACGTTTGCTGCACTTTGTAGCCACTCACTATGTATTGCATGTGAATGTGGCTGTCTGGAGTTTTTTCCTTTTTAAGACCTAGCTGCTTTATTACACTGTATTTTTTCTTTTTCTTCTTTACAGGTTTGAATTTTTACCTCACCAAGGTGGCGTGTGATATTGATCACCCCACTCAGTGGAACTCTCTAACCATAGAACGGTAAGGGTGGAGCCCATTGTTTCTGATAAGTCCTGATGAATGCCGCGGACCCGACCGGGCCAATAGTCAGAAACATGTCGACTACGCACGTTACGGTGGGAGGACAATAATATCCTCAATACACCGCACTTTTGGTTTTAATTACCATACAGATGCCAGTCACATTAAAATTTAGTTTGACATCTGTAATGTACTTTTAAACTCACTTTTTGTAAGGGCCCCCACTTAGATTTAGAAGTGCATCCCTGTCTCCAGGTGTATGCCCGCCCCCAATCAAACCAAGTTTTTAGGGGGCGAGGACTGGTCAATGATGAAGCATGACACCAGGTGGTGTGTGAGACCAGTCTTTCACTTTTTGTGAGATGCCAGCACTCACAAAATAACCTTATAGCTCTTTTTGTGATAAACAGTCATTCGACCCTCCCGCAGTAATTGGTCTTCACCGGTGGTCCTGGTACCCAAACCCGATGGGTCCGTAAGATTCTGCATAGATTTCAGGGCTGTAAGCGCCATCACAAAGTTTGATTCCTATCCCCTCCCTCGTATCTATGAACTGATAGAAAAACTAGGCGATGCCCAATATATCACCACGCTCGATCTCACTAAAGGGTATTGGCAGGTACCCTTGTCCCCACAAGACCAAGAAAAAACAGCGTTCTCCACCCCCTCAGGACTATACGAGTTCACTGTCCTCTCCTTTGGCCTACATGGGGCACTGGCCACATTTCAGAGGCTTATGAACATGGTCCTGCGGGAGCACCAAGAATACTCCTCCACATACCTCGATGACATAGTGATATATAGTCCTAACTGGGAACAACACCTAGCACATTGCCAGAAGGTATTCCAGGCCCTTAAGGAAACAGGACTCCATGTGAACTCCAAAAAGTCCAGAGTAGGGTACCAAAAAGTCTGACACTTGGGATACCTCCTAGGGAACAGGGTTATCGAACCACAGCAAGAAAAGGTAAAAGCCATCGTCAACTCTCCATTCCCCACAGCCAAAAGAGAAGTCAGGGCTTTCTTAGGTCTGTTGGGATACTATCGCAGGTTCATTCCCCGGTACTCTGAGATAGCATCCCCTCTGACAGACCTCTTAAAGAAAGACGTACGAATCAAAGACCTCCTTTCTCCACCTCCCCAAGCCCGCCAAGCATTACAGGAGTTAAAGCAAGCCATCACCTCTAGTCCTGTCTTGATATCCCCAGACTTCACGAGGCCTTTTATCCTCCAGACAGATGCCTCTGACTCAGGCTTAGGGGCAGTGCTGTCTCAACTATCTGATGGTGGCCTGGAACTCCCGGTAGTGTTTAATCAGCAGGAAACTGTTTCCCCAGGAAAGAAAGTACCCCATCATCAAGAAAGAATGTTTAGCGGTCAAATGGGCTGTAGATAAACTGCGTTATTACCTGGAGAGATCCCCCTTTGTGTTATACACTGACCACGCTCCGCTTCAATGGCTGAGCCGCAATAAAGGAAACAATCCCTGTGTCCTGAGGTGGTTCCTGTCCCTTCAGCCCTTTTCCTTTGAAGTCCGGCACCGGAGGGGTATCGACAATGGAAATGCGGACTTCCTGTCCAGTGTTGCTCACTTCCCCGACCGTGAACTGTCAAGGGGGGGGGATGTGTCACGACGTACCTGACCGGGACCGGGAGGAAGAGGAGAACGAGGATGTATTCCCCCCTTATGTCTCTACTATACTTTATTTACAGTCTCCCTTTGGTCAAAGCGCGCAGGGCTGTACCGGTCCCTTTAACCAGCTACACTTTCTGGAACTGAGGCCAACCCATGTGATACCGTCACGTGCACCAATAGGAGCCATCGAGGTCAAGAGGGAGGTCTTTATATCCGGAAGCACGTTGGAAATCGACGAGAGGGAGAGAAACCTGGTGACATCGCGGGACGAGGAAACCAGGAAGGAGGCCGAGCACGGGAGGAACTTCGAACTCAAGGACTCCGACAAAGAAACCCCCGCTGGCAACGTACAGAGGACGCCATCTCCGACCCGAAGATCACAGAGCCGGGGAGTCCAGAACCATAGGGAGCCGGACCCTATCCGGTACCACGTGAACACCAACCGCGCTCCTGGAGGAGCGTGGCTCCCAGAGGTACGTGGACGAATCCGGGTTGGTTTAGTATGCACCTCTCAGCTGCTGAGACGACGTTAGCAAAGGAAGGGGAGGGTTGACAGACATCCCTGGCATGCATGGCAGCGTAAAACTATAGCTGCGAACCGCGACACAGGTGGTGGTAGTACCAGGTGTTGGTGTTCATCCCTCACTCCCTCCCTTAGCCAAAGCAAGTATCGGACCACTTGTCTTAAATCCTCCTCCCTTTTTTTCTTTTCATGCACGATGACCTTGGTTCGGTTGGACAACGACGAGCTGCTGTGAAGTATCCTACTTCTGAGTGGGAGAACAGAGTATTGTTGTTCCTTTGAACCAAAAGACTTTAAAATAAACCCTTTGTGCATACATCATACCCGCTCTGATGTTCATTGCCCATTCACAGTCTCCAAGTAGGTGAATGAGTCTGAGTGGGTCTGTACATGGGTGCATCACTCTCCGAGTGAGTCTGTAAGTGGGTGCAGGAGTACCTGAACGGGTATGTGAGTGGGTGCATGAGTATCTGAGTAGGTATGTGAATGGGTGTATGTAAGAAACTGGCTCTATATATACTGCACCAAAGTGGGGTACAGTGTGTATAGAGTCCAAGGGTCTCCAGAGGTTTGGCAGAGGTTAAAGTTAGATAGAACCTTACTCTCTGAAGTGGTAGCTTGGTCGAGCAGTAAGGCAGTATCAGAGGACAGTGTTAAGCATTTGATGTACACACTCAGTCAGCAAATGAATTCACACACTCAAGAACTGAACTCTAGGCCAATTGTTTTTGTATAAAAAAATATACTGTTATTTTATTTTAGAACCAAGCAAGCCTGATACAGGTAAGCATTCAATTCTTTTCAGTAATAAGTTACTTGTTGTACACAGTTTTAAAAAGCAATGAAGATTGTACTTGATTTGATTTACAGGGGATGCAGTAGGTTGCAATACTTAGTAAATGCAGTACATTGAAATGAATGGCTTTTAAGGTAAATGCAGGTAAAATTACTTTTGCGTTACTTTTGTAATCCAGTGCTGGACTCCTAGATTCAGCACTGGGACATTTAATTAAAACAGGTAAGTAATTACGTTTTTGTAGTTTGTACGATTTTTAGAGAATATTTTCAGATTTAAAAAGTCCACACTTCGAAACTTTTTGGACCAGTACATTGAAATACATAGGCTTTTCCTGTAAATTGCAGGTAAGTTACTTTTCGGATTACTTTTTCTAACAGTGCTGGATCCTAGATTCAGCACTGGGACATTTCCTGAAAACAGTTGAGAAAATGCGTTTTAGTTAGATGTACGATTTTTAAAGAATATTCTTGTATTTCAAAAGTTGACACTTAGAAACTTTTTCACATAGAACCACCAATGTTATCCTATGGAAGGAAATTCAATTCACAGGTAAGTTACTTTTACGTTACTTTTCCTACTCAGTGCTGGATACCTAGATTCAGCACTGGGACCTTTCCTGCAAATAGTTGAGAAAATTCGTTTAGGTTATTTGTGCGATTTTTAAGGAATATTCTTAGTTTTCAAAAGTCGACACTTAGAAACTTTTTGGGAGAAAAAGTGTCAATGTTATTCTATGAGGAAAAATAGGTTATCGGTTTCGAGGTAAGTAATCGGTCTTTTGAGTTAGGGTTCTGGGGTTAGACTCAGGGGTCTCCCAGGGTCAGTGATGCACTGTTGTTGCACCCTCAGCGGCACTAGGGCGGCCGGGTGCAGAGTGTTGAGGCCCAATGTTATCCTATGGAGGATAGGGGGACTCCGGTTGGTGGCTGCTAGCAAGCAGGCCACGGGGTTGTGGGAGCAAAGCTCCTAGGGTTAAGCTCAGGGCAAGTTGGGGACCAAGTTAGCACAAAAGGGCACCCTCAGCGGCACTAGGGCGGCCGGGTGCAGGGTGCTGTTTTGAGGTTGGGTGCCCTGTTGATTTCAATGGAGATTCTCCGGGACAAAGAAACACTGCAGGCTCGGGGACGAGGATCTTCCAGGAGCTACCACCACTTCGAGGGGTAAGTTGGGATGTAGAGGGTTGGTTAGGCACCGCTGGGTTGGGCACACAAGGCCGTGGGGCATCGGGTGCAGGGGTGCCTTGGGACGTCGGATTTTCTTACCCGCTCTGGTCGCGTTAGGGGGGGTCCTCTGGATTGAGGCTGCAGACGTCGTCAGGAAGCTTGAGGCAGGTCAGGGGTCGCCGGATCTCGGGTCAGGATCGCCGGGGGGACCTCCTCGGGGTATTTGCCCACTCGAGCTCGGGCCGGATTCGGCGGGTGCAGAGTGTGCAGGATTCGCGGTTCCTGGCTGGCACCAGAAGCTGCAGTTCAAACACATCCGGTGTTCACGGGAGAAACAGCTTGGAAAGTGAAGGCAGGCAGGTCCTCCAGGGTTTTTGAGGTTGCTGGCCGCTGGACACGACAGGGTTTTGCAGGAGCAGGTTCGAGGGGAGACAGGCCTGTAGGGCTGGGGCCAAGTCAGTGGGCGTCGTCCTCTTGTTAGCTCTGCACGGCTTCTCGTCCTTCTTCTCTTCTTTTTCTTGTAGTTGCTGGATCTGCCTTCCTGGTTCAGGGCTGCCCCATAAATACTGTATTTAGGGGGCGTTTTAGGGGTCTTGCGGTCAGTAGCCAATGGGCTACTGACCTTAGGGTGACTACACCCTTGGTGTGCTCACCCCACGTGGGGGAGTGAGCACAATCCCTAGTCCAGATTGGGGAGTGCCTGCCATCTGCAAGATGGCGAGCACTGGAGAGTGGGCTTCACCTCGCCTCCCCCACCTGAGGGGTGGAGTTGGCAGAGGTGGGCACACATCCTGGGCTGGCTAGTTTTTCCCGCCTGTCTTCCCGCCGAAAGGGAGGGGAGACAGGAAGGGGGCCTGCTCCTGATAGCAGGAGAGGCTGGGGGGTCGCATTACAAAGGCTGCCAGGCCTTTGAAGCTCCCCTGCCACAGATGGCTCTTCCTGGCCTGGGGGAGGCGTGTACACCTCCGCCCAGGAAAGGCTTGGTTTCTGGGCTCAGGGAGCGTAGGCTCCCACCCTAGGGGTCCAGAAACATGTCTCGTGGTGGCAGGCTGGTGTGTACCAGTCAGGGAACCCACCAGAGGCTGGTCGTTTTTCAGGGGGCATCTCAACGATGCCCACTGTGTGCATTTTTCATTAAATCCCACACTGGCATCAGTGTGGGTTTAATGTGCTGAGAAGTTTGATACCAAACTTCTCAGTTTTCAGTGCAGCCATTATGGTGCTGTGGAGTTCGTAATGACAAACTCCCAGGACCATATACTCTTAATGGCAGCACTGCACTTACAATGTCTAAGAATGGACTTAGACACTGTAGGGGTACAGGGCTCATGCACCTGTACCCTCACCACTGGTATAGTGCACCCAGCTAGAGGGGTGACTGACCTATGCCAGGGCAGTGGGTTGTAGGCATAGCCCACAGATGTGTGCCATGTCGACTCTTCACTTTGTTCTGCACCAAAACACGCAGCCTGCAAAGGCAGTGTGTGTGTGTAAAGGTACAGGGCCTCTAAGGGTGGCACAATAAGTGCTGCAGCCCTTAGAGGTCTTCCCTGGTCACAGTGCCCTGGGTACCATTTACCAGGGGCTGACTTGTGGCCAGAGATGCCAATTGGGCACAGTGTTGGGGAAAGAACACAGGCCCTGGGAACCTGTTTGGCAGGGACCCAGGGCACATCAAGTCAAAGTGCATCAGTGGTCTGGCAAAAAGTGGGGGGGTTACTGCAACAGAAACCCACTTCCTTACAGTGTACAAGTGTCTGAGTGAGTTTGTGAGTGCATACATGAGTGTGTGACAGTGACCGGCGAATGTGTACAAATATATATATTTTTTAATATTTTCACCAATATTCACGACAACGTCCCCACGATGGTACACGGCGCGTGGAGGGACCGCGCTGGCAAACGCGTCGTCAAGGCGAATATCGCACGCGATTTAAAAAAACAACTTTGGACACAAAACTTGTGTCACTAACACACCCATTTCTCAAACATGGGATCAGAGTATCTCCACCCTGACACCTTAAGTGGGCTTTCACACAAATTTTCAGCCCCGGAAACTGTTCCCGGACGATAAAATGGCGGCCGCAACTTTCTGATCAGATTTCGTCCAGTCAATCAGAGCATTCCTGTTGGCGCGCGCATTCGCAATTCATCGCGAAACCGTTGCAAAATATCCGCGGCCAGAGATATATCTATAATTTTCAGCTTAAATTTCTCAAAAACTACTGGACAGATTTGCACCAAATAACGCGCAACAACATCTACCTTTCTGCCAAATTTGGTGTAATTCCGTCCAGCGGTTTGGGCTGTAGGTTCGACAATGCGTTCCTATGGGAATTAACATTATAAACGCACCCTTTTTTCGCGCCCCTATTTCTCGGTCCCTTCTGTGCAGATCACCCACAAACTTTCCATGACACATAGAACCTACTTTGACACTTTTTTTGAGACATTTCCTGAAGATTGGTCAAACGACGCCAAAGTTATAGCCAAGTCAAATAAATGCTTTTCCTATTGAAACTAGGATATATATATATATATATATATATATATATATATATATATATATATATATATATATCAAAGTGGCAGCCCCTCCTGGCAGCACATCAGCTCTTCTTCCTGGCAGAATGTCCTCAGTCCAGAAGTGTTCTGAGTATATGGTGTCAGAGGTCCAGTACTTATACCCATTTTAGCCTTTGAAGTAGGGAGACTTCAAAGAAAGCTCTTTGTAGTGCGCAAGACCCTGCCCTTCCTGACTCTGGCTCCAGACACACTACAGGGGAGTCTGCAGCTCTTTTTGTGGGGAAAGGCACAGCCCTATTTAAGTGCAAGTATCAACTTCTCTCACCACTTTAGCCCAGGAAGACCCATCAGCCTGGTGATAGCCCATCAGGATATGCAGGGCACATCTCAGCTCCCTTTGTGTGCGACTGTATAGAGTAAATTCATGAAGCACAGTTGTCACCCTGACCCAGGCGTGTATTCTAGGGACAGGCAAAGGCACAGAACTGTTAAAGTAATAAAGTGCCAGCTTTCTAAAAGGGGCATTTTTAGAACTGCAATTTAAAACCAACTTCACTAAAAGATGTGTTTTTAAATTGTGAGTCCAAAGACACCAAACTCAAATTTTCCATCTGCTCCCAATTGGAAGTTACACCTGTAAAGTGTTACAAAGCAGCTCCAATGCTAACCTATGAGAGAGAAAGGGCTTGCTGTACTGAAAAACGAATTTAGCAGTTTTTCACTACCAGGACATGTAAAACTTAAAAGTACATTTCTGATCTTTTAAATACACTGCACCCTGCCCAGGGGGCTACCTAGGGCCTCCTTTAGGGGGTGCCTTACATGTAATAAAAGGGACGGTATGGGCCTGGCAAGTAGGTGAACTTGCCAGGTTGACATGTCAGTTTAAAACTGCACACACAGGCTCTGCAGTGGTAGGCCTGACATGTTTGAAGAGCTACTCATCTGGGCGGCACAATCAATGCTACGGCCCACTAGTTGCATTTGATGTACAGGCCCGTGTAGTGCACTGTACTAGGGACTTATTAGTAAATCAAATATGCCAATCATGGAGAAACAAATCATACCATGATTTAGAGGAGAGAGCATATGCATTTCGCACTGATTAGCAGTGGTAAAGTGCCCAAAGTCCTAAAGCCAACAAAAGAAGGTCAGAAAAATGGGCGGAGGAAGGCACAAAGTTTGGGGATAACCCCTTTACATTCATTTTGTAGAAAAGTAGGATTTGCTTTCATGGTAACCCCCATTTTTTGCCTGACGTGTTTTGACTGTAGTTTGCTGGGATCCTTCTAATCAGCACCCTAGCATCTGTGCTCTCCCAAAAATGGCTTTGGTAAGTACTTTTGTGCTTCCACATTAGGCTACTGGTGTACCCTTATATGTCCCTAGTATATGGTACTAAGGTACTCGGGGCATAGGTACACCAGGGGTCTCCCATGGGCTCCAGCATGTATTGTGCCACCCAAGGGAATCCACTTCAACTTTGACTACAGGCCTGCCACTGCAGCCTGTGTGAGTTGGTGCTTGCACCTCTCAACACATATAAGTTTCCTTATAGGTGAGGTCACTGCACTTAAAACCACCAAGTTCTGAGGGCAGAGTGCTTGGTTGTAAATGTGAGGGTACCTCTGCATGAGCAGAACACTCCTACACACCCTGGAGTCGATTCTTCAGGCTCCGTAAGTGCGGCCAGACATTTTAAGATATATAGTGGACATCAGTCATTATGAGATGTCCAACTACATAATGGCTGCGCCGAACCTGGTCATGTTTGGTATCAAACATGTTGGAATCATACCACAAAACCAATTCCGGTGTTGGAGATAGGATATCATGTACCAGTACCAGCCTTTAGGGTCTGCCAGCAAGCAAGTGCTGCTGCCGACACAGATATGATTCTGCCCTCCTGCTGCTGAGCTGAGCTCGAGCAGGGGAAGGTAGAACAATAGGTTTCCTGTCACAGAGAGGACAGGACTTAGTATATTGGGCTGGTGTGGGGGCACTTTGCAGTGCCACCAGACTGCATTCAAGGGCCCTTCTTGCCTACTCCGGTTTTAGCCAGTTCAGGAACCCTTGATTCCTGCTCTGGCGTGAAACTAGACAAAGGACAGGGGTGTATCTTTCCCTCTGTTCAGCCCTTCCTCTAAGAGGGACCCCCCCCTGAGTCGTTCTAACCCTTTCCGTGGGTTTTTAAGGGCTCCTCTGTCGGTGGGTCCTCAGTTTTGTCATGGAACAAGACTCACCTCTGAAACCAAGACACTCTTCGGCAGTTTGGACACTTGGACTTCGTTGGACTTCGACTGGAACCAAGACTGCATCAAGGAAGCCTCCTGCTGCTCCTGGTTTCGCTGTTCTTCAAGTCTTCTTCCTTGTCTGTGTATGTGCTTCACTCAGGTTCTCAAGAAGACCTGTGGGCACCAAGGATATCCAAAGAAATCATCTTTGGAGTGAAGGAGTGTCTCTCCTGTATCTGCAGGCACTGCTATGAAGGTGACCGGTCTGCTGTTCCTGTCGTCCTACGGACTTCCTGAGGCCCAGCAACACAGGTGGTGGTTCTGTGCGTCTCCAAAGGCCTGACCTGTCTTCCGTGCAATTTGGAGGACAGTATCCCTTGTCTGAGGCGCTGGGACAAAACCCCTATGCACCACATCGACTTGCCGTTGCTAAGGCTTGTTGGTTCTGCACTCTGGAGATCTTTGGGCTACAAGAAGTTCCAGCGTCCAGCACCTTATCCCTCAAAGATCAGCGTACTCACTACATCCCGTGCACCGTGGGTCTCCATCTTTGGTGAGCTGCCTGAGGTCCTCTAGAGACTCCTGTGTGGTTTCGGCCTGGGGGTCCTCTCGAGGGTCTTCTCCTGCTTTGGTGGGCTCCCCTGCATGCTCAGGGCCTGCTCTGACTCTCCTGCACTTGGGGAGTCCCTTGGACCTTGCAGGTCCCAACGATTGCATCTTGTCGTCTTCCACGCCAGTTGCGGCTACCAAGACTTGTTGGTGCTCCCGCCAGACACCAACCACCTTTACACTGACATCCGACGTGGGGCAGCTCATGCGTAGCTCCTGGTCTGTCTCAGCTAAGCCTGATCCTCATAGCTGCAGCGACAAGATCACCATCTTCACTCCAGAACCTCCTGATATTGTGCTTCTGTGCCTCCTGGTCACCTCCGAGTGGCATAGATTCTGTCCCCTCTGGTTGTAGGTTCTCCTCTTCAAGAATCCACCCCTGGATTAGACCGGACTCCTTCATAGGCTTCTCCAGAGGCATCTTCTTCGACGTTCTCCGTTGTCGTCCACGGCAGGTTCCGACGTCACTTCACCCCTATGCATCCGGATTCCCTGGTGCAGTTAACCTGGCTCCTGGGGCATCCACGGGTGTGGTGGCTCTCCAACCTTCCGTTCCCCAAATGGTTTCTTCGGGGTCCTATGGGAAGGGTCCTTCTCATTTAAAACTGCAACCTCGACTTCTCTAGAGACTTCCATTGGGCACGTGGCTGTGTTTCCACTCTGTACACAGCCTCCGTGGGATTCCTGGGTACTTACCTCGTGTGGTTCTTCCCATCAGTTCGCATTCCACTTTCTTAGTATATGGTTTGGTCTCCCCCTGGAGCCAAATGTATATTTGTGCTACTTACCTGATTTCTTAGATGTATTTTCACACGTACTATTGATATGTCAGGCTAGGAGATATACCAATGTGTTATGATTGTGTTTGTGTAATAAATACTTATTTTTATAAACACTGTGTGGTTCTGTTTCATCTAATCTACACTGTCGATACAATGTGGAAAAAGAAGTTCCCTTACACTCCTTCAAGATAAGCCTGAAGGCTGCTCTCCACAGCTACTACTTTGAGAGTTTTCAATGGTTATCAAAGACCACTAAAATCACCATAAAGGCTGCCTAGATTAGTGCAAGGTACATCACTTCCTTAAGTGTGCACCATATACTAAGCCAGCCTCCGACACATGTGCAAAAGTAAATTTTGAGATCTGTATATCTACACCAGAATGGCATGTCAGCAGTAGGGAAATGGAGTATGAAAAAGCCCACAGTTAGGAAAATGGGAGAACACCAAATAATTATTGGACTTCGTCACAGTTGATTAGAAAAAGTGTTAATGCCATGCTATGGATGGAAGACAGATGCTATGTCAGGCCTGGAGGCGAAGATTATGCTTTCTTTTCTTTACTTAAATCAAAAAGCAGCCAATAATGCTTCGCAAAAGTATGGAGGGAGGCCCAAGTTGCCACCTTGCAGATATCTACAACAGGGACACCTCTAGCTAAAGCCGAAGAAGACTTAGCTCTGGTGGAATGAGCTCGCATACCTTCAGGAGGTTCCTTCTTGGCCAAGACATAGCACATCTTGATGCAGAGTATAATCCACCTGGACAACGTTCGCTTGTGGACAGCCTTGCCCTTCATTTTTCCCATGTATCCAATGAAGAGTTGATCGTCCAGCCTGAAGTCTTTAGACCGGTCCAGGTAGAAGCTGACCACCCTCTTAGGGTCCAGGCGGTGAAGTCTACCCTCCTCCTTGGAAGGGAAAGGGGGAGGATAGAAAGTGGGTAGAGTAATAGATTGCCCTACATGGAAAGGGGTGACAACCTTAGGCAGGAAAGCAGCTCTGGTCCCAACAACCCTCTTATCTGCAAGAATAGAAGTGAAAGGGAGCTTAGAACTAAGAGCCTGTAGCTCACTGACCCTCCTGGCAGAAGTAATCGCAATCAGGAAAACTGTCTTGAACGACAGGAGCGTCAACGGACAACTATGTAAAGGCTCAAAGGGGGATTCCATCAGGAAAGTAAGAACTAAATTTAAATCCCACTGAGGCATGATAAATGGAGTGGGAGGAAACCTGTGAGCGAGACCCTTAATAAATCTCATGACTATAGGAGACTTAAACAAAGAGGGTTGGTCTGGCAAGCAAATAAAGGCTGACAAGGCAGACAAGTAGCCCTTAACAGTTGCTACCGCACAACCCTGTTGAACCAAGGAAAGAGCAAAACTCAGAATATCAGACAAATGGGCCTGTAAAGGATCAATTGATCTCTCTCCACACCATCTAACAAACCTGGCCCACCTACCAGAATAGACAGATATTGTGCAGTGTCTTCTGGCCGATAATATAACATCCACCACCTCCGATGGGAGAGAGAAAGAACTCAGGTTTCACGGTTCAATCTCCTTGCATGAAGATGCAGACTCTGGAGGTGGGGGTGTAGAAACTGCCCCTGTGACTGTGAGAGGAGGTCTGCCCTGAGAGAGAGACGGAGCGGAGGGTGCGAAGAGAGGTGAAGGAGGTCTGTGTACCACACCCTTCTTGGCCAATCCGGGGCGATCAATATGACTTGGGCCCGGTCTTGGCGAATCTTCCTCAGAACCCGAGGAATCAAGGGTATGGGAGGGAACTCGTAAAGAAGCTGTGAACCCCAATCTAACTGAAACGCGTCCCCAACGCTCCCCGCATCGGATACTGGAGACTGCAGAACTACGGGCAGTGCGCATTCTTGTGAGTGACAAAAGGTCCAACCGAGGAAACCCCCATATCCTGAAAATGTGATGGACCACCTCCGGATGAAGACGCCACTCGTGATCGGCCGAGAACTGCCGACAGACTGTCCGTACGCACATTCAGCACTCCGGCCAGATGATTCGCAATCACACAAATCTGATGGTCCTGAGCCCAGGACCAGAGCCGCAGAGCCTCTCTGCAGACAATACAACCCTACTCTTCCCCGTTTGTTTATGTACCTGTTGGACTTGGCCCTTTTTGGCAGGTTCACCCCTGAACTTTTTGCCTTAAGCTCTGACATAGTGGTAGTGATTTTTGGCCTCTGCGCACTTTAGCACTGTGGCCCAGTGTTAAGTGCGCGCGCGCGCTGAGTGCGTGTGGTGAGATTGGCCTGCCCTCCCATAGGAATGCATGGGGGATATGTGTGTTCATGGTAATCCCTGGTATGAGGGGAGTGCAGGGTCGAGTTTAGTATGTGCGAACTCGTGAGAATAAATGCTGCGCAATGGTGTGCGCAGATTTATTATGACCAGTGTAGAAATACCACTTCTAGAAGTTGGCATTTCTGTGTGCTCTGTGTCTGCCTGCCTGATGTGAATTGCATGTCTGGCTTGTGAGTGACAGGGGCTGGGAGGTGTGTGTGGCTCCAGGAGGGGCAGGGTGAGTCAGCGCAGGGCTGAATGGAGAGATCTCCATGTAGATGGGTGGGAGGAGTTGCACCTGGGACCTGAATAGGACTGTGCCTTCCCTCTACAATGCTGGCTCCACCTCCTGTGGTGCGTCTGATGTCCCTAGCCTACACTATGAAAAGGAGAGAGGAGCTGAGCAAAACAAAGTGCTCCAAAGCTCCCCTAAACCAGTTGTATCTGGTTCCCCCAAACCCTGCACCTTTAGACAAAGGAAAAGGGTGTATAAAAGATGGGGCTGTGACCCCATGAAAGGTTCAGTTCTTGTGCTGTATTTGTTCCTGAACCGGCAGGGCGTGCTGCTGCTGGGGCCCAGGGGGAGGATGCCAGGAGGGCTTGCCTCCCTGGGCCCTGCATTGCCCTTATATCCCTAAGGACTTCCAGGACTCTTATGGCTCCTTGCGCCCTGTGAACGCTGCCCCTTTTAATTTCCTGGTGCCCTGGGAGAGCGATATCGTGCCAGGGGAGAGGAGCGCATGGGCTGTGCAGCGCGCGCTGGAGAGAGAGAGGGAATCCCCCGGCGTAGGGATTCCCCCAGTAATGCTGGAAATGGTGGGTGCCCACCCCGCTTTATATTCCTAAATAAAGAGGGAGCCTACCCCTCATTGCCGCATCCCGAGAGAAATCACCGCCGCGGCCCGTGCCACAAACAGGGAAGAAACCGCGATCCGTGGCCGCCTGGTTGTGGGCGGGACCTTGCGGACGGAAGCGGAAGGGCCGTGCGGCCGGAAACAAAGGGGCCGGTGACGATGCGGGGCTCCCGTGAGCAGATGGGAGCCCCAGTGCGGAGGAAGTCCGGAGCCTTGCGGGCTCCATACCCAAGTCCCGGGTCCCAGGAGGGGGCCCGGGTGAAGTGAGAAGTGGCGGCCGAGGCCGCCGATGCAAGTGCGGGGCTCCCATGAAAGAGGGAAGCCCCGCGTGTGCAAGGAGGCCGGCGCGACTCGAAGCGGAGCTCTCATGAGGAGAGAGAGCCCCGCATGTTGGGAAGACCGGGAGAAGTGAGGCCGGTCCCGCAGCAGAGAGGAGTCATTCCCGGTGAGTGTTAAGTCTGAGCGGGCCCGCCGTTGCGGGCCGCTCCAACGCTTGGGGGCAGTTTTACTATGAATGAGAGAGCCTCCTTGAGTATTCACAGCGGTACCGCCATGGCGGACCGCTGCACCGATGGGGCATATTTGTTTTTAGGGCCCCAGTGGGGGTCCCGAGGGCCAGTGGCGCCCGTACCGTCTTCCCATTTGGCCATTATTTCAGCTGCCCCGCTTGCTAGAGGGCAGCTGCCAGGTCTTGGGGGCATATCGAGGCGCATTGTCGGCGCCTGGGCGGTCCCGCCAGAGAGCGGGCCGCCCCAACGATGGTGGCACATGTTGTAGTGCTACAGGGGGTCCAGAGGGCACAGAGGTGCCGGGCCCCCCTCCTTTATGCAAAGTGCCACGAACTGGGCACAATTGAGAGAGAGTCCCTGAGAGGGACCAGAGGCACAGTGAGTTGCACAGCTGCCCAGCAATTAGTGGGCAGCTGCTACGTTTAGGTTTGCGCAGTGGCGCACTTTTGATTTCGCTGCCTAGGCAGCAGCCCTGACATTGTGGACATAGGGCATTTGAGCCCTCCAAGAAGGCCAGTTGGCCAGGGGGACTATGAGGTTAATAGGGCGCCAGGCCCTAATATGATTTATGTGTCTAATGATGTTTATGCTAATGAGATTATTGCATACTGCGTGTATGCTGGTGAGGACTAATGCGTAATATGTTTATGCTGGTGAGGTTATGGACTAATGCGTTTAGGCTTATGAGGTTGGCGCAGAATGTATTTCGCGCCTAATGTGATACTGTGCATAATGTGGTTTATGTTACAGGCTGATGCTGAATACAGTGGTTACCAGTGATTACTGGTTGTACGTTTATGATGTGTGCTACATTTATTCTAAGTGCTACAGTTACTAAGTTCGCTTTGTGCTGGTTCTGACAGTGGTCCAGTTGGCCCTGTCAGATGTAAATAATCCCTTGTAAATACGACCTAGTGCCAGGTGGCACCATGTGTATTATGTGAGTACTATTCTAATGTGTTGAGAATACAAAGGCTATTTTTGATATAACCTTGTGTGGAGTTCCTTTTGTAGTGTGCCTGGTATGTTGTTGCTGTGTGCGTGCGCAAACGCTTTACACATTGCCTCCGGGATAAGCCTGACTGCTCGTGCCAAGCTACCAAGGGGGTGAGCAGGGGTTATCTTTGGCGTGTAACTCTCTGCCCTGACTAGGGTGGTGGTCTCTGCCTGGCTTTGGCGCAAGCCTTAGCCAACCAGAGATCCCATTTCTAACAGTACTGCATCGTGGTAGTATTATCCGTCAGTTCCTGAACCGACTGACCACTAAGGGAGGGAAGAAAAGCCTTGAGAGCCAAACGTATTGCCTGCAATTCTAGAAGATTGATGTGAAGCAATCTTTCCTCTGGAGACCAAAGGCCCTTGATCTCCAGATCCCCCAGATGAGCTCCCACCCCAGAGTGGAGGCTTCCGTTATCACTGTGGCCACGGGAGAAGGAGGTTGAAACGGCTTCCCCTGAGACAGGTTGCCTGGAGCATTCTACCATAACAGCTCTGCTGCAGTGTCTCTGGAGATTCTGACCACCTCCCTGAGATAAGCGTTGTGTTGAAACCACTGCCTGCAGAGGCACCACTGGAGAACCCTCATGTGCCAGCGTGCATGGTGGTTGACCAACAGTTTGCAAGAAGCGAACAGACCGAGCAGGCGCAAAACCTTCAGGACTGGAACAGCGCTCCATCTTGAAACATTGGAATCATAGCTTGTATGTCTAGAATCCTCTGACGAGGCGGGAAAGCACAACTCACAGTAGTGTCCACTACTGCCCCTATGAACAGGTTGCGCTGAGAGGGCACCAGGTAAGATTTGGGTACATTTATCGAAAAACCCAAGTCGAACAACTGACGCATTCTCTCTTGCAAATTATGCAGCACCATCTCTGGCGACTTTGCTTTGGGCAGCCAGTCGTCCAGATAGGGGAAAACAGGAATCCTGACCATCTGAGATGTGCTTCAACCACCGGCATCACCTTTGTGAAGATCCATGGTGAGGATGTAAGACTGCAAACAGGTAGTGTTGAGACCCCCACCGTAAAACGGAGATACTTCCGATGAGACTCTAGGATGGGAATGTGGAAATACGCATCCTGTAAATCGATCAACACCATCCAGTCTTCCTGCTGCAGCGCCAGCAGAAAATTAGCTAGGGTCAACATCTTGAAATGCTCCTGTTTGAGGTAAAAATTCAAGATCCTGAGGTCTAGGATCGGTCTCAATCGCCCGTCCTTTTTGGGGATCAGGAAATACCAGGAGTAGCATCCCTGACCCTTTTCATGCTCCAGAACAACCTCTATCGCACCTTTCTGTAGCAAGGACAGGACCTCTTGTTGCAGGAGCAACAGATGGTCCTCCGCACACCAGCCCTGGCAAGGAGGGAAAGGAGGGGGAAACTCCTGGAAAGGAAGGGCGTACCCATTTTCCACAAGATTCAAAACCCAAAGATCTGACGTAACAGATTTCCAATTTTGTAGAAAATGGGACACCCGACCTCCCACAGGTTCAACATGCTCTAAGATGGGGGATCTGGAGCGGCTTCCCTGCGGAGCCAGTTGGGGTAACTGGAGAGGAGGAGGAGGAGGAGGAGACTTGTTGGCGAGCAGACCCTCGCAGACGACCTCTTCCCTTCCCTCTGTATGTTCTATATAGCGAGTTCTGTTGTTGCTGCTGCTGTTGCTGTCGGGCCCAAAATGGAGCAGCCTTCCCAAAGCCCCAAAATCTTCGGTATTCAAAACCCCTAGGCTCGGATTGCAAACCTAAAGATCTAGCAGTAGCTCTACTATCTTTAAAACGTTGTAGAGCAGAGTCCGCCTTGGCCCCAAAGAGTCTAGCGCCATCAAAGGAAAGATCCAACAGTGTGGCCTGAACATCCGGAGAGAATCCTGATCCTCTTAACCAGGCGTGCCTCCTAGTTGCCACCGATGAGCCCATCACCCTAGCAACTGAGTCAACCGTATCAAGCCCGGACTGAATCACCTGACTGGGTACAGCTTGAGTGTACGACAGTACCTCCGCGAAGTGGCCCTGGACATCCTCTGGCAGTTTAGGAATCACATCCTTAGCTGAGTCAAACGCATGGATGTAGCATCCCAACAGGCACGTGCCATTAGTCAACTTCAAAGCCATACTGGCCCTTGAAAATACTTTTTTAGCCGACTATTCAAGTTTTTTTGAATCCCTATCCCCCGGAGTGGAGGGAAAGGAACCCGAGGATTGTTTTGAGGAAGATGAAGCTTGTACCAACAAGCTCTTAGGTGAAGGGTGTGTTGACAAAAAAACTGGATCCCCAGGCGCAACTTTGTATCGCCTTGCCACCGTTCTTGATACAGCTGGGGCAGACATAGGCTTCTGCCATACTTCCAAAATGGGTACCGTCAAGGCTTCATTGAACGGAAGCAAAGATTTCACCACTGATGAAGGGGAGTGAAGAACCTCTGTCAGAATGTTTGATTTGACCTCTGCAGTGGGCAACTGTAAATCCAGAAGGTCAGCACCCTTCCCTACAGCAGAATGGTAGGAAGAAACCTCCTGAGAAGGAAGAGCTTCGGGAGAAGAGAGTTCTCACTCTGGTGATGTGTCCAGCCCACTAGCTTGCTGAAGCCCTTCAAAATCATTCATGGGATCCAGTATCTCCCCTTCCTCCGCTTCTTCCTTTTGCTCCTGGAATTCCTCCTCTTCCATAAGCCTCTAAGCCTCCCTTCTCGATCATATCTTCGGTATCGGCGTCGGCGGTGCCAGACCCGGCACCTGTGACTTTAGAGCCGGTGTTGATGGAGGACCTTCAGGAGCGGATGGAGGCGCCGCACGAAGTTGAGACTGCGCCGGGCCGGAGCCCGATGGTGCCGGAGAATAGTCCATCCTTTCCTGGGATGGTATCGGCATCGAGAATCTCAGCGTCGGGAGAGGCCAAGTTAGAGTCATTGACATGAAAGGCATAAAGGGTGCCTGGGCATAATGATGGTGTATGCCCATGTTAAAGGAAAGCGGTCCCACGGGGTCACCAGGCACACCGGATGGGTTAACCGCGCTGTAAACATGCCATACATTGCATTTAAAAAATGCAAAGGATCCACACCTGGAGCCGGAAAGGGTGGGTACGGATCTGGAACTGCCTGATATTGAACCGCCCGAGGTTGCAAGGCAGGTTCTGGCTGCGGCGCCGGAGACACCGGAGCCTAAGTGGCTGGAGGCGAAGGACTCACAACCCTGGGCGCCGGAGAGTCCCTTGGAGTTGTAGAATGCACAGGAGTCACCTTTCGGTGAAGGGGAAGGTGAGATGTCATCTTTCCTATGACGCCGTAGAGCTGGAGATCCCGACTTCGGCGACTTGTCTTTAGAAGAGCGACACTTGGAACCATGATGCTGCTTCTTCTTATGTTCCCTCAATGACTTTGAGGTGTGTGGAGTCGGTGAGTTCGACCTCGACTTTGTCCTCTTCCGACCCCTCTTCTGCTTCTTTGCCTGAGCCATGAACAGTTTCGCTTTCCTCTCCTTGAGGGCCTTTGGGTTCATCTCGTGACACGAAGAGCATCCCTCGACGTCGTGGTCCGACAACAGGCACCAAAGGCCATCATCGTGGGGGTCCTTGATGGACATATGTCCCCCACATTCCCTACAAAGTTTGAACCCTGACTTTTTCTGCGTAGCCATCGCACTGCTACAATTACAGATCAACTGTAACAATGTTAATCACAAAGAAATGGAGAGTCCTAGAAAAAACGTTTCACGTCGACAGCGTGGAAAAAAGGGAACCGACGTCAGCACGCCGACGAGGTCTTCTTATGGCTCCGAAGACATCACTCGGAGTCGAGAGCAGAGCCGATCCATTGTAACGTCCTAGATGACGTGGGAGAGCTATGAAAAAGGTTTCAGTGGAATGCTGCGCGAGGGGTAATTCAAAAGGTGAGGAAGCCACAGGCAGATGTATCCATCAGAACTGTATCTACTATTTACGCTTTTGGTGCTTGTAATCACCTTCATCTGCTTCTGTCTACTGATTATCGCAGCACATGTATTCTATACAAGAATAACGTTGGTTCAATAAATATATTGAAAACATCCCATTCTGTATATTTCTCGGAGTACAAGTAAGCACGAGTGACTAAGCAAAAGGTTCTGATCAGTTTCCACGATCCCCGAGGGTTCAGGGTTGTCATGTTCAGTGGTTGCCAGAAACCATTCGCTCACTGGTAAGGTTAGGGGGGGCTTTTGGTGGCACTGTGAGCAAGCTGGTCTCTAGACTAACATATCCTACGGGGGTGCCCGGAATCAGTCTAGACACCTCACCCGAAGATAAAGTTGTCCAACAAACGCGCAGATTCTACTGATTAGTAGGAACTACACGACAGTTCAACAGAGGTCAACCAATCAGGACGTCCCATGGCCATCATAGTCCTATAGCAGTGTCCTTTCTTCGCTGCTCCTCGCAGCAATAAGATAAGCGCAGGCTTGAAGCCACTTATTTATGCTTCTTGGTATTCATGGTGTGTTTTGCCTTAATTACTGGTTTCCCTTCACAGGGCCACTCAAACAGCCATGGAAGCATGCACGCTTCGAAGCGGTGCTATTTTGTGTGTCAGGGCTGTGCGATGCAGTCCTCCAACAACTTGGTGGCGCCCGCACACAGTTTCAGGGCTCAGCCTGACCACCGACTTCATCGCATTCCTGTCAGCAGTGCGATCGCTGTTTTGGACACGGTATCTCCTTCACGCCCCAGGCCCTGAGTGTTGACACCCCTCTGGGATATGATCTTCCACCTATGGTGGCAAGATTTTCCCTGTCATCTGCAGCGCTAGAAACGCACCCGACACCCGCTGGGCAGGTACTGGAGGTCGTTGACCTCCTTTGTTCTACCGTGCATAGGCCCGCCCTGGGCATTACGAGGCTGCACTGAAGCCTCTTCTGACGCGCGAAGGCTATTTGCTGGGGAGTACAACCCCTTCCACTCCGTTAGGAACACCCCATCCGAACTTTGTTATAAGTGCAAAAAAATAAAAATAAATTAATACCCAAAAAATTTTAACAATTAACAGCATAAAAACTATCAGATTAAATTGCAGTAGACAATTGATGGTTATCCTATCCTAAAGGGAATTTGATACCCACCCTGATTGCTGCCTCAGGCCCCCCTCATTTGTGCTAGTGCTAACCAGATCATCCTAAGCCACCATAATGCAGACGATCCAGGACTCCTACACTGAAGAGCCGGTTACCTACTTCCCCATAGATGACGATATTGGCAGTGTCATGGACGCATACATTCACCGGGCTGTCTTGGAAGCATTAATTCCACTGGAAAATAAGCTCATGATGCTAGCAGCGCAATGCCTAAAATCCCTTAATCCGAGGGCAGACCCAGAGGGCCCCCACAGCCTACGGGCAGACCAGAGACTCTCCCAACAGGCCAGTAAGAAGCGTACTTGACCATCTAAAGCGTGCCTGCACCATAGCTCCAAGGAGCTGGCAGGCCCGTCAGAACTCCCCCCTCCCCCCCGCGCCCCGTTCAGGACCTAGACCCCTCATCCCCTGCCCCTCTATCACCGGATGGTGATGCCTCCCCAGCTTCAGATACCAACTTAGAGACAGATGGGCCCTGGCGTCGGGCCATACTCAGCCCCAGTACCGCCTGACGGCGAGGGACAGCCCTCGGCTCCTGACTCTGACCTTCTTAACCCAGATGACCTCCTACACCCCAGATCCTCGGACTGGGTTCTGGCCGAAAAGGTGGCCACCTACGTGGCCGAGAGACTGAGGAAGGCCATGGATAAAAAGGTCTGCAATCGCCTGAAGGCAGAATGTCCCTGCCCTTCCTTGGCGAATAAAGTGGCCCTTACGCTGGAAATAGACCCACCGTATGGCGACCTTCCTCGCTAAGTATATTCATGACCCCAAAAAGTGCGTAGATCGATCATGGCGGTCCTCTCAGGACCAACTTCTTGATATGGCAGGCCCGCTAACTAAAATACTTGATATGGCGGAGGATGCCAAGGCCTCCGGCTCCCTTATTTCACCAAGGTTCTCGCTAGGTGGGCTCAGAGGGCAATTATATTTCTTGCCCTGTCTACAGAGAGGAGGAGGTCCCTTCTGATAAAAATCGACCCCAAACTGGGGGAATTGGCCAGCTCCGAGGCAGGGCCAGTAGCGCAGGACGGCATGTTCAGTGAGCCCTTCATCAAGGAGCTCAGTAAATTTGTTCAGACATTTAATTCCTTGGACAAAGCCCAGGTCTCTATTAAAAAGATCTTCTACCCTCTGGGTTTTCACCGGGGTAGGCCGTGAAAGGGAGTGCTTGGCCGACTGTGGGTAGCAACAAGCCCTTTCCTGGGGCTCAGACTCTAGACAAGGCCAATTTCAAGACCAGTCCAGATTCCGCGGCTTCTACCCCACCCGCTCCTACCCCAGGCACCGCGGCTCCAGAGGCGGATCTAGAGGTGGACATCAGGAGAACGCCTCTCCCGGTGAGTGTCATCCCTTTCTCACACGTACAGTGCAGACTGGCACAATTTGTACACAATTGGAGAAATAGGACTTCAGATGCTTGGGTTCTACAGACCATCCAAGGCTTTCAGATAGAGTTTTATGGCTCCCCCATTCAACCCATGCCTGCCCAGCTCATTCATCTTCCCGCAGAGCAATCATCATTGGTAGACGCAGAAATTCGAGACCTTCTAGTCAATGGGCCATTGTTCAGACGACCCGCATCCTCGCGGCTTCTTCAGCAACGTTTTCTCAGTGGACAAACGCGACAGCAGGAAATGGCCAGTGATCAATCTCAAACAATTCAACGAAAGGCTGGTTTACCGCCACTTCAAGATGGAGGATATTGACCTCCTCCGAAATCTTCTCCTCCTCAATGACTGCTAGTCCATCTGGATCTAAAAGATGCGTACCTTACAGTATCCATATTTTCCCCTCCCCAGCGCTTCCTCCAGTTTCAATGGCTCGACAGCACTTACGAATTTACTACCCTGCCGTTCGGCCTCTCCTCGGCTCGTTGGTGCTTCACCAAGATCCTCCAACAAGTGGTAAAACACCTTCGGGCCAGGGGGTTCGTCTCATATTATACCTGGACGATCTCCTGCTGATGAACCAGAACCTGCGAGTCTTGCGCACCCATCTTAAGTGGGCAATTTTCCTCCTACAATCTCTAAGTTTTCTTATCGAGAGAAAAAGTCATTGTTGTCTCTGACACAATACTTAGTATCCTGGCCTTCGAGGTGGACTCTGTCCGAGCAACTCTAAGCCTCCCCTCTCAGAAGGTTGCCAAGAACCATCACAAACTGATCCACACTCTAGCAAAATCAGTCACCTCCCTTCGCCAAGTGGCGCAAGTGGTAGGCCTTCTCTCCTCATCCATCCACGGGATATTCCCGGGACCTTTGCACTACAGGGCCACAAGATTTCTCATTTAAAAAGCTTTCTGAAGTAGTACTCCAAGTGCGTTCCCCTGTCAGCAGAAGCGAGGGCAGAACCCCAATGGTGGCTGGTACACATGGAAGCATGGAAAGGCCGCGCCATATTCGAGTCACAACCAGACCTGGTGATAGAATCAGATGCCAGCGGAGTGGGGTGGGAAGCTCGATGGAGGGTGGGGGGGTTGATTATCCACGGGCGGAAGATGGTCAGAATTAGAGAGCTTTCTTCACATCAATTGCTTGTAGTTGATGGCAGGCTCCTTTGCAGTCAAATGTTCGACAAAGGACCGGATCCAGTGTAATGTCCTTCTCAAGATGGACAATGTTGCTGAGGTCACGTACATCGACCACCTTGGGGGAACTCATTCCAAATCTCTTTCAGATCTAGCCAGATGTTTCTGGGAATATTGCCTGGAGAATCAGATCTCAGTCACAGCGGAGCACCTTCCGGGCATGGATAATCAAGTGGCGGATTGGCAGTCCCGCCACCGGAGACCTCAGTCTTTGGAAGCTAGATCCCTCTGTCTTTCGGGAGTTGAACCTCCGTTAGGATCCCTTCTCAGTGGACCTATTTGTGTCTAGACCGCATCACCAGGTGCCAAGTACTTCACAGGAGGTTGGATCCCTCGGCCCTTGCGACAGACGCGTTCATGGAGGACTGGAGCTCAGAGAGGGACTACGCCTTTCCCCCTTCTCGATGATAATGTGGCTGTCCGTGCAGGTTCGATGGCAGCAAGCGGAAGTGGTGGTGATCACTCCCCTGTGGAGATCTCAAGCATGGTTTCCAGTTCTAATTGAACTTCCTTGGGCTTCTCCAATCCGTCTACCCCTATTTCAGACTCTTCTCCGATATCCCGCCGGCAATCCCCATCATCTAATCCTGGAGGGATCACTGTGGCTTATGGAGTGGAGGATTACTGGGGACGGTGGCATGTCCTTTTGCTCCAAGCCTCCTCTCCGAAGCATGGGCGAACAATACTACTAAAAGATATAGATCAGCTTAGTCTAGATGGTTGGGTTGGTGTCGTCAATGACACTAGGATCCTGTGGGGAGCTCCAACATCCATGTCCTAAATTTCCTGGCTTCTCTGGCATCAGAGGGTTTGGCATATCGAACTATTAATACCTTCCATTCTGCAATCTCGGCGAGTCACCCTCCTATTGATGGACTTTCTGTGGGCGAGCACCCACTGACATTGAAGCTTCTTCGGGGGGTACGCCTGTCTACCTCTCCAGAACCAAAATATGCGGTCCTTTGGGACGTTAATGTATTGCTCAACCTGTTCCTCTCAAATCCAAGAAACAAATATTTGTCTTGAAAGCAATTATCGGCTAAACTGGCTTCTCTCTTTTGCCTGGTCTCTTGCAGGCGAGTCTCCGATGTCAGGGCCTTGGACAACACTGGTTGAGTCTTTACTCCTGATGGGGTGACTTTTCATGTTTCAGGTAGGATTAAGACCAATTCCAGAGTGATCCTGTATTCGACTTTTCCACACTCCCACAAATAATGCATAGTCAAATGCATTGAAGCATATGAAGCTATGACAGCAGACCTCTGTCCCCAGCGAGAACGGCAACTCCTCATCACCTTTCCAAAACTACATAAAGCAGTCTCCTCCCCTACCATCGCTAGATTGGTTAGATGGGCCATGCAAGAGGTAGGCATCAACACCCAGAAGTTTGGGCCTCACTCCACCAGAGGAGCTATGGCATCTAAGGCGTTCTCCTTAGGAGCTCGCTTAGAGGATATCATGAATGCAGCAGATTGGTCCTCAGACTGTTTTCAATCTATGTCCACTCCGTCTGACCGACATTACTCCCCCTCAAACACAGGTTAAATAAGAACCCAGTGGGGGCCGTGGTATCATACCTATAATGTTTCATTGCATGAGTACTGGGAAGGGTGGGGGAGGGGATGGTTCTTGTTGGGTTGGGGATTAATCTTAATCCGCTAACATTTTTAAAAAAAGAAAGAAAAACTAGTTAAGCAGGCCCAAATACTTTAATGTATATATATGTCATAAGGGATGCCAGTGATGACCTTTCAAAAAGCATACATACATCAGTAAGGTAAAGTAAGGTAAAGTAAAGTAAGGTAAAGTAAAGAAAGAGTTGAGGAGGAAAACCCCAGTGGAGGATGTCATACCTAAGAATAGTATGGTTGTCCAACATAGGGAAACATGGTTCAAAGTGACGTACTCATGGTACACAATGCTAGATGGGCTAAAGGCAATGGACCCAGAAATAGGAGGGGGAACTGTCAAGCCTATAATCTACTACTGTGCTGCACATTCAACTCATACACCACGCCAAAAAAATACTGTTACACAGAGTGATAAAATGAACCTGTCCTGTACGATTGTGTGAAATCATACTAAATTAGAAAGAATGTTTATTGAACAACACAAAAAGGCAAAGTAATCTAGGTGAAAAGTAATGTAATCTTATGACCCTTCATGGCCCAATACAATAAGAAATAAATAAATACAATTCCATTAATTATAAGGGAAGAAGCATGTGACTTTGTCAATAATTAATTTATAAACAAACAACTTTACAACTCATCAGATTCTTGGAATATATGAGCGGACAAGACTGATATGTCTGGATGCTTCATCATTTTATATAGTTACTTATTTACATATCAAAGAAAGCATCTTGTATACAATTCCTCTTCAAGCATATATCAGGAAAACAGAGTCTAACTGGGTATAGCAGTTAATAGGAAATGTCTTGCTTTCTCAATAGTTTCTTTATCTCTCAGAATGCTTTCTTCATCACATAGGTAAAGTCAGAATGGATGGAGAGTCTACCTCCTTTGTGTTATAGATCACTCTTTCCCTTACAAAGCCGTAAGACTGTGTCAGGATCTCAATAATTCAGAGTTTAGTGATTTGTAGGCATGGCAGTGTACCTGGAGGCAGCTTAGATGTCAGCGACCTTTGTGCACTTTCAACTATAAACATCTTCGAAATGGGTTCACCCACAGTTACTTCAACAGAAAATGTTCCACAAATATCTTACGTCTTCCCTGCTATGACAGACTCTGCCAGACTGACAATGCAAACATTATTTTGCTGTGATCTTACCTCCAGATTTTATTCTCAGCCAGCATAGGTTCTAGAACATTTTCCATCTAGAGCATTTTCTACTGTGATATTTTAGCACAGTCATCCACCTCAAATATTCGCCTCTCTGCCACATCTATTCTCTTCATCTTTTTATATAAGGCATTTCTTTATATGATACAGCCTCAACATGAAGAAGTCTATCTTCCCACATATGGAATTAAGGCTTCCCTTCACTTCCAGCAGTTGACTTCTCACATCATTATCAGCTTGCAACACCCTGCTCAATTCAGATGCATCTGTGATTGAACTATGCTACAGTAATGTCACAAGACTGAAAGATGTGGTACTGCACCCTTTAGAACCTTTAGTGCAATTAGAGGAAACTAACATTTCCAGGGTGAGTGTTGCCAGAAATTTGAACTGTAAATCCTTTATCCTTGGATGGAGGAGGAACTGGTCAAAACTGATACAGATGAGTGAAGACTGGAAACAGCAGCATCATTAGGCTCCTTGAAGACAAGAGCTCACATAACAATAATGGATTTCAGGAAGAAAGCAATTGGCAATTGAGAAGAAATGGGCAGATCTAAACAAGAGACAGGAGTGGCATGAACTGGAGAACTGAAATTGAGTAATAGATAAGGAAAAACTGTACAATATAGCAAGTGCTTGGGAGCTTTAGGTCTAGAGACAAATAATTGTTAAGCAAGGTTCTGAGCAATAGCTCACTTCTTATACATCTATGTGTTCCAAGCATGCACAAGAGAAGCAGGGAAAAGAAAAATGTTGTAATGGTAGTTCTCCAGTTTTGGTATCTTTCATAGATTCTCCTGCTTGAATCATCCCTGGTGTCAAGCTGGAAGTCCCATGGTAACTTCACAATAGCAATTCCATGTTAAACATATCCACAAATCTAGAACAATGGCTCTCTAACTGCCTAGTCACATAATTTAAAATGAACCAAACTTTAAACAACCAAAAATAATCAGTCTTAAAACCACACGCTGAGAGGCCACCATGCTTCAGATTTTGTTAGCATGTATGTGAAGGAATTAATACAAGCAGGTGCGCTTCTCATGGAGAGGAGGTTGGGATGCATGTGAATCTATGAAAGATGCCAAAACTGGAGAACTACCATTACAGTTAAGTATCATTTTTCTTCTCTGCTACTGGATCTTTCATAGATACGCACGCTTGAATCAGAATAAATCAAGCAGTACACATTACGCAACCTTGAAAGAACATTGTGGATGAAGGGGAAAAAACTCAGAATGGCTCACCCAATTAAAGCAGATGACGTAATACTGTCTGAACCACTGTTGCATCTTTTTGCACGTTCTGGTAAATGTGTGCACATTCTTCCATGATGCTGCTCTACATATATCGGACTATGAAACTCCAGCGCAAAGAGCTGTTGGAGTAGACACACCTCTGGTAGAGTAAGCAACCACCTTGATGTGCAGTGGCTTTCCTGCTTAAATGTGGCATGCCCGCTTTAAATAGGCAGAATAAAGTTACAGCTGCAACCCAACAGGTTATGACAAGCTTGGAAATGGCTTCTCCTTTATGTGCATTGCCAAAGGCGATGAAAGATCTGACTTCCTAAAAGTCTTTGTCCTATCCAGTTAGAATTTTAGACATCTGTTTATATCACAAGAATGTTAGGATCAGTTGCTGGATTTGGAAAATATTACATATAATTACAGTATAATTTGTTCATACAGATGAAAGTCTGTAGGTACTCTAGGTATACATTTCAGGTTAGTTCTCAATATTACTCCGTCGCTGTGAAAATTAAGATTTTATTTTTTGATTCTGAAGCTCTGCATTTCAAATGACTCTTCGAGCGGACGTTATTGCCAACAGGACTGCTTTCCATGAGAGTAATTTTATTCCTGCCCCATAAATCAGTTAGATTGGTGCTCGCATATGCTGAAAGAAAACTACATTGAGCTGCCAAAGCACTGGGGGAAAAGACCAGAAGAGGCCTTTTATGACTTCTTTTATTATACTGCTACTACAAAAGGAAAATGTGTTGTTATTTTCTAAAAGGGAATTTGCGGGCACACAAACTTTAACCAAACTATGGGCTAACTCAGATCAAGCGAGATTTAAAAGATCAGGAAGTATCGAATGTAGCATTGCAGATATAGAATGTCAACTTTGTTGTTCACACCAGTTACAAAAACTTCGCCACTTAGCACAGGAAGTCTTATTTGTTGATACTGAGCTTACCTGCACTAGGATTTCATTAAAGTTTTCCGGAATGTCTAGAATTTAAAATTCAATTTGCTCAGAAGCAGAGCTTCAGGTTTCAGTGATGCTGGGTCTGAATGCTGAATCCGACTGTTGGTTCTGGTCAGGAGGTCTTGCTGCGGTGTCTGCGGAATTTGCAGCACATCAGAGAACAGGCACGGTTCCATAAACCAAAATTATACTGCAATTCGAATTAATCGTCAATATTCCCTTCTCATTTTTAGGTCGAGCCTGAGCCAGCGCGCAAGCGCTGCTCTGCGAAGATCTGTGGTAGTTCAGTACGGAGCGAAGCTTTGCCCACTCCCCAACCTTTTTTTTTATTTTAAATTTTTTTATTGGCATTTAAGATATAATCGAACAAACAGTCAGTACATTGGTGGAGCATACCATGGCGTACATAATACACGATCAAGAACCGTATCAACAGCGGTACATCTTGTATATCAACATTTGAGTGTCGCACCCCCTTGGCGTTTATCGCAAGTTCTGTGTTATGATGCTTGTCTTGTTCAGCTAGGTGTCCCCTGTCAGTTGCTATCTTCTGACTCCTGCCCTTCTGGGGGAGGTTCACAAATGTCACCCCGAAATCGATTCCATTTTCCCCATATTCGCGTCCATTTTGCGGGACAGCCCCGGTGAACGTATACCGATTTCTCTGTCACCATCGTGTGGTCCATGTCACGGCACCACTGCTGATATGACGGGGACAGCCTCGAACCCCAGTGTTGTGCTATATTACGTTTAGCTAATGTCGTTCCAAGTGTTACCCAGTGTTGGTCTGTGTGATTTAGATCCGTGGGCTCCCAGATGTTGAGTAAACATCTTTTTGGTTCCAGCGGAATCGCTACTCTGGTGACCTGTGTCATTGTGCGCAGGACGGCCTCCCAAAAGCGAGTGATGATTGGGCAGTCCCATATTGTGTGCCAGAAGGTGCCGTCGGCACCGCATTGTCGCAGGCAGGAGGGAGTACCTGTCCTGCCTATCTTATGTAGCCGGGTTCTCGTGTAATAGATGCGATGTAAGATTTTTAGTTGTACTAATTTTAGTGTGGAGGGTATTGCAACTTCCCTCGGGGACGCCAGGGCTGCCAGCCAGTCGTCCTCGTCCAGGTCCCCCAGGTCTGCTTCCCATCTCTTTTTCAGGGCCGGCGTGGGATCCTGCTGATTATTAATTATCTTGCGATATGTTAAGGAGATGGCTTTTTTAGGGAGGTGCTCTGTAAGGAGTCTGTCCTCCAGTGGGGAGGCCTCCGGTAATTGTGTGGCTGTCGGGATTACTGCTATTAGTGCGTGTCGGATCTGCGCGTATCTGAAGGCTTCGGTCTGCGCCAGTTTGTAGGTGGCTTGCAATTGAGAAAATGGAACGACCTCGCCTTTTTTCCACAGGTCCCCCACCCTGGAGATACCTATCAGATCCCATTGCTGGAATCCCTTAGTATTTCTCAGCCTCCCTAGTTTCCGGGTGTCCCACAGTGGTGTCGCTTGCGTGAGAGTCCCCTACCAGCCCAGAGCTCCCTGCGCCGCGTGCCAAATTTGTATTGTGTGAGCCGTAGGGCCTGTGTAGTTCGACTTCTTGGCTCTATTATATAGTGCCCCCATTATCCCTTCGGGCTCTAGGAGATGCCGGTCCATACGGAATGCCGGGTCGTCCTGCGAGGCATGGAGCCATTGGTTTATTACCGTGAGTTGAGCTGCCCAGTAGTACGTTTGTATATGCGGGAGGGCAATTCCACCATCGTACCATCCCTTCACCAGTTTTTTCATGGCAATAAGGGCTGATCCTCCGTCCCATAGGAGTTTAGTTACTTCAGCGTTTATCAATGTAAAAAAGGAGGGGGGGATCTGAAAGGGGGTGTTTTGTAGTATATTTAAAAATCTGGGCAGCGCCATCATTTTGAAGAGGGCCGCCCTTCCCAGTAGTGTAAGTGGTAGTGAGCGCCAGTGCTTTACATCATGGCGGAATCGGGCCAGGGGCTTCATAAGGTTTTCTGCTGTGAAGTGCGTGACTTGAGGGGTGATGTATATACCGAGGTATAAGAAACCTCGTTCCGCAACCTGGATTTCGCAGTTGCGCGGCAATCTGGGCGACGGGCCATGTAGAATGTTCAGAAGCGATTTCGACCAATTAATAGTGTACCCTGAAGCTTTGCCATATGCCGCACAAATGTCCAATAGACGGTTTATGGATCGCGATGGGGATGCCATATAGAGCAACACATCATCTGCATACAGTGATATGCGATCTTCCCATCCCATAGTCCACCTAAGCCCTCTGATAACCGGATCTTGGCGTATCCAAGCCGCCAGTGGTTCCAATACTATCGCGAACAAGAGTAGGGATAGTGGGCATCCCTGTCTCGTTCCCTTACCAAGGGGGGGAAGTCCTTTGAAGTACGGCCATTTGCTACAACTTGTGCCAAGGGCTTGTTGTATAGGAGGTGTATCCAGTCGCAGAATTTGGGTCCGAAGCCCATATGTCGGAGAACAGCAAAAAGGAATGGCCATTCGACCATGTCAAACGCCATGCGTGCGTCTAATGAGAGAAAAACTGCATCCTCCGCAATAGTTGCCTTTTGTGCCATGACACCCTGGAGCCTCCGGAGGTTTAGGGCCGTGCTGCAATAGGGCATGAATCCGGATTGATCCGGGTGGATCAACGTGGTAAGGTATGGCTGTAATCGCATTGCCAGTGCCTTGGCCAATATTTTCGCCTCAGCGTTTATTAGGGATATTGGTCTGTAGGACGCGCATTCTTGCGGTGGTTTGTCCGTTTTGTGAATTGTGACTATAGTCGCGAGACGCTGATCCCTGGGGAGCTCTCCCATTTCCAGACTTTCCCTATACATATTGAGTAGGTGTGGCGTAAGTTGAGTCGCCATTCTTTTGTAGAATTCTACCAGGATGCCGTTGGGCCCCAGGGCTTTCCCCGTATGGAGTGCACGAATTGCTAATGTTAGCTCATCAGCAGTCAGCTCAGCATCAAGCGCCAGGGCGGTGTCGGGTGGCAGTGTGGGCATGCGAATGTCTTTGAGGAAGGCTAGGTTATCTTCAATTGTATACGTAGCTGTGGGTGTATATACTGCTTCATAATGTAAGGCTAGCGTGTCCACTATTCGTTGTGGGTCCGAGGTCATATCCCCATTGTCCAAACGGAGTTGGGCTATCCATCTACTGGCCCGGTCCTTTTTATCCAACCAGGCGAGGAGCTTACCCGCCTTATCACCCATTTCATAAATGACGTCCTGTGTAGCTGTGAGCTTGGCCTTTGCTTTCTCATACGGGAGTGCTTTATATTCTTGCTGCACTAAACTTAGCTTATGAGTTGTGTCATCAGTGATGTCAAGCGCATGATTCGCCTCTGCTTCGGCCACCTCCTGTTCTAAGTCTTCTAACTGTTGCCTCTGTGACTTCTTGTGCCCAACTATTAGCGAGATCGCATGACTGCGTAGTACTGTTTTGTAAGCTTCCCACAGTATTAAAGGGGAGGACACTGATGTTCGTTCTCGGTGAAGTAGTGCTTTGTGGCTTTGCGCAGTCCCTTGTTTATCTTACAGTTTTTAAGATATCCCGGGTGTATTGGGAATACCCGCCGCCGTATTGTGTTGTGGGACGTGTACGCCATGTACAAAGGCGAGTGGTCTGATATTCCCCGGGGAAGGTGTTGAATCTCCGTAACCCGCTCTAACCCGGTTGCTATCGTGAACATGTAATCAATTCTAGAAAGGCTATTGTGTACCCCTGAGTGATACGTGTATTGTCTATCTTGCGGGTGCTTGGTTCTCCAGACGTCAACTAAGCCTATGGCGTCAATGAAGTCCGTTAATTTAAGATTCGTACTACCGGGGTCCCTGGGTGGTTGTTTATCAATAGATGCGCCTATTATGGCATTAAAATCTCCCCCCATAATGATTTCTCCTTGTGGCAGAGATAGCAAAAATTTACCTAATGCTGGGAGGGTCGTTTGATGCAATGTCGGTGGGATATACACTGAGACCAAGTTGTATGGTCGCCCTTCCCAGTGGCATGTCAGCGCTGCGAAGCGCCCTTGATCATCTGTTCTGGATGTGGTATATATCAGCGGGAAGCGTTTATTGACCAGAATTCCCATCCCTCTAGAGCCGGAGGTGAATTCCGAGTGTATTGCCATTTTGTACCCCCATCTGTCCAGGGCTTTGGTAGCTGATCCCGTCAAGTGCGTTTCTAGTATGAGTGCTATCGCTGGACCTTTGCGTTTTATGTATTGGAGGACCAGTCCCCTTTTAATCTCGTCTCCTAAACCGTTCACGTTCCATGACAGTACTGTGAAAGTAGGGGGCGGCCCCTCGGGGCTCTGGGACGGGTTATCCGTGGTGTCTGCTGGTAGACTAGTGTGTGCCATCTATACTTGTAACCATGTGGGGGTGCGGAACTGTTTGCGGTGTCCACCTTAGTCGGTCATCGTGACTGCCATCTAAAAAACTGAACCAAAACAAACTGAAAACCAAGAACTGCCCCTCTTTTCCCTCCCTCCTCCCTGCCTCCCTGCCCGGCGGTCCCCCAACTACCCGCCACCCCAACTGAGCAGAGTGCTTTGTCCCCATAACTAGACTTGCGTGGGGGGTGAGAGTCTGTCCGTGATCCTTGGAGGCCCCCTCTCAAATGTTGCAACAGCAACGGCTTACATCTGATCTGAAAGTACGGTGAACGCCCGTGCATACATGGGCTTCTCGATATTTGGCCTTGGTATGTGGGTCGAGGGCTCGGCGAGCCATCGTGCTTTTAGGGAGGGGTAGTCTGTTGGTGTGTGGGAGTGCCAATGAGTCGCAAACGATAGTCCACGTTAACTCAGTCCCCTTTGTCGCTGGATTCAGTAGATCTTGACCTTTGTAACTCCTGGCGATGGTGCGGCTGCTGGGCCCTTAGTTTCCCGGGCTTCGCTGCTGGGCGCCATCCGTCCAGCCAGTCTCGGGTTTCCTCCGGTGTGACAAAGAACCATGTTTTTCCTTCCGCCTCTACCCTCAGTTTCGCCGGGAACAGCATTGAGTATTTAAGTTCTCTGGTGCTCAGCTCTTTCTTTACTTCTAGAAAACTGCGTCGTTGTTTAGTTACTGCAGCTGTGTAATCCGGGTAGAGCGTGATCTCGTGATTCTCGAGACGGAGTTTTGGGGCCTTTCTTTCCGCCTGCAAAATAGCATCTCGGTCTCGAAAATTGAAGAGGTGTGCCAGAATTGGTCTGGGGGGGAGCACCCGGCCGGGGTCTACCTCCCGGTACACGATGCGCTCTTTCCACGGAGAAGAAACTCGATAATCCTCGTGGTTGCAAGTGATTTTGGATGAGGTCCTCTACAAAGAGGTCCAGGGCAGGCCCACCCATGTTTTCCGGCACACCAATTATGCGGATGTTGTTGCGGCGTGAGCGGCCTTCTTGATCGTCCAGTTTGGCAAGAATAAGCTTATTGTCTGTCTCCAACTTGCGCACCGGACGTTGCAACGCAGCCGTATCCGTGGAGAGCCGCGTCGTCGTGGATTCAACCCCAGTTAGTCTTTCCGACAGTTTGGAGAAGTCTGCCCGAATCAGAGATATGTCTGTGGAGATCGTGCCTATAGATAACTGGACTTGCTGTAGGGCGGCCATGATGTCCACCAGTGTGACTGCATCTGGGGCTTGTGGTGTGGGGACCTCCATTTGAGCCGGGTTTGATTGCGGTTTTTCGACCTGGTCCTGGTTGTATGCGAATTTGTCCAATTTTCCAGAAGGTGCTCCTCGTGGACCACGGCCTGCCATCTTGGCCCGCGCAGCAATGCCCCACCAGACACAGATGGGGAGAGGGCAGTAATCGCCGCCGCCTGTCGCGTTATATGGTGCAACGCGCGGCCTGTCGGATTTTCTGCCCCCTTACTCCACCTGCAACGCCGGACAAAGGAGGCCGTGCCGCGCCGTCAGATATGCCCCTGGTAGTGATGGTGCCGTGAGGCCTTGAATATTGAGACACGGTTCGTTCCCTGATACACAGAGGTAAGTCTGTGTGAACCCGGTTTAGTACTTGCCAGGCGTTGTCTGGAAAAGTTGCCGCGGCTAGGGTGCGTGTTTCCTCGGGGCTGCGCCTGGAGTCCTCGCCACACGTGTAGAGCAGCCTGGGCCACGGGCCGCGACACAGGCCTCGGATCGCTGTAGTGACTTCCTCCGAATCTATTTAGGCAAGATCAGTCCAGAAGGGGAGATGCACCCCAGCCGTCATCCCTCACCGGCGCCGCAGAGCAACCTCTTTACTCCCTTAATGAGTGCTGTATGGGGCCCACTGGTAGTGTCTTTATGGGGCACAGAAAAGTCTCAAGCGCTATCCAGACTCACTGAGGGCCATAATGCTCACGCTGCTGATGGCGCAGCTCCTTGTCCCGATCCTTCCCCCAGGCAGTCGCGCCGAAGCGTGCTTTTTCGCTATTAGGCCCCCGTGGAAGCACTATACCAAGCGCCGCTCGGCTCACCCGGTAATCCGTCAAGTCAGTAGGGCTCTGGTCTGTCCATAGGCCCGTTGAACACGGCGGCCTCCTGACGCTCGTTTTCGCCGCACACCGTGTGACCGTGCGTCCGGCGCCGCCACTCTCGCCGGGGGTGCGGATAGTCAGCGCACTCGAGGTCCCGGCTTCAGCTCGGCTAGTAGGCCCTCCAGCGCCCACTTCACAGATCTCGGCGGCCACTCGTCTCACGGAGTTCTGGAGCATCGCGATCTGTTCCGCTGGCGCTCCGATTGCTGCATACCTCGCTTGAGCCGTGTACCTGCAGGATTAATGGTCGGATTTTTAACGAAGGCCCCCTCGGTCACGGAGCACACTTAGGCTGCGGCAATCTTGCTTGGCTGCAAGCCACGCCCCCACCCTTATTTTTCATTGGCTTATGTGTTCGTCCTTTGTAAGTGTGGTCTTCTGATTCATTATGAGGCTGGTTAGTCCCTCCTTAGTAGGGCCATGTCGTCATTTGTATCCTCCCATGGCTACTGGCCCCTTTACTTGGTTGTTACACGGTTCGTGTACTTTTTGTTTATTGAGCCGGGACAATGACGTAGGCCTCAATGAGCGAGGTGTCTCGGCTCCGCGCACTCTTCCTCTCCTGTGACACCAACCGCTCGGGGCACCTGGAGCGAGAGGACTTTGAGTCGCTGTGCGCTGAGCTCAGAGTCAGCCCGGAACCTTGCCGATTTGAACGTGTTTATGTTTTTCCTTGAATCCAGTTTTGCACGCAGTGCTTAATATGATTGATATGAAGCTACTCACGGCCTTAAGCAAACAGCAAGTATCTCTTAGACGCTCGGCTGGTGTCTGGACAAGCCGTATATGCAGCAGGCACGGAGTTGTAAAGAATGTGCAAGTCTCGAGTATTTTAACCCTTCCACGCACTTGGGATTTGAAGGGGTTTTCCTCCAGTGCTTTCTGGTAACTGAGGCTGGCTCACTGCCGTGGCCTCTTGTTTATTGTAGTTCATGGCCATAGGCACTGCGCCGTGAAGCTACCACAGAGCGCTGAAAGAGACGAGCAGAGAAGAAGGGGTGAGTAGGGGCTTATGAACATAAGCATGTAGGGGTGGGTATGAACTGGGGCTGGCAGAGCGGAGGGGGGGGGGGGACAAAAATGGAGGGGCATCCAGGGATTTAGGAACAGGAACGAGATGTGAGTTTTAGGACTGGGAACAGTTTACAGACCAGAGGGGAGCAGCTACAAGGTGGAAACGATATGGGGATGGGCAAAAGAAATGGCTTGGCCAGGAAGGACGCAAGGTGATATGTTGAAAGATCAGTGCGTGGTATGAAAGAAGGCGGGCGGGTTCGTTTTTTTATTCTCTTGTAGTTTTACATAGCGCAAACTCGACCCTAAGGTATCGGAGCTCTTTACATGATCACCTGTTATATTACAAAAGGTCACTTTTTTTAAGGCACGGGTAGAATAAGTGATTTGCCCGGAATCACAGTATGTTGAGCGGACGCCAAGACTCGAGCATGTGTTCCCAGTTCCAAATTGCGCAGCTCTGACCGTTAAGCCACGGCCTCTCCATAGTTCATAGATTGCAGCTTTCCAAAGCTTGCGATAAAGGTGGTTTTGGCGGAAATAAATGCATTGGTTTCCTTTTCTATTGCAGCATAGTCCACAAAAGTACCATAATCCCAGAAGAAAGCGCTTAAAAAAATGGCTGAATTGTGGTTACGCCTTCCGTTGGACACCTGTGTGAATTTGGGAGGAATGGGGAATATAATGTAGAAGAGGAACTGTAAAGGGGAGAGTTGATACAGCCATAACCGATACTGTCATAACCAGACCAATTGGCTTTGGCAGGGGCTGATATTTAGTTATCTTTTATAGCGCCAACTCCAGTTGGGTTTCCGTGCGCTGTATCTAAGATCCTTTTGCGCAGAATGTCGTTGCGTTGCATATGTTGAGTGGTAACAGCAGGGCATAGAGTACTTCCACATTACAGAATTAGTCAAAATACTTTCAGAGTAGAGTAGATCACAGTATACTGAATGTATGCAAACACGATAACCGCATAAATAGGACCGAGATATAAGATGCATATAGAGAGCAGATTAGAGGTGCGCGAGGCAACGTTTTAACATGGAGAGAGGTAAGGGTCGTTTTGGCTTTAAGGGTCCGTGAACGAGCCGAGCCTTGAAAACATTTGGCATGTCAATCATGCAACAAAGATTTCCAAAGAGTGTATTTCTTTAACACGCGAAAGTGTTTCACCGTAGTACATCATATTGATTGAGGGCTATTTATTACAAGTGAGAGTATTTAGACATGAAATAACTAGCTTTCATGCCCCCACCCTGATGGCGATGCTATTAATAAACTTAGAGGCAAAGCAGCGGTCATGTGTGCCCTATATGTGGCTTAGATTCTTGTTATACATAGAGCGACATTATAGGTTAGTGAATCAAACATGAAAGGTTTGTGTACAGTGCACTTCCTGAACTCACGTATTTCTAGGTACTCTCATATTGATTAATAAATAAGGAGGCTCAGTACAGTAAAATTAAGTATTTGCATAGGATCACACAATTTAGTCAAGCAGGGCAGCCAACATTGATCCCAGATTTTCCAGTTTATCAGTGTACAATTCAGCAGCTGGATGGGCATCTCTGAAAACAAAGGTCAATGCTTTGTCTAAAAAATTATATTAGAGCTTTCTCTCTCCTAAAAGTAACTCCATTCCAGTGCAAGTTAGTGGGGAAATTCAACTCCTTTTATTTTTCTCTTGACGTATCTCTTTGTGCTCCCCAAATGGTGGTCTGTATGCAACAGCCATGATGTCACCTATAGGTGGCAAGGTAAGCCCCCTCCTCCACCCGCTGTAATGCCTCATGGTCAACCACTATCTAAACCAGTGGAGCGGGGGCTAGGGTCGTAAACTGGTTTACAGTCTCACTGCACACAGATGCTTGTCGCCACACTAATATGGAATGGCCTTGTCAGCCACCCGCCTCGCCAAACTTGGATGCAGAATAAATCCCCATCTATAGAGTGTGTTGTGCTTGAATCCTTTGTCCATCTTTTCTGTTCATGTTGTCGTAACTCCCTCCCTTCTGCCCTGTTATACTGTCACCTTTCAGATTTTGGTTGTTACTGGTGACGCACTGCTAAGCTCACAGTCGAGTTGCGTCATCCATGCTCAGTTGGCAGTGTATGGTATTGTAATTGCATTTATATAGCACCTACTACCCCTGACGAGGTGTTGAAGAGCTTTTTCGGTGAGCAGCACGCTACTCCGGAACCCATAAAGGATTAGTGGTGAATTACAATATTGAAATGTGAAAGTAATTTGAGTGGTGGATTTGTTAGTCCGAGTGTAGGCAAGAGCTAACATCTGTGCATGGTAATGGCAGTGTGGTGCTTCTGCAAGCCTTTTGGGGTGTTGCAGCAGGCGGCATCCCTACATCCTTGAGTGACAGGGAGGTGTGTCTAGTCTGCTAAGGCGGAGCCTAATTTGTATGACTGGGCCTGAAGGGGACTGCTCGTTTGTGTGTCTGCAAAGGGGGTGACATCATATATTTGATGTTCACATGTTCTAAAGGAAGCCAATGAGATTATTTAGTCTTGGAGAACTGCTGCGCTGGGCAGACCTACAGGGGATTCTGTCCCCAAAAGGGGTGAGGAGAGTGTTTTTTCAGTTGTCTAGTTCATTAGAATTTCACCAAAAACTTTGCAAGTATAAGAATAAGAACAGTCAACGCATAGGTATGTGTTTAAATACATAAAACAAACAATTGTAAAACTATTCAGGAGTCCAGCTCCGGGTTTATGCGAAATATATTTTGAAATGGTGAATGAGATCACAATAACTATTTACTAACCAAAGTTGATGCTGCTGAAAATGTAAATACAGTTTATAACTATAAACCAATCCCACATAAATAAAAAGCAAATACAAACAAGTAATAAAGAGATAAAGAGAAAACAGTTGACATAGTAAATAGAGCAAAGAAGAGAAAGAAAGATATTATGGCATTGTGTTATTACACAAAGACTAATTTAACAATACAATTAAAATAGGTAAAACGCATACTACGGATAATAAGTTATATAAATAATATCACATGGATTAAAGCATTTTGAGATGCATGTGTTATATTCTCAATAGTTATATTGTAAGAAACTAGTTAAAGGTATATTGAATACATATGTTCCGTGGTTAGCATGTACATTCTTTTACTAACAAACAACAAAGCTTCCCCACAAGATATTACCTAATAGAATGCAGTAGATATAGACGAATATATTCTTTTTAAATCAGGACCACAAAAGACATAAATTGATTAAGTAACTTAAAAAATTGCTGCAGACCTGCTACAGTGCTGCAGTTTCTAGCTGTAACCAAACACTTACAAAGGAGAGGCTGTTGCCCAGATGGTGTAAACATCCCCATTTGATGAACAGATATTTCGTCAGCAACAGGAAACTAAAACCTTAAGTAATTTAATATAATTCCTATGGGTGGATACAATGATTTCTGTGTTGTTATTTTGCTGCTATCACAAACTCATGTTTACTGCCCTTGGTTTTAGAGGGGGCGCTATTGCAACTGGACCCTAAGATTATGAAAGAATCATACACTTCTTGTGTTTTTTTCATGTCGTGAATCCTTTTGTCAGACCCATCGCAAATGTAAAATATTTATATGGGTATGAAATGTATTATAGGGCCACATGTATCAACCAATTTTGCGTTTGCAAACAAGCCGATTCGCATAATCGTCCTGTTTGCGAACGCAAAAAAGGCTTTTTACATGTATCAAACCCTAATTTTGCGATTTGGTAACCTGTTACTGAATCGCAAAATGGGTTTGAGATTCGCTATTTGGAAGGGGTGTGTTTAGGGCGTCCCTTCCAAATAGCGAATCTTAATGGTATGTATGAATGTTATGTTTTATACCCACTGCCCTCTTAACATCATGGCTAGATATATACGGGCATGTCCGTGCAGAGCCTCTGGGTGGAGGTGGATTGTACCCACCGCCCTCCTATGATGGCCGGGTATATATGGGCATGTCCGTGCAGAGCCTCTGGGTGGAGGTGGATTATACCCACCGCCCTCTTTCCATGATGGCCGGGTATATATGGGCCTGTCCGTGCAGAGCCTCTTGGTAGAGGTGGATTATACCCACCGCCCTCTTACCATCATGGTTGGGTATATCCGGGCATGTCTGCGCAAAGTCTGTGGGTGGAGGTGGATTATACCACCTGCCCTCCTACCATCATGGCTTGGTACATATAGGCATGTCCGTGCAGAGCCTCTGGGTGGAGGTGGATTATACCCATTGCCCTCATATCATCATGATTGGGAATATACGGGCATGTCCATGCAGAGCCTCTAGGTGGAGGTGGATTATACCCACCGCCCTCTTGCCATTGTGGCTGGGTATATACAAGCATGTCTGTGCAGAGCCTCTGGGTGGAGATGGATTATACCCACCGCCCTCTTACCATCATGGCTGGGTATTTACAGGCAGGTCCATGCAGAGCCTCTGGTGAAGGTGGATTATCATTAAGCCAAGTATGCAACCAGTGGAATATTCACTCTGACTCCACATCTTTAAAGGCGCACATAGAAGCACATCCATCTAGCTCCTTTGTATATGGATTCCTGGTACCATGACCTATACAGGCTTCCACCATTTTTTGGGTCGTGCTCGCTCTGCGAGGCATGCTGTATTAGGGTATGCAGTGGAAGCCCCGCCCACTCTCCGCCCATATTTGTCACTGGCTTGCGTCATTGTCCTTCGAAAATGCTGGCTGCGGATTAATTATGAGGCTTGTTAGTCCCGCTTGGTACCGCTTTGTCGCCTTTTGTTACCGCCCATAAGGACTGGATCTTTTACATGGCATGCTTTATCTACTGGGTGAGCACTATTTTGTTTATTGGCACTAATGGGAACAATAGCGGCTGTTTTTTTTGTTGGATTTGCATGCTGAGCGCGGTGCCCGCTTTCGGGACACCACGCTCAGTTTAAATTTTATTTTTAAAAGTTTGATGTGGAGCGCGGCGCCCGCTTCAGGGACACCGCGCTCCGTTTATTTTTTTTTAACTTTACCCAGCAGGGTCCTTGCAAACAAGGGACCCGGCCGTGTGGCCGGGGTCTGTTTTTCCACAGGCTGCCCCGGTTTGTCCCAGGCTTTTCCGCTTCTCTGCTGTTTCCCTGTGAAGAGCCAGGCGTACTGTAGAGCACCACGTGAGTGTCCTGTCAGGGAGGCTGGAAGCCAGGGGTCTGGAAAGACCCCTGCGCAGACTTAAGACAGGTAACAGCTGGAGACAACCGGGTGGTTCCTTCATCATCTTTTTTTAATCATGTGCACCAAACCATTGACATGTGGACAAGCCAGTGTCATTTTTGTATGTTCTATGCAGTAAAGAAAGTGATTTGTAGAAATGCTTGAATGAATATTGAGCACTGCAAATTCATCTGGGTAGAATTCCATCGTATAGGTTATTTTCTCAAAGAATGGGGCCAATCATACGCAAATCCTGTCAATCCCTGACCCCCTTGCCACCCAGGCTCACCCTACCCTCACAACCTCTCCTGGAATACCTATATTGTACCCCTCTATGTCTACTGACTTCAGCTGTCTCGTAGCTAGGTTCACACTTTTGAAATCGTTACATACATATTTGCATTAGTACACACAAAGCAGCACCAAACCGAGTATTCTAAAATGCTTCAATAGATTCAATTTCAGTTTGACTCGTATATTCTCAGGAGCAGGAACCAACAGCATAGGAGACAAAGTATACATTGTTCATCTTTGTCAATGTCAAGGCTGCCAACTACAATGAACCACAAATACCCTGTTTGACATTTATGCCAATTTGAACGCTCAAATTAACATTATGATCACTCAACTTGTTTGATGAATTGTATTCCTGCAATCCTAGCACCCTAATTCCTGTTGCTTTCCAAATTGCGGCCCAACTTTTATCAGAAAGTTTGATTGGGTAAAGGTTTTCTGTGGTGTTATCCATTTTTGTCACAGTAAGAGAGATTATGCAATAACTTTTGTTATACAGAATATCTGACCACATGTAGGTATCACCTTATCAGAGATTATGATTGCAACAATTTTGTTGACCACATTAGATTTTGATCCAGCTGCATTATTTAACAAGCATTTGCAATGCAACAGGTTTCGCATTTACGCGAGTTTTGGTTTTTAAAACAAATAAAAGGCATCGTCATTTACAATGCCAATAGCTTAAACTTGCGTAAATGCGAGACCTATTGCATTGCAAATGCTTGTTCTTAGAACCTGTGGATTTAGCAGAAGGGGCGGAAATGCGTCCGTAGAAGTCCCTGACCATGCAATCAATAGTGCATTCCTCCATTGCCCTGCTAACCTCCGCCTGCTTGTGTAGAAGTGTCATTTGTGATTTACTTCAGTTATAAAGAGATTGATCTTCGGTTTGCCTTATGTTCCTAACACTTTGTCCTTCTCAACTTGGTTTAGTTCCTCTTAGTGAGAACTGTTTTGCCAGCAAATGAGGGCATCCGCCCAGTGGCTATCCTGCCCTGGTAAAGACACACTGTGCTGCATTCTTGTTCCAAAATATAAAACAATGTGGTGATGGTGTCAGTGCATATCAAAGCAGAGGACGTTTTTAATTTCAGTAGTTAAGACTGAATACCTAATTACAATGCTCAAAGTCCCCGCAGGTTTATATGGATACAACTTTCTTCTGGAGTCCGCTTGCGATTAATAATCAATTCCCCATCCTACCATGGACGCATCTGTTGTCATTATAAACTTTGCAGCCTTTATCAGGAAGCGGAGACCCTTCGATAAGCTTGACCTATTCATCCATCACTCCAAATCATTCTTTATCTTTGTTGTTACTTCAGTCCTGTAACCAAAATGCCTTTCTATGAGGATCTATTGACAGTCCAGTTCTTCTCAGAGAAGCAACATTTGTAAGCAACACAATAGAACGGAATCACTGCCATACAGGAGGAGATCATGCCTAAAAGTGCTTTGAATTGTCGTACCGAATCTATTGCTTGACTTGTATTTGGGTCACTAGGTCTTTTACTTTGTGTAACCTCTCCTGAGAAGGAAATGCTTTAATTTTTTTTGTATTCAAAACTGCTCACAGAAATTGGATCTTGGTACATAGACTTGGTAATGCTTTCTGCATGTTGAGTTTTAGTCCCAAATTCTGGAATAAGCTGAAACATGCCTGTAATGACTTCCTGACAGAATTGTAAGGCAGTCCTTTTGTGAGTCAGTTATCCAAATATGGAAACACTTGATGTCCTTGTTTAATTAAATAAGTGGAGATTGGCGACATGGCTTTGTAAATATCCTTGGTGCTGACTTAAGCTGCACGGCTGTACCTTCAATTGATACTGGCAATTAGCCTCCTAGAAATGCACATATTTTCGATGGCTGGGGTGTATAGGAATGTGACAACTGGCATCTTGCAGGTCTAAAGTGGTCAACAATTCTGATTTCCTTAAGAGCTGAAGGATTTCCTGCAGGCACTCAAACTTGAACTTTTAGTTTTTGAGGAAAGCAGTGAGCTACCACAGATCCAAAATTGGCCTCCAAGCTCTTGTCTTTTTTTGTAAATAAAAAATACGAGAATAGAAACCTGAATTTTTTGGGAAGTTAAGAAAGTCTTTCAGTAAACTCCAAAGCAAGACACTTTTCCAGTAAATCAAGGACCCATCTGTATGTCATGATCAAGTCCCATATGTTTAAGCAAGAGGCATTTTCCCAGACAACTGGACATGGATTGTTGGTGACAGGTGCCTGTGCCATGTCAGCATCTCCTTCCAGTATCAAGTGACCTAGATTGTATAGTGGTCCTTCGTCTTGGCGGGCGTAGTTGTCAAAAACTGTTGTGGGTGGCCTGTACTGAGGCTGATATTGCAGATGGAATGATTGATGCTATACATAGTATGGTCGATACCTGCACTGCTGTTATCCTCCTATATAGGATGGCTGCCTGCTCGCTATGTATGTTTTATGTTATTTTATATTATCTGTATAGCGCACTAATCACCTGAGAGGGTATACAGGCGCTTGAGCAGGTATGTGGTCCCAAGATGCTCAACAAAGAGCCAGGTCTTTAGCTTCTTGCGGAACTCAAGAAGTGAGGAGGAAACTCTGATGTGTTGAGGAAGGTCGTTCCGTGTCATGCGTGCAATGTAGGAGAACGAGCAACCTCCAGTTTTGCTTTTGCGGATGCAGGGAGTGTGTGTGACAGTGAGTCTGAGCACAGGTGTCTGGTGCGTTGGTGAAAGTGTATGTGGCTGTTCAGGTATTCTGGTCCTGTGTTGTGTAAGGCTTTGTATGTGTGTGAGAAGTATGAATTGGCTACGCTTGTGAATGGAGAGCCAGTGAATCTTCCGGAGGAGCAGTGTGATGTGGGTGTGGCATGGAAGGTCAAGTAGCAGCCTTGGGGAGGTGTTCTTGATGATCTGAAGTCTGTGTAGGAGTTGTTTGGAGATTCTGGTGTATAGAGTGTTGCCGTAGTCCAGCCTGCTGGGGATGAGTGTGTGCGTGACAGTCCATCTGGTATTCTGTAGGGCCAAAAGCACTATTGTCAGCGTTGCTGAAGGACTCCCAGCGATCTGGCTGTTTCTGTATCTGTTTTTTATGCCTTGGAGTGCTTCCTCTACGCATTACCCAACAAACTGAAATTCATCATCAACTGGCACATCCAAAATTCTACTTTGCACTTCTCATCTAAATGAAGTGCAACACAGCCATCCTTGTCAACTTTAGACAGCTGCTGCCTCAATCCTGTGTTTGCTACATCCATTGGTGCATCTATGACTGCAGCAGTTGTTCTTTCTCCTTATTTCAGAATACTTGGCACCTTAATTTTTTTCTTGTGGTAGGTGTTCCAGAAATGGGGCTAGGCCAGGCCACACCTGTCTGTCAAAAGTGACCTAAAACCTCAAAGGCATTTGTATTTCTGATGGATGTTACTGCTGCAGCAAAAACTATTTCCCAATATTATCAAAACATGAGCCCGTGCTATGTAAGGTCTAAAAGGTTTCCTTGGTCTTCTTTGTGCTGACTGCACTACTCCTGGGACCACTTTAGGATGTCTTATTAAACATGCTGGTGTAGTGTCTGGTGCTTTGTATTTTTTTGTCTAGCCTAGGGACCACTGCCAATACTGTCCATGGATTCTGCATAACCATAAGACCTTAATTTCATGTCACCAATAATTAGAATTAACCTTATAGACTTTTAGATGCCTCTTTAGGGTCATACAGAAAACAGCGTACGTCTTATCTTGAAAGATCTAAATCAAATCACTTAGAGGTTTTTTGATAATGGCATGAAATCCTGCTATATCATTCGGTGGAGAGACCACAGGCAGTGGCATTGGAGAATCTGGTGATGGAGCTAAATATTAATTCCATTCAGAGGTTCTGGACGATGACGGTCTTGTGTCATCATCGGATGTGAAACTTGTGTGTAAGAGCCAAAGCAGTAGGACATGGTGTTTTTGCCAGAAATATGACCTGTACAGCAGGCTTAGTCAGTTGAGGAATATCAGTAGCCCTTTGTAGGGTCTGACTTGGAGTACCTTGTAGTAGATTTTTATCTGGGAATCACTTGTACTAGTCTCCCATCACTTATTTTGAGTCACTCACCAATGCTATTGGGATTCAAATTACATCATGGTAAATATAGAGATGGTCACCATAGGAGGTTTCATATTCTTAGTGTGATTGCCAATGAGTTGGTTTTGACTCTTAACCAAAGGTTTCGTAACCCCTTGCCTGGTGTGGCTCATCATGTGATTCATCATAGGTGCTGCTGATCATCATTCTAATCCCGGCATTTAACCCTGAATTGACCAGGACTATATGCAGGGCCAAATACCACTCATCTACCGTACCATCAGAAACAGAGTCACCTGGAAGGCAGATGTTCTGGTATCCTCATAGGAGATCTACGCAGTGACGACTTCCATTATTACCCCAGTCTCGGGTATAAAAGGTATTGTGGCTGTAAAAATCTCCTCAGCGACAGACGGAGTCAGAGATTTTACAATCGTCGACGGAAGTTTCATTCACAGAGGTGTCGTCAACGTATGTCTTGTCAACGAAGGAGTCATAGACGGGTGTGTAGTCAACAGAAGAGTAATTGACGAAAGTGTCTCATTGACGAAGAGGTCATAGGTGGTGTATCGTCGACGAAGGTTAAGTGGTAGGAATTTTTAGTGAAGGTGTCGTCGATGTATGTCCCAGCTATGATGTTGTCATTGTTGAAGATTTTTCTTTGGTCTTGTCTTTAAGTTGTTTTGCCAACGTCACTGTCGTAGATGGAGACTTCAACAGGATAGTCGACAGTTGAATTTTTCAGGCCGCCAACTTCGTATTTGTCGCAGACAAGTGAACCTTTATCAGCTCAATGAAGGTGATAGGAAAGATGGAGGCAAAAACTGTACGTTTTGAGGCTCTGGAGATGGGTGAGTATATGGCTTCCTTGTTGAAGATGGTTCTACTTGAAGCTTAGGCTTCTTCTTCTGAGCCACCTCAGGAGTTTCAATGACCTGCTTGGATCCCTTCATTGCTTACTTTGAGGTAGATGGATCTTCTGCTGATAAACCGTTTCAGAGACTGTTTTTTGTCTTTCGACTAAGACCTCTTGTGGGGCTTTTTTTTTTTTTTTAATTCCAATTTTTTTTATTGGGTTGTTTTTATAAACAAAGAAGAAAAAACAAAGGCGACAACGAAATGCTGGAATAGCAAGTTGCATGGTAGATAAGTAAGTTACATACGTAGAATCGGGTGATGATATACCGGTTCTATAGGAACATGAGATAAGCAAAAGCACGAGCTCAGCCTCACAACACAATTAAGGAAAAAGAGGTAAAGAAAGGTAAAGAAATTAAAGATAGCAAAGAAAATGAAGAAAAAAGATGGACCCTCTTGCCGTTCCTCAACAGGGTGTTATTACATCAGCCAAGTAGAAAAGAAGTTGTGTCGGAGAGTATAACACCTTTTTTTTTTATCAGTGGTAGTACAGCGTCATTCATACATGTTCACACATAAATTGGATTACATATTTGGCACATAGAGTGAAGCAAATACTACTGGGGGGATGACCTGCTGTCTATGTCTGAGCGCCGACACCGGTCTAAGTCCGAGTAGAGGTACTTCTACCTCTGGTAAGGGATTATGGGGGGTTTTCTTGTGGGGCTTTTTTAATGTATTTGATGACAAGCTTGATTCTTCATCTGAGGTACCTTCCACTCCTGATATTTGAAGCTACATCAAGAGCCTTGCTTCCCCATTCTTTTAAGATTTTACAGAAAACTTTCAGCATATCTTTCAGTCTTTAGGCTTGTGAGATGCGTGGAGGAAATAAATGTAGTTCTTATGAGGATCATCTGAATATAGTTTCCTTTTGCCAAAAGAGCCACAGGATCTAAATATACTCTTCTGGCATGTTGAACTATGACAGATGTTGAATGCTTCTTTTTTTGTAAAACTCTTTTCATTGTTCATGTCATGCAGAGTTTACAATGTATAGCCATTGTTCACATCATATATATATATATATATATATATATATATATATATATATATATAATCTACTGGCGGTCGCCAGTAGATAGTTATAGTTAGGACCTATTATCCATAGGAAATCCGCGACATTCTATTTGCAATAACGTTGGCGCCGGTTGACGAATCTTCGCGAAAGCTTCCAACTTGTTGGGGCGCTCCGGTCCGCTCCTACCCTGAAAGTCTCGGGGTGATACGTCAAGCGGGGGCCGAGAAAAAGGGGGGTCCCAAAACGCGTTTTCCCCATTTATTTTTCCATAGGAACCTTTAGTCGCAGCTACAGCCCGAACTGCTGAACGGAATTACCCCAAATTTGGCAAAGAGGTAGCCCTTGGTTCAGACTGGTGCCTTTTGCTAAAATGGTGTAAATCCGTTCAGTAGTTCCTGAGAAATTCACAATTAAAATCACATATATATCTATGGGCGCGTCGGATCCGCGTACCCTCCCGATCACGAGCTGCATGCTAATTGGCTGTCAACACTCCAAATCAGGAAGTGTTGGCAGCCATTTTGTCCCTCGGTAGAACCGAGGGACAGAAACAAGTGCGCAAAGCGCAAAAAGGGGGCAGGGTAGAAACACCCTGACCCCCTAGGTCTGCTCAGGGGGTCCCACAAGGACCCCCTGGGCAGAAAAAAGCATTTTTTTTTTTTTTTTTAAATCGGCGGGATGCGCTTAGGGTGCGCGGATCCGCCGAGAAAAAAAAAAGAAACAAGTGCGCAAAACGCACAAAGGGGGCAGGGTAGAAACACCCTAACCCCTAGGCCTGCTCAGGGGGTCCCACAAGGACCCCCTGGGCAAAAAAAGCATTTTTTTTTTAAAAAAAATCGGCAGGATGCGCTCAGGGAGCGCGGATCCTGCCGTAAAAAAAAAAAAAAAATCGAAGCGCGGTCTCCCGCGCTTCGATGTTAATTTGCCCCCCGGTGGGCCAAGTCCCGGGGGCATGCTGGGGGGGGTTTATTTTATGTATGGGGGGCCTCCAAGGGCCCCCCAAGCCCCGGGGACCGCCACCCCCCGGGGCTTTATCATTAATGGTGCGGGAGGGCTCTGAGCCCTCCCGCAGCCCCGGAGACCGCCACCTCCCCGGGGCTTTTTTTAATTTATTTTTAAAACCTGTGTGGGGGGCTCCAGCCCCCACACGCCCGGAGACCACCACCTCCCCGGGGCACTAAGAACATTGAAAATGGGGGTCCGTTTTGGACCCCCAAGCCCCGGGGACCACCACCTCCCCGGGGCTTTCAAAATGTAGGGAGGGGGGCCGCGCGGCCCCCCTCCTGGAGCCCTTGATGGCCCTGGGGACCGCCACCCCCCAGGGGCGGCTCCTGCAGTGTCCCGGGGTGCCTACCCCCAGGACACTGTAGTTTGCTATGACAGGACGGGAGCCTCGCGGCTCCCGTCCTGTCATAGCAAACTTGGTTTGCATTTTGAAAGAGAGAGCAGGAAACCTGCTCTCTCTTTCAAAATGCAAACCAATTGCTTTCCACACGGGGAGCAGCATGTTAGCTGCTCCCCATGTGGAAAGGAATGCCGGCTCCCGTAGGACACGGGGAGCCGGCGGGACTGTGGGGGTTTGGGGACCCCCCACAGTCCCCAACCAGAGGCCAGGCCCCGGGGGATGGGGTCCCCGGGGCCATAAGTGGCCCGGGAGGGGGGCCACGCAGCCCCCCTCCCCAAATAAAAAAATAAAAAAAATAAGGGCAAGGCCGGCCCCGGGGGATTGGGTCCCCGGGGCCTTAAATGGCCTGAGGAGGGGGCCACGCAGCCCCCCCCATATTTTTTATTTAAAAAAGAGGGCATGCCCCGGGGGATGGGGTCCCCGGGGCCAATAGAGGCCCAGGGAAGGGGGGCCACGCGGCCCCTTCCCGTTTTTTTTTATTTTTTTTAAATAAAACAAAAAAAAAATGCCCAGGCCCCGGGGGATGGGGTCCCCGGGGCCAAAAGTGGCCTAGGGAAGGGGGGCCACGCAGCCCCCCGCCCAAAAAAAAAAAAAAAAAAAAAAGACGGCATCGTGCCGGAGGCCCCGCCCCCCTCCCTGCAGCAGTCTGTATACGCGCCCCCTGGCGCGTTTTAAGAAGGGGAAGTAATTCCCCTTGAATACTGGGGGTCCCTGGGGGCCAACTAGCCCACCAGGAACCTCCAGTATGCGCCAGGGGGCTGCCTTGCAGAGAGGTGTACAGAGGCCACGCCCCTTTTTACACCTCTCTGCAACGCAGCTCTGTGGCGCTTAATGGAGGTAGCTGGTGGGCTGGTTGCACCCCAGGGACCCTCAGGATTCAAGGGGAGTTAATCCCCCGACTTAAAACGCGCCACGGGGCGCGTTTGCACAGTGGTGAAGGGAGGGGGCGGGCCTGAGGTGACATGTGTGCAAACAGGCCCCATGGCGCGTTTTAAGATGGGGAATTAAATCCCCTTCAATCCTGAGGGTCCCTGGGGGCCAACTAGCCCAACAGGTACATCCAGAAAGCGCCACAGAGCTGCGTTGCAGAGAGGTGTAACCCGGGTGGTGGCCTCTCTACACGTCTCTGCAACGCAGGCCCCTGGCGCATACTGGAGGTTCCTGGTGGGCTAGTTGGCCCCTAGGGACCCTCATGATTCAAGGGGACTTAATCCCCCAACTTAAAACGCACCACAGGGCGCGTTTGCACAGATGTCACCTCAGGCCCCGCCCCCTCCCTTCACCATTGTGCAAATATTCCTCTAAAATCTGCCGAACTACGAATTCTGATTTACTCACCTGTTATCAGGAGAGACCTCAGTGCTGCATCTTTCAGCCCAGTACTAATCCTGAAAAGTAATTTTAACCGTACTTACCAGTAACTTGAATTTCCTTCCATAGGATATCATTGCCTGCTTTTTGCTGAAAAAGTTTCTAAGTGTTGATTTTTGAAACATACAAATATTCCTCTAAAATCAGCCGAAATACGAATTCCGATTTACTCACCTGTTATCAGGAGAGACCTCAGTGCTGTATCTTTCAGCCCAGTACTGGTCCTGAAAAGTAATTTTAACCGTACTTACCAGTAACTTGAATTTCCTTCCATAGGCTAACATTGACTGGTTTCACTTGGAAATTCTTCTAAGTGTGGAGTTTTGGAACTTTAAAATATTCCTCTAAAATCAGCCGAAATACGAATTCCGATTTACTCACCTGTTATCAGGAGAGACCTCAGTGCTGCATCTTTCAGCCCAGTACTGATCCTGAAAAGTAATTTTAACCGTACTTACCAGTAACTTGAATTTCCTTCCATAGGATATCATTGCCTGCTTTTTGCTGAAAAAGTTTCTAAGTGTTGATTTTTGAAACATACAAATATTCCTCTAAAATCAGCCGAAATACGAATTCCGATTTACTCACCTGTTATCAGGAGAGACCTCAGTGCTGCATCTTTCAGCCCAGTACTGGTCCTGAAAAGTAATTTTAACCGTACTTACCAGTAACTTGAATTTCCTTCCATAGGATATCATTGCCTGCTTTTTGCTGAAAAAGTTTCTAAGTGTTGATTTTTGAAACATACAAATATTCCTCTAAAATCAGCCGAAATACGAATTCCGATTTACTCACCTGTTATCAGGAGAGACCTCAGTGCTGCATCTTTCAGCCCAGTACTGATCCTCAAAAGTAATTTTAACCGTACTTACCAGTAACTTGAATTTCCTTCATAGGCTAACATTGACTGGTTTCACTTGGAAATTCTTCTAAGTGTGGAGTTTTGGAACTTTAAAATATTCCTCTAAAATCAGCCGAAATACGAATTCCGATTTACTCACCTGTTATCAGGAGAGACCTCAGTGCTGCATCTTTCAGCCCAGTACTGATCCTCAAAAGTAGTTTTAACCGTACTTACCAGTAACTTGAATTTCCTTCATAGGCTAACATTGACTGGTTTCACCTGGAAATTCTTCTAAGTGTGGAGTTTTGGAACTTTATAATATTCCTCTAAAATCAACCAAAGTACGAATTCCAATTTACTCACCTGTTATCAGGAGAGAACCCAGTGCTGCATCTTTTAGCCCAGCACTGACCCTGAAAAGTAATTCTAACCGTACTTACCAGTAACTTGTATTTCCTTCCATAGGAATCCATTGTCTGGTTTTCAGCAGAAAAGTTTCAAAGTGTTGATTTTCACAAACTACAAATATTCCTTAAAAATCGCATGTGTGACTTAAACGCATTCTTTCAACTGTTTACAGGAGATGCACCAGTGCTGGATCCAGGATCCAACACTGAGTAAGAAAAAGTAACGATAACAGTTTTTACCTGCTAAGTGAATTTCCTTCCATAGGATAACATTGGTGATTCTATGAGAAAAAGTTTCTAAGTGTCAACTTTTAAAATACAATAATATTCCTTAAAAATCACTACTGTAACCAAAACGCTTTTACTCAACTGTTTACAGGAGATGTTCCAGGACTGAATCTAGGATCCAGTCCTATGGTTAGAAAAGTAATCCATAAAGTAACTAATTGCATTTAACTAGAAATTCACATTGAGCTGAATGTTGCATTGTGTTTGAAAATGTGTTGCCCATTGCAACAACTGTAACTACTGTACTTAAAAGTCTATTGCCTATGTGCAAAGTATTTAAACTAAAGTAATTCATTCTGAGAAAGTATTTTTTGTAATGTATAATGTAATTACAATGTAATTTAAAAAATAAAATATGTAAAAAAAAATTGTTTCTAAAAATGTAGTAAATCAGTATGAAAAAAATAAATATAACAATTAATACATTTAAAAATTGTCATTTACAAAACCTTTGAAATTCACTGAAAAAACCGTAGGTTTCAGACATGTTATAGTTAGGAATTAGCATTTAAAAAACCTTTGAAATTCACTGAAAAAACCATAGGTTTCAGACACGTTATAGTTAGAAATTAGCATTTAAAAAACCTTTGAAATTCACTGAAAAAACCATAGGTTTCAGGCACGTTATAGTTAGAAATTAGCATTTAAAAAACCTTAGAAATTCACTGAAAAAACCATAAGGTTTTAGGGACAGTTATAGTTAGTTGGACATTGCACTCGTACAAAACCCGTGAAATTCCCCCGTTATAGTTAGTTCAGGTAACTATAACTCGCGCCCCGCAATGCACTGCTGATGACGTCACATATTACATCACTCATGACATGGTCAGTGACATCACTGATGACATCACTGATGACATCTCAAATGACATCACTGATGACATCACTGATGACATCATCCATGTGAGAATTTAATGCATCTTCTCACACCCTAATATAAGTTTTGATACACCCACTCTACATTACAGACTGCCATTCTCAAAACCATACACACTCCAATACCAATAAGTACATACCCACTCACTGATTCTTAGGTCTACACACACACATCTACTCACTCACCCGTACAGTCACTCATACTTACAGTCACTCAGTACAGGACTATCATATGCACTCATACACCTATATAAACACTCACACAACGCAACTCATCCATAGAGGTACTCACACACCTAGTCAGTCATGCAAATAATTAATCACACTCCAATTTACTCACCTATACAGTTATACACACCAGCTCACTTACTCATAAAAATACTAGCACATTCTTACACTCCTATGCAATCACTGATGCAAGTACACACTCATCCATATAGCCACTCTCACAATCACACACTCTCACTTATAGCCATTTATATACTCCAACACACATATATACTGCCTTTCACATATGTAGTTACTTACACATGTACCACTGAGATATACATTCAATCACTAACACACCCATACACACACTCACCCACCCATACAGTCCATCACAGACGCACTCTTGAAACCATGCACCCAGTGAATCACCCACTCACACATCTATGCACAGAGTCACACACACCCCACCCACACAAACACTGAGGCACCCATACAGATACTCAGAGAACCAATCCATAACCCATATAGACACTCATTTAGCTAGTCAGAAACCCATGCAGTTGCTTACACAACAACAGACAGACGGATACAGACATTCACACAGTTTAGTCACTCACCCATGCATCCAGTAAGATACGTTTAATCACTCACTTATAGACTCAGTCACGCACCTACTAAATCATCCATTCAGGCGCTTCTACACCCACTCATTCTTCAATACGCCTTTCCCTATATATATTAAACATATTTAAACTTTACAGAAACACACAGTCACTGGATGATGTCATCAGTGATGTCATCAGTGATGTCATTTGAGATGTCATCAGTGATGTCATCAGTGATGTCACTGACCATGTCATGAGTGATGTAATATGTGACGTCATCGGCAGTGCATTGCGGGGGCGCGAGTTATAGTTACCTGAACTAACTATAACGGGGGAATTTCACAGGTTTTGTACGAGTGCAATGTCCAACTAACTATAACTGTCCCTAAAACCTTGTGGTTTTTTCAGTGAATATATATATATATACACACACACACACACACACACACACAGGTATTACAGAAACATAGGAGATGTGGTTGAGCTTCACTGATCATGAAAAAACGAACCTATAATAGAACAGTCAAACACTCTTGTCCTTGTTCATTGTGCCTTACAATACGATGTCTTTAACTACACTGGCTTTTGTAGTGGGGTAGGAGGGTCTGGTAGATTAACCTCAGCAAAAACTGTCATGGGTTACGTAAGGTTATTGATCGTGGGTTTCTCCGTTTGTCTAGGGCAACTCTCTTCCTCCCTGTGTCCCAGATCAAATCCCATACCAATGAGTAATTGCCGAAACCAGTCCCGACGGACCCACACCGACAAATTGACAAAAAAATAGAGTAGCCTGGGTAGGAGAATAATTGTCCTTAGGGCTACTCTCACCATGATTGGGAGCTGGAGTGATCTCTAGAACGCCACTGACCCCTTGAGTGCCCGTAACAACACCCCCAGATTCTATCCCGTAAATCAGCATGGAAGTGGTATATATTCACCCCCAAGGACTTAAAGGTGTGAGGGGTCCATAGCATTCCCAGTGTCTCTAGGTTAGGTGTCCCTCGCTTTGGAGATATTGGAAAGAGACAGGTTTTATAGTAATTAACATTCAGTTCCAAGACCTTTACACAGTCCCTGAGCAGCAGTTGAGTCTGAGTCAAAATCAGGCGCTCCGTTACTGATGTAGAATTATACGTAATCAATAAAAGGATATAATATGGATATCATCCCATAGCGGAATGCCTCTGCCTCCACTAAACTGCAATATCAAAAAGCAGCGGAGAGTGGGGGCAATCTTGTCTGTTGTCATGATTGAGGGGAGATTCGGCTACCTGTCTGAACCCATGCCCTGGGGTTAAGGTAAAGCGTCTCAATCCAGCGAATCCATTGTGCTCCCAAGCCCATGAAGGCCATAGTGGCTCTGAGAAATCTCCACCAGATCGTATTGAAAGCTCTCTCTAGATCCACAGATCCCACCAGCGCCCGGGGAGAAGCCTCTACGTCGGTTTCATCCAGGATACGATCCGGTCGCTTCAAGTTATGCGACGTGTTGCATTTCAGTATAAATCCGCTCTGATCACCATGAATCAGAGTTGTCATATAATGCTAAAGGCGTGTTGGCAGTACCTTACTTCGAATTTTGAAATCAGGGTCCCGCATGGAGTGTGGTCGATAGAAACTGACAGAACCTGGCTTGGGCAGGGAGATCACAAGACCTCCAGTGTTGTCACAGGAAGCTCTCCCTTCTCAAGCGCTGCAGCATACATCTTATCAAGTTGCGGAATTAGGAGGTCAGAGTAAGTATGACAGAATTCAACTGGCAGCCCATCCAGCCCCGGTCTCTCTCCTCTGGCCAGCTCTTTAATAGCATCTCATTCTGCCCCAGTACATTGGGTGAGGTCATGTCACGGAAGGCTTCAACTTCCTTTCAGGTATATTCCCGATAATAGTGGCACTGGAGCTTGTCTATAAGTTTTGTATATTTGGTTTTCCTATCATCCAATCTCTTTTTCGCCTCTGGGTTCTCGGTCACCTCCAATTTAATTCATGGATTGTCTTATCAAGCCGGACCAGTTTAACATCCAGCTCCCTCTGTATCCCTACAGTTTTGCCCAAATAGTGTCCTCTCACTACTACCCTAAAGGCCCCCCATTTAATAAGTGATGAGGAAGCTGTTGGTTAGTTCATCTAAAAATACTCCGAGATTACTGTCCGCAGGAATTCCTGGAAGGGAGGGTCAGTCAGGGCACTGGGTTGCAGTCTCCAGGTGGGCACTGGTGGGAAGCTCTCAGTTTCATATAAGCAACCACTCTGTGCCTCTTCACTGCGGAGCCCAAGCCTCTAACATTCCAGGTGATGAGGGTGTAATTACTGACCGACCGTTCCATGGTGCCTCCTAATAAAGTGTCATGCATTTCAGTTGACCCTGAAGCCTGCAGCACTGTTTGATCTAAAGGACCTCATGTGTGCGCTTATAATCCCAACTTTCTGACCTCAAGGCAGAAAGGCAAGGGCTTTTCATCCAAACTAAGTAACTACAAAACAACATACAAAACATACTGAGAAGTCGAGCCCTATGGGATAGCGGCTTGATCTGGGCGGGGGGGGATATTGTGACCAAAACCAAGTCTCCAGGTTTGGTCCCCTCCCTCCCACAGTACCCCAATCAAGAAGTGCTTGAGTCTACAGTTGTTGGGAGTCCCATCAGTACAGTTCCGAGGCATGCCTTCAGGGGTACATAGTCCCTGGGCGGCATGGCCCAGGGTGCTTAGCTATACGGCATCCATGCTATCCACAGATGGTTTGGGGGCAGGACACACCAAAGTTCTTACCAATTCAGGGGATCCAGTAGGCAGTATCAGAGAACATCTGCATCCTGGGGGTTATCTGAGGGTGGCTGTCCAAAGTCACAGATGACACTCCAGATTCAGTGTCTGGGAACCACCACTCGGACACCCTTATACTGTCCTCCTCAGACAGTCGACGGCAACCAATCTCTGTAGCTGCAAGCACCGTGGTCCAGCTGTTGTCTAGTTGGTTTGCATGTGCTTCTTAGGGTTTGCTTTTTCCTGCATTTTGCCTTCTGTGGTAGTCAACAGTGTGGTGAGTATGCCACACGTGCTTGTGCCATTCTTCTGCATTTCCAACCAGTCCCAGGCTTTAGTAAAGAATAGGGATATGTCATCTATCATGATCTTTAGTTTAGTTGGGAACATTAAGGCGTATTGTATATTGGACTCCCCAAGTGCCATTATCACCACTAAGTAGACCCTTTTGGTTAGCACTGCCATTGTGTACCCCGGGAAGAAGATGGCAGTGTCATTTTCCAAAACATAGGAGACCTGCCCTTTGGTCTTCTGCAGAAGGAGATCACTGCACAGATAGTGGAGGAGTTTGGCCTATACCATCCTGGATGGTGGGGTTTTCCAGGTGGGCACCATGTGTGACCGTACTAGTGCAAAGAAATGTGATAGTCCATCAGGCACCACCTCAGTTTGCATCCAGGCTTCTAAGCAGGTGATCATATTGGAGCCTTCCACGCCCTCCAGGAGGCCCACTGTCCAAAAATTGTTTCTCATCTGTCTCTCTTGCGCATCATCAGCCTTTCATTCTATTTGGAAAACTTGATCTGTGAGGGCCTTCAGCTGCATCTGCCCTACTTTGCTCTCAGATCAGTGTGGCATTCTTCATTAACTTTTACTTTCTTTGCCAGTTTTCAGTGGTCTGCCTGAAGTACCCCTACCATCCCTGAAAAGGTACCTTCTACTCCCTGCATCCAAACTGCCTCTCCTTTTGAAGTGTCTGCATTGACGGAACAGAGTGTCGGTGCAACAAACGTCTCCCTCAGGTTGGGACGTCTCCCACCTATCTCATCTCACCACTACTTCATATGGAACCTAAGCCATGCCACACTCTAAGGTCTAGATCTAGGAGCTCTTGCTTCCAGGAGGGAGCTGATACGCTACCTTCATTCACAGCATGCACGCCGCACCTAGATTCTGCCAGTCAGTACTCCGGCCTAGCAGCTCTCCAAGACCCCAGACAGCTTGTGTCTGCTTCAGCAGTCCTCGACCACACCGGTTGCCCTTTGCAGACAATAAACCCAGTTTGGGGCTGTCCCTACCCACTGCTGCAAGAGGGAGACTTACTATATTTGACAGAAAATGCCCTTCATGGAGGTATGAAGGAAAAGTGTGAGTTTCAGAGATGCCCAGCCCGGGAGCTCAAGCTCACGTTTCTGTCTTCATGCGTGATTGGCCACGCCCCTCCTGTTGAAAGCTTCTTCAGTAACTACAACTAACAACCCACCAGTAGCAAGAAAACTGAAGAAAAAAAAGACTTACCTGAGAAATGCTCAAGGGGATCCCTTCAAACATGACAAGCTGTAGAAATCTGAATGACAGTGGCCTCTAAGTGTGTGGCCTTCAGAACTACTGTTTCTGATTAGCTTAAATTTGGTTCATTTTAAATGATGGTACTAGGCTACTAAAGAGCTACTGTTATAACTTGTGGGCTATGTTTAATATGAACTGCAACTGCGATGGTACTGTGGAACTTCCAGCTCTACAATGGGGATGATTCAAGCATGTGAATTTATGAAAAATGTAATACTGGGGTATACTGCTACTCACAGAAGGAGGCGCACACTACAAAACTATGAGTGTGCTAACTTGGTTCTGTTCCATGATGTCTAGTGCATGTGCAGATTGAGCCTCATTTCTACTTTGCTGATAAAACTGCTGTACCATTTGCTAGATATTCAGTAAAGGTAAGCAGATTCTTGACATTAACCCATCATCCCATCCACAGAAGTGAATCCTAGATCTTGGTTTATTAGGAAATTGTGACTGAACATACATAGATGATGTCAAAACCAACCTTCACGAAGGAATGAAGGCCGTCGCTGAATGGATGAGGAACAGCCGACTGAAGCTGAACTCGGACAAGACGGAGGTCCTCATCCTCGGATCCACCCCTTCGGCCTGGGACGACTCCTGGTGGCCGACCGCACTGGGAACCGCCCCAACACCCACCGACCACGCACGCAACCTAGGGGTCATCCTCGACTCCACCCTCTCCATGACTAAACAGGTCAACGCCGTCTCCTCCGCCTGCTTCAACACCCTCCGCATGCTCTGCAGGATCTACAAGTGGATCCCCACTGAAACGAGAAGAACGGTCACCCAGGCCCTCGTCAGCAGCAGGTTGGACTACGGAAACGCCCTCTACGCAGGAGCCTCGGCCAAACTCCTGAGACGGCTCCAACGCATCCAGAACGCCTCTGCACGCCTGATCCTCGACATCCCTCGCCGCAGCCACATCACACCCCACCTGAGAGACCTGCACTGGCTCCCGGTCAACAAGAGGATAACCTTCAAACTCCTCACCCACGCACACAAGGCACTCCACAACACCGGACCAACGTACCTCAACAGACGACTCAGCTTCTACACCCCCACCCGCCAGCTCCGCTCCGCCGGCCTCGCCCTCGCCACTGTCCCCCGCTTCCGAAGAGCGACCTCCGGTGGCAGATCGTTCTCCCACCTCGCCGCCAAGACCTGGAACACCCTCCCCATCCACCTACGGCAGACCCAAGACCTGCTGACCTTCAGAAAACTCCTCAAGACCTGGCTTTTCGAGCAGTAGCAGCATTCCCCACCCCAGCGCCTTGAGACCCTCACGGGTGAGTAGTGCGCTTTACAAATGATATGATATTATATGATATGATGATGTGGAGGTTATGTATTGGTTGAGCGAGTGGTGAAGGTCTTAAAGGTAAATTTCTAGTACCAGGATGTATGGGTTTTAATAAACATACATAAAATACATTATGTATACGCCAATTCAATGGTAGTTCTAATACACAGGAGACTGGATTAATTAAGCGAGTTGTAGTGAAAGGGCGCATTAGAGGTAGGTTTGAACTTGCCTCGCCGTTTAGAGAAACAGATGTTGGATTGATAGCCAAACTCTACCAACACAGTAAAAGAGGAAGCCTTTTTGTCTTCAGGAATTGACACATCAAGAATAATATTTTTGAGCTTGTAATAAGTTTTGATACGGCTCACTGAATTTCTTGTTTTTTTTTTTTAAGGAATGTAGTTACTGCAGGTGTATGTATCCATGTGAATGATCCGTAAAGGCATATTATGTGGATGGATAAGCATATGTAGCATAAAAGGGACTAGATCCAAAAGATGAATGTTCCACATTATTATAAGCACATTCAGCTAAATCTAGAGGTTCTGCCCATCTCTCGTGTGGATCTGCAGTATAACAATGTAAATATTGTTCTAAAATAGGATTGACCCGTTCAGTTTGTCCATCCATCTAAGGATGGCATGCAGCCGAACGAGCTGATGCAACCTGTAATGTTCAAGGTAATTTCTGCCAGAAGCATAATGTAAATTGTGAACCTCCAGTAGAGACAACTTTTTCTGGTAGAAACTGTAGCCAATAGGCTTTGAGTGGTCTAGAGAGATCTCCGACCGCATTGCACTCTATGCGGACGATGTTCTATTCTTCCTCACGTGACCAGATAGGTCGGGGCCCAGACTACTCCGAATTATGCAAATCTTTGGAGAGACTTCCGGTCTCTATATGAATGCCCGCAGATCATATCTGTGGTATTTGCGGGGTGGAGGACATGTGGGCGAATGGGCATGCGAGGTGACGACAGTGTGTGAGGGATATAAGTATCTTGGGGTCTTTTTGTCGTCCTCCAAACCTATATCTTGGGAAAAGAACCTGGCCCCGCTGTGGACACAGATCAAGGAACAGACCCACTCCTGGTCCCATCTACCGCTCTCCCTATTTGGCAGATCCGCCATCTTTAAGATGGTCACACTGCCTCGCTTATTATACCAGCTCCAAAATCACCCACACCTGATCCCACCCTCTGGTTTAGACAACTCGATTCCATTCTTCGACATTTCCTCTAGGGGGGTGGTGCAGCTCGGGTGGCACTGAAAACATGCTTCCAATCCACTTATTGTGGAGGCATAGCGACACCAGATGTTCAGGCATATTATGCGGCCTCACATCTTCTTATCCTGAATGATTGGTGGTATGGGGACAGAGGGGATCCCGCTTATGCACTTGAGTGCCTGCAGATGGGTAATATGTCACTTCATATGATCCTATATACGAACTCCGCCTTGAAAGCACTGCCTCCGGCTACTGTCATGGTGTTTAGTATTTGGAAGAGATCTTTGCAACAAATGGGATGGTGGGGTCGATTAACAAAAGAGACGCCTTTATGGCACAATGGTCTCCTCCCTTCCCTGGCGGGGCTACCTGGGTTTTCCGGTTGGGAGGCCATAGGTATTTCTAGGATAGGTGATGTCCTTCACGGTCAGACACTGAGGTCCTTTCAAGAACTGCAACAAGAATATACAATGCACAAATCGCAATTCTATAAATACCTCCAGTTCTGTCATGCCTTTTCCCCTTATCTCACACACCAGGGAACCGTGCCAGAATGCAGCCCCATTGAAGCCAAAGTATTTATGGGGGACCTAGGGGAGTATAAGATTACCAAGATCTACCGAACATTAGTAACAAACAGCCGCACTAGCCTAGATAAAACACGTGCGGCGTGGCAGCAAGATATTGGCCCGCTAGACGATGATGACTGGGCAGAGGCTCTGGAATCCCCAAAACCGCTGCCATTGCGACACGTTTACGATTTATCCAATTTAAATATCTTCATAGGGTCTACTACACCAGGTATAAGCTCTGGTGGGCCGGAATGATTATGTCTCCGCTTTGCCTACGGTGCCAAATGTCCGATGGTACTCAGTGCACCACACTCTCCAGGTTCTGGCGGGGGGTTATTACATGTTTGTCAGAGGTTCTCGGGTGGGACATCCCTTACACACCTCGCCTGGCCTTACTCCACATTAACGATGACATCTGGGGAAATATCTATAAACAACATTTACTATTACTGGGTCTTACATTGGCTAAGCGTGACATTGCAAGGGCATGGAAAGACATGTCCCCACCACTGGTCGGGGTGTGGAAAAAGGGCCTCGATTTTTGTATGGAGTTAGAGTTGCCAATTTTTAAAGCAAGAGGATGCCCGCAGAAACACCCCAAGATCTGGAAGAGGTGGGCGGAATACCGTGGGCTGCTTCTGGAACCTATCTAGGTGGCCTCCATAGATCAATATGTGCGACAATGGAGGTGGGGATATGCGGTGGACGTGGGTGTGGGTGTATGAATAACAGAGCAATATGGCTAGACCTGATATGTGATATGCAATGCAGCGGTGGTGTGACACTACAGCTCCCTGTTGGGGCATTATGCTATATCGTTGTTGTTCCGTTATTGTTTGATAGATATCAAAAAAGTCAACATCTTATTCATGTACATGTATCTTGCATTTGTTGGCTACCTGGCCTTGCCAGGCCCATTGTGACTGCTGACAATAAAATTTGTTGTGAAAAAAAAACTGTAGCCAATAAATATGATTAAGAAAAATCAAGGTAAATCCTTCAGCTTTGGTTAATCTTGGATGAGATATAAAGTCAGCCAATTTGGTGGTGTAATCCACAAACATCAACACTGTTGTTCTCTTTTTGAAGGAGGCAGACCAGTTATGAAATCTACAGACATCTGAGTCCAAGGCAGTTCTGGAATCGAAAGTGGTTGTAGAAGACCTGTATTGTTCATTTTTGTCTTAGAGCTTCCACAGATGGAATAAGTATTGACACATGCATAGAAACCTTTGTTCATTTTAGCCCACCAAAAGTGATGTTGGACTAGAGTGAAAGTCATCAATTAACCAAAATAGCCAGCACTAGGACTGTCATGGCACCATTTTTAGGTCAAGCCTGGGCAGCGCATGTGCTGCTCTGCAAGGCATGCTGTATTGGAGTATGGACTTGAAGCCCCGTCCACTCTCCGCCCATATTTGTCATTGGCTTGTGTCATTGTCCTTTGTAAATGCTGGCCTCCGATTCCTTAATAGGCTTGTTAGTCCCTCCTTAGTACCGCCTTGTCTTCATTTGTAACCTCCCATGAGGACTGGCCCTTTTACTTCAGTTGTTACACAGTACCTCTTATTTGGTCTGTAAGCACTATTTTGTTAAATGAGTTTCTCCTACTGCAGGCAAGACATGCTTTGCTGCGGGATTCAGCTTGCCATACACGCAAGCTTTCAAAAAAAAAAAAAAAAGCATTTGTCTGTCAACTTGACCAACAAATGTTTTTTTTGGTAAAAGCGCTCCATACCGCACTTTCACTTTAATAGCAGCTGCGGCCCTTTCTTTAGCTACGGCTTGTCTAAAGAAAGAGGCGTGGCCTGTATTAACATGATGTGTTGGTTTCTACATAGGGCCACATGTCATTAGATACCGGACCGCGGGAAGAATTACCCGCAGCGGCATGAAACATAGTGAGGACATTCAAATTTTGTTTTATTTTTAATTCGAAGTAGAACTGATCACAGACCGTTACTTAAAGCAGGGACGCGCGGGATTGATGAAAGGCTCGTCCAAAGCATCTGTTTTTAACAGCGTGCAGAGATAAAGAGGTAGTCATAAATTTACCAATCGAGGTAGGAAAAACAACTCCCGAAGTTGTGCTGAATTAAGGGATAGGGTGAAGTTTTAATAGCTTCTGCTAAGATGGATGGTGCAGGAATTCACCCAGAGAGCTCACTCATGTCATTTCCAGTTTGTTTTGCTTGCAAATTGCCTCTTTCCCTTTGTAGACTTATCTTTGGGAATTTAAATATCTCGCTGATAGAGAGAGACAACTGCTTGGGAAAGTACCTTACTGTAAAGTCTTTCTGGGCACTTTATTATTGCTTAATCGAAAAGAAAGGATTGCTTTATGTTTGCGATACTTAACAAATGACGTCTTTCGACACATTTACAGTTTGGTGCATTTAATAAGACTTGTATTGTATAAACAATCTGTGTAAATCCTTTGTATTATTTTTTGACATACACATCCTTGGGTAGACTTACAGATCGCAGAACACATGCGTCTTTCCCGTAAATGACAAGCATCTGCAAAGCAATGGGTCTCGCACTTTTACGCGAGTTTGAGCTATTGGCACTGTAAACGACAATGACTTTTATTTATGTTTTGGTTTTTAAAACATAAATAAAAGGCATTGTCATTTACAATGCCAATAGCTTAAACTGTCGCAAATGCGAGACCTACTGCATTCCAAATGCTTGTAAAATATGTTCAAGTTACACCTGTATGAATGAGAGGTTTCTGTTATATAACAGATCTCTTTGCATTTCTTTAAAGTTTTATGTGTAATGTTTCCAAAGTGTTTGCAACTGCAAGTCAGTCTCATGTTCTCTTTGTAGAAGCCTTTTGTAATCAAAAGATCCTGAAAATACTACTTAGTTAGGACAAATAGTGGAGGTGTGAAAATTACTTGGGATTTATCTTCAAGTCTTTGTGATGAAGAATCTCCTTGATTAAACTTTGCCATGTGGAACAGTTTTAGCAGGTATTAAATCGATGGGGCAATCAAATGGCTGATGTGGTAGTAATTATCCACTTCTCTCTCATTAACTATTTCTTGCAGATCTTTGTAGTCATAGGGTAGAATGAAAAATTTCCTAGTAACCATGACGGAAAGTTTCAATTCTATTAAGGACGCGGAGGCGAGGATTATGCTGTTCTTTCTTTTATTTCCCCAACTCAGCACTTCAACATTCACAACAAAACTACAAGATCCATCGTTTTTGTAGTTCCAATGGTAGTCTCTATCCTCCAATCAGGGGCGTCCCTGGTCCCTGAGGACATGCTGCCACCAACACTCCTCCTCTTTCTTGACTGCGATCATCCAGTCACCAAGAGAAATCTAGTCCGTTTTGGAGCCTTCAGAGACTAGGAAAAACCTAAGAAATTGATGAAACCATCCTTGTAACTTAAAAGGTAACACCACATCCAAATCATAACAAGATAAAACCAGATAATAGCAGAGCCGCAATACAGATGCCAAATAGGTATACTTATCCCATACGACGAGAGGATCAGCCAGCATAAAGATAACTCGATAAGGGTAGGGCGCGGTCTCCGCGAGCCGCGGGGGGGAATAATCCTCGCCTCCGCGTCCTTAATAGAATTGAAACTTTCCGTCATGGTTACTAGGAAATTTTTCATTCTATGTCAGGACCGGAGGCGAGGATTATGCTCGTTCAAAGCTTATCCACCACCAACGATGCCATATTCACAACTGGTTTAAAGTAAAACCTTTTGAACATTGAGTCCAAGGACCAATCTGCAGCGTTGAGAATGTCCTCTAATCTAGCGCCCAAGGCGAACGCTTTGGAGGCCATTGCTCCCCTTACAGAGTGTGCACCAAACTGCGAGATATTAATGCCCGCCTCCTGCATCACCCATCTGATCCAGCGAGCTATGGTTGGTGGTGAAAACGCCTTGAAAGGGAAATGAGATGGTGGCGCTCGCCCGGAGGGCGAAATTCTTCTGTCACGGCTTCATATTCCTTAAGGCATCGAACCACACACAGCTTCGGGAATTTATCAAAAGCGGGATAGGAAATGATCCTAGAATCAGATTTAGTCCTGCGAGTAACATGGAACGTAACCCCCTCCGGGGTAAAAATATGGTTAGTGATATCCAATGCCCTGACATCCGACACGCGCCGGCAGGATATCAAACAAAGAAGCATGGCCAACTTCGCCGACAGTTCTTTGCGGGAAAGATATCTATTAGTCTGCCAGGATTGGAAAAGTCGCAGAACCTTGTTAACATCCCACAATGAAGAATACCTGGGTTCTGGTGGGAGAGAAAGACGGACACCCCGTAACAATTTGCATACGAGAGGATGTTCTCCCACCGGATGTCCATCGACCGAGAGATGCCCCGCAGAGATCGCCGATCTATAAGAATTAATAGTGCGGTACGCTAGGCCCTGCGTCGCCAGTGAAGCGAGGAAGTTCATAATAGTCACCACTTTGCACCCCAAGGGATCATGACCTCCCCGAACACACCAACGGACCCACCTGGTCCATGCAGATTTGTAACGCTTGGCCGTGCTGTCCGCCCAGGCTGGTCCCAGTAAAGCTTGAGCTGCTGTCGATAGGCCAGAGATTCTCCACCGATGCCCGAAATCCGCCATGCCATCAAGGGCATCCGACCCTGCTGGACTAGAGGGTGAGAGTCGCCCTGGGGTTTCCTCAGGAGACCAGGATCGTGGGGTAGAAGGATTGGAGAATCCCAAGAAAGTTCCAGAAGAACTGGAAACCAGACTTGAGACCTCCAGCAAGGGGTGATGAGTCAATATCGCCCGCTGCCTCCGAACCTGGTTCGTCAGCCGCATTATCATGGCGAATGGGGGAAAGGCATATCCCTCCTCTTTGGACCAGTCCTGGAGAAAGGCGTCTGTCGCCGCTGCTAAAGGATCCGGTTTCCAGCTGAAGAAACGCGGAAGTTGATGGTCCAACCGGGAGGCAAAGAAGTCCACCGAAAAGGGACCCCACAGGTTGTGAAGACGCTGAAAGGTCGGAGGATGTAACTGCCAGAGACTCATGTCCAGCCAACTCCTGGAGCACCAATCCGCTATGACATTGGACTCCACCGAGAGATATTCTGCCGTCACCGAGACGTTGTGGGACAAGCAGAACGTCCAAAACTCCTTGGCCAGGTTCGCCAATGCTTTGGACTTCGTTCCCCCTAGATGGTTGATGTATTTGACGGCCGATACGTTGTCCATCTTCAGGAGCACATTGCATGATGCCTTGTCCTTCGTCCAGCACTGGATTGCAAAGGACCCTGCCATCAGTTCCAGGCAGTTGATATGTAGCTGTCCCTCGTCTGCAGACCATTTTCCTCCTGTAAATGAGTCCCCGCAGCGAGCACCCCAGCCAGATTTGCTGGCATCGGACTCTATCACCAGGTCTGGTTCGCACCCGAAAATGGCCTTCCCGTTCCAGGCCTCCATGTGATTGAGCCACCAGGTCATTTCCACCCGAACTTCGTCGTTGAGTGGGACTTGATCCGAGTACTGGAGTCCCCTGCGAAGGTGCGAAGCCTTCAGGCTCTGCAACGCTCTGTAGTGAAGCAGCCCCGGGAATATCGCCTGGATTGAAGAACTTAAGAGTCCTACGAGGCGCGCCACCTGACGGAGCGAGGTTGACTCGCACGCCAACATCCGTCGGAGTTCCCTGCGGATCTTGGAAATCTTCAGAGTGGGCAGGCTCAGGGTGCGGGAAACCGAATCCACGACAAACCCCAGGAAAGTCAACATTTGCGACGGGGTCAGAATCGACTTCTTGGTGTTGATAATAACCCCCAAGCTTTGAAGAAGATCCATCGCGTCCAGCAAATTGCTTGCGAGCCGTATTGGACATTGCTCCAGAAGTAGGAGGTCGTCCAGATAAATGATTAGTCGAAACCCCCTGGCCCGCAGAGTCTCCACCACTGGCTTTAGGACCTTGGTAAAGCACGACGGGGCCAAGGACAGACCGAAGGGAAGAGAAACAAATTCTAACACCTGACCCTTCCACACAAACCGCAGGAAGCGACGGTGCGGGGGAAAATGGGCACGACCAAGTACGCATCTTTTAAGTCCAGGCGGACCATCCAATCGTTTGGTTGAACGAGGTCTCTCAGCAGATGGATGCCCTCCATCTTGAAGTGACGATAAATCAACCATTGGTTGAAGTCCTTTAGGTTGATGACGGGACGCTGCCCATCTGACTTGTCGACTACAAAGATGTTGCTCAAGAACCCTCTGGGGTGGAGATGTGTAGGAAGCACCGCTCCTTTCTGCAGAAGATCTGCCACTTCCCTGTCTATGAGGGACACTTGATCTTCTGCAAAAACCAACGGCCGAGGCCGGACCTCTTGCACAGGGGAACCGTAAAATTCTATGTGGAACCCCTGGACGGTTTGTAACACCCAGGCGTCTAAGGTAACCGTTTTCCAGTTGTCGACGAAAAAAGCCAACCTGCCGCCCACCAGGAGAGGGGGTAAAGAAGGGAGTCTCACCTGAGTTAGGCACGTTGTGGCCTCTGCCTCCTCCTCTTCCACCGCGACCTCTGGAGCCCCGACGAGATTGGAAGAACTCCTGCCGACTGTGTCCTGCTGCTTCCTGCCGTTGCCTCGTTGAGGGCCTTGTGTGTAGAAGCGGCCGGTCGAGCGCCCCCTGCCTCGGCCGGCCCCCATGAAAACCTTGGGGTTAAAGACTCTCTTTATGGAAGATTGCGCTTTATCAAGCGAGGTGAAGGTGGTCACAAACTTCGTCAATTCCTTCACGAACGGCTCTCCGAAGAGACCTCCGTGTGCCACCGCACCTGCCTCTGATGTGGCGAGATCCCCCAACTTCGGGTCTACTTTGATCAGGAAGGAGCGCCTCCGTTCTGTCGAAAGGGCGCAGTTTGCGTTGCCCAAGAAGACAATCGCACGTTGAGCCCAACTGGAAATTCTATCCGCTGAAAGGGGGGTACCAGACGCCTTGGCTTCTTCTGCGAGCTCCAGGACCTTAGTGAGGGGACCCGCAATGTCCAGGAGCTTATCCTGGCACGAACGCCAGGATCGGTCAATCCCCTTCTTGGGATCCCAAATATATTTTTGTAGGAAGGTGGCCATTCTAGGGTCCACTTCCGGGGTGAAGGCTACTTTGCCTGGAAGGACCGGGCGCGGGCACTCAGCTTTTAGGCAGGCCCTCACTTCCTTCTCTAGGGGCTTGCGCAAGCGCCCCGCCACAAACGCGGACACCTTAGCGGAGGGAACCCACTCCGAGGAGCGTGGGTGAACAAGATCTTCTGGGACCAACATGTCTGACTGGTCTTCCCCCTCCGGAGCGTCTTTGGCTAAAGGCTCAGCGGGGCGCCAGGGTCTGGACGGACCAGCCTCCTCCGCGGACTCGTTGGAGGAGTCGTCGTCATCCCCCTGCAGTGGTGGCAGATCTGGGATAATCGGGGGGCTAGGATGGGGCTCGCCTTCCGATATGGCCAAAAACGCCTTTTTAAGGCAGTCGAAGGCGCCCAAGTCCACAGCGGACGAACTCTTGCGCTTGCTTGGACGTTGCGCTTCAAACGCAAAAGCGTACTGCATAACACGCTGCTCAAAAGGCCCCATGGCCGCATTCACCGCCTGATGGATGGAGGCATCCACGGCATCACAAAATTCGTCATCCAGTGGGATGACCTGAATTGATTCCTCCTCCGTGTACTCTTCCATGGTCTGATCTAAATTAGCGGGACGGCAAAATGCAGGAAGCAACCACTGAGAAGCAACCCCAACGCTTTTAGCGCTAGTAGCAGAGCTACCTGGCAAGGGTGCACTTTAAGTGTGGCAAAGCACGGATTTGGGCACACGAGGAGTGCGCTGGGCTGTAAGCCCGCAGGGGCGACTCACCCTAATGCACTGTGGAGAGTATCAAGCGTCTGGGCCCGCCCCAGGATCTCCTTTCAAGCGCCAATACACGCGCTGAAGCAGCGTTAAGGCTGCCAAACCGCGCTCACTGTGCTGCCTTACCGACCCGCGATGCGGGCGTAAGGGGAGATTCCAAAATTTAGTACGGACCTGCCCTGTGCAGGCTTAGAGGCTTCCAGCGCTATGGGGGGCCGTGCGGCGCGGGCAAACGTTCGGCGCTCTCGGATCTCCGCGCGTCTATCGCGTCCGAGATCAGAGAGACGCGGACACGAGCCCCCTGTCAAGTACTGCACCGCACCTTACTGAGGGCCGCCGGCCGCGAGTGGAGCGAGAAAAGCTCCCGCGGCCCCGAACCTGTTGACAAGGAACAAAAACAGCGCAGCGCTCGCGCGCACAAACCAAACTGTGAAACAGCAGTAAAATATTATGAGAAACACACACAGGCACTATGACCAGAAAAACCACCGGAGCGATAAGCGCTCACAAAAATAACCAAACTAGGTCAAACAATTGCAAACAAAGGCAAAACCCATCTAAACACGCATTTATCGCCAGAGTGCCACCCGCCCTGAAGCGAGAGGAACTTATCTTCGGCTGAGCAGGAAAGAAAGAGGAGTGTTGGTGGCAGCATGTCCTCAGGGACCAGGGACGCCCCTGATTGGAGGATAGAGACTACCACTGGGACTACAAAAATGATGGATCTTGTAGTTTTGTTGTGAATGTTGAAGTGCTGAGTTAGGGAAATAAAAGAAAGAACAGCATAATCCTCGCCTCCGGTCCTGACATAGAATTTCCACTGTAGCCCCTGTTGAATACTGAATGAGTCAGAATTAAACTTTAAAGACTATCATTTTATCTTGTATGTCTTAAGAACAGGACTGTTGACAATAATTAGATTGCAACATGATCGATCTATTCAACCACTCGATAGTTGGGTTTTGGCATTGTAATCATGGAATGGCGAGTATCAGATCAAATGCTGAAGCTTGAATGACATCAAAAGTGATAACCTCTTAGTGACTGGAAGAAGACAATAACACCATGGATATCTGATGTAAGACAGGGGAGTTCCATTAATGATTTCCGACATGGTTTTAAAGGCTTTGGTTATTGTATTCTTCTCAAGGAAGGTAATATTTATATAATTACAATTAACTGGGGAATCAATCAGATATTTGTAGTTTATTGGTGGTAACTTGTAATATCACAGATAAATCAGCTTGGAATGGTTAACTTGACACAAAGGGGGTTAAGCTAAATTGTTTCACAAAAGCTGCAAAAGAATGGAATAGAGAATGGGGTGGATTAGCCAATAAGGGAGCAGCCATTAGAGTTGCATCGCTTTTTAAGATTTCCCGAACACATAGGCAATTTTTTATTCCACTGATGAAAAGGCTTCTGACTAAAATAAACATTTTATTTAACAATGATTTAAAAAAAAGAAAAAACTTTCTATTTTTGTGGATCTCCATCAAACTTCTCAGGTGGTGGCAACACTGAAGTTTAAGAAGGCCCTGATGGCTTTCCATGGGTCTAAACATCTTTAGCATTACATTAGGTAGTATTTGTTTGCATTTTCTAGTGCTTCAATTTTATCTTTCAACTCCTGATTTGTAGTTCCTAGCTCTGCTGTAACACACCAAAGTGGCTTCACAATTTGTCAAAAGGCTATACAGATGTGATACGGCAGCCTCCACTTTAGAATTTGTGGTGCCTCTAAATAGTCACTATAGGCAACTACAATTCCCAAAGTGAATGTTGCCAGAAATTAGAACAGTTAGGAAAATTTTACGTACCCTGTAACTACTGGTTTTAGATTGTAGTACAATAGATTCACATGCTCTGCACACTCGTGTTGGGCAAGGATGTTCGCAAGTTATTTTTCTTTGAAGAATAGAAATCTTCTATCAACAGTTATCTTGAGTTTCCTCCCTGAACCCAAGAAGGCATCAGAACAACAACTCAAAATCAGACTGTGTTCCTTGCCAATGGGCGAGTACAGGAACTGGAGTATGCAAAGCCAAACAGTTTAGAATAAGACTGAGAGTTGAGGTGAGTATAATGCATGGTGGTCATGTCATCTGTAATCACCAGGACTGCTTTGTTTCAAACAAGTATAAAAGACTTTGCGCACCAACTGTGCTCTATGTATTCTTTTCGGTGTTCTTGTTTCCAGGTAACCTGAACAGTATTGTTGTTGACATGTGCTCTCCACTCCATTAATGAGATGTCTGTGGTGATGGTCATCTGCGGCTGAGAGGTTAGAAATGCCCTGTCCAGTGGTAAACTTCTGACATTACACCACTTGAGACTCTGGGCACCACTAACACAAATGTTCCCATTGACCCACCGCGTGTGACTATTGCCTGACCAGACACGCTTGTAGCAGGCACATATGCAGTCCTGTGTATGGTACTACGGCTATGGAGAAGTTACATTACTTCTGTCATCGCTAGAGGACATGGTGTCTGAAAAAGAGGTTGCAGCCTTTAGAATGCAATTATCCTCTGTTGGCAAGGGAAGGCTTTGCCTAGCTCAGAGTTTAACACTACTCCCAGGAAAGGATAAATCTGCTGTGGATTGAGCAAGGACTTTTTGCCATTTATTGTGAACCCTAACCTGTGTCTGAGTGCCACTGCTGCCCGAGTGCATGTTAGGCATTGCTGTTGGCTGCTGCTCTTGACAAGTCAATCGTTCAAATAAGGAAACATGTGAATAGCACTGTGGCCAAGATATGCTGCACCTACTGCTAGACATTTTGTAAATACTCTTGGGGCTGTTGTGACCTCAAAGCAAAAAACTTTGAACTGGTAGTGTTGTCCACTTAACACAAATCTTAGAAAACGATGATGTGTTGGGGGAAGGGGTATATAAAAGTAGGTGTCCTTCAAGTTAAGGATCGCAATGTGGTCTCCTTTGCAGAGCAGAGGGATACCATCCTATAGGGTTGTGAATTTAAAATTCTCCCACAGGATGTTCCCATTCAGTGGGGTGAGGTCAATAGGCTGTAGGGTATAGTTCTCTTTGGAAATGAGGAAAACCAGTGAGTACACTCCTTTAGCCCGTTGGAGTAAGGTTATAGTTTTGGTGGCGCTTTTGCTGAGAAGAGATTGTATTTCCTCCTTGTCATTGATGATCCAGATTGGTTGAGTGAAATTGAGGCGGTATGTTTGGTGGTGTTGTATGCAATCTTAATGTACTATGGATAGCACCCACTTATCTGAGGTAATTTCCTAACATTGTGGAAGTAATAACCTGATTCTCCCCCTCTTGCCGTTGTTGTGTGATCAGGGGATAATTGTTGGTAAGTCAATATTTTGAGGTAGAGGCACAATTTCCAGAGCCACCTCTACCCCCTCCATGATAGTCTCCCCTAAATCCTCGCTGTGGAAAGAATGTTTGGGTGTGGCTCTTTTGGCAGGATTGGAGCTGTTGGTAGCCTGACCGCTGCAGGCTTTGCACACCCTTGCGTCTATTGGCATTGAAACCCTGGTTATGAGGTTGCATCTGGAGTGCTCCTGTGGCCTTACCAGTGTTTGTATCCTTTTTTAAAAGCTTCTCCAACAAAGTGTCCACCAGAGGGCCAAGAAATGTTCCCCATCTATAGGAATACTGATTAGATGTTGCTGGACCCAACAGAACCCAAATACCCTCAGCCAATACGTGCCTGCAGAATATGACATTAGAATTGACCTCTCTAGAGGCAGTGTCTGCTGCATCCAAAACACGTCTGATATTTATGTTGGAGATGGTGTTTCCGCTCCACTCTTCCCGTCTTCCTTCCTATAGGTCCCTGGAAGGCGTTTGTTGAGGTGTTCATGTCCTTCCAATGGTACCTGTTGTACTCACAGAGTTAACAATCCTATGTAAAGGTGTTGCTGCCCCTAGAGCAGCACGTTTTCCAGCTGCATCCAACTTCTGGCTTTCCTTGTCAGAAGGGGGTTCCCTGGGCCTTGTTTATGAGCTGCCTGTACCACTCGAGAATCGGAGGGGGACACATGACCACATATGTAAAGATGGCTAACATGAGTAGTCTTAGAATTTTGCTCCACTCTGAGCATGTACCATTGTAGTCTTCAGTGGCTCTCTGAAGTACTCCGCTGCACACTTAGTCATGCTGTTAAGCATGGTCAGGAATTGTACTGATCTATCTGTCTTCAGCAAACTTTCAATGAGAAAATTGTCCTCTTCCCACAGCACAGAGTTTTACTTTGCGGTGGTCTGCTGCCTTTTGAATAACAGGATAATATGTTGTGGTGTCATCTGGGGGTGAGGCCTTAATTAAGTATGGCTCTAGATCAGAGTCATCTGGAGGGCTTTCATTTTAGTGTTCGTCACAGGCCACTCCCTTCATGTTGTGGACGTGGGTCCTATTAAGGATCTTGCATGTTGCCCTGACTGTCATGATGTGAGTACGAAAGCGCATCAGGTGAACCCTGTGGGCATGGTGACTTGTGAGGCTTGTCGTCAAGGTAGTATTATGCTTGGAGGTGGAGACTAAGTATGTAGTGAGTGAGATGTTGGACAGGTGTCTGCCTGTTTCCTCTTCTTTGGAATAGGAAATTCCTGAAGTTCAACGGAGATTGTCTCCTTGAAAGTAAACCTTCTCTTATTCAGAGGTGCAGGGATTGGTTCTTCTGGTGACGGAGAATCGGGCAGAGGCTCTGGGATTTCGAATACATGTACAGTTTCCTCTATATAACATCTGACGCCTCTGGGAGCTTGATGGATGGTATGGAGTTGCTCCATGCGAAAGATGGGGCTTTTACGGTGTCTATTTAGAGCAGATATTGGCACCAATGGTGTCGTCTCGGGCCTAGCTGGTGTCATTTTGGGTTGAGGTATGAAGCCTTTGCCTTGCGACTTCCACGGAACAGAGGGTGGCTGTGAGGAAATGTGGATTATTATATGGTGTGGTTGCGCCACCTCACCATGTAATAATAACCCAAACCTTTATTAGGCCCCGTCAGGTTCGTCTGTAAAACCTTAGCTCAGTCCTGGGTAGCTGTGGCTCACAGCAGTCATGCTTTATCAAAGGAACAACTGAAAAGCATTAAGAAGTACCATAACAGTTGAATAAGAAGAAACAAAACAATAAAAATTTGACACAAACTTATAAACATAGGTTGTATTTTTATTTTGAAATAGACACTTCAATTACAAAAATTTACCCGAGGGTTCCGGAAATATGAGTTTTCAAAGAAAATGAATTACTGGTTTTCATTAAATGCAATAAATTGTTCTAATTTATGGCAACTCTCGGTTTCTGGTTAGACACAACAAGTAGCTTGAAAATGGCTATAAGGGCACTCTAGTGCTGACCAATTCTGATAGGGAGCCAGTCACTAGGGATCAGTCAGGTCCAGTTGAACAGTTACCTTGTGGTTTAAGCAGTCTCCAGTCAAGTTCCAGGTGCTATGGGCGAACAACCATAGAGGTCAATGGAGTGGACCTGGTGCAAGGGAGGCAAGATGCTGAGCCAGAGGTCCCTTACCAGAGAAATGGACACGTTATCTATAGAAAACAAAATAATTTCTATAACAACCTAGAATGAGGTCACGTACATAGTAATTATAAAAAAAAATTTGAAAGAAGACAGCTGTAAAAATAAACAGGAAGAACTGCACAAATTTTATACATATAAAACTCAGACATTTGCAAGAAGGTGCCATAAATATTAACATAATGCTAAATGATGCCCATGCTATTTATATCTCAATAAAACATTTGTTATAGTCATGGTGCTTTGCAATCGACGACGTTTCGATCCCTCATTGAAATATGGAGATCATCATCAGGACTTAGAATATATGCCTGAGGGAAGAAATGCCTATTTGGGGTACACCCAAGAATTACTTCCAGCGTACTGCCACGGGTACGGAAGGGGTAATTAAGCACAGCCGGATTAAGGATTCAGATCCAGGACACGAGAGGTCTCGGTCAACATTGTTGAAGCGGTTGGAATACACTTCTGTGATGTCAGTGCCGGAAAAAAAGTTTTAGTATAAGCAGCGGGAATTGCTGCTGGCCGGTGCGCGAAGCCGTGCCATGATGGGCGCAGAGTGAATGAGAGCAGACAGCGATGTGTTGCTCCGAACAGTGAGGAATTGGCTCGCAGATATGGAGCGGCAGCAAAGTGTGGCTCTCTAGTGGAACCGGCACTGACATCACAGAAGTGTATTCCAACCGATTCAACCACGTTGACCAAGAACTCGTGTCATGAATCTGCATTCTTAAACCGGCTGTGCTTAATTACCCCTTCCGTACCCGTGGCAGTACGCTGGAAGTAATTCTTGGATGTACCCCAAACAGGCATTTCTTCCCTCAGGCATATATTCTAAGTCCTGATGATGATCCCTATTTTTCAATGAGGGATCGAAACGTTGTCAACCGCAAAGCACCAGGACTACAACAAATGTTTTATTGAGATAAAAATAGCATGGCCGTTATTTAGCATTATGTGGTGCTAATTTAATATTTATGGCACCTTCCTGCAAATGTCTGAGTTTTATATGTATAGAATTTGTGCAGGTCTTCCTGTTTCTTTTTTCAGCTGTCTTCTTTCAAAACATTTATTAAAATTAATATGCATGTGACCTCATTCTAGGTTACTATAGAAATTATTTTGTTTTCTATAGATAACGTGCCCATTTCTCTGGTAAGGGACCTCTTGTTCCTTAATAACTAAACTTCACCCTTGGTCTCTGGCATATCCTTGGGTTCCCTTGTTTATTATAACACAAGGATGCTGAGCCGGTATAGGGGGTCTTCCTGTGACCAGTCCTTGGTTGTCGAGCATAGAGGTGCGACTTTAGCCTCAAAGGTCGAAGTCTCTTTGGAGGGTGCTAGAGGGCGCACGGCAAGATGGTTGCGCTGTAGTGCAGCTCCGCCGGCCGAACACTATCAGCACAATATCCTGCTCCAAATTCAACATCCTGCACTAAGACTTGGAGGGCATCGTGACTGTACTGTAGTGATGCGATTAGAGGCGACAGCGGAGCGACGGATCGCCCGGAATCCTGCATTTACTGATCGCTGCGGCCCTGAATGTGACATGGCGGCTGCGTGAACCAGTGGAGGCCCCTGCTGGGAGCTAGTGAGCCGGGCTGCCGAGGGGGTGCTGCGCGGGCCTGTATGGTCCGGGGGCCCCTGTAAGAGGCTCTAAACTCGACATCCCGCGTTGGGACTCGGCGGGCATCGTGGCTGTACTGAAGACGAGATTCGGGGCTGCAGCGGTGTAGCGGATTGCCCGAAATCCTAAATTTGCTGATCCCCGCTGCCGTGACCCTGAGTGTAACGCGGCGGCCGCGTGACCAGGTGGAAGCCCCTGCTGGGAACTGGAGAGCAGGGCTACCGCGGAGGTGCTGCGCGGGCCCGTGTGGACCAGGGGCCCCTGCGAGAGGTTATATCTGTTGGGCACCAGCTGAGGACGATATTGCCGGTGCTGCCTGCCACAGACGTGTGGCCGTGATCTGCAGAGGCCCCCCGTGGCGGTGAGCTGCCCAGCCTGGCGGACAAGGTATTGTGCTGCATTTCCATCCCCGTGCCTTGTAGGGCCTAAGACTGAGAGTTGCGCCCTGAAGGGATCCTGGAGCGTCGCAGCTGCGGGGAGAACACATCATAGTGGGAAACAGCGGCGGCACCAGTGCAATTGGGAGGCCTTCCCTGCTGGGAGGCCCGGCCCCATACAGCGATAACAGCAGCCGCGGGAGCTCCCGCATAGAAGTAGGCAGGCTGGATCAGAGGTCTGCGTTACTGGAGCTGCTCCCGAGGAGACCCCATGACGCCTTTACTCAAATCCCAGCCAGGGCCAGTGTGAAAATAGATGCACAGCGCGGGCCACTGCAGGCCTACAGATCTGGATGCGGTGGTTCATTTAAGTTACATTGTTGATGGGCCTCACACTAGTGGCGTGCTCTACGTGTGGTGTGCCGTGGTCCCCTGTCCCCCAGTGAGGTAATGCTAAGTAAATAAACACGCATTGGTACAGGCGGAGTAGGGAGTACCTGTTTGTTTGCAACCCAACGCGCACTGAGGCACATAGCTACAGGGAAATCACTGCACTGCCTCTAAACACAGCATATGCAGTAGAAAACCACAGAAGCAGCCTATAGAACCCGTGAGGAATCCGCTGTGATTGGTGGGGACTCCTGCTGTGGCGAAAGATCTGCTAGGGCTAAGGGCGCTGCGAAGTGCATAGCCAGCCAGCGGGACGTGATCCACACGGACAGTTGTGGTTTATACGGACAAAATGGGCAAAACAGACAAGAACCAATCTCGTCTCACTTTCAAGCTGCGGAAACCTGGCAAATCGCAGCAGAGGGCAACCTCGGACTCGGAGCTCGATGCCCCTTTTGAGGGCACACCGTCACTTGAAGCAACTCTCCTCGCTACGCAAAGTAGCCTGCAATCCATTGACAGTAAAATTGATGCCCTCAATCTCAGAATGGATCACATGTCAGCGTAGCTTGATAAGCAAGGCGCCAAACTGGGAAAAGCTGAAAAGCTCATTTCTGATGCAGAGGACAGTCTACAAATTGTTTCATCCAAAACCTTCAACATGGAAAAGGTGCTTGCGGTTATCGAGGCGAAAAGTGAGGACCTCGAGGATAGGTCGAGACGTAATAACCTATGGATCACAGGCCTGCCGGAATCGACCAACACGGGGAGACTGGAGCCCTAGGTTGAGTAAATGCTCAGAGAGATGTTTGGAGCAGAAAATATGTCAACGATGCTGGTCGTGCAGAGAGCCCACCATTCGCTGGCGGCTCGCCTGCCTCCGGGCGCTCCGCCGAGGCCAATCATTGCTCGCCTGCTAAATTATAAGGACAGTGACTCAGTCCTGTGCATGTCCCGTGAGAAAGGCACCATAAACTTTTGGGGAAATGACCTGGCCTTCTACCTGGATTTCACAGCAACGGTCCAGGCGGCGCGGCGGGAATTCCAGCCTGTCAAGAAACTGCTAATGTCGGAAAACATCCCGTATGCCATGCTATATCCAGCCCGATTGCGAATTGGAACAGAAGGCAAAGCCAGAATATACACAAGCCCAAAATCTGCTATGGATTATGCTAAATCACTCAAACGACGCCGATGCGACGCTTCTGGAGTCCAGGAGGATGAGGAGGACTGAGGGTCGCTGATCCGCACGAACTACTGGGTTTATCTAGGTCCTTCATCCGCTGATCCGCGGTCGGAGGCGTCTGCTGCCGGTGGTGACTCCCGGAGGGCGCTCCAGACCTGGCTCGAGGGCTTTAGCCGCCCTTTTTCTGACTGCCTGACACTGCGCTGGGCTGCTGATTGCCAGAGTGCACGTACCGCCTGAGGTAACACGGAGGAGCTCACTGTCCCGGCGGTGAAATCCGAACTCCGCAGGAGGGCCTGAAGGCGCGGCGAAAAGTGAAGAGGTAAGCGGAGGTCCCCTTCCGTAAGACACAATCACGGGGACCCCGCGCCGGCGAGGAGGAAGCTTTGGGGGGAGATGGGGGTCACAAGAGGCACCAGGTGGACGGGGGGAGGATCCATTCCCGCCCCGCCTGACCCCAAAATGGCCGCAAATCGTGGCAGAGTTGCACGAAGGTGGGCCAGGCAAGGGCTGTGCCTGTCCCAAAAATGGCGCCTGGAGCGAGATTTCGTTGCTCACATCAGGGTCTCCACAGCGCAAAAGACTAGCAATGGGACTGTTTTTTACACTTAGTCCCACGACAGCCTTCACTCACACCGAGAGAATTGCGTGGGGCAACAGCTGAGTGCCCTTCAACCCCGGGCCTACACATTCTATATGCCTGACCTTAAGATGGCTGTCCTGTCCCCTGGAAGCATTGCTATTGAGAGCATATCAACACTACAGTAAGTCTTAGCTTCTAGTAACTCCGGGATGGGTGCGGCCAATTGATCTATGACTACGCCCCCCGGACTGAAACCTTGAACATTGTACTCACCTCGGAGCCGGATCAACATGGCCCATGCCCGGTGGAACTTTGATAGAACTTTCGATGGACCTATGACGATGCCCCCTGGGCGGATACCTAAACTGTTTGTATTTACCTCAGTGCACGAGCAACCTTGGCCGATGCCCGGTGGAGCTGTCACATGCAGCTATAGAGGAGTCTGGCCCTGGTTTCACCCCCTCGGCCGTCACCTACCCAGCCGGTCATCTGACATTGTTTTTCCTCGTTTCCCCGTTGTGCTTCCTTCCCTCCCCCTCCCTCCGTGATTCTTTGATTTAATTGATGTAACTATGTAACCTGTAACTCGCTGATCCTCTTGTAAAGCGCTCTGATACCTCCGGGTCTAGCCAGCGCTATATAAAACTGTTCAAATAAAACAAATAAAATAAATAAAGATATAAGGGTGGGAGCAGTTGCCGGGGACCGATACTGATGGTTTTGTGTTTGCTGGGGGTGATCGAATAATGTTGGTTCCTCATGGTCACCGATCATAATTCTGCCTATTGGTGCATAAGTATTGTAATAATATTGTTGCTATTGATCCCATACCACCGAGCCCCCTTGTGGACGTATCCATGACTGATAAGTGATATCTCTGTGCATGTTTGGCCATCTCCCTTTCATCTGGGAGGCTGATTGCACTCTGGTGTTCCCCCATGGGTGTACCCCACATCTATTTGTGGACTATGTCCTGTAACTGGGTTATGTTCACTTGTTTTTGGGATGACTTTAGCAAGTTGTGGGTGCTGAAGTGGGTGGGGGGAGGGGTGTTTGTCTATGTTTTGATACAAGTGCAGTGCAGGCCGCATGTGCTGGCCGCCCCGGTACGCAGTGCTGTCAGAGATCTCTGTAATAATTACAATAGCAGGTCACAAATAGTTAAGGGAAGGCCCCGGTGGTACCATTAAATTGTTATCATGGAATGTGCGAGGCCTCAATAACCCTCAAAAAATCCGTAAGGTGCTGGCGTATTTAGACAGGCAAGACATCCAGGTGGCGTTCTTACAGGAGACACATCTCACTAAGCACACAGAACAGAATGTAGGAGTTCGCTGGGCTGTGGTCAGAGGTGCGTCATCATATTCCACATACTCGAGAGGTGTATTGATACTGGTAAGGAAGGGGACTCCGCTTACGCTGATCCATTCGGAAAAAGATGATCAGGGGAGGGTGCTCCTGCTGCAAGGTTGCTTGGGAGGTACGAGGCTTCTATTTGTAAATTCCTATGGTCCCAACATAGATGACCCCACGTTTTATAATGATATCTGGAGGCGAATGGCAGCGTTGCCCCCAAAGCAGCGTTTTGGGGTGGCGATTTGAATGTGTACCTAGACTCGCAATTGGATAGATCTGCCAATACAGCATGGCATGGCAAACATGCTGCACAGATGATCAGTGAGATAATGGAGGCGGAGGGCCTCGTCGATGTGTGGCGTAGCCGCAACCCTGATGGAAGAGAGGGCACGTTCCTATTGACTGTGCATGGCTCGTGGTCCAGGTTGGACTACTGGCTCGTATCCAAGGAGGTTAGTGCATGGACGATGTCGGTTCGCCACCTCGCCAAGACACTTTCTGATCATGCCCCTGTGCTTTTGGAATTAGACATACCAACCCAATCAAGGCCGGCATTTCAATGGCGTCTACAGCCGTCGTCATTGCTTGATCAATTATTTCGTGTCACAATTGGGTCCTCTATCACTAATTTTTTCTCGGAGAATGAGGGCACAGTTGACGGGTCTGGGACTCTATGGGAGGCCTTCAAAGTAACCATTTGCGGGGAATGCATAGGAGCGCAGGCCGGGGTCTTAAAGTCATTACGAAGCAGGCTATGTACGTTAGAGGATAGGCTATGCGAGCTTGAATGTACTTATAAACGGGCACCCACCCCTTCACTGTTGGCCCAAATGAGAGATTTAATATCAGAATATGATGAAGTGTCCGAGCAGGAATCGCAGCATAGATCCAGGAGATGGATTGCGTGGCGCTATGGCAAGGGGGATAGGCCGAGCCGCGCTTTGGCCAGTAAATTGCGGACGTCAGTAGGTCAGGACCACATTGTAGAAATCTTAGACAATAACCTGGAGGCACGTCATACCACACCGGAAATCAGCCGGGTGTTTATGGGGTTCTTCTCTGACCTGTACGGACCGGTGTCGTCTGGCCGGTGTCGTCTGTTGCAGAATCCGAATTCTCAAACTACTTGGATGACATAGCGTTGGGCTGGTTGTCTCTGGGCCAGCGTGAATATCTCACGCAACCCTGGACGTTAAAGTGGTCATAGTGTGGCTCCCTAATGGCAAGGCGGTGGGACTGGACGGCCTGCCGAGTGAATTTTATAAGGCTTATGTAGACTTGCTAGCCCCCAGGCTGCTGGAGGTCTTCACTGAAGCATATGAGAAAGGTGTGCTCCCCCCTTCCCTGCGAGAAGCTCTCATAGTGACGTTTTTTAAAGCCAGCCAAAATAGCCAACAGATGAGTCTTACTGGCCGCTCTCCATGATAAACATTGACACTAAAATAATCGCGAACAGATTGCAACGCCTGATCCCAAATCTGGTCCTGCCGGACCCATCGGGGTTTGTACCCAAAAGATCCACATCACATAACCTACGAACTATATTTGATGTGCTGCATCAGCTGGACCCTGAGCTCCCAGCTGCGGCCGTACTATTGGACGCGGCTAAAGCTTTCGACTCGCTACGTTGGGATTATATGTTTGTAGTGTTACAGCGCATGGGGATGCCACCGTTTTTTTTTTAAGTGGGTACGCCTCCTTTATACTGGTCCTGTCGCCAGGGTGCGCGTAAATGGGGTGGCTTCGGATCCCATAGCTATCTACAGGGGCACCAGGCAGGTATGCCCCCTGTCCCCAATGCTGTGCTCTTTGGCACTAGAACCCTTGGCCTGCAAGATAAGGCAGGGCCATGCTGCCGTGGCACTGGGCTTTAGGCAGAGTCCGCTTGCTATTTCCTTATATGCAGATGATATGCTACTGTATGTGAGGGAACCCGAGCTGCATTTGGAGTCCCTGCTGAGGGAGTATGTCCACTTCAAACGATACTCAGGTCTTGGTATTAATTGGAGTAAGTCCACGGTGTTTCCCCTTACTGAGTGCACGAAGATGCTGGAGTTGGAGTTTCCACTGGTTTGGTCGAGTGAACCTGTGCGATATTTGGGAGTCTGGGTGCACAGAGACCCTGAAACTGTGATTAGCATGAACTATGGGCGAGTGATCGCAAAACTGGGTGACCAGGTTGCCAGATGGACTCGCCTCCCTCTGTCTCTTGCTGACCGGATAGCTGTTACCAAAATGACAATTCTCCCCAAATTGTTATATTTGTTTGTGAATATCCCATTACCACTTAATAGAGCTATCTTTCAAGCCATGCAGTCATGCTTGCTGGGACTGGTTTGGGCGGGCAAAAAACCGAGATGCAGCTGGGAAACACTGGTGTTACCATTTGAAAAAGGAGGCTTTGAAGCCCCAGATTTGCGACTATATTATCTCTGTGCACAAGCCCAATTTGTACATTACTGTTACTTCTCCCAGCGTTACCTGCCACACTTGGCGGTGGAGGCGGACAATGCGCACCTGATCCCGCTGACGGCTATAATATTGCAACATAAAACACTGGGGAACAAGAAAGAGATAGATATGGTTGCGTGCACCGTTAAAGCGTGGAGGGCCCTGAATGCTCGTGCAGGACATGAATATCTATATGATGATTGCAGCGCACCCGGATATTTCGGTGGCGCGCGAGACAGGGGCACTAAGCATCTTGTCCGGTGCAGGTATTACTAAACTGGAGGATAGGTATCTAAATGGAAAGTTTTTATCCTTAAATGATTTCACAGCGGGGACCCAATATAACGCGATGCAGGGGTTTATTTACACCAGGCTGCGCATGGCTGTTAGGGCGCTTGACCCAGGATTCCCATAGGAGCCGAAATTACTAATTGTTTTAACAGTGGGGGAATCTACAGGGCTCATCACTCTGCTGTATAATGCCTCCCAAAGAGAAACAGATGTGAAAAGTTCCACTTCTTTTGATAATTGGAATAGACAGTTGGAGGTGCCACTGGTCTGGGAGGATTGGGTGGCATGCTGTGCATTGACAGGCCACCCAACGCCAACTGTAATCTTAAAATAATTCATTTTAAATTCCTGCATCAAATGTATTATACACCGATGAAGTTACAGAGATATGGGCTGCGTGAGGATGCTAGATGCGTGATATGCGGGGAGGATGGGGCAGATTTTGCACATTTGGCCTGGTCATGTAGCTCTATTTATGACTTCTGGATGAATGTTACACGGACACTCACATTGATTATAATGGAAACTGTAGAATGCTCGCCCGAAATATGCCTATTGGGTCTAGTAAAAAAGCTTAAGCCATGCAATAGGCGCATTGTAGCTGTCGCTACCTTATTGGCGAAGCGAATGGTTGCTAAGCACTGGGGTGGTAGAACAGCACCCAAGGTGGGGCAATGGATGAAAGAACTTGTTTATTGTAAAGAACAGTTAGATACTTGCGCAGAGGAATTGCCGGAGGCCTCTAGACCTAAAAACTTCTGGGCGCCTCTCACATGTTATCTGTTAGAACACCCGGATGTGATATAAGCTCACAGCCCTCGAGTGGGCAATACAGAGTCGAATATAATGTTCATCTATTATCTTATACATGTTGACTGACAGCATGGGACTTGTAAGTGGATACGTGGTACTGCATAGCACATGTTCTGTATCTTTTGATTTTCTTTTTTATGTTTGCTGTTTTGATGTCGCCTATTTGCTATAATATACGGCATACACCTGTGATGTCACTGCAACTATTGTGAAATGTAATGCAAAACGTATCGCTGTATTATGCTCGATAACTACAGTTAATAAAATTCAATAACAAAAAACAAAACAAAAAAAAGGCGAAGTCTCTCAAAGTCGGGGTGAAGTCCAGCACAAAACCAGTTGCCAATGACCTACTGGTCTCTGGTTACAGCTAAACCAGTGGTTCCTTTTAACTACTTACAAAAACTTCCATGTTGGGCAACCAAACTGCACTCTGTCTCCTCTCTCGGACCCAGCAGACACAGGTGCAACTTTTGAGGGTCAGGATTCGGTCATCCAGGTTGCACCTCAGCATCCAGCGGCAGTCAGGCTTCTTGGCGGTGGGATCTCAAGGGTGCAGGCTTGTCAGCTTTTATGGCCATGTGGCTGTAATAGGGAGTCAGCCAACTGGCTCTTGGAGTCACCCTGTCTGAAAGGGGCTCAGGCAACTCTTCCACAAGGGGGACACTACAGGCACAGTCCTTTCTTTGCTAGTCTAAGGTGAAGCAGGTGCAGTCCAGTCTTTAGTGCAGCCTCTCTTTGCGAGGTCCAGGGAACAGGCAGGTCACTCCTCCTTCAATCCCCTATCCAGTACAGATGTGATCTGAGGGCTGGGTGCCAGGGGTGCCAATTTTATATCCACTACGAGCCTAGGGGGTTGTGGCAACTAATTAGTCAATGGGCTACCAGGTCCCCACCAGCCTGATGACAACTTTCTGTCAAGTGTGGCATCTAGCTAGCCCAGAATGCACTTTTCTGCCCACTACCAACATGGCAGAACCCTTCTCTCATTGTGGGAAGCTCCTTAAACCAACCTGGAGGTGTGGTTACCTGGGTGCTACACTACCCTTGAAAAAACGGTTTACCAACAGCTTCTCCCTCTCTGCCTGAGATGCCAGCATGTCTGCTAAAACAAAATAGCAGCCTCTTCCATATGTGACTACCATTGGCCCTTCAAAGGTGGATTCCCCTTTGAAGCCCAACTTTTGGGCTAACACTCATTCTGGCCATCTTGCCAGGGGAGTCACACCTTATCCCTCAGCAGGTCCTTTGTTCCTTTTCTGAGAATCTTTGTTAGAAATGGGGGTCTCTAGTTGGCAGAGGTAGGTACCTTCCACCAAGTAGGGGCCCTTGCTTCTAGTCAGGGTAAGGGGGCTACACTCCTAAAATAACCCCTGCTCACCCCCTTGGTAGCTTGGCACGAGGAGGCAGGCTTATCTCAGAGGCAGTGTGTAAAGCATTTGTGAACACATACAGTAATACAGTGAAAACACTACAAATGGGCACCACACCAGTTTAGAAAAATAAGTAATCTTTATCTAGACTTAACACAAGACCAAACGACAAAAATCCACAATACAGAATTCAAAAATATGACTTTCAAATGGTAGAAATAGCTTAGTTCAATGTAGGTGGTAAATGCGACACTTTACTCTCAAAGTACCTTGGATGCGTAATGCAACATAAACAAAAGGGTCGCAGGGAAGGCGATGCGTCAGTTCCTTGCTTCGGAGGAGGCGGTGCATCTGTTCCTTACTGCAGCGCAGGGGATGCGATGCGTCTGTTCCTTACCGGAGAGGAGGCAAAGCGTCTGTTTCTTACTGCGATCCGATGCGACAAGATGGCGCCTTGATGCGATGCGACGATTCGGTGCGATGCGACAAAATGGCGTCTTTGATGCGATGCAATAACTTGGATGAGATGCGTGCACGCCCGGTGGGCGTGCGGCTAACTTGATGGTTTCTTGAGCCGCGACAGGCCCTGCGACGCGTTTCTCCGGTGATGCGACGGCGACCTCTGCGGCGGCGGCACGCTTCTCCGGTGATGCGATGCGCTTCTTCGGTGATGCGACGGCAAACTGCTGCGACGGCGACACGCTTCTTTGGCGATGCGACGGCAACACCTGTGGCAGCGACACGCTTCTTCCTCTTTGCGTCGCGCTTCCAGCTCCCAGCGACACGCAGTCTCTAGAGGGCCCAAGACAACAGCAGGCACCTCTCTGCAGGTAGAATTCCCAGCAAGGAAATTCAGGGGGAGCTGGGGGTGAAGTTTTTGTATCCCTGAGACTTCAGAACAGGAGGCAAGCTCAGCTTCAAGCCCTTGGAGATCTTCTTCAAGTTGATTAAAGCACACACAAAGTTCCTTTTCTCCTTTCCTTGGCAATAAGTAACCACTGCAGGCCAACCCCAAACAGCACAGGGGCAGTCTCCTCCTTCAGCTTCCTTGGTTTCTCACCTTGGCAAAGGTTCGTCTTGATTCCCAGAAGTGATCTAAAGTTCTGGGGTCTGGGCCCCAATATTTATACTACTAAACCCTTTGTTCTCTGAAGGCAGAGAGTGTCTGTACCTAGTCAAAACCAGTTCTGTCCTCCCTGGTGCAGCTTCCTGGCAGGAGGTGGAGACAGCATTGTTGAAAGCAGACCTGGCCCAGGTAGCTGAAAGGAAAACTCCTCCCCCTACTCTCTATTCTATGAAGGCTCAGGCAAGTGAAAGGAAATCTCCTCCCCCTACTCTCTATTCAATGTAGGCTCTATTCAGCCCAGCCCCGACTCAGACTGCTAGAGCCAAAGACCTCTCCAGCCCCCTGTCACTCACAAACCAGACATGGAATACACAAACCTAGCAGAGGCATACTGGATGGTTAGGCAAGAAAATACCTACTTTCTAAAAAGTGGTATTTTCAAACACAGAATGTAAAAATCACCCACAATAAAAGATGCATTTTAACATTCTGGGTTCAGGCATACTAAACTTTATTTTCCTATCTTGTTCCTTGGGTCAGTTATGTTTATAAGATGTTATAAACTAACTGCCCATTCTGGCCTATGGGAACAGATAGCCTTGCAATAGTGAAAAACGAAATTGGCTGTAATTCACTATCAGGACATGCCACACACATCAGGGCATGTCCTACCTTTCACATACAATGCACCCTGCCCACAGGGTTACCTTGGGCCTACCTTAGGGGGTGACAAACATGCAGAAAAGGGAAGGTTTAGGGACTGGCAAGTGGGTGCACTTGCCAAGTCGACATGGCAGTCCCAGACTGCACACAGGCTCTGCAGTGGCAGGCCTGAGCCACATTTTACAAGCTGCTTTCGTGGGTGGCACAACCAGTGCTGCAAGCCCACCAGCAGCATTTGATTTACAGGCACTGGGCACCCATGGTGCACTGTACTAGGGTCTGACAAGTAAATCAAACGGCCAATCATGGAGTCACTAATCCACTAAAACAATTTACAATAGGGAGCACTTGAACTTTGGCACTGAATAGCAGTGGCAAAGTGCCCAAAGAATCTAAACCAGCAAAAACATAGGAGGCAACAGCAAAAAAATGGAAGGGAGACCCACGCCAATGGTGCCAGGTCTAACAGTCTTTTTCACCTCTCTCTAGGATCGTAGAAGACTATCTTGAGGACAGCAGCTTGCGTGCAACCGTAAACGGCTACTGGAAGCTCTGTGCAACAAAGTGGCAGCTTTCTAATGTTGCCAGTTGTACAAAAGTTACATTAAATTCGACTCGAGAAACGAGTCAAGTTTAATGTAATGATTAATTTGACATCTTGAAATACCATGTTCAGTAGTCCCATTTGGAAGTTAGCGCTGCTCGGTTGCCAATGTGTAACTCCATACTCGCCATTGGAGCTACTAGCCTCTTCACAGTTAAAACAAAAAAGTGGGTATTTTACTGTTAGGGCAAGTAAAGTTAACAAAACAATGTCCTTCTTTGTAATACAATGATGCACCCTGCCTTTAGGGCTCAATAGGGGTGACTTATAAATATTAAAAAGTAATGTTTGGGCTTTGCCATTGGTTTAAATGGCAAAGTCGAGTTAGCAGTTTACAAACCTCTGCCATGCTTTGCTTTGTCACACTCATAGGGGCATAAATAGAGCTGCAGTGTATGAGGGACACTTTAAACTTACAGACCCTAGGTACCCCTGGTACCATATACTAGGGACTTGTAAGTAAGGCTCCCTGTTTTCCGTTTTTACTGATTTTTACAGATAAATACAGACGGAAACCCATTTATTTCCATTATTTAAATGTGGATAAAAACTTAAATCAGTTCTATTTTGAGTGATTCCAATTGCTGTCAGTTGTGGCTGTCAAGCAAATAGCTACGCGGATTGACAGGCAAGAGGTTAAATAAAGAATGCAATTGTAGTAAAGAGGCTTAAAAAGCAGTAGATGTGCACAAGGTTGATACTAAAATGTGTATGTTTTCATATAATTGCGTTGATTTATCATCTGTGGGTTTTCATATCACTGAAACCTCTCAGGCATTCAAGCATGAGTGCACATTTATCGGTTAAATAAATGTGTAAAAGTACTAGTTTCAGCTTCTTTTTTTCACAAAACCCCAAATAAATATGGATACATACAGATAACATTAGTACTAAATAAATATGGATAAATACGGACGGAAAAGTAAAAAAAATAAATGCCATAAAACCGGGAGCCCTACTTATAATGAATTGAACTTATGCCAATTGAGGGTAAACCAATGAGACATCGACACTTTCAGGGTAAGAGCACCAGCACTGAGGCCTGCTTGGCAGGACTCTGTGACCTTTCAGAGTCAAAAAACTAGCAGCATCAGTCCAAACATTTGGGGGAGATCATGCAAAAAGATGCATTTCCTTACAGTGGCTTTTGATGTTGTGGAAGATAAATGAAATCACACAAGTGTCCATGAAAAAAATATGTGAATGCAGATCTAAACTTGTGTTCTATGACTTCCTGACCAGTGCTTCTCTCCTCAACACCAAGAATATCTACGAAGTTCACTTTTCATTCTGTGTTTACCCTGGATATATGCAAACTAGCAGTTTCTAGTCTCAGACATTTGATGCCCCGTACATTGCTTACCATTTACCACTGTAAAGGCTGTACTATTAAACATTTTACTTTCTTACTATCCTGTTTTGGGACGATGGAATGGATTCTAATTGCAGGAAGCCGTGCATAAATTGTGTTGTACACCTGTTAAGAGTAAAACAATGTCTGTACAGACCTCATCTTATGGGGAACCAGATGACCTCTGATCGTGGAGATATGTATATTTATTGGTTGTTTTTTCATACTCAGGAGGAGTCTGATGACTGATGCTCTCCAAGGGTCAACACAGTACCTCAAGCACGTCTAAATAAATGTGTATTCTAGTATTACTTGTGTAATTTATTTTTCCACAACACTGTCAAGCAGGCTCGGTGACCCTGGCCGAGGCAGTGTCAATGTCTTTTTTTGTTGAGTCTCATGGCTCAATGCCAGGCTCTCTTGAGAGGGCTGCTAAGCCTTCAAGCATGTTTGTTTTCGAGGCCAAACCCCAGAAGGTTGGTCCTCTTGCACAGGAGGGGGTATAGGTGATCTTGGGGTAGTCTTTGTCCTAGATGCAAGCATTCCCAATGAATGTCTTTCCTCTTCTATGTCATAGCCCTATAAGAAAAGGCTATTGGTACACTCCTCAGCCTGGTGGTATGCCTGATGGACCTTTCTAATAACAGTAAGGTCCCTCAAGGTCCACAAGTCCGAAGATCAGCTCAGGCTCCAATGAGTCCTGTCCTCACTCTGCAGTGTTCCCAGCAAAGCTCCCTCCTGTAGGGAATAACCTATACATTTTTAAATGCCCTTCAGGTGGAGCAAGTGGATTACTTGTGAATTCGAGGCAAAATGAGGTTTCACACTCAATGATGGCCAGACAACAGGAATTTTGAATTACATAAAAAGCAGAACTCATGCGCCTTTTCAACGTAACGGAACCTTTTCAAAGTAATTCGCATACGAACTGGTCTTCAGTAATTTCGCTGTTCCAGGTGAAATTCAGAGACAAATTCAGAGACAACAGCGAAGATGAGTTCTTTAGTGTACTGTACTGAAAATCCAATGCATGGCATCAAAAGGTTCCCGGTTGTAGTGTGAAGATCCTGCAGTTGGAGATAAAAGTTTGAATCCAATAGCAGGAAAAAAAAGAAAAAAAAGAATATGAAGTGAAGCTTTTGCCCTGGTGCATTGTGGGGTTCTTCGAAGAAAAATAACTTGCAAACATCCATGCCCAGAACTGGATGGGAGGAGAATGCACAGTATGTGATCTACAGCAGCATATGCCTCAAACATTCCTTATCCTTGGATGGTAAATATGGAGGAGCAATAGATCGACTCAACAGTGATAGGAATGTAAATTGGTATTCATGGATTCACCAGTTGTGAGCAGATCCATCTGAGATATCCGATTGCTTCCCAGACAATCTAGACCCAAAAAATGTTTACATCAGTATTATAAAAAAAAACAACATGGTAACCTGGGATTCTGTTGACAAGAAGCTGGGACTGACATGTCCATTCCAGCCGACTCCTGATTCATCACAATCTGGGTGTTATCCTGGCCTTGGAGGACTAGGCAATGCAAGATGGAGAGGAGGTGAATGCTGAATCCTTAGTGACCTTTTCACAAAGGGGGGATATAAAATTCTGCAAGGGAGTGTTTACTTTGACAGAAAAGGATAGGTTAATGCACAACTGCTAAAAAAGGGTATGACCCCAATAACAGGTCAGGAGAGACAAGGGTCCTCACAGAGTTTAAACAGTTTATAAAAGAATGCACAGCATATAGGGACGTTACTACTAAACATGTAAAAACTCAAAGAAAGAAGAAAGGATAAGAAAGTGGGAATACAAGGCAACCTTGGTAAAAGCAACAGAAGAGGGAAGTAGAGGACAGAGTGAGACAACCTAGGGGAAGACATTGTGTGCTATCACAAGAAAATACCCTAACAAGAGAGTAGAATGATGGAGATATAGAAGGACAGTTCAACCGTCAACATGTGGTGGTCATGTGAGAAACAGAAACAATTCTGGAAAGAGGTTCTTAGTAGAATTTAACAGGTAATGGGGTACCCTATTATTAAGTTGCAAGAAGTGATTCTTCTTGGTCTCAGAGACAGGAGAGCAGGACATAAGACTAGGGTGGAGCGAACGTTGGTGAACTATTTTTTACTAGCACAAACAAATAGCTCCTAAATGGAAAAGCCCAAATTACTACCATGCTGGTCAGATGGTACTCAAAACTGTTGACAATATTGGCGAAGGAGAAAATAACATACAAATTAAATAAACAACACATGGAATTCAAGAAAACATGGTTACCACCGATAGAGCTTCTCACAAAACTTGAAAAGGCCACAATGAGACCCTTGAGACTGAAATCACTCAACTTACAGTGTATAAGTGTGTGTATATATATATATATATATATATATAGTGTGTGTGTGTGTGAGTGTGTGTAAATGGCACTCCTCCATGAGGCCTACAATGAAGGGTGAGGTTAGTCTCTTCAATACACTATTTACATCTCTCTGTAACATATATGGATGGTGGTTTGTTGGGGAGAAAGAAAAAGTTCAGAATATGTTCACGTTAATATATGTACAAGCTCACCTTACTTTATATAATATATTCAATGATCCAAATCTCGACTAAGTAAAAATTGTTGCAACGTTAAAACCAATGATGAAATGGAAGCTTGTGGAAAATAAATTCCACATAAGAAAATACAAATTACCCAACACACTGTTCATCCCACTCAGAAGAATATCCTATGTGCCCAAGGTTTTATGTATGAGAAAAACACACCAAAGACCAAAAGTAAACTAACTATCTGGTCTATTAAGCATTGTGTGCAGCCTTCTCCTGTTGCACAAAGGCGTGGTTTACCTTTGAACTGAATTTTACAAATATCGAATAGACAGATGTTTGCAAACAAGTTAGGATACATGCGTTTTGAAATACGTTATGAAAAAGAGCTTGAAACAACATCCGAGTAAAAAGATTTGCAAGAAAGAACGGACACAATACTTACTTTAACACTTTTCTCCCACAGATTTTTTACATCAATTCCGCGAAGAACTAGCTTCATGATGGTGCAAAACTCTTCGTGAGCACCATTATTTAACAGCTGGCCAAGTAATCCGATCAACTCTGGTTCCAAGCTCTGAATAATCGGAATAGTTATCCAATGACCTGTTATCCAAAGAAAGGCAAACGTGACTATGAAAAACACAACTTATTAGAATCATTAAACATGGTCTCTAACCAATAGGAACACAAAAATAAACAACTGTTACACAACGGCTGCATTTACTTATATACCTCTAGGCTTAAAAGTGAACAGTTTGCATATTTTCTGAGCTAATGTTACCTGCTGAAACGTGCCAGAAAGGAAAATGTTACTTACCTGTAAGCATCTGTTCGTGGCATGTAGTGCTGTACATTCACATGATGTGCATACTCTGCCATCTAGTTTTGGGCGCCGAAGTGTATAACTTGTTTTCCTTTGAAGAAGTCTTTTCAAGTCACAGGACCTTGTGACTTTGCCTATTGCTGCTAATGTGCATTGTAAGAAAGTGCCCTCTTTTTGCATGGTTGCCCCCACTTTTTGCTAAACTGCTGATGTGCTTTGACTGAGTGTGCCCTGGGTTCCTGCCAAACAGGTACCCAGGGCCTATGTTCTTTCCCTAAAACTGCATTGAAAACAAAACCTCATTGGCACTCTTTGGCCACAGGTCAGTCCCTTGTAGATGGTACCACAGGTACCAAGGGCACTGTGGTCAGGGAAGGCCTCCAAGGGCTGCAGCACTTATTGTGCCACCCTTAGAGGCCCTGTACCTTTACACACACACATCCCTGTGTGCCATGCCAACAACTCACTGCCCTGCTATATGTAAACAAGGGAACACAATTGGATTGGTCATGGACCTTGGGTACGTGTATTTTATATCGGCAGTGGTCCCTCACAAGAAGGATTACGAAAAAAAGGGGGCGATCAATATAGAAATGCAATGAGATCTATATTATGTCGTCCATCCGGACAAAATTACTTTAATATTTTATATATTTTTTCAAAAGGACAAAAACAATAAAGTGGGAACACAAACACTGTGACAATTAAAAAAGAGAAAAGGAAGGCTCTGGCATTTATAAGCACTTGAAGAATCAATAAATTGTCAAGCAAATATGGAGAGGAACACCATAGCACAATTGATCAGATAATTCATATAACGGTGTCAAGGTGTAAAAAAGTAGACAACGTTTCGATCCCATATGCAGAGTGTACCGGGATCATCTTTAGGACATAGGCATGTATGCCTGAGACTAATGCCTATGGATATATGGGAAGAAGGGGTGGGAAAAAAGGGATAAGAAAATAGAAGAAGGGGGTTAAAAGCAGGAAGTTAAAATAAAGCAATGTAGAAAAGGAGACCAAGGGCAGTCATGCAAACGTGAAGAGGTAAGTGACGACTCCTAGTACTTAGTGAATAATAACGTCCTGTAACAGGGACCAACCAGAGAGGAGTGACTGAGTTTCAGCGGGAGAGTGTGTGAACTAGTGTCATCATCTAGTGTGATAAAGAACAAGCATGTTTAGTATTATGTTTCGTCGAATAAAGGATGGTACTTTCGGAGTGAAAACGAATAGTTTCTTACCTGTCGGTGTAGTTTTGCAGCTTGAAGACTTTCTGGATTCACTATGCTGTGCATTATTCCGCGGTCTAGTGGTTGGGTCCGGAATCGTAGTCTCTTTTTTTTTTTTTTGGTGTAGCCCAGGTGGGCGTCGACGCCCCACCATTTGGTGTCCTCCCGTGACGTCGGCGCGCTTCCTCCGGAAGCTCCCACCCTTGGGCGCCATCTTCGGATTCTTTTTTTCATGTCTTGTGCTGGTCTTGTTTATCCTTTTACCTTTGAAGGTGTTTTCCCATTTGTTAGTCCCATCTTCCTCCTGTCTCATCTTTCTGGCGGAGGCGGGTGGGTTCGCTATTGAATCCAGAAAGTCTTCAAGCTGCAAAACTACACCGACAGGTAAGAAACTATTCGTTTTGCAGCGTGAATCTTTCTTGATTCACTATGCTGTGCATAGACTTTGTAGCGGTTTGCTATGTTTGTGGCGGCTGTGGAAGATGAGCGTTGTTTGTTGAATATATGTTGAAGCACCTTTTGACCTACTTGTACTTCTTTGTTCATCTGTATATCCACACAGTAGTGCTTAGTGAACGTGTGCACTGAAGCCCATGTTGCCGCCAGGCAAATGTCTTGGATAGGTGTGTTTGCCAGGAAGGCGATTGTTGCTCCCTTTTTCCTGGTTGAGTGAGCCTGAGCTGCTCCTTGTAGCTCTTGGCCTGCCTGTTTGTGGCAGTATTGAATTGTCTGTGCGATCCATCGTGCGATGGTATTCTTAGTCACTGGTCTGCCCAGGAAACTGCTTGCGAAGGACACAAAGAATTGCTTTGTCTTTCTACAATACTTAGTCCTTTCGATGTAATGCATTACTGCTCTTCTGGCGTCCAGAGTGTGCAGTGCCCTTTCTGCGCTGGTGGACGGTTTTTGGAAGAAACTGGGAATTTGTATTGTTTGGCTTATATGGAACTTGGACACCACCTTTGGCATGAAGTGTGGGTCCGTCCTCATTACCACCCTGTCATTGTGAATCTGAATGTAGGGTTCTTGTAGTGTGAGTGCCTGCAATTCGCTCACCCTACGTAGCGAGGTAATCGCTACCAGAAAGGCCGTCTTTATTGTGAGCATATGAAGCGAGGCCTTGTGAATGGGTTCGAACAGTGCTTTCATAAGCTGTGTTAGAACCACATTGAGGTTCCATGCCGGCGGCGGCATCCTCTTTGGCGGGGCTATTCTCTTGGCTCCTTCTAGGAATCTTTTTACCACTTGAGATGTAAAGAAGCTTTTCCCTGTTTCTCCTCTTGTATAGGCTACTATTGCTGCCAGGTGCACCCTTAGCGATGTGCAGCTCAGGTTACTCTTTAGTAAGTGTGTTAAGTATTTTAGCACTGTTGATACTCTGGTGATTCTACTGTGGAGCTTTTCCTTGATGCACCATTCAGTGAATCTCTTTCATTTAGCTGCATAGCATTTCCGTGTGGTGGGCCTCCTCGCTTCCCGCAGTACTGCCAGCGTGCTTTGCGGAAGCTTGAGGTGGGCGAACTCTAGGTCTTCAGGAGCCACGCTGCTAGGCTGAGGCTCTCTGGTTCTGGATGGAGTACCCTTCCGTTTTGCATCGAGAGCAGGTCTCTTCTTTTTGGGAACTTGTTTGGCGGTCCCTGTGCCATTTCCACGATCTGTGAGAACCAGGACTGCCTGGCCCACTGTGGTGCTACTAGAATTAGCGTCATGTTGCTTGTTCTGCACTTGCTGAGCACCTTGTGTATCAGCGGAAAAGCGTAGGCAAATGTCTTTGACCAGCTCATCCATAGGGCATTTCCCTGGGATTGATGTCCTGGCTGCCTGGAAGCGAAGTATTGGCATTTTGCATTCTGGTGTGTTGCAAACAGGTCCAGTTGTGGGCTCCCCCACTTCTTGAATAGTGCTTGCGTCTCCTGCGGGTTGAGCTCCCACTCGTGTGAGATTGACGTCTGTCTGCTCAGTCTGTCTGCTTCCACATTGTCCTTCCCTGGCAGATGTATTGCCAGGAGGTCTATTTGTAATGGAATTGCCCATTTCCATATCTGTTGCGCTAGATCTGACAGCGCCACTGACTGTGTTCCTCCCTGCTTGTTGATGTAGAACATCGCTGTGGTGTTGTCTGTTTGTACTGACACCCTTTGCCCGTACAGCTGTTTCTGGAACGCTTTTAGTGCAAGGAACACGGTCTTGAGTTCTAGGTAGTTGATGTGTTTGACGGCATCTGTTTGTGTCCATAAACCCCTTACTTTGAGCAGGTTCATGTGCGCTCCCCACCCCATTTGGGATGCGTCTGTTGTGATGGTCACTGTTGGAGTTGGTGGTGTGAATGGCTTTCCCCTTGTTATGTTGTCCTTGTTCCACCATGCTATCTCTTCCTGCAGTGCGTGCGTTACAACCACTAGATCTTCCCAACTCCCTGTTGCCTGTGACCACTGCTGTTGCAGCCATTCCTGGAATGGTCTCGTGTAGTCGAATATTGGGGACTAGGTGTATGCAGGACGCCATCATCCCCATGAGCTTGCTCACCGTCCTCACTGTCAGACGTTGCCCCTTCTGGTATTGGCGAGTCTCCTTCAGTAGTGCGAAGGTTCTCTTTTCGCTGGGGAACACCCTGCCCTGAATGGTGTCGATTTTTGCACCCAGGAAGATCTTCACTTGTTCTGGTTCTAGCGACGACTTCCCGTTGTGTATGGAGAAGCCTAGTTTTGTCAGCGTTTGTGTGACCTGCTGAGCATGTAGTTTGCATTGGTTGTAGGAGTTCGCCTTCACCAACCAGTCGTCTAGGTAGGGGTATACATGTATTCCCTGTCTCCGCAGATGCGCTGCTACGGCAGCTAGGCATTTGGTGAAGACCCTTGGCGCGGATTTTAGGCCGAAGGCTAGGGCCGTGAACTGGTAGTGCGTCTTGCTGATGGTAAATCTCAGTAGATGTTTGTGTTTTTGATTCATGGGAATGTGTAGGTAGGCATCCTTGAGGTCGATTGTGGACATTAAATCCCCGTGCCTTATCTGAGGTATAACCTCCTGTAAGGACGTCATCTTGAACTTTTGAGTCTTTATGTATTTGTTTAGGAACCGTAGGTCCAGTATGGGCCTTAACGTTTCGTCTACTTTTGGTACGAGGAAGTAGTTGGAGTACACTCCTGTGCTTTTTTTCCCCGTATGGTACCTTTTCTATAGCCTGTTTGTGGAGGAGTTCTTGTGCTTCCTGCCACAGTAGTGATAGCTCTTCTGCTGAGCGTGTCTTGTTGGTTGGCCTCCTGTTTGGTGGCTTTCTTACCAGTTCTATGCAGTAGCCGAACTGTATGATGTTGAGTATCCATTTGTCGGTTGTTATCTTCTCCCACTCCTGGAAGAAGTGTTTTAGTCTGCCTCCTACGGGTGTCACATGATCGTTGATTTGTAATTGTTGTTTGTGTCTTTTGTTGTGACGCGCCACTAGGGATGTTGTGAGTGCGGGAACGTTTGGTACTGTGGAGTCACTTGGGGGCGGGTTGCTGGCCGCCTCTCCTTGTTTGTCCTCGTCGGTTTGGTCGGCTTCGAAAGGACTGGCTCCTCTGTTGGTTCTGCCAGCCTTGTTGCTGCTGACCCTGTTGCGCCTGGCTGCTTCCCTGAAATGTTTGCTGGAAGGCCTGGTGCGATGTTCCCGGCTGGTTCCCTCCTCTGCATTTGGTCTTCGTGAGGGGGTGCCCCTTCTCATCCCTCTGAACTGCACTGCTCCCATGGACCTTGCAGTTTCATTATCTTTTTTGAGCTGTGTCAGCGTCTCGTCCACGGGCGTGCCGAACAGCTTTTCCCCGTTGAAGGGCAAGTTCAGGATGTTGTTCTGTACTTCCGGCTTGAACCCAGAGATCCTCAGCCAGGCATGTCTCCTCTCTGTTACTCCGATCATCATCAGCCTGCTTGATGTGTCTGCTGCGTCCAAGGCCGACTTCAGGCAGGTGTTGGCCATATTCTTGCCCTCCTCCACCAGGTGCGCCGCTCTTTGCTGGTGTTCGGTCGGGAGCAGTTTGAGCAACTGCCCAACTTCTTCCCAATGCTGGTAGGCATGCCTGTTTATAAGGGCATTGGAGTTGGCAATGTGCCAATGGATTGCCGCATTCCTCTCAATTTTCCTCCCTGTGAGGTCTATTCTCTTGCTCTCCTTGTCTGGAGGCGGTCCGGAGTTTGTGGGAACGTTGGCCCTCTTCCTGGCTGTTGCAGTTATGATTGAATCAGCCGGCACAGATCCCTGGATATATGGTGGATCTTTAGAAGAGTGCTTGTATTTTTTCTCTGTCCTGGGGGTGACAGATCTGCAGGTATGAAAGCCTCCCTGCCTTGGTCTAGCACACCTGGGAGCATAGGAAGGAATTGGCTCCTAGTTTGCGTTGGCAGCAGTGTCTCCAGGATAAAACAGGCTTTGGGCTTTTCTTCCTCCATTTCCACCCTATAGGTTGCTGCAGCGTTCCTGACGACCATGTTGTATATTCCAATGTCATCCGTCGGCGAAGGCCTCGACGGATACGTCTCCACGGCCTCTTCTGGGTTTTCGGCGTCGAGATCCTGCCAATCCAGGTCCTGAGCCTCCGAGGGTGTCGAGCCGAAGTGTGTCTGCTGGTCGTCATCGCCCTCAGTGTAATAATACAGGCCCTCTTCGTCCTGTTGCTCCGACGGTTCAGGAGTTTTTGGCGGATCGGTGCCGTCGAACTCCCCCTGGGCTTCTGCTTCGACAACCGTCGAGGGCTTCGAAGGGATGGTGCATCTACTCATCCGTTCATCGAAATCCTTCTTCCTTTGGAGGATACTGGTCATTTCGGCCTCGAGCCTTCTTTTCTTCCTCTCCATCTCTGCCGCTTGTTCGGCGTCGAGAGTTTCGGCGGTTCTCTTCGAGGTCGTGGATGTTGACGTCGAAGTTGCCTTCTGCTCTTTCCCCTTCGGCGTCGAGTGCGGCTTTTCGGAACCATGCTTCGACGACCTGGGTGTATCTTGAGCTTTCGCCGACCGGGAGTCTTTATCGAAGGATCCGCTGGGCTGTTTGTCCGTGGACGCAGCTGTGGTCGTCGATTGCTTCGACGCCAGTGCTCCTTTCGAGGACTTTGGCTCTGATTTTCGAGAGTCTGTCGGGGTTTTAGGGGTTGACGTCTCTCTTACCTCATTCCTCGGCCCGTTATCGGTCTCTACGACCGTGCAGTCCTCTGGTCCCTCGGCGATGTTGTCCTCTTCCCCGCTGGAGAGGCCCAGGTCCCGCAGCGACGGAGGTTGTCCTTGCCCCTGCATGCTGTAGTTTGCTCTCCTCTGTCTGTCCCTCGCTCTGAGGGTCTTGGGGGGGGGGAATGCCGAGCAGGCGTTGCAGTCGGTACTTTGATGGTCGATCGGTAGGCAGAGGTTGCAGACTGGATGCTGGTCCTTCTGCGCGAACTTGTGGTGGCAGTTACGGCAGAATTTAAATGGTGTCTTGTCCATTCCCGCGCTCAGGGAGCCCCCTGTGTGCGCATTCTCCGTCGGACGTCGAAGTTTTCTCTACTTCTCACCTACTTCGTCGTCCCGGTTGTATGTTCTTTGTCTTGTGATGAAGAAACTCCAATTTTCTCGGTTTTTTCTGCTTTTTTTCTTCCTTCTTTTCTCCTCTTCCAACTCTGGAGCTCCTCACGACGATCCAGACCCAACGGCGGAAAAAAGAATCTGAAGATGGCGCCCAAGGGTAGGAGCTTCCGGAGGAAGCGCGCCGACGTCACGGGAGGACACCAAATGGTGGGGCGTCGACGCCCACCTGGGCTACACCAAAAAAAAAAAAAGAGACTACGATTCCGGACCCTACCACTAGACCGCGGAATAATACACAGCATAGTGAATCCAGAAAGATTCACGCTGCAAAACTGGTCTGAAGAACCAGTCAGGTGTGGTGAACATAGTGAATGAATTAGCATTAGAGTGCTTACCAACAAAACTCAGTAGGCAGAGTCCCGTAGGGGACTAGGAGGAAATAAGGAGGCAACCATGTGCCAATTGGAGAGCCTACAATAAAATAATGTCTAGAGTTAAAGTGGTACCAGTGTATGACTGGCTGCTGCGAGGGGTGCGCAGGGTAGGAACTTACCAAAAATACGGTCCGGTCAATAGAAACAATGTGCGTGAATCCGTATGGGGAATTGAAGGAAAGTCAATAATAGGTAATGCTAGTGAGAGAAAAAGTGATGAATCACGATGTAAAAGCAATATTTGTTAGAGCCAGAATTAGCATGAGTAGCACGCTTAAACTCACCGATTTGAAAGTGCTGGGCGGTGTATGCTGGATGGCGGCATGAGTCAGGTTACAAGCGATGAAGGACCGCTGGTGGTGCCAGTGATATGGTGTGGTGGCGGAAGCAAGAATCGGAAATGCAGCGCGTGGGTGATAAAATAGTGCTGGATAGGTAGTGAATAGTGCTAAGGGAGCAGCCATGTTGGAGGGAGAGTGTGAAGGTAGATAGGTCATATAGTTCAGCGTAAAACATAAAAGACCACCTTATTAGAGCAGCACTACCCCCAAAAAGTCAACAGTGACACTTAATGACCATTGGGGGTTAAAACCAATATTAGGCCATTCAAAATGTGGGAACTGTGTAGCCTGCCAATTTGCAATTGAATGCAAGAATCGACTCTATTGTTAGATTGTTTTTTTCCTGCACAGAAGGAAAGACTGTAGATGGAGCATAGCGACATAGCAAACATGACCATGCAAATTTATTGAAAAAGTAACGTTAGAAAAGAAAGAAGAATGCCTGCAAAAACACACAGGCGATCGGAGAAGAGGAAGGGCGCTTGTGAATCTACAGCACTACAGGCCACAAACAGATGCTTACAGGTAACATTTTCTGATCATGGCATGTGTGGCTGTAGATGCACATGCTCTGCACTGACTGTAAAGCAGCACTCTCAAATGCGGTTGCTTAGCATAAGGATATTGCAGACACTAGGAGCATAGCAGACCTGCATATGCTTGGGGAGCCATCATGCAACACCTGCATTGGAAAATGGCACTCTCCTTATATGGTTTGGAGTGGGACAAAAAAAGGTCTGATGTGTGTGAAGGAAGGGATTCACTGCAAAGAAACTTAGGAACCACCTCAAAGATGAGGTTAGGACTTGGTTTAAAGAAACCACTCCTACTTAATGACTCTGAAAGAAATGTTCTTCCAAGTTAAGAGCAAGAGTCCCACTGGCTTACATAGGGGAAGTCATGGTTACAAGAGAAGCTTCACAAAAGGAATTAAAGTGAGCAAGAGTGAAGTGGTTCGAAATGAGGTTCCACAATCCTTATGAGAACTATTGAATATCCACACAGGAGCAGGAGGCGTTCGGGGTGAGATGGTCCGTCAAAGGCCCTCCATAAAAACCTTAATGGGTAGAAGTGGAAGTAGGAAACACATCCGTTAAATGTAACGTAATGAAGTTGTAATTAAGACCTGCTTCCGGCAGGTGGAGGAAGTATGAGGCAGTGTTCTGCACTGACTTTCCGAAATGAAAACCATATGTAGAAAAGCAGTATTGCAGGAACTGTCGCAAACCTACTGCATAGCAGGCACTATTGGTAGGTCTGTGCCCGTCCTTGAGAACAGCTATGCATTCTACCGGGAGGCTACGGTATGTAAAATGGTAGGACCTTTGGTACCGGACCAGAAGAGTAGCCGCTGTGAGGTGAGGTGCCATAGGGTGGTTTTATTTTTGGGTGAGGAGGGCCGACCTGTTGGGGAGCTTATCATGAGAAACTGATGGACAATTTCACGCAGAGTGCCAAACCTTGACTGGGGTACACATATTAGAGCCGATAGAAGGAAAGTGAGTCATGTTTGTCACAGCCTTAGGGCCACAAGGAGATGGAGTGTGAAAGGCAGTGAAAAAAACGTAAATAAATATTCCTGACCAGTTTACCTACAGTGCACTACATGTGTACTTTGGGCGAGTATACCGTGTGGTCAAACGTGGTCACATTGAGTTCTTAACTACAGCTGACAACTACGGTTAGTGCATTCCTTCTTGCTTTACAATTAAAAACAGAACAGTAGTGAAGTCTGTTCGGAATAAGACTACTTCGTCATGTACGATAGAGGACACCTATGAATGTTTGGTGCGGAAGATCTGTGGGACAGATGTCCACGTCTTACATTTGGTGAAATTATGTAGGTACCCTCCCAAGCCAGTGAGTGAGGCGATCGTAGTGAGGGTTTCTTCCGGAACCGGGTTGAGGGGGAAAAAAAAAAAAAAAAAAAGGCAGGCCCTGCACCGGGTAATTTGTGTTTGTCTACTGCTGAGAGTGATGTTTAATGCCCCAAATACCACCACTAGATTTTAGAGGAAACCCTCTGCATGAGACCCTTGTGCCCCTAGGCATTTAGCAGCGGGCGCCTGTGTAGCCTGGCGTGAGGGAGTATAGTGATGATGGATGCCATCATGATGAGCAAGCGCGACCCTGTGCTGACTGTTACCTGGCAACCTGGCTGAAAGATGATGCATATTTGAGAGTGCTAGCAGTATTAAGTTTGCAAAATACTGGAGGACTTGGTCCCATTGGTTGGGAACCCTAGGCAGTGAGGGAGCGAACAGGTAGTCTGGGTGTGGGCCATGCACTTGTTAAACACCCTGGGGCAGTGACTGAACCAAATAATAACAATCTGAACTAATACTGAAGTTCACTCACCACAATCTGCATGTGTCCTTGATGCACTTGTGAAATGGGCATGTGGAGGTAGGCGTTTTTCAGGTCGAGGGGAGTTATGAAGTCACCTTACCGTAGAAGCGGCATGACATCCTGGTTCGCCACCATATGAAAGTGCTTACAACAGGATGAATTTGATGCAGGATCTGAGATTGAGGATAGACCTGAGAGACCCGTCTTACTGTAGTATGAGAAGCTGTAGGAGCATACTCCTGTACCTCGGTGTTTGGGGTAGACAGGATGTATGATCTCTTTATTTTTTATTTTTTTCTAGCACTGTATGAACCTCCTCTTGTAAGAGAAGCTGTTGTCGTATGATATATGTGTTTGCAGGAAAGATGTGTGGTGAGGTGTGTGGGAGTCCCAGACAGGGGCCACTGAACTATGACATACACAAAAAAAAATACTGTTGTTGGGTAATCTGTCCAGTGGTGGGGAGAAAGGGATGGGACCTTTTTAGCTGCGTGTGCTGAAAGGAAACAAACAGGTGGGGGGGTTGGAGTCAGTGTTTAGTAGGGAAGCCCCTTTGAGGGCTGCACCCTACTACTCGGTCTCAACTAATATTGGCTGTGGACCCCTTTCCCTGGCTACCCCAGTAAACCGATTATTGCTACTACTGTCAGGGACATGGGGCTAGGGTGGCAAGTGTTTTTGAGGTAAAGGAAGGGAAAGTTGACCCAAGGGGGTCTCTGATGCAGCCCTAACTTTGGTCACGTGGCAACCCTTCTTAAGTTGACCTAGCATTTGGTCCACCTGAGGGCCGAAAAGATGTATGCCATCAAAGGGTGAGTTAGCCAGATGTTGTTGAACTTCTGGTGTTAAACTAGAAACTCGCAGCAGGTCGTGACTGCGTAGAAGGATGTTGGTACTGACACAGCGAGCAGCCGTGTCTGCTGCATCTAGAGCACAGTTAATGGTAACATTGGAGATGGTCTTCCCTTAAGTGACTACTGCTTGGCCTCTCTGTTTGTACTGGTCTGGGAGGTGGTGTCGCAGCTCCTCAACCTCGTCCCACTGGGCACGGTCGCACTGGGAAAGCAGTCCAATTGAATCAGCGATACGCGAGGGCACAGCATACTGCGCCATCACCCCTTTACCTGCTGCGTCAATTTTCAGGCTTTCCCAGTCCGGTGGGGGAGCGATCCCCGTGCCCTGTGAGCCTGCACAGGTTCTTGCAGGGCGAACTACCAGAGAATCTGGTGGCAATTGGCCCATGATGTATGGCGGGTCAGAGGGGGCAGCTTTAAACTTTTTGTCTACCCTGGGTGCATTAACACAAACCCTGGCTAGCTCCTTAAAGATATCAGTGGCTGGTGTAAGAATACCTTGGAGCATAGGAAGGTATTGAGTAGAGATCTTTGCGTGGGAGGTAAGGTCTGTGTGATGAAGTCAGCATCCTCTGGCTCCTTATGCATGACGATTTTATGGGAACCTCATGGTATGCAGTGATATCGTCGGGTGGAGAGGGCTGAGCCAGATATAGATCTGCTTCGGTATTACCTGGTGGGTCCACCGTATAATCCTCCCATGCAACACTGCAGAGTTGAGTGGCGCCTGATAGATCATGGTATTAGTCAGGAGACCTAGGATTATTCACTTCACAGACTAAAGGAGGGGAATACTGAGGGGACACTGGGGATGGAGGCGGGTGGGCATGTATGAGGTGACAAGGCCCAGGAAGAGATGGTGAGGACTAAGGTGGTGGAGGCGAGCTCTGGACATGGCCCGAGGTGTCTTTGGCGTGGGATCCAAGGGTGGATTGATGGCCTTCTCAAAGGTTAGTTTAGACAGAATACGTCCATAACCAGCCTATGTGAAATCTCGGTGTTGCCTGGAGTCGAGCTCACGTTGAAGTCTCTGAAGGATAGGCTGCTTCTGCAGGACACCAGAAGATGGCCACCTAGTTTGTGAGCTCCAGCTGCCCAGGGCATAATTACTGCTCCCACACCGCCATCTGCATCCATCTACAGCTCCCAGTAATCGGAGCGGAGTCCGTATGCCGGTGTGCACAGCGGGTGCTCCTACATTGGTACTGGGCAAGCAGATCAATGGGCTTTGTCGTCCGCCTCACAGCTACCGTTCATCTGCCTCTCCTCATCTGGGTTCTCGGGAGTCCACTTCCTGACTGGACCCGTTTGCCTGCGGTGCGGCCGACTTAGTGCCTCTTTGGATCCAGCTACCCTTCAGTGCCTGGTTGCTTGCAGGGACCGGAGAGGGCTGGGGCCTATTGGGACCCTCTGCGCATGGCTGGTCTCCGTATCTTCTAGAGGGTTCTCTATGCCTGGGTGCCTCGCCTTATCTGTTCTGGACGACTGGACTTTGGCTTGCTTCGTCCGCATCCCAGCCGCACTGCACTTTGCCTCTGGGGACACGTTAGTACATGGGTGCTCGAGGGGGGGCCTGATAACCGCGGTCAAGTGGCCAGCCCTTGGGCGCATCGAGCTCCTATGAGCAGGTGGGTCGGCCCTGGTGCTCTTCTCTTCGGTCCTGCCTCTGCGGTTTTATTGCAGCTGGGCCCTGCTGGAGCTTTACCTCCCTCGACCTGCCGGGGCCGTCCCCTATCTCTGGTCTACATATTCTTCTTGGTCCCACACCACTGAGGTGGGTTAGCGCTGGCTCCGGGCCGAGGTCTATTGGGGCCTACATCGCAGTCGAGCGTCCGGCATCTGTTGTATGGAATAGGTGTTTGCTGGTCCCAACACCACCCTAAGCTGTTGTGGTTTCTGGCGGCAGCCCTCATTAGGGTAGCTAGTGCGGGGGGGGGAGGGGGGCTGCACTCCTCATTGCCCCCCGGGCGCCCTGCGACCATACTCTCCTGCTGTGTTCTGCTCCCATTGCTGTGGTCCTCCCATTTTAAAGGTAGCTCATGGCCGACTTCTGGGTGCAGTAGCTGAGTCTGCGACACCTTTTCGCCTGTGCTGTACCCTCATGGGTATTGCCTTTAATTTGATGATTTGTTCTGCTGGGTGCAACCACCCGATCACCTGAATTACCAAGGTCTGCGGAAACTAAGATATTCCGCCCAATCCCCTGTCCGTCAAACCAAAACACTCAACAATTCCAACGAGTATTTGTAGTTCACATTTGGGGGAAAGAAGGGGTTGGAGAGGGGAAAGTAAACAAAGAGGGAGGTTCCTTTCATCCACCCCAAGGCGACTGTTTTGTTAGGTCCCATCTGGATCTTTTCATACGAAAATCATGCCCTCTGTAATGTAACAGGATTTTCTCTGGGGAGATCCTAAGGGTCCATCTATGATGTACACAAGGGAATACGAAAACGTCACAATACACCTTGTGATAATTCCTCCTCCAAAAAATAATAATGTTTTAAGTAAATGACTGAACGACCACAGTGTTAATTTGACACACCAAGAAAGTCTCTGATGAGTGGTTGGTGGAAAGCATAAAAAAAAAGAAATAAGTCTTGAACTCCAGGTAAGCCCCAAGTAGGCGAGGTACAATGCACTGACCTGAAGAGCGTTGGAGACCTCTTACAATTTCTCAAGGGTAAGCCTGTCGGGTTTGAAGTATTCTAGGCACAAGGATTCGATTGCTAGGCGACTGTGGAGGAGATCCGGTATAAGATGAGTGCGAGGGTATCCATTTTCAAGACGGGTGTAGAGAAGAGTCTGAACCTGGACCAATTTTGCGTACGAAGGCAGAAAGGAAAAAATAGGTAAAATACAGAAGGCTCGGGGACGAGGGAGGGAATGGTACGGGGTTTGTGCAGGATATCAGATCTGAGAATACGAGGGGGAAGCAGGACGCGGACCTCACTCTCTTACTCAGTGGCGATGAAGCCAAGCAAGGACCCAGAAGTGGTACGAGGTAAATGAACACCGCGTCCAAGGATGGACGCTACTTCTCACGAGTGCCCGAGGTCTCACAGGATCTCGGGCTTTGTTTCAGTACGGCAGCAAAAAGGAAACAATAACTAGACAGGCAACCTTCCAGGCAAGCCACACTGCCAACTCGCAGAAAGGTAAGGGGGGGGGGGGGCAGAAGCATATTGCTAGTTGAGTAGGAATACTGGGAAGGGGCCTCAAGAGAGGGAATTACAAAAGAATGATGTCAAACGCTATTTAAAGGGGGCTACTGTTATGGGTTTAGATTCCACCGTCTAGGGCTTGCCCTGCCCCACTACCATGCAGGCAGAACGGTTTCTAACACTGACCGCTGGAGGCCTGGGCCATTGCTCTAAAGGGTGTACCCCAGGTTGTTGGCTGGTGCACTCTTCTTACCTGGGCCTACTGCTACCTGTGTCAGTTGATGTTGCCCGGTTGCACCTTGTGGATCCTGCTCCGCCACATGTAAAGCTGAACAAAAACAGGCCAAGCTGCAGGTCGACAAGCGCCCACCTAAAGCACACAGTGATCAGCCAACCGCAGACTCCTGCGAGCATGAGGATACTGAAGTCACAGCTATGTTTCACAAACTCCAAGAGGGTCGGCACTCCATTGACGGTAAAGTAGATTCTCTTACTACATTGCTTGACAGTATGCAGGAGGCGTGCGGACCAACACGAGTCCCGGATTACGAAGGCTGCCGACTGGATATCTGCACTGGAAGACTCCCACCAAGAGTTCACCCATGACCTCACTGTAGCCAGGCGGGAACTTAAAGTGGTTATGGCTAAAAATGAGGATTTGGAAAACAGATCTCGCTAAAATATTGTCAGGATACTGGGTGTTTCGGAGTCCACTACCAACTCTAACTATGAGGGATTTGTGGAAAATCTTGATGCTTTATTTGGCTGCACTCTTGCGCCCAGGCCCAAACCAAGCGAAGCGCCTCGCCCAGTCATAGCTAGATTATTAAACTATAGGGACAGAGACATGCTCTACGGCTGAATAGAGACCACCCGGACCTTCAATACAAGGGTGCTAGGATCACTGACTTTTCCCCTGTGGCGCAGGAGTCACAACGTTCCTTTCTAGAGTGTGTAACTAATCGCCCGGATCCCCCTGCTGGACACCGTGCGCCAACGTGACCCAACTCATGTTATGCAACTTTAAGATCTGGTAGATGCTTGGTGAGCGCTCCATCCCAACCACGTGGAACACATATTCTACTCCTCAGTGCACTACACACATTCTACTCCTCAGTGCACAACACTTTTTTGTGACTGGATATGTGGTTAATTTAGAGTGCTCTTATCCGTAATGCTGACATTCTCCCCTGCACCCTATCTGATCACTCTCTGGGGAAATTGTCCTTTCACCAACTGGCCCCCGCTCGTCAATTCTACAAAAGGAGATTGCAGGGTTTGGAACACTCGAGATGCTTCGCAGCGAGGTCGGTGCAGCCATCCTTGAGTATTTTTGGCTCAACGAGGCTTAGGTTGCTAATGTTGCCACACTTTGGGAGGCCTATAAAGCCTACATTCGAGGCATTTGTATTTCCAAGAGTGCTGGAGTATTGAAATTCATTAGATCCTGGCTGTCGTAACTCAGACAGCTGGAGACCGGCTTTGCCACTACAAAAGACAAGCCTCTCTTGGTAAATTTACAAGATACGTTGCTGGAGTATAGGGATGAGGCAGAAAGGGAGGAGCTGTACATGGGGCGTGGTGACCGGGTGAAGGCGTTGAGAGGGTGACAGACTGTGCAGACCCTGGCCTGGCGACTCGCGTACACAGGCACTCGGGGGTCACCGCCATCACTAGTGAGACGGGGGAGATCAACACTGACACCTCCATAATACTTCAGGAATTTAAACGATACTATGAACGCCTTTAATCTCCCAGACCGCACAGAGGACATGCCGATCTCTCTGCATATCTAGACTAGGTTGCACTGGCATAGTTGGACGGTGAGGCCAGGGAGATTCTTAACGCGCCAAGAACCAATGAAGACATTTGAGATGCCATTAAGAGCCTCCCTAGCGGTAAGGCTCCTGGCTCTGACGGTCTACCCATTGAGTTTTATAATGCTTACGTTTCTGTCCTGGCAATATATAACGAAGCTATTATGAAGGGGACCCTCCTGCACACAACGATGAAGGCCATGATTACTGTCCTCCTTAAGCCCAATAAGAAATCAGCTGAAATCAACTCATACAGACCCCTCTCACTATTAAACATCGACAACAAAATCTTTGCCAAGATTTTTGCTCAGAGATTCCAGTCCCTGATGCAATTCCTGGTCCTCCCAGTCTAGGCTTAGTCCGCAACGCAACACTTCCTTCAACCTCCGTACGTTAATGGCTGTCCGTCACAGGGTAAGATGACACCCTTCTAATATCCAGGACCAGAGTGGGGCTGCAAAGGTGTAGGAGAGTAGGATCTGCCTCTTATGTTGCCCCCACTTTTTTTCTGATGTTTACACTGGTTTCTGGCTATAGTCTGGCTGGGACCCTGCCAATCAGGGCCCCAGCCTCTCTGTTCTCTCTAAACGACTTGGAGTGCACTCTAGGTGCACTAGTGATTGGATACTGTGGTACCTTATGAGTCCCTAGTATATGGTACCTTAGGTACCAAGGGCATAGGTACTTCACAGGCCTACCAGGGGCTGAAGCATGTATTATGCCACCCCTGGGAAGCAGACTAAATCTGACACCACAGGCCTGCTACTGCAGCCTGGGTGAGGAGGTGCTAGCCCCCCTCACTGAGATATAGGTTCCCTATATCTCTCCTGCACACACATTTAAACCTATCAGTCACCCCTAAGGCAGGCCCTATCAATCCTGAGGGCAGGGTGCTTAGTTTCTATGTGAGAGGGTGCCTCTGCCTGAGCAGGGCCCCTCTGCAGCTCTCAGAGTCCATTCTCTGGGGCTGTTTGTGAATGCGGTCAAACCATATACTCTTAAGCGCACTATAACCTCGCAGTTAATGCTAACTTTGGAATGGCTGCATCAAAACAAGTCGTGTTTGGTGTCAAACACCTTGGAATCATACCCCCACACCAGTACCTGGTGTGGGAGTATGATCCCACCCTTCTAGAGGGATAGACATGTACCTACTGTGGAAACGCGGTAGAATCCTGAAGAGCCCTGGCATCACAAAATGGATGCCGCCAGTCACAGACACTGGGCTGCCCTCCTGCTGATGACCAAAACTCGCAGTGGAGGAGGCCCAACAATAGGTATCCTGTCCCAGGGAGGTGTGACCACCTCCCAGACAGGGTTTAGTGTATTGGGGCTGGGTGGGTGCACTCCTAGAGTGCTTTGAAGTCCTGCACTGGGGGAGCAGAAGGCTCCTCTGTGCATACTCCAGTCCAAACCGGCTCAGGGGCTACCTGCCCCTGCTCTGGCGCGCAACTGGACAAAGGGAAGTGGGTGTAGCCACCCACTCCCCTGACCCTCCTATAGGTGGGGTCATAGAGCTAGTCCCTCCCTTCCTTTTAGTATAAGATAGGGAACCCTTGACCTTGCAAACTAGATATCCCTGGACGACGCTCTAAAGAAGAATCCCGGACCTTCGACGTTCCACTACCTCTGGAAGACTGAAGAATCTCCCTTGGAGTCAAGGAGTGACTCCCCTGCTTGGCAGGCACCAAAAACTGCAACGACGGTCGCAAACTACGCCGCTCCCGCCGGAGCCCGAAGTCCCTGCAGCCCAGGAAGAGAATTTCCTGACTTCTCCAAGGCCATCGTGAGTCCCCAGCGAAGCTGAGGCAAGTGGACCCCACGAGTGACGAGGAACCGCAATCCCTGGGTACCGTGCTCTACTTTCGAGTGCAACCCCTTCACGACGTTCTACGAACCTGTGCTTTGGACCACGTGTGGTCCCAGCCTCTAGCAGAGATCCCTCCCAAGATCAGAGGCCTACCCCGTCCCGAGTGACCGTAGGCCCCTGTTGAAGGAATCCTCCCGAGGCGTCTTCGCCATCCCTTGCCAGCCGGCTTGTGGGTCCCCGGAAGACTTTTCTACAAATCCAAAGGGCTCCCCTGGTTGCTCCAGGCCTGCCCTGACTTACCCTCGCTGGGTGAGTCCCCCAGACCTTGCTGGTCTACACCATTGACTTTTTGTTCTTTCCACAAGACTTGCTGCTACCAAGGCTTGTTGGCTCCAATCGGGTCGCTGACACCGCAGTCAGCTGCAGACTTCGTGGGACACGCTGAATCCAGCTCCTGGTCGTCCTCGACGCCTCCTGGACCTCGTGGCCGAAGAGTCAAGACACCCGTGAACGACCTCAATCCGCCGACGACGGTGGGCATTCATCTCCCTTGCCCCGGGTCACTGCCAAGTGACTTTGAACACTGTCCCCTCTACTTTCAGGTCTTCCTTCTTCCGAATCCAGGCTTGGATTCCACCGGACACTTCTTATGGCTTCACAAGCAGCAAGTCTTCATTGGCTCCCATTGAAAACGACGCCGCAACCCGACACCAAAGGACACCTATTCACCCGGCTTCCCTGGGTGAGGTAACTCCAGCACTACGGTGCTCCTGTGGGTGTTGGCCCTAGAACTACTTACCCTGTAAGTGACTTGCTTGTAGCTACTCCCGAAGTGCCCTTAAACTCTTAATTTCCAACCGCGACTTGCCCCATTGAAGTCTACGGCGATCCGCGCCTGTGTTCACTCACTGCACGCGTCCCCCGTGGGTCCTTTACTTACCTGCCTTGGGTGGTTTCGTGAGGCCCCAGCACTTCTGAAGGCCCTAGGCCTTGTCCCTTTGCAAGTCGTTGTTCTTAAGTCTCTTTTAGTATATGGTCTGGTACGCCCCTAGGGCCCCAGCCATATTTGTGCTCAATTTGTTGTGAAACGTTGATTTGTGCATATGTTCCTGACTTCTAATCTCACAAGAGATTAGTAGAGAGTTGTTTAGTAATAAATACATATATATTTGATATATATACCTGTGTGGTGTCTTTTCATTTGGTGATTCAAGAGATTGTGTGGTAAAACAAGCTGCTTTACATTCCTCCAAGACTTAGCCTGAAGGCTGCTCTCCACAGCTACCACTAGGATAGCTTTCTGTAAAGGTTGTCTTAAACCTACCTACCATAAGAGTCGAATTGTACTGGTGCAAGGTGTCCACTTTAACTAGTGAACAGCATATACCAGGCCAACTTCTCACAAAAGGCTTCTGGTAAATTGTACAATTACACAAAACACAACAGACTTACCATCAACCCCGAGAAAACAAGGATAATGATAATGGGTAGAAAGAAAGAAACCAGCCAGTGGTATCTGAATGGCCTTCAAGTTAACATCGCTGTGGACTATAATTAACTGTGAAACTTTCATGCCCCATAAGGAGGCCTTAAAGTCAATAGCAGCGACACAACTACATGCGCTCTTAAAGCTTTCAAAAAATCTCATCAGTCCCTCCCTTGATCCCTTAATGAAAGTGATTCGCGCTAAACTGCTGCCCACTCTTGTCCATGGATCATAGGTTATGCTTGGAAGCGGTTCCTGCCTGCAGGATAAATTCCTAGTGAGCACCTATAGAAGGGTTTTTCACTTCCCAAAACACGCCTCCTCAGCTCAAATTTGACAAGAGTTTGTCCTTTTTAATCAAACTCTTTTAGAAAACATGCTTTAAGCTATGCGCCGCAAGAGCTGACTCACTGGAAAACCAACTATGGCTAGGAATAACGAATGCGGATAGTCAATCTGCAGCTCCGGTCTATTTGGATCAATCATTACAGAACCTGCAGGCAGCTGCGATGTGGGAAACTCCCTTTACTTTTGCCAGTTTCAAAAGGATACATTTCAAAGTGGCGCAACAGACATCATTGCTGGCAGGCAAACAAAAATTGGCTCCACACACACATGCCTGGTTGGTCTTAAGCAACTATGTTAAACTGGGACTGCACCCAATTTTAAATGTTTGCACGTCAAAACACTTTAAACAAAAACTCATACAATATAGGTTGGGAGGGCTGCAACCCTTAGACTGTATACCCGCAAGGATACTGAAAAAAAGTTAACAAACTATGCAGGCTCTGCCAATCTTACAGCGAAACAATCGTGCAAATAGTGACGGTTTTAAAAACAGCATTATTTTCAACAAGTTTTACTGGAAATGTGGGGGCGCTTTTCCTGCTGGATAACGGTTTTGTACAAGTGCAACAACGTTTTTTATATTTCCATAAAAAGAGTTCGCACCGTGCCAACTATAACTTGTGTAAGGTCAGCAGAAGGTTAATATACATGCAGCAATTATAGCTTGTGTAAGGTAGCACAGAGGGTTCATAACCCTGCAGAAAATATAGGTCGGCTAAGGTAGCACTGGAGGGTAAATATGGCGCGATATGAATATATTTTTAGCTTGTGGTAGTGCTGCATTTCTGGAACCATCCTCTGCTATTTTATATCACTACAAATAATAAATATACAAACACATCCACTCTAGCTGCATCGAGAATCCTGTGTTTCCCCGGGAAGCTGGAACGGGGTGCCAGCTTTTTTTCACGGGGTGCCGGTTTTACAGAAGTGCATCATTTTAAAAACAACTGCAGAGTGCCTCATCTTTCTAACAGTGTTCGGGCGACTATAAAATTGCCAGGATGCTTTTAATAATGAATGTTTGTGTTAAAGAAAGTTCAGAGTTTCGTGAATAAGCAATGTTAGTTCATCTAAGGTAGGGCACATGGTTAATATCAGTGCTTTAAATGGGAAAAAATAAGTGCAGGTACTCATTAAAATGAGCTAGAGGTGTAGTGGGGGGCGGGGCTGGGGGGGGGGCTAAGGGCAAGCCATGATGATACTTAACAACTTCTATATAAGTTGCAGCACAAACCAAAACACATGAGAAATGTGTTTATATAAACAAAGCAGGTTAACTCATTACACAAAATGAAAGAGAAATGGGATAATATGTTAACATTTCCTTTTTTTGCAATAGTTGCACCTTCTTAATGTCATACTGTTAATTTGGCACAATACTATATATTTTTGAGCACGCGAGTAGGAAGAAACTGAAAATACCCCCACGTCGAACCAAAGCTCTTGTGGCACCAAGCAAATGAAGCAACTCATCATGACCCTCCCCAGAAGATATCTCTTGTCTCTTCCATCAATCTATCCATTCATTCTTTCATCCTACCATTTACCTGCTGATGTCCACCATTTAACCTGTACATTCTATTGTCTATTCAGTCTTTCATCAATCATTCAGTTTTTCACCATTCCGTCTATCCACCCTTCATTTCCAAACCTATCCATCCATCCCCAAACCTATCCATTCATCCTTTCACTCATCCATCTCTTTATCCACCCTTTCCCTCATCCATCAATCCTTTCGCTCATCCATCCATCAACCCTTTCACTCCTTTATTCCATCCACCCTTTCACTCAATCCCTCCTTTCACTATCCATCATCCACCCTTACATCCATCCTTCCTCCCTGTCATTCATCCATCCAATCTTTCACTTATCCACCCATCATCCGCCCTTTTATCCAATCATCCACCCTCTTTCACCCATGCATGCTTTCACTCATCCATCTATTCATCCATCCATCTATCTATCCATCCACCCTCGCTCACTCATCCATCCACTCACTCACCCTCCATTTTACGTTATTTATGAATCTTTGTCACGGAGCAGACATGTACAAAGTGCCACCCATTTTCTTTAAAATACCTACAGAGAGTGTCTAGATTCTCTCTCTCTGTTTTTCTCACTTTTTTTCTTACAAAAACAGGCATACACACAAACATAGCAGACACACAAAAGACTAAGGTAGATGAAAGCCATCTTTTCTCTTCACCTACCATGGCTTTTTTAATTGCCACCAGGGCCGGACTGGCCGTAGCCTGATTGCCACAGCCAGGGGACTGACATGATTCCTGTGCTTGCAGGAGATAGTGTGAATGTGATTGACAGCACAGGGCCTGACCGGACCCTGCTCTGTCAAGCACAGCGTGATGGTGAGCACCGGACATTATTCAAATGAGCCCTGCTGAATAGCTCAGCTGGGGCTCAGATCAGGGCTACAGAAGCGGCGCCTTAGCTGCCAGAGACACGTCCCAATCCTGCTCACCAGCACAGGCAATGAGCCTACCTCTCATGAGTACCGTACTCTCCACGGCAGTAGAGAAGTGCCGGTACTCAGTACCGGTGAGTACCGGCCCATTTTATATGCTGCTGCCGGTGATATAAATATATGATTCGATTGTGTTAGCGGTGCGATCCTAAAAGCTGCCGCTAAATTTGGAAACAGTGTAAATAATAAACAAAGAAACAGCCACAGTAGCCGCAATGGGTATTGAGCATTTCTCCGGGAAGCTGGAAGGGTGGGGCCGCTTTTGCAGCGGGAGGGGACGGTTTTGTTGAAGTGCATCATTCTGAAAGCAACTGCAGAGTTATTATCTTTCCAACAGTTTCCATGCAACTTTAAAATTCCCAAAACACTTCTATTAATTAATATACAGGCTAAAGAAAGATCGGATATCGTGAATTGGTAGTTATAGCTCATTTCTTAGCTTGTACCTGCTGCATACAACCTGTACTATACCGATCACAGACTATGCCTAAACATGGAAGAGCCAGAAATGGGATTATTGCCCTTCTTCTCCGGCACCGATGTTACGCCTGTGGTGCCGCTGCATTCCTGTAAGCAGCATGTGAAATTGGATGTTAACGCCTCAAAACAGACCACACGTGATCGATATAATAAAAGGCTACACTGAGCAGACACGCGATTTTAATGCGCGCGCACCTTTTCCTTTTTCAAACCGAGATGGCTGCACAACCAAAGAGTGTAAAGTGAAGGTGGATGGCCACGTCTGCCGCAGGGGGACACTAGAGGGGACAGCCCCTTAGTGTTTCCTCACTGCCCAGGGATAGTATTTTTTCTGTGATCACCTGGCCTTGAAGTTGGCCACTGCAAGTGCAAGATCTCGCCCCCCCGTGAAAAAACAAAAAGCGGCGAGTCTCTGCAGCTACGCGTTAAATAGCAACACCACCTAGGGCGGTGACAAGATACAATCCAAAAAGAGACGATAGCTTGTAATAGGTTTTAAAAAAAAACTGAGGAAGCAGTGATGATGTGCGTAGGGAGAGGGTCAACATAGTAGCGCAACAAATAAGCTAGGGGTAATGAATGTCCCCGCAGGCTCCTGCCTCCTGGGTAGGGTGACCAGACGTCCCGGATTTGCCCGGACAGTCCCCGTTTTTCACCAGCTGTCCGGGCAGATTTCGGCAATTTTGTCTCATGTCCCGGTTTTTAGAAGGGATTGACTGGAAACAGTGAGAGGCACTTTTTTGGGTGTTCTAAAGCTTTGCTAGTTAGCAACTGTTATAAGTAAGCAATTTCATTAATAGGTATGATTTTGATTGTAGAAATTACATTGTATTTACTTTCTTAATGCATCTTCTGTGATCCTATGTTGATGACAGCTGCCATTCTGTGCCATTCCGTGGATGAAAAATTGTAGTCCTTCTATTTTCCCCAATTGTCCCGGTTTTTGGTTCTCAAGATCTGGTCACCCTACTCCTGGGTCACTTTGGAATAACCAACGCAGGCCGTGTTATGGGGCCTAGTCAGTCGCCTAGAGCCACCATGCCACCCCAGCAGACAGAATAGATATGCTGAGCTGTAATATGGCATCAGTTTAACTGCATGAGCGCAACAGAAGGTGATAACAGTCTAGGCTGCACGGTCACAGCTCATCTAGGGGCAACAAAGGTGTGCGAAGGAACTCCAACTGACATTGTACAAGTACAGAGTGTCAACTATACCACAAGTGGGCAGAGGGAAACATACAGAAAGTCTGCAATAGTAGCATGCTAACAGCCCGCACAAATAGTGAGACGTTCAACTCTCATGGTGTTCTTTGGTATCTGCCCGACTCAAGGATAGCAGCACTTCAGAAGCCTATAAGGGTAGCCATCCGTAGGCAATAACTTTAAAAAGTTTTTTTTTTTTTTTTTTTTTTAAAGTGGGGTGTCCGTTACAAGGGTTGCTATTGCTTCCTTGCAACAGATTATGGCAACACGCAAATTTGCTTCGCTAAAAAGACGGGTGGTGGATGAGAATGCAAGTTATAACTGAAGGGGCAACATTACCAAAGGGGGCAAAGGCCAGCCACTACCTATTTTAAAGCCTTTTAGCGGCGACGATTGAACCCTAGAGCTACACAGGTAGGAGACTCAGGGTCGCGGTAGGCCACCCTGAGCCATGGCGGGTCGTAAGGGTGATCCTAATGCAAAAAGCGGTGAATACCCCATTAGGTGGAGATGGGGCCGCTAAATATTGTATTGTATTGGCATTTATATAGCGCTTACTACCCCTGACGAGGTGTCAAAGCACTTTTTCGGTGAGTAGCACGCTACTCCGGAACTCATAAAGGATTAGTGTTGACTTAGTATAGTGAAATATGAAAGTAATTTGAGTGGTGGAGAGGTTAGTCAGTTATTTGGATTCAGAAGGATAGCGGAGGGATAGAAGAGGGAAAAAGGTTTGCATTTATATAGGGCTTGTTACCCCTGATGGGCTGTTGAAGCGCTTTTTTGGCGGGTAGCACGCTACTCCGGAACCCATAAAGGATTAGTGGTGAATTAGTATAGTGAAATATGAGATTCTCAGGCCATAGGGGGCCATGAGAAGAATGCGACGGCGACCCCTTCATCCCATAAGGGACAGTTGATATCCTGACAGCAGGGGGTTGGCCTTAAATCTCTCCATGGTAGTACGGGTGCAGCAATCATTAGGCTGCAGCCCCAATGCGAAATATACAGCACCGGATGAATAATAAGATGCCATTGTAATGCCCGGTGGCAGGAGATTGTTTCAGGATGGGTGTCAGCGGTTAGTCCTAAACGGCACTACACTCGTATGATCACTCGTAAGTTAACCTTACCTGTATACTGCATAACAGAATATAAAAAGCTTGCAACAATTTTCCCACAAAAAAGTGTGTGGTCGGTTTTGTTTATGATGCAACTGTATTTTGTCACAAAAGTTTGTGCGTAGACATGTCAGATGACAGAAGGGCTAGGGATGGAATCGCTAGGTGGATGGCCATGTCACCTGCAGAGGGACCCTAGAGGGGACAGCCGCTTAGTGTTTCCTCACTGCCCAGGGGTAGTATTTTTTCTGTGGCCACCTGGCCTTGAAGTTGGCCACTGCGAGTGCGAGATCTCACCTCCTCCGTGACCCCTGGTATGGAGGTCATTCCAAGAGGTTGGTGGGGGTATTTAGGTGGGTGCCACACCTGGATATTCCTCTTTCGGTGGTCAGTTCAGAGGAATTTGCCACCCACCTGACAGGAACAGGAGAGCCAAGAAGAGCAGCCAATAGCTGTACAGGGTCGCAAGGGGAGTTACAGGGAGATCCTAATGCAAAAGGCGATGAATACCCAATCAGGTGGAGATGGGGCCGCTAAATATGAGATCCTCAGGTCACAGGGGGCCATGAGAAGAACGCGACGGCGACCCCTTCATCCCGTAAGGGACAGTTGGCATCCTGGACAGATGGGAGTTGGCCTTACCTCGCTCGGTGGTGGCATGGGTGCAGCAACCATTAAAATTATTGGGCTGCACCCCCAATGCCAAATATACAGCGCCGGATGAATAATAAGATGCCAATGTAATGCCCGGTAGCTGGAGATTGTTTCAGGATGGGTGTCAACGGTTAGTCCTAAATGGCGTTGCACTCGTATGATCACCCGTAAGATAACTCTACCTGTGTACTGCATAATAGAAGATGAATAAACTTGCAACAGTTATCCCACAAAAAAACTGTGTGGTCTGTTTTGTTTATGATGCAACTGTATTTTGTCACAAAAGTATGTGCGTAGACATGACAGATGACAGAAGGGCTAGGGGTGGAAACGCTAGGGTGATGGAAGACGGAGGAAAGATCGCACTCTGCATGGTGACCAGATGTGTATGTGATTCACACGGAGACTGTAACTGACTAACCCTAAAACACACCAGATAAAGTTCCCAACGGAGACTGGAGACTATTTCCGAAACTTGCAAGATGTTTGTTGTAACTACAAAGCAACATCTGTTGTTTTTTTTTTTTTTACTTTAAAAAAATTAAAAAAACATGCTCATTGCTTCTTTAACTGAGACTATGCAGAAAGACTGGCTATCGGGTGAAGAAATACTTGGCCTTCTACTCCGGTAGCATTAAAGCACAAGTTACTAACTTGTGTAACGATATATCTGTAAGAGACAGTAGTTAGTGACAGATTCCTTACCTTAGAATATCCCCAGGCGTCAGGCTGGATCCGGAAAGTTTTTTGCGTAGCAGTACCCTTGCGCGTCGGTAGGCGGCGTCGTGCGGCTCCGCGTCCGTCGTCGGCGTCGTGATCGCCGGGATGACGTCGCGGGCAGTACTTAGGCGCCGCCCTGCGCGCTGACGTCAGTTCTGTACACGACTTTCCGCGCCAGGAACGCAGAGCCATGCAAGAAGCGGACATAGGTGTCTGAAAAATACTAGGGCCCTGAAAGGGATGTCCTTAACCCTAGAAATCAGTTCGCAGAACGGGGAGGATGGGTGGGCGGTAGGAATCTGTCACTAACTACTGTCTCTTACAGATATATCGTTACACAAGTTAGTAACTTGTGCATCTGAAAGAGACACGTTAGTGACAGATTCCTTACCTTAGAATAGATACCCCAGCAATACCAACCCCGGTGGTGGGTCTGCGAACAAAGATCAGACAAGGAAGTCCTGGAGGACAGAACGGCCAAAGAAGCCGTCCCTCCGGACCTGACTGTCAAGGCAGTAATGCTTTGTAAACGTGTGCAGCGAGGCCCACGTAGCTGCCTGACAAATAACCGGCAGCGGAACACCGCGGCCCAAAGCCGTGGTAGCAGCCGTTGCCCTGGTGGAATGGGCCCGCAGCCCAACAGGAGGCTCCTTCTTAGCCAAAGAATAGCAGGTCTTGATGCACAAGGTAACCCAGCGGGAGATGGTCCTCTTGTGCACCGCCCGACCTTTTTGGCGCCCACGTAGCCAACAAAGAGCTGGTCATCCACCCGGAAGTGTTTTGTGCGGTCAATATAGAAGGAGAGCGCACGTTTGGGGTCCAGACGGTGGAGCCTCTCTTCCTCTCTGGAAGGATGCGGAGGCGGAAAGAAGGTGGGCAAAGTGATGGTCTGCCCAATATGGAAAGCAGTAACCACCTTTGGCAAGAAGGACGGGCGCGTCCGAAGAACAACCTTGTCCGGATGAACAGACAGAAAGGGAGGTTTGCAAGATAGAGCCTGGAGCTCACTCACCCGCCGAGCGGAGGTGATGGCCACCAGAAAGGCTGTCTTCAGAGTCAGAAGACGAAGAGGACAGTTATGTAGAGGCTCAAAGGGAGCGCACATTAAAAAGGTAAGAACCAAGTTCAAATCCCACTGAGGCATCACAAACGGAACAGGAGGGAAGAGGTGAGTAATGCCTTTTAAGAACCTGTTAACAACAGGGGACTTGAAAAGGGAGGGCTGATCAGGAAGCCTGAGGAAGGCCGAGATAGCACAAAGATAACCCTTGATGGTACCCAGGGCAGAACCCTGTTGGGCCAGAGAAAGAAGGAACAGAAGGACCTCAGAAAGAGGGGCAGAGAGGGGATTCACAGCCTTTGCTGTGCACCATGCCACAAATTTGTTCCACCTGCAGGCGTATACCACCTTAGTGGAGGGACGCCTGGCTGCCAGAATCACATCACAAACTTCGGGAGGAAAGGCGAAAGGAATCAACTGCCGCCGCTCAATCTCCACGCAAGCAGGTGTAGACTGGACAGGTTCGGGTGGAGGACCGTCCCCTGCTGCTGCGACAGAAGATCCTCCCGAAGAGGCAGACGGATCGGGGGATCTACGCTCATATTGAGTAGCTCGGGATACCAAACTCTTCGAGCCCAGTCCGGAGCCACAAGAATGACTTGGGCCCGGTCGTGCCGAATCTCCTACAACACTCTGGGTAGAAGTGGTATAGGCGGAAAGGCGTACAACAGACCGCAACTCCACTCGTGACGAAAAGCGTCTCCGAGCGAGTGCCGCCTTGGAAATTCCAACGCGCAGAACTGATGACATTGCGCGTTCTCTTCGGTGGCGAATAGATCTAACCAAGGCTCTCCCCATTGTAGAAAGAGTCCTTGCGCCACTTCCGAGTGAAGACGCCATTCGTGATCCATCATGCACCTGCGGCTGAGTTCGTCCGCCCTGGCGTTCAGGGAACCTGCCAGGTGTTGAACCATCAGGAACATGCCCTGATGTTCCAGCCATGTCCAGAGGCGCAGAGCCTCCTGACAAAGGGTCCAAGACCCCACCCCGCCCTGTTTGTTGCAGTACCACATGGCGGTGGTGTTGTCTGTGAACACCTGCACTACCTTCCCTTTGACAGAGGGAAGGAATGCCTTGAGTGCAAGTCGGATCGCCCGGAGCTCCAGAAGGTTGATATGGAGCCGGGACTCCGCCGGAGACCAGAGGCCTCTGATCTCCGCCTCTCCCATGTGACCGCCCCATCCCAGAAGGGACGCGTCCGTCACAACTGTGTGCTCTGGCTGGGGAAGGGAGAGGGATCTGCCCATGACCCATTGCCGGTTCGAGAGCCACCACTGCAACTGTCTTGCAGTCCCCTCCGAGATCTGGACGTGATCGGACAGGTTGCCCTGGTGCTGCGCCCACTGGAACTTCAGGTCCCACTGCAGAGCCCGCATATGCCATCTGGCATGATTGACCAGCAGGATGCAGGAGGCCATGAGGCCCAGCAGCCTCAGGGTCATCCGTACCGAAACCCAGGATAAAGGCTGAAAGATCGGAATCATAGCCTGAATATCCCGGACTCGCCGTTCGGGAGGATAGGCCCGAAACTGCGTCGTGTCCAGAACCGCTCCGATGAAAAGGAGCTGTGGAGAAGGAATCAGATGCGACTTCGGCACATTGATGGAGAACCCCAGCGAGTGCAGGAGTTCGGCCGTAGTCTGGAGGTGGGAGACGACTGCCTGGGACGAGCCCGCCTTCAGCAGCCAGTCGTCGAGGTAGGGGAAGACTGAAACCCCTGCCCGGCGCAGATGAGCTGCGACCACCGCCATCACTTTCGTGAACACCCGAGGGGCACTGGTAAGGCCAAAGGGGAGCACGGTGAACTGAAAATGCTCGGGGCCTACCGTGAACCGAAGGTAACGCCGGTGGGCCGGCAGGACGGGGATGTGGAAATATGCGTCCTGCAAGTCCAACGCTACCAACCAGTCTCCAGGGTCGAGAGCAGTCAAGACCTGAGCTAGGGTGAGCATCTTGAACTTCTCCTTCCGGAGGAAGCGATTGACGTTCCGGAGGTCCAAGATAGGACGCATGTCCTCCTCGTCCCTTTTGGGCACCAGAAAGTAGTGGGAGTAGCAACCACGCCCTACTTCTGGGGTCGGAACACGCTCGATGGCCCTCTTGGTCAAGAGGGCCGTGACTTCCTTCTGTAGAAGCACCAAGTGATCCCCTGACATGCGGTGGAATGGAGGTGGCATGGCTGGGGGTGGTCTCGAAGGGGAGGGAGTAGCCCCTTCGGACAATGTCCAAGACCCACCTGTCCGAGGTGATGGTACGCCAGTGGGGAAGGTGATGGCGGACCCTGCCTCCTACTGGCGTGCTGTGCACCTGAAAGGAGGGACTAGGAGGGCTTGGAGGCCGCGGACGGGTTGGAGGTGGTGGCCTGACCCGCACGCTGGTTGCCCGATCCGCCACGGCGGAATCCACGTCCTCGGCCACGCGAAGACGCCTGCTGCGCGGGCCGGTGGCTGGGCTGCTGACGTGAAGGGCGCCCTACCGTGGCCACGATAGGGGCGAAAAGCAGAAGTCAGCGGAGGGCGTGTAGCAGAAAGGCCCAGGGACTTGGCAGTAGCCCGTGAGTCCTTAAAGCGCTCCAACGCATGGTCTGCTTTGGACCCAAAAAGACCGACTCCATCAAAGGGCATGTCCATGAGAGTATTCTGGACATCCCCTGAAAAACCAGTGGTTCTCAGCCAGGCGTGGCGTCTGAGCGCCACCGTCGTTGCAATAGACCTGCCCAGCGAGTCGGCGGTGTCAAGGCCACAACGTATTGTGTATTTAGCCGCATCCCTTCCTTCCGCAATGGCGCGGGAAAGCAGTGTCTGGACCTCCTCAGGACACTGGGGCAAAACATCCGCCACCGAATCCCACAGGGAGTGGGTATATCGGCCCAAAAGACAAGCGGTGTTAACGGACCGCAAGCCAGCACTGGAGGAAGAAAAACCCTTCTTCCCAAACTGATCCAGGCGTTTGGATTCCCTATCCGGAGGAGCGGTAGGGAAGGCGGTTTGGGAAGCGGAGGCTTGGACAACCAAGCTCTCAGGAGTGGGGTGGACAGAGAGAAACAGGGGGTCGCCCGGAGCTGGGCGATGGCGTCGTGACACGCTCCGATCCACAGGAGCCCCTGTGTTGGGCTTGGACCAGGCGCCCAAAAGAACGTCAGTGAGGGCGTCGTTAAACGGCAGCACAGTCTCCGCAGAGGAGGCTGCCGGCTGAAGCACCTCTGTCAAGATGTTAGGCTTGACCGTCAAAGTAGGGAGTTGGAGACGTAAGGCCCCAGCTGCCCTACGCAACACCGTACCAAAATTGGCTCCCTCCTCCGTAGCCACGGGAGGAGACAGCATGCCAGTGTCAGGGGAAGTATCCAGACCACTGGCCTCCCCTAGACTCTCTGTCCAGTCCTCATCGTACTGACACCGTCGTGTCAGAGGGTCATCAGACCCCTCCCAGTCCACCTGGTCCTCCTCTGGTTCAAAATAAGGAGGAGGAGGGACAGTTGGGATCCAAGGTCCCATCGGCGCCGGAACCGGCGTCGAGCGGCGGTCGGTCCGGATCCATGTCCGGAGCCGGAAGGAACTGGGGGCCGCCGCCGCCCGGAGCCCAGGGCGGCGTCGAGAACGGCACCGGAGACATCGGCGCCGGCGGAGGTGTCGTTAGGTCGACCGGCGTCGATGGGGGTTGTGGAGCGGGATCGAGGCCGGGGCCGGAGCCGGGATCGAGGCTGGAGGCACGGGCGACGCCGGGGCCGGAGCCGTCGGCGACGCCGGAGCAACCCCATCAGGGCCCGCGGGGCCCGAAGGCGCACCGGAGGGGCCTGGAGGCCCGAAGAGGCGGGCCATGGCCGACAGGAATTCCTGCACTTTGGCCGGATCCGCCCCCGAACCCGGGAAGGGCGGGTATGGCGGGGGCGACTCCACAGGCATGTCCGGGGCCGCGGGGGCGGGGACGGTGCCGGGAGGGGCCTCAGCCGAGTCGCGAGACCGGCGAGGCGAAGTCCTAGAGCGATGATGCTTCTTGGACTTTTTGTGTTTCGACTTACCGGACGAAGAAGACTTCGACGCCGACGACCGGTGTGGACTCCGCGATCGACCCCTGGACCTCTCACGCGACCGGGGCTTCCGCGGAGCCGAATGCCGGGCCTCGAGAAGCTTTCGAGACCGCTCTCGCAAAGCTTTCGGGTTGAGGGCCTGGCAGTCGGTGCAAGACTCCGTGTCGTGGCCTCGGCCGAGGCAGAAGAGACACTGCCAATGCGGGTCGGTGACGGACATCATCCGCGCACAGGCGCCGCAACGTTTGAAACCGGGCATCCCTACGACACCTTGATAGATGAAAAAACAGTGAAAAAATTCACCAAAAAGTATGGTCAAAAAATGACCAGGGCACTGCTCTTCCCGGATCTGCGCTTGCTGGCGCGGAAAAAGAAGAACTGACGTCAGCGCGCAGGGGCGGCGTCTAAGTACTGCCCGCGACGTCATCCCGCGATCACGACGCCGACGACGGACGCGGAGCCGCACGACGCCGCCTACCGACGCGCAAGGGTACTGCTACGCAAAAAACTTTCCGGATCCAGCCTGACGCCTGGGGATATTCTAAGGTAAGGAATCTGTCACTAACGTGTCTCTTTCAGATAATGTATTTTAGCTTGTGGTAGCACCGCAGTCCTGGAAGCGGCTTCTAACATTTCAATATACCTACAGTCGGCGGAGAGATAAACATGTGTTTAGCTTGTGGTAGCGCTCCAGTCCTGGAACCAGCTTCTAACATTTCAATATACCTACAGTCGGCGGAGAGATAAACATGTGTTTAGCTTGTGGTAGCGCTCCAGTCCTGGAACCAGCCTCTGAAATTGGACACTGTTATAAATAATAAAAACAGACAAAGAGCCACACTAGCCATGCCAACATCGCGCGTTGACTCAGGAAGCTTGAAAGGTGGGGGGGCCGCTTCTGCAGCAGGTTGTAGGTTTTGCAGAAGTGCATAGTTCTGAAAACAACTGCATAATTATTTGTATTTACAACAGTTTTAAGGAAACTAAAAAGTGCTTAGAAACTTTTACTACTTATTGTATCTGCTGGGGAGAGTTCGGAGTTTTGCATATTAGCAATTCTATCTCATCTAAGGTAGCGCACAGGGTTAATATCCCTGCAGCAATTATAGATCGTCTAAAGTAGCGCAGACGGTTAATAATCCTACAGCAATTATAGCTAGTGTAAGGTAGCGCAGAGAGTTAATACTCCTGCAGCAATTATAGCTCGTGTAAGGCAGCGCAAAGTTAATATTCCTGCAGCAATTATAGCTTGTGTAAGGTAGCACACAGAGTTAATACTCCTGCAGCAATTATAGCTCGTGTAAGGTAGCGCAGAGTTAATATTCCTGCAGCAATTATAGCTCGTGTAAGGTAGCGCAGAATTAATATTCCTGCAGCAATTATAGCTCGCGTAAGGTAGCGCAGAATTAATATTCCTGCATCAATTATAGCTCGTGTAAGGTAGCGCAGAGTTAATATTCCTGCAGCAATTATAGCTCGTGTAAGGTAGCGCAGAATTAATATTCCTGCAGCAATTATAGCTCGTGTAAGGTAGCGCAGAATTAATATTCCTGCAGCAATTATAGCTCGTGTAAGGTAGCACACAGAGTTAATATTCCTGCAGCAATTATAGCTCGTGTAAGGTAGCGCAGAATTAATATTCCTGCAGCAATTATAGCTCGTGTAAGGTAGCACACAGTTAATATTCCTGCAGCAATTATAGCTCGTGTAAGGTAGCGCAGAGTTTATATTCCTGCAGCAATTATAGCTCGTGTAAGGTAGCGCAGAGTTAATATTCCTGCAGCAATTATAGCTCGTGTAAGGTAGCGCAGAGTTAATATTCCTGCAGCAATTATAGCTCGTGTAAGGTAGCGCAGAGTTAATATTCCTGCAGCAATTATAGCTAGTGTAAGGTAGCACAGAGTTAATATTCCTGCAGCAATTATAGCTCATCTAAGGTATCACAGTGGCCAGTGGGTAAATAAATACACCTACTGCTAGCGGCGATATGAATATATTTTTCGTTTGGGGTAGTGTTGCATTCCTAGAACTATCCTCGGTCATTGTATATCACTGCAAATAATAAATACACAAACACAGCCACACAAGCTGTACCGAGCATCCTGTGTTTCCTTGGGAAGCTGGAACAGAGGGGGCCGGTTTTGTAGAAGTGCATTATTTTTAAAACAGCACAGTGCCTCATCTTTCTAACAGGTTTCAGGCCACTATAACATTTTTGGTAGCGTTAAAAATAAATGTTTTAGCTTGTGATAGAGCTGTAGTCCTGGAACCAAACTCTGGAATTGGATACTATTATAAATAGTAAATACACAAACACAGCCACACTAGCTGTACCAAGCATCCTGTGTTACCTCAGGAAGCAGGAACAGTGGGGGCCGCTTTTATACAGACGTGAAAATAACCTTCACCGACGGCCCACTGAATATATTTTAAGCTTGTGGTAGTGCAGCACCCCTGGAATGAGCCTCAACTTTGATATAAATGTAAATACTAAACATTCAAACACCGCCACACTAGTTGTACCGGGCATCATAAGTTAACTCGGAAAGCTGGAAGGGTGGGGGTCCCTTTTGTTGTGGGAGGGTCTTTTTTAAAAACAGCATTATTTTAACAAGTTTTACAAGAAAGCTGCAAAGGGGGCCACTGTTCCTGCAGGGGAACGGTTTAGTACAAATGCATAATTTTAAAAACAGCTGTAACGTTCTTTCTATTTCTTTTTTTAAAAGTACGCACCGTGCCTAAAATACACAAATAAAATATTGCAATGTGGTCAAGGACAAAAGCGCACAGGCGACACAAACATCTACCAGAAAGCTGCAACAGTGGGGTCCGCTTTTCCTGCGAGAGAACAGCTTTGTACAAGTGCATAATTTTAAAAACTGCAACGTTCTTTCTATATTATAATACCATCTGATTAAACGGTTTACTTTAAAAACACCACAAACACAAGAATCCCTAAAAACACAAGGGAAAGCAAAGAAACTACAAAAAATTCCAATGAAAACATACAATACATTAAATTAAAATACCATCAAATAAAGCGCATTTGTTTTAACAAAAGTGATACCGTCTGATTAAGCGATTCAGATTAAGCATGCACGTTAGTTTCAAAACCCTACCAACACAAGAGAAGGCAAACTAAAAACAAAAGTTCAACTAAACAAACTTAAATCGGCAGAAGAGAAAGAATACATGTAACAGGGGCAGTGTCCATAGGTGTGACCAACACACCAAAAGGTGGGACAGATGTAAACAATTAACCACTCAGAACCAAGGGATTTTAAAAGGCACACAGAAGAAAGAATGAGAACGATTGGAAACCGATGGGCGTGCCAAAAGCCCATAGAGCAGATACAGCATGTCTCGAACGAGACAGCACATGCGCTGCCTAGGCGAGACCTAAATAGGGTTGTACTTCCAAAATTGTTTTCCAATCTCCCGGTCCACCTCTCGATACATTTTTTTGATCAGCTGAAACAAACTTTATCCCAATTAATCTGGAGGGGCGGCCAACCCAGAATATGCCATGAAATTCTCATACGTCCCTGCAATCTAGCGGTCTTGCACTGCCCGATTTATGCACATTCTACCTTGCAGCACAGGCTCATTATTTGAAATACTGGATACCGATGCCGACTGTGCCTACGCATGTCAGGGCGAAATGCTCGGGCAGCTCTGCGTAGTGCAGCAAATTGCACAACACAATGTCAATGCTCTGGCCCTTACATGTAGTGCCTGGTGAGAACTTTCCCATGGTCTGCTCAAAACAAACCCATATTCGCCCCTACTCCCGCTTGCGGACAATCCTATGCTATCATCCACAGGTGAGAAAGCTACAAAGGCACTCCTGTCGGATGGGTCTCTTAACACTGGGAGATAGGTTTGTGAATGACACTTTTGTTACACAGCAAACCTTTTGCTCCAGCCCCGGTGCGACTGGCCTGGCACAGTTCTGCTATCTTCGGCTGCAGTCTGCATTCAAGGCGGCTGTACCTTCATTCCTTGCTGCTCCTTTTGAAACCCTACTTCTCACTCCTTACATCAAAAGGGCGGACTTGGGACACTCCATCTCATACCTATACATCAATTATCTCACTTCCACGCTCGACATGCTGCCTGAGAGACGGCGTAGATGGGAGTCCTTTCTGAGCTATCAAGTCACTGATAAGACATGGGCGTTTTGCTGTGCACAAGTTAAAAACACCCCTTTTAATTATATAACACATGCTAATACAGTTCAAGTTCCTGCACCAATACTATTACACAACAGCTAGAATCTCCCAATTAGCCAGGTACAACGTCAGTGCAAACCGCAAATGCGGACTTGTTAAGGTGGATTTTATTATTATGGCCTGGCACTGCCCAGGCCTAGTTTCTTTCTGGCGCAACGTATTTCAGTCCCTCTCTAACATTGTAGATAAGCAACTTCCGCCATCCCCCCCAGGGTGCTCTGTAGGGCAACACTTCAGTGCTCCCAGCCTCATATCAACTTATCGCCTCTCTGCTTTTAGTGCTTGCCAAACAGTGTGTCGCTATAGTTTGGATGCCAAAAAGAACCCCATCGGCTCCAAGATGCAGCATTCTGCCAAGACATGATTGACCAGTATTCCCTTTTGGCCTCCCTTCTTCTGCCCTTCTGATATCTGGGCCCCATTCTGATCCCATCTATGGCATAACTTGAGGCTCCCTCATTCACATTTGCATCCTGGAAACATTTCCCCCCCCATTGCCATGACACAAAGCGCAGTTGCTCGCCACGTTCTTCTACCGCCCTTTCTTCTACTGCCACAGGTAATGGGTTTGGCGAAGCTCAGACTGGTTTTATATTCTGAATGGTTGTCTTCCTTTTCCTTTATTGGCTGCAATGTATTTGGTTGTTATAAAAATCGGAGGAAAAAAAAAAAAGGATAGGCTGCTCCTGGCTATCAGAGACGAGACAAGAGTCTGCACTGGGTGCAGTCTTTTTCGGTGCGGAGGAGGCGTTTCAAATGCGGTACTGAAGAGCTTGACGCAGTTGGCTGGTGAGGCGTTGGACCTGTGCTTTGATGCCGAGACTGCCTTCGATGACCTGGCCGAAGCTAACGTGTTGTTTGGAGCCAAGCTTCACCGCTGAGGTCGGTGCCGGGGAGTTTGCAGAAACCAAAGTCAACATGTGGGGCTTGGAACAATGCTTCGATGCCCAGTGCCGCTTGGAGAAGCTGGTCTAAGTTGACTGGTGTGACTAACCCCCAAGCTTTGACGCCCAGAACGGTTCCTTTGGCTCAGACGCAGAGGATGGATCCTTTGGCTCTAAGTATCTTGGCGGCAGCCATGGCCGTCAGGCAGTGGAAGACCAGAGGTGGTGTGCTTGGCCTGCAAACCTGAAGCTCGAACCTCCTCGAGGGTGATGCTTGGATACTGAGTGTTGTAGAAGGATAGGAGGAGGGGTATCGATACTCCCTGCGGTCGATTTTGTATAGGCCTCCCCCAAAAGGGGCCTCGAGGGCCGGCGCCATAACGGCCGCCGGGGTCCTGGGAAAATCCAGTTTGGGCCGCTATGGAGCGCCCAGAGGCAAGAGGGGGCTACCCATCGCAGGGGAAAGCGCGCCAAAGGGGCGCCATGGCACCTGGCCAATGAGGGGCCAGGTGACTTTTGAACCCCCCCAATGGGGGGGAGCCGCCTTCATGGCGAAAGGTATGTGGGGGGGTTATAAGGCAACGCTCCCCATGGTACGGCTCACTTATCGTCACCATGGAGCTGGGGGAGCGGCGCAACAAAGAAATCACGAGAGGAGGCAAGAGAAGTCTGGACAAGACTTACCGATAAGGAGCCGGCAACACAAGGGAGTGTCCAGCAAGCTCACGAAAGGGTCCCGCGCACAGTTGGAGGGACCCGACCACAAAGCCGAGGGAATACCACCAGCTCCATACACGGGCGCCGTGATCAACAAAACTCAGAGGCACCACGCACCCCTCAACCTCCACGTAGACCCGCTGCATCATCGTCAGGAAGTCGGTGACCAGTGCATGGGACATCTGAGTAAGCGTGTTGTCGCAGTGTCGGTGAATGGACACCCAGTCCAATCGACCTCATGGGGTCGCGCTCATGCCGTAAACATCGGTCCCGCACTCCTGCCTATGCTCGCTGCCGGTAGGGAGTTTCCTGCAAGTGTCCCGGAAGGCCTCGCTCCTGGGTAGAAGATCCCGAGCCCGGGCTAGCGGACACGGCACTGACGAGCGCGGAGTGCATCGAGGAGCGCGTCCAGTCCTACCGGCCGCATCCTCTGCTGCGGGTCGGTCTTCCCACGCTCCTGCCTCTGCAGGATCGGAGCCTTTCAGAGCGGCAGCAGAGGTGAGGGAGTGGGGGGAAAAGAGGGCGGAGCAAGGAGCCGGACAGGGCGGCAGCTCGGCAGTCAAGGGAAAGGGACGCACAGAGGACTAGGGAGGACGGAAAGCAACAAAAAAAAAAAAAGGGGGTGAGCATATCGGCGCGATAGTCCAGGAATGTTTCAAATCTTTTGCACCATTGTTGCTCAACGGCTTAGGCGCACAGGGTATGGGTGAACAAAGCAAACACAAGGAGATGATGGACGGAGTGCTGAAACTTTTCAAACACTCACCCCCAGTCACAGATCTGGGTTGAATCCATCATTCTTTAGCTCACTTTGCCACCCCAGTTCAGACACAGCTATATGCAAATCAGTCTTGATCCTGTGCCTCATGGGAACAGTCCAGACCGAACTGCCAAGCCATGTCTTCCCTGGACCGGAATCAAGCATCCTGGGACCGGTTTCGGGCTAAAAGCCCTCATCAGCCAGGCTAGCTTGAATCCAGTGGCAAAGTGAGCAAATGACCCACGTCTGGGCATACCCTGTGTTTGCTTTGTTCACCCTAAGTTGGCAGGGTATGCCCAGACGTGGGTCCCTTGCTCACTTTGCCACTGGATTCAAGCTAGCCTGGCTGATGAGGGCTGTTAGCCCGAAACCGGTCCCAGGATGCTTGATTCCAGTCCAGGGAAGACATGGCTTGGCAGTTCGGTCTGGACTGTTCCCATGAGGCACAGGGTCAAGACTGATTTGCATATAACTGTGTCTGAACTGGGGTGGCAAAGTGAGCTAAAGAATGATGATGGATTTAACCCAGATCTGTGACTGGGGGTGAGTGTTTGAAAAGTTTCAGCACTCCGTCCATCATCTCCTTGTGTTTGCTTTGCACAGGGTATGGGTGCAATGGGCATGCAGCCACAGGGGGGAATATCAGGGCTACCATGCCACCTGGTGGATCCAGGTTTCTCACGTGAGGAGCGATTACAGGGGCAACAGACCGGGTTAGCTAGCGGGACAGGCGGTCCCAGGTGGTTAGGCAGCCTAGGTACACAGGAGATAAAAGAGGGAATGGGGTCCACTATAGCAGCATAGGGCAATTCAAGCAGGGCGAGCAACCCAGCTCGATCAGGCCAACCTCCAGAAACTTATGCAAGGCCATCACCTGGCCCCGCATCAATGACCACGAGGGCTACCGGGTTGGCAAGCCTCATCCCCTTAGCGGTAAAGGAAAGGATATGGAGGAAAGAATTTATTTACATTTTCTCATTACTAGAGATAAAGTTGGACGGGTTGGACCTGGCCTTATGTGACAAAAAAGAGGAAGACAGGAGGGAAAGGAGAAGGGAGAGAAAGGAAAGGAACTACGATAACTGGTTAGACTCAATCAGAATTATGGCCTGCATTATCGTTGAAAAATTCCCGCACAGCGCAGCGATCCTATGGTTGTATGAAGCCAATATACACGGGGCACATAGACAATTCCCAGGGAATGCTTGGCTGGACTATGAAAGGTTTTAGACTCAAAATGCAGACACACTCCGGAATGCAATGAAGAGGATGTTTCTGGGTTCATACACAAAATGTTGGTAGCTAAGGAGGTTAGGACATGGACAGGGAAGAGCGAGGAGCCCTTTCGAGGCGCCTTTTACAAGGGAAAGGGCAAGTCATTTCACAGACCCAAAACACACAGCACCTGGAAACCGCCACCCACCAGTGGGCTGGCAGCCATCTGTTGGAAATACGAATCCAACGACTGCACATGGGAGGCGTCTTGCAAGTTTCAACACATATGCTCCATTTGCGGGGGAGACACCCAGCAACTGGGTGCAGAAGCAAAAAGCGGTGAGGGGAAAAGAAATAGAAGAAAAAGCACAGAGCCGGGAGGTGTTGGGGGGGGGACAAGAAAGAGGGAGCACCTGGAGGTTAGCCGAATTCCCATCAACACACACCAGCTCAGGAGGCTAGCTGACAAATACCACAACAAGAAGGACGCTGCCCTACTAGTGAAAGGTCTGAGGAAGGTTTTGCGATACCATTTGAGGGCCGCCTAACTAAAGGCAACGTAAAGAACCTGAAATCAGCTCTAGAGCACCCAGAGGTGGTTCGCCAAAAAATAGAAAAAGAAAAGTCCCCAGGAAGGATTGAGGGCCCCCTGCCTTCCCCGTGGCCGAAGGGATTCGTTATCTCCCCCTTTGGGGTGGTACCCAAGAAGGAGAAAGGTCAATTCAGGCTTATTCACCACCTCTCCTCCCCCGAAGGCACCCTGCTGGAGGCAAGCTGCATTACCTGGATGACTTCCTGCTTGTGGGTCCCGCTAGGTCAGCAGAATGTGGCGACACCTTAGCGGCATTCCAAGAGCTAGCCTGGGAATTGGGCGTTCCATTAGCAGCAGAAAAAACGGTGGGCCCCTCAACCAAACTCACATTCTTAGGGATTGAGCTAGAGACTGCTGCAGGTACGTCCAGACTGCCCGATGATAAATTAAAGGAATTCAGGGAGGAGATAAGGTCCATGTGCGGCAGGGAGAAGGCAACTCTCCGCGAGCTTCAGAGGCTGATTGGTAAGCTCAACTTCGCAGCCAGAGCCATCCCCGCGGGCCCGGACTTTGCCAAGCGCCTAACGCACAAGTTACTAACTTGTGTAACGATATATCTGTAAGAGACAGTAGTTCGTGACAGATTCCTTACCTTAGAATATCCCCAGGCGTCAGGCTGGATCCGGAAAGTTTTTTGCGTAGCAGTACCCTTGCGCGTCGGTAGGCGGCGTCGTGCGGCTCCGCGTCCGTCGTCGACGTCGTGATCGCCGGGATGACGTCGCGGGCAGTACTTAGGCGCCGCCCTGCGCGCTGACGTCCAGTTCTGTACACGACTTTCCACGCCAGGAACGCAGAGCCATGCAAGAAGCTGACATAGGTGTCTGAAAAATACTAGGGCCCTGAAAGGGATGTCCTTAACCCTAGAAATCAGTTCGCAGAACGGGGAGGATGGGTGGGGCGGTAAGGAATCTGTCACTAACTACTGTCTCTTACAGATATATCGTTACACAAGTTAGTAACTTGTGCATCTGAAAGAGACACGTTAGTGACAGATTCCTTACCTTAGAATAGATACCCCAGCAATACCAACCCCGGTGGTGGGTCTGCGAACAAAGATCAGACAAGGAAGTCCTGGAGGACAGAACGGCCAAAGAAGCCGTCCCTCCGGACCTGACTGTCAAGGCAGTAATGCTTTGTAAACGTGTGCAGCGAGGCCCACGTAGCTGCCTGACAGATAACCGGCAGCGGAACACCGCGGCCCAAGGCCGTGGTAGCAGCCGTTGCCCTGGTGGAATGGGCACGCAGCCCAACAGGAGGCTCCTTTTTAGCCAAAGAATAGCAGGTCTTGATGCACAAAGTAACCCAGCGGGAGATAGTTCGTTTGTGCACCGCCCGACCTTTTGGCGCCCACGTAGCCAACAAAGAGCTGGTCATCCACCCGGAAGTGTTTTGTGCGGTCGATATAGAAGGAAAGCGCACGTTTTGGGTCCAGACGGTGGAGCCTCTCTTCCTCTCTGGAAGGATGCAGAGGCGGAAAGAAGGTGGGCAAAGTGATGGTCTGCCCAATGTGGAAAGCAGTAACCACCTTTGGCAAGAAGGACGGACGCGTCCGAAGAACAACCTTGTCTGGATGAACAGACAGAAAGGGAGGCTTACAAGATAGAGCCTGGAGCTCACTCACCCGCCGAGCGGAGGTGATGGCCACCAGAAAGGCTGTCTTCAGAGTCAGAAGACGAAGAGGACAGTTATGTAGAGGCTCAAAGGGAGCGCACATTAAAAAGTAAGAACCAAGTTCAAGTCCCACTGAGGCATCACAAACGGAACAGGAGGGAAGAGGTGTGTAATGCCTTTTAAGAACCTGTTAACAACAGGGGACTTGAAAAGGGAGGGCTGATCAGGGAGCCTGAGGAAGGCCGAGATAGCACAAAGATAACCCTTGATGGTACCCAGGGCAGAACCCTGTTGGGCCAGAGAGAGAAGGAACAGAAGGACCTCAGAAAGAGGGGCAGAAAGGGGATTCACAGCCTTTGCTGTGCACCATGCCACAAATTTGTTCCACCTGCAGGCGTATACCACCTTAGTGGAGGGACGCCTGGCTGCCAGAATCACATCACAAACTTCGGGAGGCAAGTCGAAAGGAATCAACTGCCGCCGCTCAATCTCCACGCAAGCAGGTGGAGGCTGGACAGGTTCGGGTGGAGGACCGTCCCCTGCTGCTGCGACAGAAGATCCTCCCGAAGAGGCAGACGGATCGGGGGATCTACGCTCATATTGAGTAGCTCGGGATACCAAACTCTTCGAGCCCAGTCCGGAGCCACAAGAATGACTTGGGCCCGGTCGTGCCGAATCTTCTTCAACACTCTGGGTAGAAGTGGTATAGGCGGAAAGGCGTACAATAGACCGCAACTCCACTCGTGACGAAAGCGTCGCCGAGCGAGTGCCGCCTTGGAAATTCCAACGCGCAGAACTGATGACATTGCGCGTTCTCTTCGGTGGCGAATAGATCTAACCAAGGCTCTCCCCACTGTAGAAAGAGTCCTTGCGCCACTTCCGAGTGAAGACGCCATTCGTGATCCATCATGCACCTGCGGCTGGAGTTCGTCCGCCCTGGCGTTCAGGGAACCTGCCAGGTGTTGAACCATCAGGAACATGCCCTGATGTTCCAGCCATGTCCAGAGGCGCAGAGCCTCCTGACAAAGGGTCCACGACCCCACCCCGCCCCGTTTGTTGCAGTACCACATGGCGGTGGTGTTGTCTGTGAACACCTGCACTACCTTCCCTTTGACAGAGGGAAGGAATGCCTTGAGTGCAAGTCGGATCGCCCGGAGCTCCAGAAGGTTGATATGGAGCCGGGACTCCGCCGGAGACCAGAGGCCTCTGATCTCCGCCTCTCCCATGTGACCGCCCCATCCCAGAAGGGACGCGTCCGTCACAACTGTGTGATCTGGCTGGGGAAGGGAGAGGGATCTGCCCATGACCCATTGCCGGTTCGAGAGCCACCACTGCAACTGTTTTGCATTCCCCTCCGAGATCTGGACGTGATCGGACAGGTTGCCCTGGTGCTGCGCCCACTGGAACTTCAGGTCCCACTGCAGAGCCCGCATATGCCATCTGGCATGATTGACCAGCAGGATGCAGGAGGCCATGAGGCCCAGCAGCCTCAGGGTCATCCGTACCGAAACCCAGGATAAAGGCTGAAAGATCGGAATCATAGCCTGAATATCCCGGACTCGCCGTTCGGGAGGATAGGCCCGAAACTGCGTCGTGTCCAGAACTGCTCCGATGAAAAGGAGCTGTGGAGAGGGAATCAGATGCGACTTCGGCACATTGATGGAGAACCCCAGCGAGTGCAGGAGTTCGGCCGTAGTCTGGAGGTGGGAGACGACTGCCTGGGACGAGCCCGCCTTCAGCAGCCAGTCGTCGAGGTAGGGGAAGACTGAAACCCCTGCCCGGCGCAGATGAGCTGCGACCACCGCCAACACTTTCGTGAACACCCGAGGGGCACTGGTAAGGCCAAAGGGAGCACGGTGAACTGAAAATGCTCGGGGCCTACCGTGAACCGAAGGTAACGCCGGTGGGCCGGCAGGACGGGGATGTGGAAATATGCGTCCTGCAAGTCCAACGCTACCAACCAGTCTCCAGGGTCGAGGGCAGTCAAGACCTGAGCTAGGGTGAGCATCTTGAACTTCTCCTTCCGGAGGAAGCGATTGACGTTCCGGAGGTCCAAGATAGGACGCATGTCCTCCTTGTCCTTTTGGGCACCAGGAAGTAGTGGGAGTAGCAACCACGCCCTACTTCTGGGGTCGGAACATGCTCGATGGCCCTCTTGGCCAAGAGGGCCGTGACTTCCTTCTGCAGAAGTACCAAGTGATCCCCTGACATGCGGTGGAATTGAGGTGGCATGGCTGGGGGGTGGACTCGAAGGGGAGGGAGTAGCCCCTTCGGACAATGTCCAAGACCCACCTGTCCGAGGTGATGGTACGCCAGTGGGGAAGGTGATGGCGGACCCTGCCCCTACTGGCGTACTGTGCACCTGAAAGGAGGGACTAGGAGGGTTTGGAGGCCGCGGACGGGTTGGAGGTGGTGGCCTGACCCGCACGCTGGTTGCCCGATCCGCCACGGCGGAATCCACGTCCTCGGCCATGCGAAGACGCCTGCTGCGCGGGCCGGTGGCTGGGCTGCTGACGTGAAGGGGCGCCCCTACCGTGGCCACGATAGGGGCGAAAAGCAGAAGTCAGCGGAGGGCGTGTAGCAGAAAGGCCCAGGGACTTTGCAGTAGCCCGTGAGTCCTTAAAGCGCTCCAACGCATGGTCTGCTTTGGACCCAAAAAGACCGACTCCATCAAAGGGCATGTCCATGAGAGTATTCTGGACATCCCCTGAAAAACCAGTGGTTCTCAGCCAGGCGTGGCGTCGTAGCGCCACCGTCGTTGCAATAGACCTGCCCAGCGAGTCGGCGGTATCAAGGCCACATCGAATTGTGTATTTGGCCGCATCCCTTCCTTCCGCAATGGCGCGGGAAAGCAGTGTCTGGACCTCCTCAGAACACTGGGGCAAAACATTCGCCACCGAATCCCACAAGGAGTGGGTATATCGGCCCAAAAGGCAAGCGGTGTTGATGGACCGCAAGCCAGCACTGGAGGAAGAAAAACCCTTCTTCCCAAATTGATCCAGGCGTTTGGATTCCCTATCCGGAGGGGCGGTAGGGAAGGCGGTTTGGGAAGCGGAGGCTTGGACAACCAAGCTCTCAGGGGTGGGGTGGACAGAGAGAAACAGGGGTCGCCCGGAGCTGGGCGATGGCGTCGGGACACGTTCCTATCCACAGGAGCCCCTGTGTTGGGCTTGGACCAGGCGCCCAAAAGAACGTCAGTGAGGGCGTCGTTAAACGGCAGCACAGTCTCCGTAGAGGAGGCTGCCGGCTGAAGCACCTCTGTCAAGAGATTAACCTTGACCGCCACAGCAGGGAGTTGGAGATGCAAGGCTCCAGCCGCCCTACGCAACACCGTTGCAAAATTGGCTCCCTCCTCCGTAGCCACGGGAGGAGACAGCATGCCAGTGTCAGGGGAAGTATCTAGACCACTGGCATCCCCTAGACCCTCTGTCCAGTCCTCATCGTACTGACACTGTTGTGTCAGAGGGTCATCAGACCCCTCCCAGTCCTCCTGGTCCTCCTCAGGTTCAAAATAAGGGGGAGGAGGGACATTTGGGACCCAAGGTCTCATCGGCGCCGGAACCGGCGTCGAGCGGCGTCGGTCCGGGTCCATGTCCCGGAGCCGGAAGGAACTGGGGAACGACGCCGCCCGGAGCCCCAGGCGGCGTCGAGAACGGCACCGGAGACATCGGCGCCGGCGGAGGTGTCGTTAGGTCGACCGGCGTCGATGGGGGTTGTGGAGCCGGGATCGAGGCCGGGGCCGGAGCCGGGATCGAGGCTGGAGGCACGTGCGACGCCAGGGCCGGAGCCGTCGGCGACGCCGGAGCAACCCCATCAGGGCCCGCGGGGCCCGAAGGCGCACCGGAGGGACCTGGAGGCCCGAAGAGGCGGGCCATGGCCGACAGGAATTCCTGCACTTGGGCCGGATCCGCCCCCGAACCCGGGAAGGGCGGGTATTGCGGGGGCGACTCCACAGGCATGTCCGGGGCCGCGGGGGCGGGGACGGTGCCGGGAGGGGCCTCAGCCGAGTCGCGAGACCGGCGAGGCGAAGTACTAGAGCGATGATGCTTTTTGGACTTTTTGTGTTTCGACTTACCGGATGAAGAAGACTTCGATGCCGACGACCGGTGTGGACTCCGCGATCGACCCCTGGACCTCTCACGCGACCGGGGCTTCCGCGGAGCCGAATGCCGGGCCTCGAGGAGCTTTCGAGACCGCTCTCGCAAAGCTTTCGGGTTGAGGGCCCGGCAGTCGGTACAAGACTCCGTGTCGTGGCCTCGGCCGAGGCAGAAGAGACACTCCCAATGCGGGTCTGTGACGGACATCATCCGGGCACAGGCGCCGCAACGTTTAAACCCGGGCATCCCTACGACACCTTGAAGTCGATTGAGAAAAACAGTGAAAAATTCACCAAAAAGTATGGTCAAAAAATGACCAGGGCACTGCTCTTCCCGGATCTGCGCTTGCTGGCGCGGAAAAAGAAGAACTGACGTCAGCGCGCAAGGGCGGCGCCTAAGTACTGCCCGCGACGTCATCCCGGCGATCACGACGCCGACGACGGACGCGGAGCCGCACGACGCCGCCTACCGACGCGCAAGGGTACTGCTACGCAAAAAACTTTCCGGATCCAGCCTGATGCCTGGGGATATTCTAAGGTAAGGAATCTGTCACTAACGTGTCTCTTTCAGATACAGCTACTGCCGGGCTCACACACAAACACTACCACGTCAGGCTGGGGGTGGATGTCAAGCACGACCTGGTGACGTGGGACACATTCTTAGCAGACTTTAACGGGCTACTGATATGGAGAGAGGGCTAGGTGACAGCCAGGCATATAGCCCTGTTCACAGATGCATTAGGTAGCACAGGTTTTGGGGCGATCCTGGGTGACAAGTAGTGCGCGGGGCAATAGCCGGACAACTGGCATAAGCAGGGCACCACCAGCAACATCACATTTCTAGAGTTGTTCCCCATAGTAGTATCCCTGGCAGCCTGGAAGCGGAGATTGAGGAACATGAAGCTGACGCTTTGGTCTGACAACAAAGGGGTGGTACAGGCAATCAACAGAGGCTCGGCCAGGTGCCCTGACACACTGAGATTGATGCGTCAATTGGTTAAATTACAGCTGGAGTGGAACATAGAGCTGAAGGCACGCCATGTGGAGTGGGGGTGGAGAACGCAGTGACAGACGCCCTCTCACGAGCACAGATGAGCAGATTCAGGAAACTGTCTCCGGGGACGGAGAGGGCAATGACCCCCTTCCCAGAGGATTTATGGGCCCTAGCAGGACAGACCTGTCGGCACTAGTGAACCAGGCCCTTATACCGGAAGCGGCCAAGCGCTACAGGAAGTATGCAGGAACGGTGATGAAAATAGGGGAACTGCAGACACTGGATGATGCAGGCGAGACAATGAAGGCAGTTGAGAGGTTCATACACTGGGCATTCACAAACAAAAGGTCCAAATCCTGGACACAGGCCCACCTGTCGGCTGTAGCACACTTCGCCAAGATAATCACTGGGCAGGACCCCACCGCCTCTCACTACATCAAGGCAGCAATGAAAGGGTGGAAGCACAAGGAGGGAGGGAAACCGGACACCCAGTGACCTATAGACTTCACAAGATTGACCTTGCTCATAGACACCCTTAAAGAAATAGCAAGGGACGCATTCGAGCTTGCCTTGTTCAGGGCGGCCTTTGCGACCCCATTCTTTGGGGCGTTTCGACTCAGCGATCTCGTGGCACCAGCAAAGAAAGGCCCAGCGGTGCGATGCCTGCAGGCAGCGGACGTCAAACCCGGCGCGGCGGAGGTAGAGCTGCTCTTGAGACGGTCGAAAACAGACCAGACCGGCAGAGGTGCATTGGTACGGCTGCACAGCATACAGGATCCCAGATACTGCTGCCTCCTAGCGTACATGGCGATACGGCCCACAGGGGAAGGCCCACTGTTCAAGCACAGCAAGGGGAACTTCCTAAGTAAGTTTCAGTTCACAGAAGTCATGCGCCAAGCCTTGAACAGGGCAGGGCTCCCACCAGCCACCCTTGGCTGGCACTCATTTAGGATTGGGGCAGCGACCTCGGTGGCACAACATGGGTTGACAGAGGCAGGGATCAAGGCCATAGGCAGTCCAAAGCATACAGGACATACGTGAGACCCCAGTTATTGTAGACAGACTTGGCAACATGGATTTGGGGAGGGCGTGTGGGGGCACAGCCCAAGGGCCGCTTGACATTGTGATTGTTGCCTCAGCAGGAAGGCGCCCTCGGCTGGTACGGGTGGTAGGCCACTTGTTTGTCGCCCGGATGCATACATGATGGCAGCGCGGAGGCCACAAACAGAAGGGCAAGCCGGTCGACACGTGTCCGATGGTGGGGCTGCCCGGGGATGAGATGGAACCAGCTGGCTGCTGCACTCAGGGAATTACAGGCGGAATGGCATCCCGACGTCTTGATAATACACCTTGGGGGGAACGACCTGGCCCAACTGGGTAGGAAAGAGCTCCTCAAGGCCATCCAGACGGATTTAAACGAGGTGGCCCAGTGCTTTGGCAGCACCACCATCATATGGTTCGAGTTGATCCCCAGGCTGGTACGGCGGGGAGCCAAGTCACATAAGGCAGTCGAGAACTCAAGGAGGAAGCTGAACATCGCCGTGAGTAAATTTTGTAAGATCAATGGCCTGGAGAGCATCAGGCACGGCCTCATCAACCCAGGACGCCGGAGCTTTCTGCACACGATGGGGTTTACCCATCAGAAGAAGGAATGCAAGTGTTTTGGGCCAACCTGTGTGGCGCAAGGGCATTGGCAGGCTACGCATTATAACATTTAAAAAAAAAAAAGAAAAGAAACAGACAAGGAAAGGAGGGAGCCACCGGCAGAAGTTAGCCTCCCCGGCGGCATAGCAGGTAAGAGGGGGTACAATGGTAGGTTATGGAGGCACACCGGCAGGGCGGTGTGTAGGAGGAGTGCCACTCACTTTGGGATGCCTTATGGCAGGGTGAGTAGGCCCAAAAAAGGGGTAGCAAACGGAGACAGCACTCGCAGCCCAGACCCGTCGGATGGCAGGGCAAAAAAAGGGACTAACAAGGTAGCGAGTTGGGGCCTAACTCCCGGGAGAAGCTACCCCCAGACGCAAGGGGCGTGGAAACCAATAGAAGAATTTTATGACCCCAAATGCAGGAAGAAAAGAGTTATGCCTGCAAAAGAGCAGAACAACGAACTTTCAGGGTTGTTGATGAACCCAAGATATGCAAATGATTTATGATGAGCAATGTACGACAGTCCGCGTTGATGATTTATGGCCAGGGTCATAAAATTATGACCAGGGCATCGTAAGAGATAACAATAATTGTACATGTCATGCAAATAAACAGCGGCCAATATCGACCACAATAATACAACACGTGTTGGCTGTTTAGTAGATGTACACATGTAAGAAGGTTGCATGCCAGTTTTGGAGTGGGCACAGTGCAGGGGTTATGTTGGGAGGACGCTAAGCAGGTGGAGATTTATCGACCTCTGATTCCAATTGGCAGCTCAGCTTATGGATCTGAACTGCTTAGGGAACCCTTGGGATTTGCTTGGCGTAGAGCACCTGTTTCCCCGAACAGGCACAGTGTGTCTTCCAAATGGTGCGCCATATCTACCGATGAGAGATGTCGATCGACTATATCAAACTGTCTTCTTGCACTGCAAGGCCAGAAAGGCCGTGCACAAAAGAAGTTCTTGATGGTCTGGGGACAGACAGAGGTTGCAAAGCGTATGGAGGTCTGTCCTGGGTACTTCGCTTGACACCTCGGGCAAAAGCGGAATGGAGTTCTGTCCATTCCCTGAAGGTGAGGCGGTGGAAGGAGGCAGGAGGGCCTTCGAGGAACCGTGGACCTGAACTGAGGCATGAAAACGATGGGAACTGACAGAGAAATACACTGTTTCTTGGAATTGACAGGGAAAGAGCGATCCTAACAGGCTTGGTATGAAAGCAACACAACACCGAACTGGAGCCCAAAAGAAGCATGTCTGAGCCTGATGGCGAAGAAAAAACAATCTGCATTGCCAGCAATAAGCGGAGTCACTAAGTCCCGGGACTTGAAAAGACTTCTTCATAGGAAAAATAATTTGTACACGTCAGAGCACAACACTAGATGGCAGGAGAGTATCTACAGCCACACATGCCATAACCCTAAAGACTTGTGTGACCTAGGTGGCATGGCCAAACACAGTCAACAGGACGTAACAGTCCAGAGTTCAGTGGCCTTGCTTGAAATCCTTCCTCACCCCAACCAGAATGAAGGCAGTTCCGTGATCACAGAAGCCCATGTTCCCCACCGCACAAATCCAGCACTTTCATCGCACCCAATCCTGCACCCGAAGGCGCTGTGGACCGAGCGGCGGTGAGGCTACTCCTGCATGCTGCCTGGTGACCAACTGTGATCTACATTGGTCCCACCTTCTGGACGTTCGGTATTGTGCTGGAGGTACCTACCACTGTGGGCCGGAGCAACACAGGAGCCCGCCCGGCGAGCCAGACAACCCCTGAAGCCGAGGGATCCAGCAGGGAGAATATTGTTGTGCAGCCCAAACGGCCTAGGCGCTCAGTTGGGGCGCACCCACTAGACTTTGCTGCTTCCACTCCGGGGGAGTGGAGTGCGGTGACTGACACGTGTGGTAACACCAATCCTCACCACAGAGGCTGAGAAGTACCTTCTGATGCGCAACCGGAGGCGCACTTTTCTTTCGGTCCATGAGGACTTGGGGGAGACAGGTCGGTGACTGCCTTGTTTCATCCCATACAGAGTGATACTCTTCCCCAATTTGGAGACACGGCCCCCCTCCTGGAAAAGCTGTGCCTGTCTACTGGAGGGCGGAAGTGTAGGGGCCGTTGCCTACATGAGTGGGGCATCCCTGGCACAGCCCGACACTCCGCCTGAAGGCATCCCGAGAGCACAGCCCCCTCCCTGAGCCACAGACACCACTGGCCGCTGGCCAATTGATGGGAAACTTCTCCCCTCCTTCTGGACACAGCTGTCATAGGTGCCAACTTGCGTCACAGGCAATGTGAGGACATCGCTGTTCGTTATCACAACATCTGTTGGGAGTTGGATGAGCAGTCTTGCACATGGCGGGCAGCTGCCACACTTACCTCCTGAAATCCAGGGCTTGGAGACACTGGCTAGTGCCTGCTATCTCTCTTAGGGCCAGTTATCTGCTGAGGCTTCTTCTGGGCATCCTCCTAGTTATTGCTCTATCATTTTGTAACTCTTATGATCAGGCCAGCAACTGGCGCCACGGTGAAGGACAAGGGGGCACGTGCAGCGCAGTAGTTGAAAATGGATTGATTTGCCTCTACTCCAGCAAAACCCTCCCCAGAGAGCACACCAGATGTGCCCTCGGGAGCGCATATCCTGGCAGCCATTAAGTCACACATTGGAGTCCAAGAAAGACACCATTTCCCTGGAAGTCAGCCTCTTACGGACCAACTTACAGATGGTCAGTGAAGGAGAGAACCAATGGGAGGAAACCATGCAAGTGATGAAAATTGAGGTGGCTGACCTGCAAAAAAACGTGCATTCTTTATTGGCTCTGGCCCACCAGCTAGATACACAGGTCGAGGATGAAGGACGGGAGCGGAGACGTAATCTGCGTTTTGTGAGGCTCCCAGAGGGGCTGGAGGGATGGTAACTGGAACAATTCGTGAAATCCTGGATAAAGAACATTCTTCACCCCAAGGATCTTTCCCAATGCTTAATAGTCGAGAGGGCAAATAGAGCGCTAGTCCAGTCCCTTCCCCAGGCACTACACTCCACCTAGAGCACTCATCGTCAAGATCCTGAACAGAGACATTATCCTGCGACCACCCAGGGAGTTCTATGACATCAGGTACAAGGGGGCAATTGTTATGATCTTTCCAGACTATACCCAAAGGGTACAAGGCTGAAGACGCTCCTTTGAGCCGGTCAACCTAAAACTTACAGCTATATCTCTCTAGTACGTGTTCTTTTTCCAGGCCAAACTCTGTGTTCTTAATGATACGAAGTCTCACTTATTCACAGCATCGGAGCAGGTCTGGGAATGGTTTGAGGTGGGAGATCGCACAAAGCCCTGCAGACCTGCTGTTGTGGCCCCCGACACTAGCCGCCCTATGCCTCGCTTGTGTCGCTCTGGCTCCCCTCACAGACGGAGGCTGCAGAGTGGGCTTGGAGAGGCCGGTGGTTGATGATGATGGCTTACGATCCCTCCCCGCCCTCTTACCTTACATCATCGGTCTGCCACGGCAGTGCGCCTTTTGCTGCGGAGGGAATCGGTTCTTTCCTTTCACCTACATCACTTCCTGTGACGCTGCATCTATCGGTGGGGTTAGTGGTCTAGTGTTTTTCCGGACCAGCCTATTTAAGAGCATGCTGGGACAAGCCGCTGGCGCGCCGAAGGCAAGCCCGTCTGCGCCTGGACTGCGCCTTGCGCCAGAACCCCTGGTTGTTTTACAAGGGACACTATTCATTATTTTTCTCACTCTAAAAACCAGCTTCTTGAGCTGCGGGGTCATGAAAAGTCCCAATGCCATACTACAAAATTGGAAGTTGATTCATTTGATCAGCTGTTTGTCTGCCCCACTTGTAATTTTCAGCTATTTCCCGCCAAAGTTAGCCATACGCTTGCCTATGACCCCTCCAATTCTTTACAGAACGCCTTCTCTAGATATCTCAATAATGCTAGATCCTAGATTAAAAATAAGGTTGAGTTCTCAGACTTTGTCTCCTCTCAAAGGCCAGACTGGGTTTTCATTACTGAGACCTGGGCCAGGGACTGTTCCGGCCCTGATCTGGTCGATGTAATCCCACATGGATACGTTTTAACACGATTTGATAGAATACGTACAATCGGGGTGGGTTAGGCATCTTATTCAAGGACTCCTACACCTGTTATATTGAGCCGTTAACAAATTCTACTGACTCCTATCAAGCAATATTTTTCTCATCAAAAATACTTTCGACAGAAAGTTTCGCTGGAGTCCTAACCATTCGTCCTCCTGGGCCTAGATCTTCCTTCACCCAGGATTTTTCTAATCACATAGAATCTTAGCTGGAAATACAAAATCTGACGCTTCTGTGGAATTTTAATTTTCACTTGGAAAAGTCCTTATGTAAAGCCTCACAGACTTTTACAGAAACCAGGGCATGCTGCGGCTTACCACAATTGGTAAAATCTATTAAACATGAGGCAGGACATACTCTAGACGGCATATTTTCCAATGATTCCCGTCTTACGGTAATGGAGCCCGTTTCAACTTTCCTGGTCAGATCATTATGCTGTTCCTTTTTCCTCGTGCTTTCACTACCTCACAAAACTTTGAATAAGGGGAATAGAAAAGTACTTAAAAGGAACTACAACCGTATTAATAAGGAATCTCTCCTTAGGGCCCTTAGTAATCTTCACTGGACCAATCATACTGATGCCAATTTGGCATCTACAGAGTATTCTAATTGGCTGACGACAGCTATTGACCCCCCTCGCTCCTCTTAAAGAGCATTATGTAGGCAGAAAAAAAGCCCACTGCCCCCTGGTTTTCAAAGAGGTTAATGAAAATTAGACAATCCTGTCGCCACCAAGAAAGGATCTGGCGCAGACATCTTGACCTGATCGAAAGAGATCACAAAAAGAAACTAGCAGAATACAAAATTGCCATCAAAGAGGAAAAATCATTATTTTACTCTTGAAAGACAGAATCACTCAAATTCCCTAGGGAACTATTTAATGTGATTAATTCGCTCTTTTCCTCCTGCCTCATTATACAATGACAGCTCGCAGGATTTCTCTGACAAGATGGCCAAATATTTCCACTCTAAAATCCTAGAAATCAATTCCTCTCTGGACAATCTCAACTCGGAGCTGTCTAATATAGCTCAAACAACTAGCACTGATTCTTATAGCCCTCCTATATTAAACGAGGGGAAAGCCACATTATCTGCCTTTCTTCTCCTGTCCCACGAGCAAACGGATCATCTCTTAAGGGGAATCACATCTGGGTCCCCTCTGGAACCCTGCCCCCCCTGAAGATTAGGAAATTAGGAAGGGAGATGATGGTCCCTCACCTAACGTCCACGCTGAACTTGGCCATTTCATCGGGGCAGTTCCCACTTAATTGGAAAACATCGGTGGTTAAACGTTTACTAAAGAAAATCAACCTGGACCCTTCAGAGCCCAAATATTAACGGCCCATCTCACTGCTACCAGTCCCTGCCAAGATTCTGGAGAAGCATCTAAATACACAACTTAACACCTACTTGGAGCAACATCACCTGCTTGATGGCTCCCAGTATGGTTTCAGGAGTGGCCATAGCTCGGAGACTGCCTTAACATCTGCAGTAAATAACATACGTACTCAAGTAGATGCTGAGCATACTTCTTTACTAATTCTCTTAGACCTATCGGCGGCCTTTGATACCATCTCGCCATCGCGCCAACAATGCTGTTCAACCGTCTTCAAGAAATCGGGGTTTCAGGCTCCGCTTTGTCCTCATTTCTCACACATAGGTCACAAATAGTAAAAATGGACCAATTTTATTCTGAATCCACTCACACCTTCAGTGGGGTGCCACAGGGATCCTCATTGAGTCCAACCTTAATCAACATCTATGTCGCTCCATTGGCCAAGATAATTAGATCTTTTGGGCTGGAGGCTTTGTCCTATGTGGATGACACACAAATAATTGTGTCAATCACAAACAGCATTGAGGCCTCCACAGCAAACTTTAAAAACTGCATGCGGGCCGTTGCCGCTTGGATGGTAGACAACTACTTACGACTCAATGGGGACAAAACAGAAGTTCTGATCTTTGGCAGTCAACAATCCATATGGTCTCACTCCTGGTGGCCTGAAATGCTCGGTTCATGCCCCTGTCCTGCTGTATCAGCAAAGAATCTTGGTGTCATAGTAGACAACTCACTCTCTTTTGACCCCCAGATCAACAGAACAGCGTCTACCTGTTTTGGCGTTATCAGGATCCTGAGGAAGCTCTTTCCATATCTTTCTCTCTCTTCTCAAAAGCAGGCAGCTGTTGTCTTGATTTTGTCCAGGTTGGATTTCTGTAACGCTATCTACCTGGACATCAACAAGGGATCCATCCACAAACTGCAACTTGTACAGAATGCAGCAGCAAGACTGGTTATGGATCTTCCTAAGTTCCACCCAGTCTCTGCAGCAATTTGTAAATTACATTGGCTTCCTCTAGAAAAGAGAATTCTGTTTAAGGCCCTAAGCCTTGTCCATAGGGCTCTTCATAATTCTGGTCCCGAGGGTATTAAAAGACTCTTTCAACGGTACGTCCCCACCAAACAACTGCGGTCTGCCAATAAAATCTGGATGGTAGTCCCTAGGTTCAGGAGTGCCAGGTGGGGGAGAAGAGCCGTTGCCGCTTCTAAGCTCTGGAACACTCTCCCTCTAACGATCTCTTGTCGAGTCGCATCTACCTTTTCGTAAGTCTTTAAAAACATGGCTCTTTGCACTTTAACAGCTAAATCCCACCCCTCCTACTTATGACCGCGGGTTCTATCCCTAGCGCCTTGATGCCTTTGGGCAAAGTTCGCGCTCTACAAGACTATCATTCATTCATTCATTCATTCATTCGAGAGCGAACTCGCTTGGGCACTCTTCTATAGGAGCCTCCAGACTGGTACAAGACTGGTCTCAGGAATCAGCGCGGGCATGCGGTTGATATTCCTGTTGGAGCTGGCCTTTTCTTCTCTTTACGGGTGCGGGGGTGTGGTAACCCTTCCTCTTGCAAAGGGACACACTTTAGGTTTCGTTGGGCAGCTTGTGATGGTGGTGGGGCCTCTTGCTGGGCCAGGCTGGGACCTGTAAGGCTCAAAACTGTCTAAGTAGTTAAGGCAGCTGTAGTGTTTTCTTCCCCCTTCACCTAATGTCTCCCTAGGGGTGGGGGTGGGGGGGATGGGTCACATCAATACTTCGGTGCTTTTTTTGGTCAAGCTTAGTTAGATGGCCAGTTACTTAGTATACAGTTTATAGCTGCAGTTCGTGTAGAGGGGATATCGGGGGGCTTCTGGTTTTAACCCGTTCCGTGCTCAGGACGGCCGGGACATGGTGGGCGTGTGCTCAGGACGGCTCCCGGCCGTCCTAGCACCAACCCACGGGGGAAGCCCTGGCGCTCCGCCCGTGGGCCGCCCTTCATGCTGCCCTCACCGGGGAGGACAGCGGAAGCCCTTTCGCTGCCCCCCCGCTCCCTCCTCCACGTCATCTAATGACGCCAGCGCGTATTGTGCGCCGATATCATTAGATGAAACTGGACGCGCTGGAAGCCATTTGCTTCTAGCGCGTCCAGGAGGAGAAGGTGAGTTTCTCCTCAGGGAGGGGGGATTTTGTAATCAAAGAGGCATCGGGAGAAAGGAAGGGTTTTCCTTTCCTCCGATGCCTCTTTGAGCATTCCTGCTGCACAAATGCCCACTAGACACCAGGGAATTTTTTTATTTTAGTTTATTTTTTTAAAACTATAATGCATGCGGGGAGCGGCCCCTTGGGCAAGGGTTGCTCACCTTTGGGGGACATTTTGTGTGGCCGTTTCTGCTGGGGGGCAGATCGGCCCAAAATAATTTTAGATTGTATATATAATGCATGGGGGGAGCGGCCCCTTGGGCAAGGGTCGCTTCCCTTTGGGGAGCATTTTGTGTGGCTGTTTCTGCCCCCCTGGGGGAGCAGATCAGCCCAAAATGATTTCAGATGGCCCACTAGGCCACCAGGGATTTTTTTTTTATATAAATGTTTGTGGGGAATGGCCCCTTGGGCAAGGGTTGCTCCCCTTTGAGGGGCATTTTGTGTGGCTGTTTCTGCCCCCCGGGGGGAGCAGATCAGCCCAAATTATTTCAGATGGCCCACTAGGCCACCAGGTTTTTTTTTTTTTTTTTAAATAAATGTTTGTGGGGAGCGGCCCCTTGGGCAAGGGTCGCTCCCCTTTATGGGGGTGAATATTGTGGTAGTTTCTGCCCCCCTTGGGGGCAGATAGGCCATATGTTTTCAGGCCCATCTGTCCCCAAGGGGGTCAGAAGCCACTCAATATTTTGCCGGTAGATCGGCCTTGTGCTTTTAGGTCCACCTACCCCCCAGCTTGGCTGGTAGATTGTGTGTGGTTTATTATTTGCATATGTGATTGTAATGTTTTTATTTCTCCTTCTTATTCTAGTGCAAAGCTTTTTTTTCTTATTTGCGGTTTCAGCAGTGGTTGATCTGCAGTTTTGCGTAGTTGCATTTATTTGGTAAGAAAAACATTTTTGTTGTGTTTATTCCAAATGAGTATTATTCTCATGCATGAGTGAATTTTTTGTAAGTGATGTCATAACAGCAGCATATTCAGTTTGTATTTTGAGCGTGAAATTCTTTGCGATGTCTTTTGCATTGTCTTATGTGTAATTTTCTTTTCTTTTTCTTTTTTAGTGGGATATTGTTGGTCCTTGCTGTATCTGTGCAGAGTAGGTGGTGGTGAGTCCATCTGCTTCTGACAAGTGAGTGGTATAGTTTTGGAGTATATAGGTCTTTGTGATAAAGCCACATTTTGTTTATTACTTATTCTACAAAGTGTTTGTTGTTGTTGACTTGTTTGACAAGTTACCTTTGTTAGTAAGGATTATGGCTAGCCCAGAATTACTGCTCAGCAGGTGGTTGGTATGCTTTTTGAATCTTCCTCTGACCCCGATTATGAGACTGACAGTGCGTCTGAGGGAGAGGAGGAAGTGCAAGATTCTGGCAGTGAGTTTTCTGTCCACAAGGAATCATCTGATGATGAAGCTACTCTCAGTGCGCATGAAGTGCCTGTTTTAGAGGAGGACACTGATGTATCGATGGTGCAGCAAGAGGCATCTGGATTGCAGCCTGGGGCTGCAAGGCTTCCCATTGGAAGTGCTGGACTCTGGGTTGATCCAAACATGGTGCAGCCGGTGATACCTGCCTTTAGTGGTGATGCAGGGTGTAGAGTGAATTGTGAATTTTTTTTGCCTATACAGTTTTTTCAGTAGTTTATGGATGATGCATTTTTGGCTGAGATGTTGAGCAGACTAATTTGTATGCTGAACAGTATTTGAGGAACAAAAGTGACAGACTTAGGCCCCACTCTAGAGCTACCCGGTGGACTCCCACAAATCTGGATGAGATGATGTTTTTGGGTTTGACTTTTTTGATGGGCTTGATAAGGAAGCCGTCCATGGCTTCATATTGGTCTACCAGTCCATTGATGGCAACAGCCATATTTCCTGCTATTACGAGTCGTGATAGGTATTTACTTGTGCTTCGGAGGCTGCATTTTGTTGATAATGCTTCAGCGTTGCCACGAGATCACCCTGAGTGTGACCGTCTTTTTAAGATTCGGCCAGTTCTTGATCACTTTGTAGATCGATTTTCAGAGATCTATACTCCAGGGATAGAAATAGCTATTGATGAGTCTTTGGTCCTGTTCAAGGGTCATTTGGATTTTAGACCGTACATTCCTAGCAAGAGGGCACGTTATGGAATTAAGATGTATATGTTGTCTGAGAGTAGGACAGGATATGTTTGTAATTTCAGGGTGTACACCAGTAGGGATTCCAGTATTGAACCCCCCCTGTTGTCTGTACACTTTCGGAGTTAGCGAGAAAATTTTGTGGGAACTTGGTAGAGGGCTTTTTAACAAAGGTTGCAATTTATAAATAGATAACTTCTACACTGCTGTGCAATTGTTTAAGGAATTGTTCAAAGTGGACACTCTTGCTTGTGGCACAATCTGCTCTAACCGTAATGGTTACCCAAAAGAGCTTGTTTGCAAAAAGCTTCAGAGGGGACCGTGCAGTGCCTTGTGTAGTGATGAATTGCTAGCTGCGAAATTGCTGACTCCCATCCATGATGAAAGTACTTCACCTGTGGCTGTTTGGGGTCAGGTTGCTGAAGTGCGCAAACCTGTGTGCATTGTAGACTACAATAAGCACATGGGTGGTGTTGATAGAGTAGATCAGAGGTTGGAACCTTACACTGCTATTCGAAAGCTTACATTTGGTATAAGAAGTTGGCCATCCATCTTTTCAATTTAGCAACTTTTAATGCTTTTGTTGTGTTCAAGGAGTGTTCACCAGCGTCAAATATGACTTTTGTTCAGTTTCAGGAGTCTGTGATAGGCAGCCTTGTTGTAGTGGAACAGGCAAGTGTTCCTAGAGTTGGAGTGGTGGAGGATGTGCCTAGTTTGAAAGATCACCACTTTCCCTTTTTAATTCCTCCCACGCCCAAAAAAACCAATCCCTGTAAGAGATGTAGAGTCTGTTTACGAAGAGGTAAGCAGAAGGAGAGTTGTATGCACTGTGCTGATTGTCCTTCTAATCCTTGGCTGTGTGTGCCCACATGTTTCAGATTGTATCACACTCAAAAGAGATTTTGGAAGCAACCTCGAGTCTAATAGTGTACTGCCTGGTCTGTATGGTTTTTTATTTGTTGTTCAGTTTCACTGTTGGCATTAGAATGATGTCTTTAGTTACAGCTGTTGTGTTTGTCGTAATAGTTTTGTATTTAGTTCCAATTGGTTTGTGTTTTTTTCCTTGTTAAAAAATTTTTGACAGTGTGCTTGGACTGGCGCTTGGCTGGTGGTATGCATGGACTGGTGCTTGGCTAGCGGTGTGCGTGGACTGGCGCTTGGCTGGCGGTGTGCGTGGGCTGGCGCTTGGCTGGCGGTGTGCGTGGGCTGGCGCTTGGCTGGCGGTGTGCGTGGGCTGGCGCTTGGCTGGCGGTGTGCGTGGGCTGGCGGTTTGTGTGGGCTGGCGCTTGGCTGGCGGTGTGCGTGGACTGGGGCTTGGCTGGCAGTGAGCATGGGCTGGCGCTTGGCTGGCAGTGAGCGTGGGCTGGCGCTTGGCTGGCAGTGAGCGTGGGCAGGCGCTTGGCTGGCAGTGAGCGTGGGAAGGCGCTTGGCTGGCAGTGAGCGTGGGCAGGCGCTTGGCTGGCAGTGAGCGTGGGCAGGCGCTTGGCTGGCAGTGAGCGTGGGCAGGCGCTTGGCTGGCAGTGAGCGTGGGCAGGCGCTTGGCTGGCAGTGAGCGTGGGCAGGCGCTTGGCTGGCGGTGTAGTAGTAGTAGTAGTAGTAGTAGTAGTAGTGACTTGCTGCTGGTCATTACACACTCTGCTAGCCAAACGCCACTGCACACACTATGTCAACCACCAGCAGGTGTGATTGCTGTCGCAGTCATGTGGGCGTATGAAAGTGATGGGCCTTTGAATGGCGCTGTCTGTTGATCTTAATGTTGTAATGTGCTGGGCCCGCGGCTGGCTGTGTGAATGGTCGTGTGTCACGTATGAAAGGTGTGTGAATGGGCTGTTAAGAGGTTGGTGCCTTGCCGTGGCTTTACAGCTCACGAGCTGTGAGTCATTGGTTCAGGGTTTTAACCTTTTAATTATTAACAGTGCTTTTCCTTAGGAGAGACAACACATATAGTGTCGGCATACGAAGACGACCTTATATTGTACATTAAAGACTTAACCGTAGATCTAGAGCCTATTCCTACTATATTCCAGCAATTTCAATGCATCTCGGGTCTAGCAATTCATGCTGCGAAATCACACGCATTCTTCATGCAATATAGGGAAGATCCAGAACCCATCCATTTCGGCCCAATTGATTTGTCGGTTGCACCACAAACCTTCAAATACTTGGGTATTCAAATATATAGAACACCTAAGGACCTCCTAGAAGGGAACCTCATGAAAGCAATTAGATCACAACGTGCCCAGATATCCTTCTGGACATCACTACCTCTCTCGGTCATGGGGAGAATAGCCATCTCCAAGATGGTGTTACTCCCAAGACTATTGTATTACTTTACTAACATACCGATTCTGATACCAGCCAGTGTCTTTCGTACGCTAGATACTCTCCTTATGGAGCTGATATGGGGTAAGGGACGCCGGAGGGTGAGCCTCGTAAAATTACAACTGAGACCAGAAGCGGGGGGACTGGGAGCCCCCGACTTCCGAGCGTACTGCATGGCTAGCCAACTACAATGGCTGTCATACTGGCTGGCAGGCCGCAACTTAAACGAAATCGGATATACAACAAAAATTAAAACTGAGAGTTCTGCACACACTGCTCTTACCCAACTCTAAAATACCACCTGAAACTCCCTCGTTGCTCAAAACGAACATCTTATATTGGAAACGTACATTGAAATACACCAAACGAACTATCCCATACTCGCCTAACATTCCATTACTTGGTATACCTACTACAGTGGGACTAATTACGAAACGAAGGATCGTACAATGGACACAAGAGGGGGTGACAACGGTGGGAGCCTTGTTCATAGATGGCACACTAGCCGACCACGATAACTTCATCCATACTCAGGGAGTTCCCCACACATTATTCATGACACACGCTACCATTGCTCATTATGTAAAGAAATACTGGTCCCTGAACGGGAACGAACCCCCCCACACATGGCCTGGTGCAAGTAATCTATCTGATGGGTGAGGGACGACACCTAATCCGCTGGTTATATAGAGGCGTTAGAATGCATGCCGGGGCCTCCTTGGTGCCCTTACGGGAAAAATGGGCGAGAGACCTCAGTAAAGAAATGACGGATAAAGAATGGGCGTATGCACTAGAGTTCCCCAAAAAGGTGTCCCGAAATGCCAAATTTAAATATATCCAATACATGATTCTACATAGGGCATACCTTACCCCACACCGCCTCAACTGTATATACCCAGACGCACAAGTCAGTTGTCCTAGATGTAAGATGGTGGATGCTGATATTCTACACATGTTATGGAACTGCCCACGGTTGAGGGGATTCTGGTCAGTGGTAGGGGATGTAATTCAGGATACGACAGGCACCTCCGTCTGGGACACGGCAGATAGCTGTATACTAGGTCTACACCCTCGCCCGAAAAAACAGAGAACACAGTATAAATTCGCAGATATGGCTATCCTCGTAGCGAAACGAGCTATTACAATGAGGTGGAAGTCGGCTCTTTCCCCCCCATTACACACATGGCACCCAGAGATGGTCAGATGGGGAGGGGCGGAAAGCGCCATCATTAAAAGAGAGGAATTACGTGGGGTGTGCAAAACTCCCATTTCCATGGATTGGGACCAGATGTTGGAAACACTGAAGGCTAAAGATCTGACAGACCCTTCAGGGCCCTAGCGAGTGTTGTCCCATCTTCCATGAGTCACTAAATTCATGCAGTGTAGTGCGGTCCCCCTCTACAACACTCCCCATTAAGGAATAAAGCACTAAAAGTATTTGTTAAGACGTGATGACCCACACGACTATACACAACGGAACCCTATGTTGATAAGTACAGGAGTGAGCCGATCGGTGGGAGGGGGGTGGGATAATGGGGCGTTAGGGAAGTTTAGTATGTTCCAGGTTCAACTATCTTATTACAGAGTCCCCAAGAAGGTGTAGAGACACAAAATTGATAAAAATGGTCGTAATTGAACATATATAACCTGTTTGACTATAGCAAGTATAATGGAAATGTTATATGCCACTGCATGTAGGATTGGAAGACCAACCGTGTAATATATTGATGACTCCTGTAACCTATTATAATGCCATGCTTGATTGTAAAGATTACATGAATAAAACCAATAAAATTATGTTTAAAAAAAAAAAAACAGTGCATTTCCTTTTTGTGAAATCTCTTGTTAATAAAACATACATTTTGAACCTTTCACTGGCCCTCGTGCCAAATCCAACCAGTATGTGTGTGTACTTGAGGAACAGATGGATAGGCAGTCATATTTGTCTCATCTGTCTTTCTGTGCTAAGGTGTAGTCTGTCTCTAGGGAAAAATTTACCAACTTTAGATATTCCTGTAAACCCCAAAAAATGGGGAGTACTGTGTGGTGTGCCTCTCATGGATCCCAACAAGTTTTTTTACTCACAATGCCATACAAACCTCAAAATGTGACTATAGTTACGCATTTTTCTTGCATTACTGTGTCATAATATTCTGGTATCAGAAAAACCACAATTTTCCTACCATCCAGCATTCCACCCAGGTCTCCCGATAAAATTGGCACCTCACTCGCGTGGGTGGGCCAAGAACCTGCGACAGACAAGGGCCCAAAACGTATTGAGGAGACATCAAAATTATCTATCACAAAACAACCTGGTTTTGGAAGCACCTACAATGGCGGACGCACACTGAGGGCGCTCCGTATCCCATCCCCTTATTATCCTGTTCATCCGGCCATCCTGAGGGCCTAAAACGACAACAACCACACGGATGTTGTGTGCTTAAGTCTGCTGCACCCTTCGAGGTGCTCTCTGAGATCGTGCTGCAATTGGTGGCGGAGCCTCAAGGGACACAGCCTGCAGCACCGGGGGAGCCTGGCTCTGGCCTACCTATTTGTGACTTCACGGCCCTCGTCAGGGCTCCGGGTTCTGCTCTGTTGCCCTCACGCCAGTCAAGCGTCCATACGGCCGGCGATTACGGTGCGGTGACGGGGCGCCGCTTCAGGTGTTGACTGGCACCGTCGCTGGGCCCTGATCCTTGCGGTGTGCTCGGGCTCTACGCAGAAGGCTCTCCGCTCTCCAGTGACCGAGGTGGGGCTCCGGCTGGGACTGGTCGTCGGAGTCCCGCTCGCTGCTACACTCTGAGAGGCCCGGCTGACGCTGCGTGGGGCTGGCTAGAGACGGAGCGGCCCTGAAGCTGTTGTCGACTGGCATGGCAGTGCCTGTAAGGATAGAGGAGGTGCCGGGAATCCAGACCTGGCCCGCCGTGTTGCGGCTCTACGCCGTCTGCCGCGGCTCCTGTTTGCGGGCTCATCTATCAGCCACGTTCAGCAGAGGACACGGCAAACGGCCTGGTGAGTGAGGAGGCCGTCCGGGCGGACCTGCTTCCAGTCTGGCCCTGCTCTACCGCCTGGCTCCTGGGGCTGGTGGGGGACTGTGGACTGGCTCGGAGGCTTGTCGGCTCTGCCTGCCCTTGCTGGGGGCTGCGGCCCTTCGTCACCTCACGGCGGCGGCGTGTCATGATCCCTTCTGGCGCGGAGCGGCGGTCGCCACACAAGGTGACCCACAGGGAGAACTCCTGTGCGGTGCACAGGACGTGCTCAAGTTGGAGCAGCCCCAGAAGACAGCAGAGTGGGCCTGCAGGAGCTCTGCGGTCGGGGCTCAGTCTGCGGCCTGCTCCCTGCTAGGGCGTCCGACCCCAGCGGTGGGCCTGGTGCTGATTCTTGCGGAGCTGACACCGCGTGACTATCTGGCAATCAAGCCCTGCTGTGACGCAGGCAGGCTGTTACTGTCGCTGCTGGGCCTCAATGTTACTTCCCCAGCTATCATTCCCTGACTGCGAGGACACAGTGCTCATCTGGCCAGGGGAGGGGTGGGAAATGGCTTTGTGGCCTCTGATCAAGTTGGCGACATCCTTGGCCTCTCCTAGCTGCAGCTGGATCGCTGGATTATTGAAGGTGTGCCGTCAGCGTAAGGTAGGCTTACAGAACACACGAGCGGCATTCATCCTGGGTGGGTGGGGGGGCACAGAGGTATTTCGAGCCTAGGCCCCCTTGCAAGACGCAGCTCAGAGGAGACGGCAGAACCCACAGCTCCCGCAATATACTATTGGACAGCATGGGGGCAGACAGGGCCTAGGCTGTCCAACCCCCTTCTGCCAGGACCTTATGTTGCCTGTATCAGAGTGTCCCGGTGGCACCAAGTAGCGTGTGTGGAGTGTGCTGTGGCAGAGGTCAATGCTAGTTGGATCCCCCCGGGCCACCACCACCCCCCTCGCGCCTGTACTCTACAAGACTATTGAGCCACCAGACCCATATGCCCAGTGCACAGCAGCTGGCCATAGGCTGTCTTCACTCGGCCTCCACCCAGGGTGGTTCTCCTCAAGGTGCGGCCGGGGCTGCATAGGGGGTGCGGGGAAACCTACTGTGTCCAGCCAAGCGGACCTCTCTACTAAACTGGACTCAGTACTGGCTGCCGTAGAGCGGATTGGCACAGCATTAGATCAAACTCGGACCTCTCTTGAAGGCAGAACAGACAATGTCACCTCCGACTTCATGCTCCTTCGTGCAGATCACCAGAAATTGTCCGAACGCGTACAAGGAGAGGAGATTGCACTGGCAGACCTCCAGCCCAAAACCCGAAAATCACACTGTGACGCTACAAAATCTGCTTGACCGGGTCTGTTCCCTCGAAGAAAAACTGGATGACGTAGAAGGTTGCTCGCGCCGCAACAATGTGCGGGTGATTGGCCTCCAGGAGGGGGCGGAGGGGTGCGATGCGGTTGGGTATGAAGAGTCCTGGATGAAGGAACTGCTCCCTCCTGGAACACTCTCCCCCAATATGTTGTGGTGCGGGCGCACAGGGTCCCTGCTCATAAACCGCCTTCCGGGGCTCGCCCTCGCCCTTTCCAAATTAGTCTGTTGAACTTCTGTGATCGGGATGCGATATTCAGAGAAGTCGGACGACACCCAGGACCCAAGGTGCAAAACGTCTTGGTTTCCTTCTTCCCAGTCTATACTGCTCAAGTGCAGAGGAGACGTGCTAATTTCGGAGCAGTAAAACAGCAACTGAGAGCTAAAGACATGCGCTACTCTCTTCTATTCCCAGCCCGCCTCTGGGTGATCCACAGCGGCACAGCGCGGTTCTTCGACCCTCCATCCGACGCTTGGGACTGGCTCGAAGAGAATGGTCTGGCAACGGTCCCTAAGCCACGGGAAGATGTCACGTCACAGAAGAGATACAGGGGAAGACGTCGGAGGGGCAGAGGTGAAGGGTCGAAGCGTCAGACCTCGCCTGTCAGCGCCCCGGAGCAGATCCTATCGGAACGCCAGGACACATTGCACATTGCTTCTTCCCTCCAATCCACCAGATTGTCACCTGAATCCGCTCCGTCACCATCTAGTTCCGGGGGAGACACAGATTCCCTGCAGGCCTGGTCTGCTGATCCGGACTTTCCTAGCCCTCCAGTGGTCACGCCTCAAACATCGGACAATATTGTCTAGTAGAGTAGACAGTCTCAATTGCCTCCATAGTATGTAACTGTAGCCTTCTAAAGCTATGTAACTGATACCCATGCCCGCACTCTGACATCCTACACCACGCGCTCTCGCCAAATTACAAGCCCCTAGGAACGCCCTTGGATGCCAGTTCTTAGTGTTATGTAGTCGGGAGATGAGTCATTAAAAGCTATCCCCTTCTCACACACACCCCTTTACAGTCTAATTCTGACTACGCATTAATCGCCATGGTTGGGCGTATTAGTTTGGGTCAATCCCGTTTGGGGTTCGCTCTTATGCAGTTATTACACCTAGGTTGAATATTATTGTTTTTTCCTCTGCATATGTTGCCCTACACAGTGACCTAAGACCTTTTCTGCTGCATCAACACACGTCAACTGCTGCGCTGACTAGGTTCTTCAGACCTGCATCATACACATGACGGATATCAACATAATTTCCTGGAATGTTAGGGGCATCCACACCCCAGCGAGCAGGTATGCCATATATGCTTACTTACGGCGCAGAACCACCGGGATTGCACTCCTACAGGAGACGCACCTGACAAGTCTAGAAGCAGGCAGACTGTCAACGCTGGCGCGGCCATGCATGCAGCACTAACTACTTATCTCAGGCCAGGGGTGCCCTGATATGAGTGAGGGCGGGGACCCCATGGGAAGAAGAGGAAGTTGTGGTCGACCTGGCGGGGCGCTATGTGTGTGTCAAGGGTAGGCTCAATGGTCAAACCCTCCTGTTAGGTTCCATATATGCTCCTAATACCGACCAGAACATGTTCCTTAGCAGCCTCTCCACCACGCTTTTTACTAGGCGGGGATTTCAACTTGGTCCTCGATATCTCACTTGACCGCTCCCTCTCCCCCTTACTCGCACCACTGCTTCCTCTAATGCACCAAGCCCTGCGCGCCTGGCTAAGACACTGGTCCCCAACATGTATTTCGCGCACCTCATCCTGACTTGAGAGTGTATTCTTTTTACTCGCCAGTGCATGATCTCTATGTGCGGTTTGATCGCATCCTGGCAACATCAGCCCTACTCCCCTTGATTAGTGACACCAGCTATCTAGGTCGTACCCACTCGGATCATAATCCCCAGATCACGTCGCTCAGCTGGGAGGCTAGATCCCCTTCGATCCCTGCCTGGCGGTTGCAGATGGCAGCACTGGAGGACCAGCACTTCCACTGCTCCTTGGAATCTGCAGTAGTCAGATATTTCGCGCAAAACGTCGGCTCCACAAGGTCCCCACTAGTAGAATGGGAGGCCTTTAAGGCCACTACAAGAGGTCACTGCCTGGGCCTACCCTGGCGCATCCGTAAGCAATTAGATACCTCACTTGCCTCCATTGAACAGAAGCTCCTCCATTTTGAAACACTGTCAGTCACTCACCCTGAGGCACGGGCTCGAATTGAGGCCCTGCAGGCAGACCGACTAGAACTATTGGAAAAGCTACGTTGTCACAATTACCTAGCCCACCCTGCCCGCACCCACGCAACATCAGACAGGGCAGGCAAACTGCTTGCGTACCTGATCAGACAGGAGCACCCACATCATCCCATACAAGCAATTAATGATGAGCTCGGTCAGATGAGATATACGCAGCGTGACATACACTAGGCCATGACCAAACATTACACCACATTATACGCATCTAGTGCGCCTGGCAACGCCCAGCAAATAGGTCTGTTCCTGGACTCTGTACAACTACCCTCCCTATCCGTTGACCAATTCCTAGAGCTGGATTCCCCCTTATCTGTGGAGGAGATCAGGGAAGCGCTAACGTCCCTTGAATCGGGAAAGACACCGGGCCCTGATGGGTTCCCTACAGAGTTTTTCAAGTCCTATGCAGAGACACTAGTGCCCCGTTTACATGCACTCTATAAGCAGCGCTTGACAGAGCAATTCTACCTCCCTCTCTTTGTACAGCCAATGATTTCTCCCTGTTGAAGCCGGGCAGGGATCTCACAGCCCTTGGGTCTTACAGTCCACTAGCGATCCTCAATACCGACTACAAAGCCCTTGCGAAAGCCCTTGCCATTCAGCCTGCTCCCCATGTGCCCTTCCTGGTACACTCAGACCAAAATGGTTTAGTTCCCGCCCTTGCCCCACCCACACAAGTGAGGTATCATTTAACTCGGGAGACTGGGGGGAACGCTGTGGGGTAGGACCTTTGTGCCGGCACGGTGATCCCACACAAACATATGTGGAAAATGTGGTTTTTTCAGCTAAATTTGAGGTTTGCAGGGGATTCTGGGTAGGAAAATGTTGGGGGATCCACGCAAGCCATACCTCCCTGGACTCCCCCAGGTGTCTAGTTTTCAGAAGAACAAGTTACTTACCTTCGGTAACGATATATCTGTAAGAAACATAGGTTAGTTATAGATTCCTTACCTTAGAATTACCCCCAGGCGTCAGAGTGGATCCGGAAAGTTTTTCGTCAGCAGTACCTCTGCGGTTGAAAGGTGGCGTCGGTCGGCTCCGCGTCCGTCGTTGGCGTGGTGGTCACCGGGATGACGTCACGGTAGCTACTTAGATGCCGCCCTCGCGCGCTAACGTCAGTTCTGTACACGACTTTCCGCGCCAGAACCGCAGAGCCATGCAAGACACTGACCACTGGTGCACAAAACTAGGGCCCTGAAAGGATGTCCTTAACCCTAGAAGTCAGTTCGCAGAACGGGGAGGATGGGTGGGGCGGTAAGGAATCTATAACTAACCTATGTTTCTTACAGATATATTGTTACCGAAGGTAAGTAACTTGTTCATCTGAAAGAAACAGTTAGTTATAGATTCCTTACCTTAGAATAGATACCCCAGCAATACCAACCCCGGAGGTGGGTCTGCGAACCAAGTTCACACCAGAAAGTCCTGGAGAACAGAACGGCCAAAGAAGTCATCTCTCCGGACTTGGCTATCCAGGCAGTAGTGTTTAGTGAACGTGTGCAAAGACACCCACGTCGCTGCCTGGCAAATGTCATTCAGAGGGACTCCTCATCCCAAAGCAGTAGTGGCTGCCGTTGCCCTGGTGGAATGGGCACGTAGCCCAACTAGAGGCTCCTTTTTAGCTAGAGAATAGCAGGCTTTAATACACAAAACAACCCATCTAGAAATAGTCCGCTTGTGTACGGCTCGACCTTTCTTGGCGCCCACGTAGCCAACAAAGAGCTGGTCATCCACCCGGAACTGTCTGGTGCGATCCAGATAGAAGGAAAGCGCATGTTTTGGGTCCAGACGGTGGAGCCTCTCTTCCTCTTTCGAAGGATGCAGAGACGGAAAGGAGGGCAAAGTGATGGTTTGCCCAATATGAAAGGAGGTGACCACCTTGGGAAGGAAGGATGGACGAGTTCTTAGGACAACCTTGTCCGGATGTACAGCCAGAAAAGGAGGTTTGGATGAAAGAGCCTGGAGCTCACTCACTCTTCTGGCAGATGTGATGGCCACAAGGAATGCAGTTTTAAGAGTTAAGAGTCTGAGAGGACAGTTGTGAAGCGGCTCAAAGGGAGCGCACATCAAATGGGTCAAGACCAAATTCAAGTCCCACTGAGGCATTACGAAGGGGATAGGAGGAAAGAGATGAGTAATGCCTTTTAAGAAACGATTTACAACCAGGGACTTGAAGAGAGAAGGCTGATCAGGAAGCATAAGAAAGGCAGAAATGGCCGAGAGATAGCCCTTGATAGTGCCCAGAGCAGAGCCCTGCTGGGCCAAAGAAAGGAGGAACAAGAGAACCTCAGAAAGGGGGGCAGAAAGGGGATCCACAGCCATTGCTGCGCACCATGCCACAAATTTGTTATATCGGCAGGCGTATACAGTCTTTGTGGAGGGACGCCTGGCTGCCAAGATTACATCACAGACTTCAGGAGGCAACTCGAATGACGTCAACTGCCGCCGCTCAATCTCCAAGCAAGGAGGTGGAGGACCGTCCCCTGCTGCTGCGACAGAAGATCCTCCCGAAGAGGCAGTCGGATCGGAGGATCGATGGCCATGTTGAGCAGCTCGGGATACCAGATCCTTCGCGCCCAATCTGGAGCCACAAGAATGACTTGGGCCCGGTCGCGCTTGATCTTCTTCAGCACACTGGGCAGAAGTGGTATAGGCGGAAAGGCGTACAACAGACCGCAACTCCACTCGCGACGAAAAGTGTCGCCTAGCGAGTGCAGCCTTGGAAATTCCAACGCGAAGAATTGCTGACATTGCGCGTTCTCTTCGGTGGCGAATAGATCTAACCAAGGCTCTCCCCACTGTAAAAGAGACCTTGCACCACCTCCGAGTGAAGACGCCATTCGTGATCCATCATGCACCTGCGGCTGAGTTCGTCCGCCCTGGCGTTCAGAGAACCTGCCAGGTGTTGAACCACCAGGGATATGCCCTGATGTTCCAGCCATGTCCAGAGGCAGAGGGCCTCTTGACATAGGGTCCACGACCACACCCCGCCTTGTTTGCTGCAGTACCACATGGCGGTGGTGGTGTCCGTGAACACCTGCACTACTCTTCCCCGGATAGAGGGAAGGAATGCTTTCAGTGCAAGACGGATCGCCCGCAGCTCCAGAAGGTTGATGTCGAGCCTGGACTCCGCCAGAGACCAGAGGCCTCTGATCTCCGCCTCCCCCATGTGGCCGCCCCATCCCAGCAGTGATGCATCGGTCACCACTGTGAACTCTGGTTGAGGAAGGGAGAGGATCTGCCGTTGACCCAATGCTGGTTCGTGAGCCACCACTGCAATTGGTGTGCAGTGCCCTCTGAGATCTGGACGCAATCGGACAGATTCCCCTAATGTTGCGCCCACTGGACCTTCAGGTCCCACTGCAGGGCCTGCATATGCCACCTGGCATGATCCACCAGCAGGATGCAGGAGGCCATCAGGCCCAGCAGCCAGAGGGTCATCCTAACCGAAACCCGGGATAAGGGCTGAAAGATCGGAATCTTAGCCCAAATATCCCGGACTCGCTGCTCGGGAGGATAGACCCGAAACCGCGTCGTGTCCAGAACCGCTCCGATAAAGAGGAGCTTCTGAGAGGGAATCAGGTGTGACTTCGGCACGTTGATGGAGAACCCCAGCGAATGCAGGAGGTCGGCCGTAGTCTGGAGGTGGGAGACGACTGTCTGGGGCGAGCCCACCTTCAACAACCAGTCGTCGAGATAGGGGGAAGACTGCGACCTCTGATCTGCGCAGATGAGCTGCAACCACCGCCATCACTTTCATGAACACCTGAGGGACGCTGGTAAGGCCGAAGGGGAGCACGGTAAATTGAAAATGCTCGTGGCCTACCATGAACCGCAAGTAGCGCAGGTGGGCCGGCAGGACGGGGATGTGAAAATAGGCGTCCTGCAAGTCCAACACTACCATCCAGTCTCCAGGGCAGACAAGACCTGAGCTAACGTCAACATTTTGAACTTCTCCTTCCGGAGGAAGCGTGAGAAAGTGCCCTCTTTCTGCATGGTTGCCCCCACTTTTTGCTGAATTGCGGATGTACTTTGAGTGTGCCCTGGGCTCCTGCTAATCAGATACCCAGGGCCTATGTTCCTTCCCTAAAACTGCATTGAAGCCTAAACCAAATTGGCATCTCTGGCCACATGTCAGTCCCTGGTAAATGGTACCACAGGTACCCAGGGCACTGTGACCAGAGAAGGCCTCTAAGGGCTGCAGCACTTATTGTGCCACCCTTAGAGGTCCTGTACCATTACACTCACACACTGCCTTTGCAGGCTGCGTGTTTTGGTGCAGAACAAAGTGAAGAGTCGACATGGCACACATCTCTGTGTGCCATGCCTACAACCCACTGCCCTGGCTTAGATCAGTCACCCCTCTAGCTGGGTGCACTATACCAGTGGTGAGGGTACAGGTGCATGAGCCCTGTACCCCTACAGTGTCTAAGTCCATTCTTAGACATTGTAAGTGCAGTGCTGCCATTAAGAGTGTATGGTGCTGGGAGTTTGTCATTACGAACTCCACAGCACCATAAGGGCTACACTGAAAACTGAGAAGTTTGGTATCAAACTTTTCAGCACATTAAACCCACACTGATGCCAGTGTGGGATTTAATGAAAAATGCACACAGAGGGCATCTTAGAGGTGCCCCCTGAAAACTAACCCACCTCCAGTGTCCAGGCTGAGTGGCTGCTTTCAGCTGCCACCACCAGACATGTTTCTGGACCCCTGGGTCGAGAGCCTGCTGCTCTCTGGGGCCTGGAACAATGCACATCCTGGGACGAGGTGCCAAGCCTCCTCCCCCAGGATGGGCAGGGTTCACGAAGGGGAAGCTTCAAAGGCTTGCCGCCTTTGTGAGCTTCCCCAGGCCCTTTGCTGCTTTCAGCAACTGGTCCCCACTGGTTCTGACCCCCACTTTGGGCGGGAGAACCGGCGGGAAAAACAAGTGAGGAAGAGAGGTGTGCCCACCTCTGCCAACACCACCCCTCAGGTGGGGGAGGCGAGGTGAAGCACAACTCTCAGTCCACGCCATCTTGAAGATGGGGGGGACTCAGCCAACCACGGACAGGCACATGCCCCCCTCCCACTGGAGGGTGGCATAATAGGGGGTGTACCCACCCCAGGGAAGGGACCCATTGGTCCCTGCCTTTTACCAACCTGTAACGCCCCTAAATCTAGTATTTAGGGGCACCCCTGAACCTTGCTTCCTCCGATCCAGACAAGAAACAAGAAGAAAAGAAGAAGGAGCGAACAGCCGTGCAGCAGCTAACAAGAGGAAGACGCCCACTGACTTGGCCCCAGCCCCACAGGCCTGTCTCCCCCTCGAACCTGCTCCTGCCAAATCCCGGTGTGTCCTGCAGCCAGCAACCTCAAAAACCCCGAAGGACCTGCCTGCCTTCACTTCCAAAGACTGCTTCTCCCGTGAACACCGGATTTGTTCAACTGCAACCTGACAGCAGACGGAGACCGCAAATCCGCCCCACTCTGCACCCGCCGTCCACGGCCCGAGCTCGAGTGGGCAAACACCACGAGGAGGTCACCCCGGCAATCCTGAACCGAGATCCGGCGACCCCTGACCTGCCTCAAGCCTCCAGCCGATGCCTGCAGTCTAAATCCAGAAGGCCGCCCTAACCGCGACCAGGAGCTGGTAAGAAGATCCGACCCCGAAAGGCACCCCTGCACCCGACGCCACACGCCCTTGTGTGCCAAAACCAACGGTGCCTAACCAACCCCTAACTTCCCAACTTACCTCTCGAAGAGGTGGTCGCACCCAGAAGTCCTTCTTCTACCTGCCTGCAGTGCTTTTGCAAACCAGAGGCTCTCCATTGGAAACAACAGGGCATCCGACGTCGAAACAGCACCCTGCACCCGGCCACCCTAGTGCCGCTGAGGGTGCACCTTTGGTGCTAATTTGTTTCCCCATTTGCCCTGAGCTAAAGTCCAGGAGCTTTGCTCCCACAACCCAGTGGCCTGCTTGCCAGCAGCCACCAACCGGAGGCTCCCTATCCCCCATTGGATAACATTGGGCCACAACACTCTGCACCCGGCCGCCCTAGTGCCGCTGAGGGTGTAACAAGAGTGCATCACTGACCCTGGGGGACCCCTGAGTTTGTTTATTGGTAAAGTTTTGTATAGCACGAACATGACCCTAGAGGGTATCAGAGCGCTTTACAGAGGGGTGCAACACATATGAGGGGGGGCAATCGTGGAAAAATCATAGCAAGACAAAATAACAATAGTTACATGACGACATGGTAGTCGAAAAATAGCAATAGATACATAGCGACTTAAATAATGGGCAAAAAGAAATAGACAGTCAGTAGGAGAAGGCGAGAGAGTCATCAGCGTGATAGAAGATGCAGTGACTCCAGCCCCCATTGGACTTCAGGATAGGCAAGTGTTCATCAGTAGCGCTTTCATTTCCTTTTTGAAGGACACTGTTTATGGAATCAGTCTCATTTCCGTTGGAAGGAAGTTCCAGATTCTTGGGGCGATTCCCGAGAAGGAACGGTTGTAGGTTCTTATTTTTTTTAATATCTTTGGTTTAAGTAGGAGGGTGCTGGAGCTCCTGGAGGTACGGGCACCACCCGACAGCAAGTTTTTTTGCGAGGTAGAGAGGTGTGTTGAAGTGAAGGGCTTTGTGGGTCATGCAGGCAGGTTTTAGGTGTATCCTTGCTTCAAAAGGTAGGCAGTTGAGAGTTTTCAGATCCGGGGAGATGTGAGTGTACTTCTTGGAGCCTGTGATGAGCCTGGCGGCCGCATTCAATGAGTCTCTGAGGGGGGCCAGTCTGTATTTAGGCAGACTGCAGAGTGTTGCACTGCCATATTCCAGTCACGATATGACTAAAGCTTGTACTGCGGACTTGAGGTCATCGGGGGGAAGGAAAGGTTTTAGTTTCCTTAGGATGCTCAGTTTGAAGTTCGCTCCTTTGGTAGAAGCACTAATGTGATCCTGCATGCTCAAGTTCCTATCCAACACTATACCCAGGGATTTCGTAGAGTCAATGATATGTGGTGTGCAGTTGAGAGCAGACAGATTTTTTATGTATTCCTCAATGATGAGTGCTTGCTTGGGCGGGGAAATAAGGAGGAATTCCGTTTTGAGGGTGTTTAATTTGAGATGGTTGAGGGTAAGCCAGTTAATAGTTTTGTGTATGGTTCCGTTGAGTGACTTGATATCGTCAGGCGAGGAGATCTTCATGTACAGCTGGGTGTCGTCTGCATACATGTGGTATTGGATGTTAGATGCTTTGAGGATTTCAGTGAGGGGTTCAATGAATAGATTAAAAAGTGTGGGTGAAAGCGAGGAGCCTTGGGGCACCCCTAGGGTGCAGGGACTGGGAAGAGAGAGGGATTGGTTGGATTTAATTCTCTGTGTTCTGTCATGGAGAAAGGAGGCGAACCATTTTAGTACTGCGTCAGAGAGTCCCATCCTATGTTCAAGAAGGCTCAAGAGGTTGTCATGTTTGACCGTATCAAAGACTGATGAGAGGTCGAGTAGGATTAATAGGCAGGATTCGTTCCGGTCAAGTAGGGTAAGCGCGTCATCAACTATGTGAGTGATGGCTGTTTCGGTGCTGTGACCTTGACGGAAGCCCGATTGAAATTGATCTAGTAGTTGAAATTCCTCAATGTGGTTACATAGTTGAACCTGTACACATTTCTCAATCAGCTTTGCCAGAGTAGGGATGTTAGTGATTGGTCGGAAGTTATTCAGATCCGCAGGGTCCGCCGTAGGTTTTGTAAGAATGGGGAGAACTAGCCCGGACTTTAGGCAGTCAAGGATCTCACCTTGAGGTAGGGAGGCATTAACGATCTTGGTCCAGAGCGGAACTAGAGGCCTTATCATATCTTTGAAGAAATATGAGGGAAGGGGGTCGTTGAAGTCATTCGAGGGTTTCAGGGTAGAGAGAATGTTGAGAATGGAAGTGTCATTGAAGGTAGAGAATTGATTCCAATGCGCATTGTTTTTAGGGGAGTGGTAAGTAGGGAGAGGGGACAGGGGAGTTAGGTGGGAGTCTGGTGAGGATGATAGTTCGAGCAAGGCCGACTTTAGATCGGATTCAATTTTGTTGGATTTTTCGAGGAAGAAGGCAGCAAAGTCCTCGCAATTAGGTTGGGGATTGGCGGTGATTGTTGATTGAGTGGGTGTGTTACTGGATTGCCGTTTGATCAGTTCAAACAGCATTTTGGGGCGATTTCTGGCTTTGTCTAGTTGGCTTCTGAAGAAGGTCGCTTTTGCAGTTCTGATGTGTTTGTTGTACAGACTCCTTCTTGCTCTCAGAAGTTTGAGGAGTTCGGCAGATGGAGAGGATCTCCAAGCTCGTTCCGCTAGTCTTAAATTGCGCCTGTCTGAGTTTAAGCAGTCATTGAACCAAGGATTGGAGTCTTTGTTGGATTTTCTTTTTAGTTGAAAGGGGGCAATTGCATCCAGAACGCTTAGCATGGAGTTGTTGTAGTGATCGGTGAGTTCATGGACATCTGCCATGAGCGTGGGTGGAGGCAGGGACAGATTGCTGCGTGATATGAGGTCATCCGTGTTTGCGTTTTGCATCGATCTTTTCCAGTGTTTCAATTTCTTGGGTTGAAGTCTTTGGGTGTTCCATCGTTCAAGTATGAGGAAGGTGATAAAGTGGTGATCTGACCAGTCACATGCGGCTATCGATTCAATCCGAATGGTGTCAGGGTTGGAGATGATTAGATCGAGGGTCGAGCCCAGGTTGTGTGTTGGGCTGTCGCAGAATTGAGTCAGGTTGAGGTCAAGTAGGGATTTTTTTAAGACTGATCACAGCCAGGTCATTCCAATGAAGGTTGAAATCTCCCAGGAAGATCTGGGGGCAATGATGCCCTAGATTGGATGAGATGGTTTCCATGATTTGTTCTATCAGAAGGAGGTTATCTCCTGGTGGATGGTAGAAGATGTGTAGGTTGCATAGGGGTTTTTGTTTGCTGAAGATGTTGATGCTTAGGTATTCGCAAGATGAGAGAGAAGTGGACAGAGACTGTTTCACTGAGAGACTGTTATGGTAAATTCTACCCCCAGAACCTCAACTCCCACTACCGAATACTTACCTAAAACCGATAACCATATTTTCTTCCATAGGATAACATTGACACTTTTTCCTGAAAAAGTTTCTAAGTGTGGAGTTTTGAAACGTGAAGAAATTCTTTAAAATTGTACGATTTAACAAAAACGCTTTTACTCACCTGTTTACAGGAAATGTCCCAGTGCTGCATCTAGGCATACAGCACTGAGTAAGAAAAGTAATCCAAAAGTAACTTACCTGCTATTTTACTGAAAATCCCATTTACAAGTGATTGCATTTCTCTGAAACAATACTGTAAGTCAAACCATAGTACACTTACAATTGAACTGTTTTACAATCAGCATTTATTACTGTAAAGTATTTATTGCTTACCTGTACCAGGCTTGCTTGGTTCTAGAAATAAAATAACTAAGAGAATATTTTTATACAAAAACAATTGGTCTGAAGTTCAGTCTTTGAGTGTGTGAATTCATTTGCTGACTGAGTGTGTACAACAAATGCTTAACACTGTCCTCTGATACTGCCTTACAGCTCAACCACACTACCACAAATAGAGAGTAAGGTTCTATCTAACTTTGCCTCTGCCTACCTTTGGGGTTCCACTGGACTTTGTGCACACTATACCTCACTTTGGTGTAGTATATACAGAGCCAGCTTCCTACAGGAAGCGGTTGACGTTCCTGAGGTCCAAGGTAGAACGCAGGCCCTTGTACTTCTTGGGTACCAGAAAATAGTGGGAATAGCAACCACAACCTACTTCTGGGGCAGGAACGCGCTCGATGGCTCCCTTGGCCAAAAGAGCCGTAACTTCCTGTTGGAGAAGGCCCAGGTGATCCTCCGACATGCGATGGTACTGAGGTGGCATGGCTGGAGGGGTAGCCTCGAAGGGGAGGGAGTAGCCCCTTCGGACTATCTGCAAAACCCACCTGTCCGACGTGATGGTGCGCCAGTGGGGGAGGTGATGGCGGATCCTGCCGCCCACTGGCGATTGATGGGCCTGAAAGGTCGGACTAGGAAGGTTTGGAGGCTGAAGCAGAGGGGGGGTTGGTGGACTGGCCCGCTCACTGGCCCCCAGAACCACGGCAGTGGTTCCCACGTCCCCGGCCGCGCGAAGGTTGTGCAGCTTGCGCCGGCCTGTGGCTCTGTGCGGGACATATTGGGGCACCCCTTCCGTAGCCACGAAAGGGGCGAAAAGCAGACTGCGCAGGGCGGTTGGAGAGGCCCAAGGACTTGGCCGTAGCCCATGAGTCCTTGAAACGCTCTAGAGCGTTGCCTGCTTTGTCGCCAAAAAGGCGACGGCCATCAAAAGGCATCTCCATAAGAGTGCTCTGGACATCCCCAGAAAAACCAGTCGATCTCATCCAGGCGTAGCGACGAAGGGCTACCGACGCGGAAATCGTCCTGCATAGAGAGTCGGCGGTATCCAGCCCACAGCGGATGGTAAACTTTGCTGCATCTCTCCCTGCAGCAACAGCCTGGGAGAGTACGGTCCGGGCCTCCTCCGGACACTGAGGCAGCACTTGCGCAACCGTGTCCCACACAGAGTGGGAATAACGCCCCAATAGACATGCGGTGTTTACCGACCGCAGTCCCAAGCTGGCGGAAAAAAAAACCTTCTTCCCAAGATGATCTCTTGGAAGTTGAGGCTTGGACCACCAAACTCTCCGGGGTGGGGTGTTGGGAGAGGAAAGTGGGGTCGCCTGGGGCCGGGCGGGAGCCCCCGTGTTGGGCCTGGACCAGGTGCCCAAAAGGATGTCAGTTAGGGCTTCATTAAACGGAAGCAGGGGCTCCGAAGAGCTCGCTGCCTGTTGAAGCACCTCTGTCAGGAGGTTAGTCCTGACTGCCACCGTAGGTAGCCCGAGGTGGAGAGCCTCGGCCGTTCTACGCAACACCACTGCATAGGAAGCTCCCTCCTCCGTAGCCATGGTAGGAGGAGACAACATACCAAGGTCTGGGGAGGGATCCAGACCACTGGCATCCCCCCGGTCCTCTCTCGAGTCCGGATTATAATCCAACTGGTCGGTCAGAGGGTCACCTGACCCCTCCCAGTCCTCCTCCACGTCCTCTGGGTGCCAATCTGGCCTGAAAGGGACCCCAGGAGTGAACAGGGGCACAAAGACACCACTCGGCGCCGGATCCGGCAGGGAAGGCCTAGGACCCCCAACCGAGTCCGCGGGGCCCGAAGGCACGCCGGCGGGGTCGGGCTGCCCAAAGATGGCATGCATCGCCTCGTAAAACTGACGAAGCTGGGCAGTGGTCGCTCCGGGTCCCGGAAAGGGAGGGAAACTCTGAGTCGACACTTCAGGCTCCGCACGCGGAAAGCCGCGGGAGTGGCACCGCCCGCATCCCTCGTCGCGTCAGCCGACCGACGGGGAGTAGTCGAAGAGCGACGATGCTTCTTCGACTTCTTCTTGTGCTTCGACTTACCTGACCCCGAGTGCGAAGACTTGGATGACGAGTGGTGACGGCTCCGCGACCGGTCCCTCGAGACCGGGACTATGAACGGCACGGAGCCGACTGCCGGCGCTCAAGAAGCTTTCGGGACCGCTCCCGCAAAGACTTCGGAGCCATGGTCCGGCAGACGGAGCACGACTTGGGGTCGTGGTTGCACTCCAGGCAAAAGAGGGACACGCGGTGCGGATCCGTCACAGACATCAGCCGGGTACAGGAACCGCAAGCTTTGAAGCGGGGCATCCCTACGTGCACCAGGAGTCGGTAGGACTCAAAAAGACGTCGATAAAAGTCGCTCAAAAAGTTCAGTCAAAAAGTGACTGGAGGTACCGCTCTCTCTCCGGATCTGCGCTGGCTGGCGCAGAAAAAGAAAGAACGGACGTCAGCGCGCGAGGGCGGCGTCTAAATATCTACCGCAAAGTCATCCCGGCGACCACGACGCCAACGACGGACGCGGAGCCGACCAACGCCACCTTTTGACACGCAGAGGTACTGCTGACGAAAAACTTTCCGGATCCAGTCCGACGCCAGGGGGTAATTCTAAGGTAAGTAATCTATAACTAACTGTTTCTTTCAGATATGTGTGGGTTTGATAGTTTCCTGTCGCGGACACTAGGCCTACCCACACAAGTGAGTTACCATTTTTATCAGAAGACTTTGGAGAATGCGGGGTGAGTGGAATTTTATGGATCCACGCAGATTCCAGAACTTTCAATCACAGAAATGTGAGGAAAATGTGTTTTGTTTTCACAAAGTTTGAGGTTTGCAAGTGATTCTGGGTAACAGAACCTGGCGAGAGCCAGACAAGTTACCCTATCCTGGATTCCCCTGGGTGTCTAGTTTTTAAAAATGTATACGTTTGCTAGGTTTCCCTAGGTGCCGGCAGAGCTAGGGTTCAAAATCCACAGCTAGGCACTTTGAAAAAAAAGGGTCAGTTTTCACTGTAAAAATGGTGTGTCCACGTTGCGTTTTGGGCCGTTTCCTGTCGCGGGCACTAGGCCTACCCACACAAGTGAGGTACCATTTTTATCCGGAGACTTAGGGGAACACAGAATTGTAGAGCAACTGTTATTACCTATTGACTTTCGATGCATTTCTGCCTTCCAAATGTAAGACAATGTGTAAAAAAGAAGTCACTTTGAAAAATGTCCTATAATTCACATGCTAGTATGGGTACCCACAATTTCGGAGATGTGCAAATAGCTACTGTTTCTAAACTCTATATTTTGTTCCCATTTCAGAAATACATAGGTGTCTTTCATACAGATTTTTCACTGTTTATATTTTTCCAAATGAATTGCTATATACCCGGTACACAATAAAAAACCATTGCAAGACGCTGCTCAGTTATTAGCTCTGGGTTACTCCGGTTCTTGGTGAACCTACAAGTCCTATATATCCCCACAACCAGAAGGGTCCAGCGGATGTAACGGTATATTGCTTTAAAAAATCTGTCATACTTAGAAGAAGTTACAGGTGAAAACATTGGCACAAAAGATTGTTTTTTAACTCATTTTAAATTTTTCCTATTTTCAACTGTTAGTTTCTATTAAAAAAACCTTGAAGGATCTACACAAATGACCCCTTGCTGAATTCTGAATTTTGTCTACTTTTCGGAAATGTATAGCTTTCCAGGATCCATTATTGCTATCACACCCATTTCTACCATTAACTGGAAGGAGGTTGAAAGCACACACACAAAAAAATAAATAAATAAATAAATAGATGTAAAAAAAAAAAAAAAAAAAAAAAAATCGCAAAAATAGGCTATTTCCCAGTACAAAATGCCAAAAATGTAAAAAAAAAAAAAAAAGCATTTGTTTTCTGACAAATGTCTGTCCGGCCCTGAAAGCTGGTGATTTCAGCACCACAAACTCTTTATTGATACCATTTGCAGGGGAAAAAAACAGACGCTTTCTTCTGCTTGTTTGACCTGCACCCTCCATGCTCCTTCTGCTCGATCACTCCTTTGTTCGATCTTTATCCGGCACGAACCCCTATGTTCTTCTATATTCTCTGTACTGCCTATTTGCACATAAGTTACTTGCTGTGAAGCGCTCCGATACCCTCGGGTCCAGCTAGCGCTATATAAAACTCCTTAAATAAATAAATAAATAAAAATTCTGCAGCAATTCTTTCCCATTTAATAAAAAAAAAAAAGGTTTTGCTGTATTTTGGCTAATTTCTGGGTCCCCCTCCAGGGGAATCAACAAACCCTGGGTACCATGATGTTGGAAGAAAAGGACGCAAATTTGGCGTGGATACCTTATGTGGTCAAAAAGTTACAGGGGCCTAAGCGCAAACTACCCCAAACAGCCAAAAAAAGGCTTAGCACAGGGGCGGGGGGTGGGTGGGGTCGGGGAGGACCTAGCAGCGAAGCGGTTAAAGCCCTGTGATCGGTCAAAAGCTGATCACAGTCATTGGGCAGACACTGCTGTTAAGATGTTAAGTAATGTTTACCTGGGGTGGGAGGAACAGGTTTTGGTTGAGGGCTTTTTCTTAGTTTAGACATCCATACCACAGCAAAAGGAACAATGGGTAGCATATTTTGTGACTTGGGTAGAAATCCCCAGTCCTTTGAGAATCCCTCCCCTGGAGTTGGCAGGGGTGTGGCCTCCCTGTCACTCACACCGACAGTCATTACACATAGGGGCATGCACTATAAACTACTGTCATGGAATGTCAGAGGTCTCAATCACTGTACTAATAGGTAAAGGGTGTTCTATTTCCTCAGAAGTCATAAAATTGACATAGCCTACATGCAATACACCCATTTCACTTACTCTGAGGCACTCAAACTGGCAAAGAAATGTTGAGGGCAACTTAAATCATCTATGAACTCAGCCTATGCCAGGAGGGTGTCCATCTGGGTGTCACCTCAAGTGGCTTTCAAACCGAAGTACTCCAAGGCAGATATTGGGGGGAGTTATCTCCTCCTCTAAGGCATGCTAGATGGGAGGGAAATCAGCATACTAAATGTTTATGTCCCTAACACAGACGAACAAGTGTTTTACCCCAAGATCCATGACCTCCTGCCGACTACGGCGACACACCACCTATATGGGCGGGTGACTTTAACTGCATCCTGATGGCATGCTAGACAGATTCCAGCCGAGACACGGCACAAAGTCATCGATGACACGAATACTACATGAGGTGATGGACAAGCTGGGGTGTATTGACATATGGAAGGAACTTCACCCTGCAAAGCGTACTCCCGTCTCTCACTGACCCCCCAAAACATACAGTAGGATGGACTGTATATTAGTCATAGGCCACACAGCTCCAGCTGTGTGATCGGCTCAGTACTTGAGCAGGCTCCTATCCGACCACCCTCCGCTATTGCTACAATTTCCAGGAGGGGGGGGGCATCTAGAACGCCTCATTCGTGGAGAATCCCCATAGGTCTACTTATGGATCCAACAGCAGTAGATGTTATAGGTACAGCCATTGCTCGCTACTTTGAAGGTAACTGGAGCACCAGTGCCACCTGGGGGGAGTGGGTAGGTTTAATTTCTGGGGTCCAAGGACATGTACAAAAAAAAGACTAGAGGGCACTGGAGGAGAGGTTAGAGGAGATATAGCGCAGATGCCCCACTACGATGTGGTGCTGCTGGCTACCTAGAAAGAGATAGGAGACACCTGGAACAGGCTGGACAAATATACGCTAAGAGATTATAGTCAGCGCCTCCATAAAGAGGGTAACAAACAGAATTAACTGCTTGCCTGGTTGATCACCAATGAACATCAGCATCCTATAATTCTGGCGCTACGGTTGGCCACAACACAGGTGGCTATAAACAAAACACTGCCAGAGCATCTGCAGTTGATATATAGTAGAGGGGACCAGATATCCCAAGATCACCAGACACAATATCTTGATACCATTGTTTTACCAAGGCTTGATGACCCCAATAGGGAGGAACAATAGTGGGTCCTCACACTGGAGGAACTGAGGGAAGCACTGCAGTTGAGGCCAAAGGCCAGAGCATCTGTAAGTGATAGGTTTACAGCAGAGGTGTATCAGACTGTCACCACCCAGTTAACAGGAAAATTACTGAAAACTCCCTGGGAGGCACTTCACTGTGGTGTCCTGCCTTCTACTATGCAGGAGGTGTCATATTAAAGATGTAGAAGCTGGGGGGGTGGGGGAGGGGGGTACTCCTCTTACTCCTTAAGGCGTTGGTCACTAGACTAAGACAGGTAATTGGGGGCCTTGTGCACGAAGACCAGTGTGGTTTAGTTCTTGGCCCTAACAAGGCAATGAACATATGGTGCTTGACACACATACTTCACTCTGTGGAAAATAGAAACTAGGAAACGGAAAAAACTCTAGTAGCCTTGGAAAAGGCCTTTGATACTCTTAACTGGGCCCATTTGTGGGAAGTGTACTGTCAAATGGGTTTCCGGCTAGATTTCTGTAAATGTGTAGGTCTCCTGTAAGCGAAGCCCATTGCCTGAGTGCGCACGGGTAAACAGGTCTCCGACAACTGGAAGATCAAATGGGGCACTCATCAGGGATGCCCTCTCTACCCGTTACTGCTAGCCTTGGCAATTGAGCCCCTGCCGATTTGGCTTCAATCGGAGATGGCAGAATGGGGAGTTGTTGGTGAGGGAGGTCTCTCACCTAGTCTCCCTCTACGCTGATGACGTGTTATTTTATCAGCAGCTCCCACCAGTGCCCTGCCTCTACTTATGTCCCGCTTTGACGAAACAGATAAATTACGAGATTTAGGGATTATGGTAGCCCACTCTGAACACCATCCCCTTCTACTTTCAAAGTCTGGATAGATTTAAGCAAAGCAACTGAAAACAAGCTTTCCTTGGACAAGTTAACCTCAATATGTTTTTGCCAAAGTAAGCTATGGTGGGGTGGCCCAGAGAGCTGTCATGCAAGTTACATTTACAATCACAAGATTCTAGAATACAACTGAAGCACTGCAGATGGATGTCATCCCCCAACGGAGTAAAACTAAGAAGCAGAGCCGGATCCAACCAGAAATTACCAAGTACAAATTACACATCCCACAGACAAAGACCCTCCATCAAACAGCCCCACTACTCTTGGCTCAGAACACCAGCACATTACAAAAGAATTCACTTTGGAAATGGAGTCACATACACTGCTCAGGACACAACCAGGGCAAATCCTTAACTTTCATGCTACCCTCCCAAAAGGCTAGTTCTTTTTCTGACAGCTACACCTTTATTAAGGACAAAAGGGCCAAAAAGCTAGGACAGCAAGTGGTTCACCTTGAGTAAGAGAGACAGTAGGACAAGAGTCACCTTGCTCAGAAATATGCATTAACTTCTACTTCACGGTCCCCTAGCCAACCCCTTCTCCTGGAATAGTGTCCAAGGGACTCATGTAAAAAGTGTTTTAATGGTCGCAGAGCCTCAGATTCTATAAATCTCAGGGTTTGCAACGACTTAAACACTTTTTTTAAATGTACTAAACACATTTAACAATTCAGGAAAGAATTACCGAATCGTTAAATGGGTTTCGGAAAAGTCAAGGAATCGCTATTTGGAAGGGGCGTGCCTTCCTAATACTGATTGCTTAAGGTATGAATTAATGTTTTGTGATCAAAATCCGGTCCCAAAACATTAATATTTTACCACCACTTAAAAGGAGGTGGTAAACCATTTGCAAACGGGAAGGGGTCCCCCATGGACCAAGTCCACATGGTGAATGGTGAAAAAACATCTCTTTAAAGTAGACAGTGGCCTCACTGACCAATGGATAATCTTTTTAAAAGTCTGTAACCATCTTCATGTTCTTTTTTTAAACGCATCCCATTTTCCTTTTAGGAAAACGGGCTGCAATTAAAAAAATATAAGATTGCTTTATTGAAAAGCAATCACAGAGACTGCAGTCTATTGACCCCAGCAAGCCACCATGACTCTGATTGTAGTCAATTGTAGTGGGTCGCAGTTTACAACCTAACTCATTAATATTTATGAGGTAGGTCGAATTGCAACACACTATGATTCTGTATTTTGTAAACCAACCTATTAAGGCATACGTCAGTTCACAAAATAAGAATGCATTCGGTAAAAGTATGTTCGCCAATTGCAACCCATTTTACCTAAAGCATTCTTCGTACAGGAGGCCCTGTGTAACCTAAATACAATGGTGGGTAAAGCCGAGAGGTCTAGCCAAGGTTATTCCTTAGCATGGTAGGACCTTAATGAATATCATTCCTGGAGGTGATAATCAACAATGTTTAGTTAAGGAGCTTGAGGTCTAGCTGTTTTGTGTATTCCACTTAAAGAAAAATGCGGTAAAACACTGAAGGCACTACTTCAAATGTGACCGCTTGTAAAACAATAACAACCAAAGGACAATGAACTATGTGGCAATTTGTCAGGACAGTTCACCAGTGCTTGAGGGATTCAATGACATTTAGACAACCCTGCAAAAAGTGTTGCCGTAGACTTTAGAGCAACAAGAGCCACGTCTTACTGCAAGCTCAAACAAGCATTGGCATAGCCAATAGGTCTCGCCTTTGGGACCTTATAAAGTATTTAGTTATGCAGCACAATATCCTTACTGCAACAGTATTAACTGTTGCATGGCTAAACACTTATAAGGTCCCAAAGGCGAGACCTATTTGCTATGCCAATGCTTGTTGTTATAGTGCCTGGGCCTATTTTTGATCCCAAACCAACCCTTGCTTCTTACTCGACCACTCCCCAAAGTGCTTTGCGCCTCCTAAGATGCATTTAAGGGCTATACAAAATACAATGCAATAGTGCACAACTCAACACACAACGGCACCTAAGACAGTGCCCTAAACTGTTCGGGCAACAAATACAGAAGCATACCCTTGCAGATTCCTGCCCTCAGCCACCCAGCACGTGCTCCAGGTGTCCTGATGCACTTCAGTGGAAATGGGCGTGGACACTTTACAGCCCAAGATCCCAGCATCGAGTCAGCAGCTCTGCTGCTGTTTTCTGTGCGACCACATTGAGTCCCTGAAATATTAATGATTTAATTCATACACGCATTCAGTCTTTGATGTTTGACTTTTCTTGCCTGTCGCATTTCAAGCCCTTTCAATACCCCGCGGTGACAGCATCGAGCTCCTCGATGTTTAATTAACCATCATCATCATGGGAGGATGTATGTGATATGTGCTCATTTTCGCTCTAGGACGCACCGCTCACTTTTGATTGAAGAAATTAGGGGATGGCTCCTCAATCCGGGCCAGGATCTACGGAGAGCAACCGAAAATGTTGCGACAGCCTTTCGTGATCACACGTTGAGCAGAAAGAGTTCAGGCCTTTCTAAGTTACAAAGGGTGTGCACGTTTCACCACATACCCTTGTGCATCAGTGCATTCCTTGACAGTCGAACAAAACAGTGCGGTTCCTAAACGCTCGTGGTTTGCAATGCCTACGTCCGGTTTTAATCTAGTGCTTAAAGCTAGTAGCACATTGTGCCAGGCGCTACCAGTTTTGGTTGCTCAGACAACTTGAGAGGTAAAACGATTGCACAGGGTCACACAGTGCGGTCAAGAAGCGGAGCTAGGATTGGAATCCGGGACCTTTGGATTAACAGCTGGGAATTTAATGACTATGCGATGCGTCATCCAAGGGAAATTGTACCAGAGTGATGCAGAGCAGCATCGCAGTCAGGGTCCCACAAGGAGCAAGCCTCCCTGGAGCACAGAGCTGCCAGGCAGACCCAGCTGCTGCAATCCGGGCAACAGCTGATGCATAAGTCTCAGACGGAATGAGCTCATCTGCGCGTGCTCTTCAGAAGCATGGAACACTCACGAGCATTACGAATGCCTCCACTGTGGCGTCCATGGGAGAGCTGAAGCCATCATGTCACGGGGTGGGGGTGTATCTTTGCAGATTGACGTCGAAATTGTCGCTGTTCGCTTTGTTCTTACTCCTTCACCAAGTAAACGAGTGCAGTGCTGGTGTACAGCCCCTTCAGACGTCGAGACGACAAAGTTCCCTTCCTTCCTTGCATGTAATGTAAGGTGTGACATTAAAAGATAGTTCGCTCCTTCTACTCACGTTATCGGTTCAACCACAGCTATTGCCGCAGTACAACAAGCAACAAACAAGGCCAGTGTTACACTACAGTGGGCCTGGGCCCTTTATTGGATTACTTCCTTCCTGTATTGTCACTCCGCCTCCCTTCAACACTCCAACTCAAATTATTGCTACACTACAACAAGCATAATTAAAAAAAAAAAACTATTCTTACAGTACAGCAAGCATAATTCACACCAAAGCCACTGCTACAGTACAACACAGGCTTCATACAAAAGCTATTGCTACACTGCAACAAGCATAATTAAAAACAAGCGCGCGCGCCTCGCGAGGCGGGAGAGAGGAGGGGGCCTGCGCCGGTTTCCCTTGCGGGAGCGAGCAGCAAGGCGCAATAATTGCTAACATATGGCGCCGCTGCTCGCTCCCGCAAGGGAATCGCCAAACGTGCACGCGTTGCCATTGAAAGCAAAAGTGAAGCGATGGCTAAAGGTCTTTTTCCTAAGCAGCGCATGCGCGCTGCGTAGGCGAGACCTAAAAAAGGCGATGCAACTTCACTGTTGGCTTTGACTTTTGTGGGGTAACGAGATAGAAGAGTGAAGCCCCATTCTTGGAGGCAGGTAAGGGGTAGAACACCTGGTTGAGTTAACACAACTAGTCATTGACAATAAGGAAAATGCTACTTACCAGTATGCATCTGTTCTTGGCATGTAGAGCTGCAGATCCTCACACTGAGCATTAGATCGCCATCTGGTGTTGGGCTCGGATGCTTGCACTTTGTTGTTGTCTTAGAAGAAGTCTTTGTAGTCAGGAGATAGGTGACTCCTCCCTTGGACGATAGTGCGCATGGGCATCGACTCCATCCTCAGATTGTTTTTCGCCATAATGGGAAATGATGGAGTTAGTAGAAAAGAAAGAGATGTCCATGTGTGTATATCTAAGTAAGATAGGACTGGAACACATACAGGTCCCGGGGAGGTGGGTGGGCGTGTGAGGATCTGCAGCTCTACATGCCAAGAACAGATGCATACTGGTAAGTAGCATTTTCCGTTCGAGGCATGTGAGCTGCAGAGCTCACACCGAGCATAGACTGTACAGCAGTATCTCCCCTAGCAGTGGTCACCTGTATGTGTTGCAGTAGTTTGAAAAAGTGTTTTAAGAACAGCTTGGCCCACAGAAGCTTGTTGCTTGGCTTGCACATCAACACAATAGTGTTTAGTGAAGGTGTGTGTTGTAGACAATGTGGCTGCCTTACAGATGTCTTCTAGGGGAATGTTCCCTAAGAATGCCATGGAAGACCCTAGTTTGCGTGTTGAGTGCGCTCTAGGGGGAATTGATAATGTGCGCCTGGCTTTTTGGTAGCATATTTGAATACATTTAACGATCCACCTCGCAATCCCAGCTTTTGAGATGGGGTTACCCTTATGTGGTGGAGAGAAAGCTACAAACAATTGTTTTGTTTTGCGAAATGACTTGGTCCTGTCAATGTCATACATTAGAGCTCTTTTGACATCTAGGGTGTGGAGAGCTCTTTCTGCTACGGAGTCCGGGTTCTGAAAAAACACGGGTAGCTCCACAGATTGATTAAGGTGGAAAGGAGAAATTACTTTAGGAAGGAATTTTGGGTTTGTCCTGAGAACTATTTTGTTACGATGTATTTGTAAAAATGGCTCTTGTATGGTTAAAGCCTGGATCTCACTCACCCTCCTGAGAGAGGTGATTGCAATAAGGAAAGCTACTTTCCATGTGAGGAATTGAAGTTCACATTTATGCAGAGGTTCAAATGGGGGTCCCATGAGCCTAGTAAGCACGATGTTAAGATGCCACACTGGAGAAGGTGGTAATCTGGGAGGTATGATCCGTTTAAGGCCTTCCATAAAGGCTTTAATTGCTGGGACCCTAAAGAGTGATAAGTGTTGTCTGTTCTGTAAGTAAGCGGCAAGTGCTGCTAGGTGCAGACGTATGGATGAGTATGCTAAATTACAACTTTGCAAATGTAGTAAGTAGCAAATGATGTTTTGTATGGAGGCATGTAGTGGCTGGATATTATTGTTATTGCAGTAAATAGCAAATCTTTTCCACTTTGCTGCGTAGCAAGCTCTGGTGGTAGGGCGTCTGGCCTCTTTAATGATGTTCATACAGTCCGGTGGTAGGTTAAGGTAACCGAACTCTAGGACCTCAGGAGCCAGATCGCAATATTCAGTTGAGATGGATCGGGGTGCCTTATCTCTCCATGGTTCTGCGTTAGTAGTGATGGGGAGAGGTGTAGTTTTTGGTGTGGGACTATTGATAGTTCCAGCAGTGTTGTGAACCACGGTTGGCGTGCCCATGTGGGAGCTACTAGGATCATTTTTACCGATTGTTGTCGGAGCTTGCGTACTACTAGCGGAATGAGTGGGAGTGGCGGAAAAGCGTACGCAAATCTGCCTGACCAATTCATCCATATCGCATTGCCCTTGGACTGTAGGTGTGGAAACCTGGCGGCGAAGGTTGGGCATTTTGCGTTTTGGTGTGTGGCAAATAGATCTATGTCTGGTTGGCCCCACATCTGGAAAAAAGGTAGAAGAACTTGTGGATGTAGTTCCCATTCGTGAATCTGTTGTGTCTGCCGACTTAACAGATCGGCAATCTGATTGTGAACTCCTGGTAGGTGTTCGGCGAGAAGGTATATGTTTTGTGGACTGGCCCACCTCCAAATGTTCTGTGCAAGTTGGGACAGTTGTAGAGAGTGTGTCCCCCCCTGTTTTTGTATAGAATACATGGCCGTGATGTTGTCTGTTCGGATCAGGACGGCTTTGTTTTGTACCTGGAGTTGAAAGGATTTGAGGGCTAGGAATATTGCTAGTAGTTCTAGATGATTGATGTGGAGCAGTCTTTGTTGAGTGGTCCACTTGCCATGTGTTGTATGATCTAACAGGTGTGCTCCCCATCCTGTGAGTGATGCGTCTGTTAGTACTATTTGTGGAACAGGCTCGAGGAACGGCCGCCCTTTGGACAAGTTTTTTGTGTTCCACCACTGCAGAGAGCGATGTGTGCGGCTGTCCACCAACACCAGATCTGTAAGTTGTCCGTGAGCCTGATTCCATTGGTGTGCTAGACACTCTTGTAAGGGACGCATTTGAAGCTTTGCGTGAGGTACGATGAAAATGCAAGATGCCATCATGCCTATTAGTTGCATGAACACTCTGGCTGGGAGAGAGTGTTGGATTTGAAACTTGGTGATGAGGGCTTGTATACTGGCTATCCTGGCTGGGCTGGGATAAGCTAGAGCTGTGGAAGTGTTTATTGTGGCCCCCAGATATTGATGTACATGGGAGGGCTGGAGGTGCGACTTGGTATAGTTGATTGTGAACCCCAAGTTGTGTAGTGTTTGAATGGTGTGATGAGTGTGTTGGACACACTGGTTGAATGATCTGGCTTTTATGAGCCAGTCGTCCAGATATGGGAAGACATGTATTTGCCGTCTTCGTAGGTGCGCTGCTACTACTGCAAGGCATTTGGTAAACACCCTTGGAGCAGTGGTGACCCCGAATGGAAGGACTTTGAACTGGTAGTGTTGTCCATCGAGTACGAACCTTAGATACTTCCTGTGAGCAGGATGTATGGGAATGTGGAAGTAGGCGTCCTTGAGATCTAGTGTGGCAAGGAAGTCTTCCTGTTGTAGTAAGGGAAGCACTTGGAGAGTGATCATGTGAAAATGATCCGAATGTATATACTGATTGAGGGGTCTGAGGTCTAGAATTGGCCTTAGGGTCCCATCCTTTTTGGGGATTAGGAAATACAGGGAGTAAACCCCTGTTCCCTGGTGTAGTAAAGGGACCGGCTCTATGGCGTGCTTTTGAAGCAGTGAGAGAACTTCTTGCTTTAAAAGTGTAAGATGGTCTGCGGACATTGGACGCTGCTTGGGTGGTATGTTTGGGGGGGTAGCTGTAAGTTCCAGGCAGTAACCATATTGGATAATTTGTCTCACCCACCTGTCTGTTGTGATGGAGTTCCAGACAGGTAGGAACTGTGCTAATCTTCCCCCGACAGGAGTGGAATGGTCGGGGGGAAGTGGAGGGAAGTCACTGTTTAGCAACAGTGGAGGTACGGGTGTTGGTGCTACCTCGGCCTCTCCCTTTACTGTTGTTCCCTCTGTAACCTCCTCTAAAATATCCTCTATTGGGGGATGTTTGGGTGGTGTTTTTAAAAGAAGATGAACTATCTGTGCTGATGTTCCTGGAGGCTCCTCTGTAAAAGGAGCGACGAAAGGAGCAACGCGGTTGCGGAGACTGCAACGCTCTCATTGACTTGGCAGTTTCTGTATCTTTCTTCATCTTTTCAAGAGCAGTGTCTACAGCTGGTCCAAAAAGTTGGTTATGATTGAATGGCTGATTTAGAATAGTGGTTTGGACCTCCTGCTTGAAGCCTGAAATGCGTAGCCATGCATGTCTTCTGAGCAGTACGCTAGTATTTACAGACCTAGCGGCAGTGTCAGCTGCATCAAGGGCACACTTAATTGACGCGTTGGTGATTAGTTTGCCCTCTTGAATTAGGTCATTTGCTTGAGTTCTATACTGGTCAGGCAAGTGTTGTAAAAGGGTTTCTAATTGGTCATAGTGGGCCCTATCATATCTGGCCAGCAGTGCTTGAGTGTTGGCTATGCGCCAGTGATTGGCGGCCTGCGCAGCTACTCTTTTGCCAGATGCGTCTAGTAATTTTGATTCTTTATCAGGGGGCGGTGCGTCCCCTGAGGTTTGTGAATTAGCTCGTTTTCTAGCATTGGAGACTACTAACGAGTCTAGAGGCAGCTGGCCTTTAATGTACGCAGGATCGTCAGGGGCAGGCCTATATTTTTTATCGATCCTGGGGTTAAGAATCCTGGCGCGTACAGGATCTTTAAATAGGTCAGGAGCATGCTTAATAACCCCTTTAATTATTGGTAATATTTGTACAGTTTTTTGGGACTGTTCAAATGTGTCTAATAGGAAATCCTCCTCTGGTGCGTTTGTGTGCATGTGTACCCCATTAAAAACAGCAGCCCTGTTGATGAGTTGCCCAAACCCAATATTATCATCCGGAGGAGAGGGTTTTGTTGGGTATGGTAGAGGGCTTGGGAGGTCTGGGGGATCTATTTGATCATTGTAATCCCAATCATCTTGCGGTGGGTCATCTGGATCAGTGAATGGGTCATCAGGGTCACCACCGTCCCCTATGTCAACTTGATAATTATGTGTAGGTGGTGTATGTGGTGGAGATGTTACAGGCTGAGGCGGTGTAACAGGTTTGTGGAGAGGAGGGGTGTTAGATGGAAGGACAGGGGAAGAAGGAGGCATAGGTGAAGTGGCACAGTCCTTCTTCTCCACAGGTACTGGCTTGTGGCGTGGTACAGTTGTGAGATGTCCTGTTTTGGAGTTAATGTGGATCTTTGTTTGCTTAGGATCAACAGGATCCGGATGAAAAAGCTCCTCTTCCTCGATAACTGGTTTCGGCGCCGACTTTTTCGGTTCCGAGCGGGGTGGTGGCTGAGTTTTATACTCTTTGGCCTTAGGAGGCGTGGAAGAATCCTTAGGCTTGGTTGTGGGCTCCGAAGGCTTTGGCTTAGGGGCTGTGGCGTGATGTTTAAGTTTCGACACCGGCTTATCCCCATGCTTCGATGTGTTCGAGGCGGGTTTGTGTTTAGAGGTGGAAGGAATCTGTGTCGATTTCGGAGCCGAGTGTTCTTTTGGCTTCGGCGCCGAAGGTGCCGGTGGGACTAGCACATGCGGTTTGCTCGGTGCAGAGGTACCGGAAGGCTTGAATTTTTTCTTCGGAGCCGGGCTCGAAGGCGGGGCTTCTGAAGTGTGTTTTCGGTCGCGACTGGGGCCAACGGGCGAAGTCTTGACCGGTGCCTTGTGCTTTGGTGGGGGGGTTGGGGTAGGGGCAGTACTCACTCGTTGCCCAGGAGTGATGGGGTCGTCTGAGTCTTCTGCCTCTGACACGATTTGGAGATCTTCGGAATCTTCTTCAGGGACATCTGGGCCTTCGTCGAAGATGTCCACCGGTTCTGGAGCGGATCTCTGCGCCATGACGTGCCTTCGAGCTCGATGATCTCAAATCGTTTTCTTCGATCGAAAGGAGGCGCAAGCTGGACAGCTGGATTCGTTGTGGTCGGGCGAAAGGCACAGGTTACAGACCTCGTGATGGTCACTGTGGGGGAATTTTGCTCCACACTGGGGGCATTTTCGGAAGGGCGTCCTTTCCATGAGCCGTAGGCCTCACGGCGTCGATGGGCCCAGCGGCCCGCGTCGACGGCTGGAAAAGGAATCGATGAGAGGCGCGTCGAGATTTCGATGTCGATAGAAAGTTTGTTGGAAGTTTTGCGTGATGAAAAGTTTCAAAACTAAAGTTTCGAACCGGTACGCAAAAATTGCATCCGAACCCAATGGCGGAAAAAAACAATCTGAGGCTGGAGTCGATGCCCATGCGCACTATCGTCCAAGGGAGGAGTCACCTATCTCCTGACTACAAAGACTTCTTCTAAGACAACAACAAAGTGCAAGCATCCGAGCCCAACACCAGATGGCGATCTAATGCTCAGTGTGACCTCTGCAGCTCACATGCCTCGAACATATATTTTCCCAAGCAAAGTTCTTATATTAACAAAAAACAAATGAATATCCAAACGGTAATTTTCACTACGTGTCATTCATCAGGCAATATTTTATAAAATGAAGGACAAACCACAAGAAACCAAATTAAAAATATACCATCAGTCCACTTTACACAGCCAACCCAACCCCTCCTATGCTCTCTTCACATCAGTATCCAAATACAAAGACAGCTTTTATGAGGTAACCAAGAGCTCTTCAAGGTCACTCAAGCGGTTTCTAAGAGGAGCCCAGGTACTGCAATGTTTAGAAACAGGAGACACATTCTCAAGGTAACCTTGTTGGAGTTTATTGCACTTGGAGGAACAAATTACTTACCTTTGGTAATGCGTTTTCTAGTAGAGACGATCTACTCGCAGATTCCTTACCTTCGAATATTCCCCAGATGTCGACTGGGTCCGGAAAATCTTGAGTAGTACATCTGCATGCCAGTAGGTGGCGTCAATCAGCTCCGCATCGGCATCGTCTGCGCCAGATGTGACGTCGTGGTGCCTATAGAAGCGCCACCCCAGCGCACTGACATCAGTTTCTTGTTGTGACATTTCCACGTCAGAAATACGGAGCTACATTAGAAAGCCAATGGGCCAGTGTGGATACACTAAGGACCTACAAGGACCTTCTAGATGAAGAAACCATTCACAGAGACAGGAAGGATGAGAGGGGCGGTAAGGAATCTGCAGCTAGATAAAGTCTTTACCAGATAAGGCATTAGCGAAGGTAAGTAACTTGTTAATCAGATAGAGACTTCTAGAAGTTGATTCCTTACCTTAGAATCAAAACCCAAGCAATATCTCCCCGGTTGAGGGTCTGCGAACAGGTTTAGACCAGGAAGTCCTGGAGGACCGAATGGGCAAAGTGCCCGTCACGTCGGACCTCATTTCAAGGCAGTAGTGTTTAGTAAATGTGTGCAAAGAAGCCCACGTTACAGCATGACAGATGTTCAGGATGGGGACTCAGCGAGCTAAGGCAGTGGGGGGCAGCGTTTGCTCAAATGGAATGAGCTTGCAAGCCCTCAGGGGGGGGTGCTGCTTGGTCAATGAGTTTCAGATTTTAATGCAGAGCACAATTCACCAGGAGCTGGACCGTTTCTGCACAGCCTTCCCTTTCTTTGCTCCGGTGAATCCAACAAAGAGTTGATCATCCAACAGAAGTTCCTTGGTGAGATCAATGTAGAACAATAATGCTCTTTTTAGGTCCATGTGATGGAGTCTCTCCTCTTTGGAAGGATGGGGCAGAGCAAAGAAAGTCGGCAGTGTGATATTTTGGCTGAGGTGGAAAGGCGTTATCACCTTTAGCAGGAAAGAGGCTCGGGTGCCGACAGCCAGTTTGTCTAGGAAGAAGTTACGGTGTGGACGGAGCAGAGAGCGCCCGAAGCTCACTAACCCTTCTGGCCGATGTGATGGCCACTAAAAAGGCTGTGTTGATGGTCAAGGGACAACTATGCTTAGGCTCGAATGGCAAGGACATTCAAAACTTTAAAAACAATTTGAGGTGCCATTCGGCATAATGAAAGGTTTTGGAGGAAATAGGAAACAAGTCACAACACTGGTGATTTGAAAAGGGAGGGCTGATACGGAAACCGTAAGAAAGACGATACGGCCAAATGATACCCTTTAACTGTGACCAAGGCAAAGCGTTTGGGCTAGTGATAAAAAAAAAACACCTTGGATGAGGGTGCAGAGAGAAGATCAACTTTTCTGGCAGGGCACCAATCCCCAAACGTATCCCAATGGCAGGCATATACGGATCTAACGAAGGTTCTTCCCAGTTGCAGAAGAGACCTTGCACCACCTCTGGATATAGACGTCATCCGCGAGGCAGCGACAGCCGAGTTTGTTCACCCAGCCGTTCAGAGCGCCTGCCAGGTGTTGTACGAACAGGAAAATGTCCAGACGTTCCAGCAATGTCCAGAGGCGCAGAGCCTCCTGGCACAGGGTCCACGACCCCACACCCGCCCCGTTTGTTGCACATCCTTATGGCGATGGTGTTGTCCGTTATCACCTGAATTAGCCTTCCCTTGATGGAAGGGAGGAAGGCCTTCATTGCCAAGTGTATCACTCTCAAATCCAACAAGTTGATGTTGAGTTGAGACTCTGCCAAAGACCAGAGTCCTCTGCTCTCCACCTCTCCCAGATGGCGGATCTAACCCAGGAGTGACGCATCTGTCACAACTGTGAGTTCTGGGTGGGGAAGGGAGAGGGGTCTGCCTCTGATGCAATCACGGTTCACAGCAACCACTGCAGATCTTTTACAGTACCCTCCAATATCTGGACCAGGACTGAGAGATTGCCCGAAACTGCACTGTGTCCAGAATGGCTCAGATGAAAGGGAGCTTCTGAGAGGGAGTCAGGTATGACTTTGACACATTGATAATGCACCCCAGTGAATGTACATGGTCCAGCGTAGTCTAGATGTGGGTGACAACGGCCTAGGCGAGCCCGCCTTCAGCAGCCAATTGTAGTGGTAAAGGGAAGACTGAAACCTCTGACCTCTGCAGACGGGCTACAACCACCGCCAACACCTTTGTGAAAACCCAAGGGGCGGTGGTTAGGCCAAAGGGGAGTATAGCAAACTGAAAGTGCTCGTGGCCAACCATGAACCACAGGTATCATCTGTGGCCTGGCAGGACTGGTATGTGAAAATAAGTGTCTTGCAAGTCCAGCGCTACCATTACATCTCAACGGTCCAACGCAGACAGGACCTGACCTAACATGAGCATTTGATGTTCTCCTTTTCCAGGAACTAGTTGAGAGGGTGCAGGTGTAGTATAGGATGGAGGCCTCTGTCCTTTTTCTGCACCAGAAAGTAGTGGGAATAGCAACCACAACTTACTTCTGAAGTCGGAACCATCTCAATGGCTCCTTTTGCCAAAAAAGCCTGCACTTCCTGAAACAGCAGGGAGAGGTGGTCCTCCATCAGCCGGTCTGAGGGTGGCGGCATAGGCGGCAGAGAGTGCGTGAATGGAAGGGTGTAACCCAGCGGAACAATCTGAAGTACCCATTTGTCCTAGGTGATGGGCTGCCATCGGGCAGGTGGTGCTTGATCCTACTGCTGATCTATTGCCTGTGATGGTGTGAGAGCATATTAAAGGGGTTTGGAGACTGCAGCTGCTGAGGTGGGAAGGGGACTGGGTCCTTGGGCCCCACAGGGCTTGCAAGAACTGTGGCCATGGCCACTATAGGACTGGGGAGCCGGTTGGCTGTATTGGCTGGGTGGGAATGAACGTGTTTGGTAGCCCCTACCATAGCCATGCAACGGGTCGAAAGGCAGAGTGGGGTTAGCGCTGGGCCGTGGAGAGTCCCAGCGATCGGATTATGGCCCTACTGTACTTAAAGTGCTTGAGCGCAGAATCTGCCCTATTGCCAAACAGGCAAGTGCCATCGAAGGGTATGTTAATAAGAGATGCCTGGTCATCCCCCGAAAAGCTAGTAGACCTCAACCAGGCGTGGCGACTGAATGTCACTGACAAATCAATTGCTCTGCCTAGCGAGTCAGTCGTATCCAGTCACAGCGTAAAGTGAACTTTTCTGCATCTCAACTAACGGCAAAAGCCAGGGGCAGGATGGCTCGGGCCTCCTCCGACACCCTGGGCAGCACTTCGCCACACAATGCCAAACTGTGTGGGGATATCAGCCCAAGAGGCACACAGTGTTCACGGACCACAGTGCAAGGCTGGTTGAAGATAAATTCCTCTTACTGAAGGTGTCCAGACTTTTGGATTCTCTATTTGGTGGCGTGGTAGGGAAAGCACCAGGGGTGACTTTGAACATGGAGGCCTGTACTATAAGATTCTCCTGGGTGAGGAAAGCTGGGTCCCCATGAGTGGGGCGATGGTTGCAGGCAATCATTCTGTGCACATGAGCCCGTGTGCAGGGCTTGGCCCATGCCCTGAACAGGACATCAGTGAGGGCTTCATTAAAGGAAAGAAGAGGTTCTATGCTGGCAACTCCCAGTTGAAGCACCTCTGTCAAGACGTTCATCTTGACAGAGGGCAGCGTAAAGTCCAGGAACTCAGCCGCCCTCCTCACCACCATAGCAAGTAAAGACCCTTCCTACGTAGCGACACTAGGAGAGACTAGTCACTGTCTGGAAAGGTATCTAGACCATTGCCAGTTCCTCATACCATTATACTTGGGCTCTACAATGGGTTCAATGGGATCGGGTAACTATAAGGATCCTCAGATCCAACTCCATCATATTCCCAACAGGGCCCATCAGGGAAAAGAGACACCGTCATTAACTCCGAGGATTGATTCGAGGGCCGGCTGGCGCCTGAGTCAACGTTGGACGATGCCGATCCCGCTCTGTATTGGAGCAGGATAAAACAATGGGGTTGGCGCCACCGAGGGGTGTCAGCAACACCAGGAATGGTGCCACTGGATCAGGCTCCGATGAAGTTTGCGGTCTTGAGACCAGAGCCGAACCAGATCCAAGAATGGATTAAAAGGGTACCTCTGGCACCAAGGGCGAACCCGCCGGTGGGAATCCAGTGGGTGCATCTGCCAAACCCGTAGGGCTTCAAGTCACCCCAGAGGGGTTGTCCCGCCTAAATATAAGGTACATAGCCTCAAAACTCCTTCAAATGGGCGGGGGTCACTCCGGCTCTGGGAAATACTGGGAGATATGGAGCAAAGTCAGACTCAGGTTCCGCAGCCAAAACGTGGGAGGGGTGCATAGATTTGTGGCGTTGTTCCCACACCTCATCTGAAAACTTGGTCCGGCGAAGTCGAAGTGCGCTTAGACTTCTTAGATTTTGGGATTTTTTGTGTGACTTCCCCGACGGTGACTTCAAGCTCAACACTGAAAGTCTGTAATGGCTCTGCAAGCAGACAGGGACCTCTCTCATGGCTGGGAACTGGAGCATCGCGGAGACGACTGGCGTCTGGCGACTAAGAGCTTCAGAAAGCACTCCTGAACCGCCTTAAGTTTCATCGCTCAACAGTCAGGGCAGGCCAGGGAGACATGGCCAGGCACCAGAGCCAAAGTAGGTGTGAGTCTGTCACAGACATCTGTCTGTGACAGGATCCACGGGGTTTAAATCTCACAGGTTTTCAAGGGACATCCCTATTGCATGCTGGTAGCTTAAGCTCAAAAGAATTTAGAAAATAGTCAAAAAAATGGACTGAAGTAGCTCTCTCCGTATCTGCGCTGATAGTGTGGAAAGAAAAGAACTTATGTCAGCGAGCTGGGGTGGCGCCTACATAGGTACGGCACACGTCACATCCACAGCCAACGACACCTACGCGAAGCCGATCGATGCCACCTACCAGCGCGCAGAGGTACTGCTCAAGATTTTCAGGATCCAGTCGGATGCCTGGTGACTATTCTAAGATAAGAAGTCTACAGCTAGAAGTCTCTATCAAATAGATCTTTTAACTGTTGCTGATGGTGCAGTAACCTTAAACCAGTTCATCACAACCCTCCATCTGACAAGCACTAGCGCTATCCCCACAAACTGTCAACTCTCATTAGGGAGGGGCTTGCTTAAACCACCCAACACTACCAATGGCTCTCGTAGTGGACACATCCCAGTAATATTAAATACTTTACATACATCCTTCGAGTATTACTACACCTTAGGGCATCCCTAAGAAAGGTGCTGGAAATCGGTTTCCATGAATCAGCGTCTGCCATGTGAACCAGAAGCACTGGAAAATGCTCTGTTCAACTTCAGCAATGTAGAAGAAAATAGGTATCAATACTTTAAACTGCAGGAACAGTTGTATGATAGAGGCACGCATGGCTAAACCACGCGTGCCTCTACCACGCAGCCTGAACCACAAATGCGCTTTAACCACAAATTCCTTTACCATGCAATTTCGTGGTAAAGGCATGAATGGTAAGGGGGTATGCGTGGTTAAGGTCGCCACTACCTCAACCCCCTCCCATCCCCTGCGCTGTCCCTTAAACTCCCCCAAACCCTTCCACTTCCCTGAGACCCACCCCGACCACCACCTTAAAAACTATCCTGACTACCCCTTCCCCTCCCCCTGCCCTGAGACCTAAAACCCTGCCCCTTTACATACACTACCGACACCCCCGCGCTGTCCCTAAAACTACCCCAACCCCTTCAACTGCCCTGAGACCTACCCCAACCGCCCCAGCCCTAAAAACTACCCCGACTACCCATTCCCCACCCCTGAGGCCTAAAACCCTGCCCCTTTACATACACTACCCCAATACCCCCACCCCTGCGCTGTCTCTAAAACTATCCCGACACCCCAACCCTGAAAACCACCCCCCCAGCCCAGCCCCACTTACCTCACCGCGTTCTCTGGCTGTATTCCTGGCGTCTCCTAGCTTCTGCCTTCACCACAGCAGCAGCTAGACCGCGCACTGCCTTAACCACGCATATGCGTGGTTAAGGCAAGAGTGGTTACGCATGCGTAGTTGGAACACGCGGTTACGTTTCGTATAGAGGCTCTAATATAGACGCGTTCATATATGACGTATATGGTCATATTCGCATATGCCCTATTATGGTCATACTCGTAGATGCCCTATTATAGTCATGATCTTCTATGCCCTAATATAGGCATGATCTTTCACCTACATTAGTTCCCCACAGTACACAACGAACTCTGAGGGATGAACGTCATCTAGTCTGTGGTTAGAACACTGCAAGGTCTTTCACGAACACAGGCCTACAATGTACTCATAAATTAAGCATTAGCATTCACCAGCTACATCTCCCGCATAATATGTATGTACAAAGTTCACCCCTGACGTCTTCCTCATGTCTAACAAAGACCAATACAAACCATACTGAGGGACGAGACACTTTAGGGCAGAGGTCTTCAAACTGTGGGGCGCGCCCCCCTGGGGGGCCGTGGCAGTGTTCCCAGGGGGGCGCAAATGCCTCAGTTACAACTTGTAAATTAAAACGGCTTGGACGCGTGAATTTGTTTATAAAGCACGCTTCCAGGCTGTCTTCATTTACAAACAGCAGCTGAAGTACATGACAGGAACAAAGACATGATTAAAAGGTGCACAATATTCTGGAAATATTATGTGCTATTTTGCAGGGAACGTAAATGAAGAATAGTTTAAAGATAAATGAATCCACAAATGGTTAATGCAATCACTGCAGATATTTGTGTATGAGGCCAAAGAGTTACAGAAATTAATTTTGGTAGGCACAGTGGGGAAAAGGGGCTTGTGTCTATATAGATCTACAAGGTCCAAGCCAGTAACAGAAAGTACTGTGAATGTCAATATGTAAATCATTATTTTAAAACTGCATTCCACACAATATAATATAGGCTGCTGCAGAATGGTTTAGTCAGAGCCACTAGAATTAGGGTTGACAAAATTATGCAAGAAGAAAAGGCAAATTGTGACGAATAATGTGGCATATTTTTTACAGTATTACTTCATTATTTTGTACTTTTTTCACATGGTAATACTGTTTGGGAAAATATTTTACCTCATTAGTATCAGTTTAACAACCAAATACAGAAATAAGCAAATGAAAGGTGACAATTTAACCTCTGTCAAGGGCCTTCAATTGCGTGGGACCACTTGTCGCCATATTTTAGTAATTTTGATCCATTTGAGCTAGAAACATTTTTTTTCTAAAATCTGCAGCTTATGCACCAGATGATGGATTATGTGGCAAAGGTGGGAGATCCATAATTATGTGAAAAAGCCACAAAATTGCATAATCCCAGTGGCACTGGGACCAAGAGTGTGAGGGGGCCACTGCACTGCAATTATGACTGTAGCAAAAAGTGGAGTGGAGACCCATTTTCCTTGCTAGTATTAGGGCCCAGTCCACCCTTGTTGCATAGGGGATAGGGCCCTAGCACTGGGAGGGGGAGATTTGGGATTTGTTCCCTTTTTTTTATTACACAAAGGGGCAGACAGTCTACTCTGAGCCTCAGGCCTAGGAGTAATATCTCTGCGTAGTGGGCTGAGGACGAAGCCTGTTTCCTAGGGCTGTAAGTATCATTGGTGCTGCCGGTGCAATGGCACTGGTGTGAGAGGCTACCTAAACTCCAATTATATCTGTTTTACTATCATTCCTTGTTTGCATTAGGTCCCAGTGCACCCTGGCTGTGCCAGTATTTTTGGCCTCATGCCAATGGCCCAAGGGAGGTGAATGTTGAAGCAGAGGAGGCACCTTAGCTTGGGCCTCAGAGAGATGACAGAAGGGGTATGACACAGTATCGGGGCCCATATTTTTAACAAAGAGCCGATGAGACTGTCTGTTTCGCAAGGCCATAGCTATCATTAGTGAAGCAGGTAAAGTGGCACTGGATGCCAGGGGGTTGAGGGGGCCACTGCATCAGAATCATGACTGTCTTACTCTGCAAAAGAGGCATGGGGCCTTGCTAGCATTAGAGCTGAGGTAACTGTCAATGCAAAGTGTGGGAAACATGTGGGGGCTTTTGTCTGAAAGGATCAGAGAGTCTGTGTCAGGGCTGGAAGGATTGGCAGGCATGGTAGGGAAAGGCAGAGGCAGCCTGCTACTCCGGGCTGCAGCTATCATTAGTTCCGCAGGTACATCTGCATTGGGGTCAAGGAGGATGAGGGGCTCACAACACCCTAATTATGCGAGGCAGAGTTTTTTGGTCAATTTTTGTTTTGTGACATATTTTCTCTTTTATACTGCTCATATTTAGTGCAGAATTTGAGCTACAGAAAAGTACACTTGAAATTATCTCATACTCCTAGCCCCCTCCGCTCAGCCGTAACACTCCCGCTCCCCCAAGTCTTGCCATACAGTTTTGGAGGGGGGCCCGACTTCAAAACATTTTCCTTAGGGGGGCTCAGAGCAAAAAAGTTTGAAGACCTCTGCTTTAGGGTATAAATACACCACATCTTGCCATGGTAAGATAGAGGGAACCGAGACTTCCATGCTGACACACTGACCAGAAACGCTCCTGCATGCAGTCGCTCCAGCTGACAGCGGTCTAACACAGCCCTTGCGGGGTGTCCAACTCGAGACCAGGACGGGCCCCACACTCTCTATATTCAGGTATGGGGGTTCGACTAAATCCTAGAGGGATTCTTGGCTCTTAGGCTTTTTAGACCTACACATATGCTAGGTACACTCAGGTACATCTAGTTAGGCATCGTAGGAGTACGCGCACTTTCATAATGCTTTTTATATTCATGTATGTATTCATGATTATTGCAATATGGTAGAACTGTTCTATCCTTTCACTTTGATTGTACTGCTGATAATATATCTCTGCTACAGTCTGCTGATTGCTGCAGCACATATATTTTACACTAGAATAACAACTGTTCAATAAATACTTATTGAAACGCCCAGACTGTTTATTCTGTGTAACTCTCCGAGACAAACCGAATAAGTAAGCACGAGTGACTGAGCGAAAGGTAGTACATTGTTTCCACGATTCTGAGGAATTAGGGTTGTCATGATCTAAGGTTGCCAGAAACTAATCTCTCCCCGATAAGAGGAGACTCTAGTGGCACTGTGAGCTAGCTAATGCAAATCCGGCTAACATACGCGGTGGGGGTGCACAGAATCAGTCTAACACCAAGCCCACGGTTTATGTTATCCAAACGCGCAGGTCCTGCAGTGGTACTATAGGAACTACATGACAACGCGTGGCTGAGGCCGCGGTGTTCCAACTGTTTCCCTGCAGGAACATATGCCTTTAGTTTAGAGAAACTTTTTTGAGTAAAGACCACACAATAACTGCCAGCTCCCACCTAAGATATTAACCGTTAAACACTTGTGTGGCTGTATAATCACATGTTCTGCATCAGCTGTAAATCAGTATTCCCCTAACTGGTGGCCAGTCAGTGGATGGTGTTGAGGTCTGAAACAAAGACCTTAGGACAATTTGTCCAATTCTAGCTTATTGCCATGCAAGAATATTCACACAATTATGTTTTGTTAAGGTGTGTGCAGTTGACAGAATTACAAATGTCAGATATGGGTATGTTCACAAAGAAAGCCATAGTGGCACCCTGTTTGCAGGTAAAGAGGTCGGGACTGTGGGGCAGGAAGGGTTCTTTTAGCTTTTTGGCTAGCAGGTTTAGATCCACCTGGCTATATCTGCCTTTGATATAGAATGATCTTTATGAGGCTGTTTAAAGGCAACGAAAAGCTGTTGTGTTTTACGGAAGGACTTGGTTCTTTCTATACAATACATAAGAGCACGCTTAACATCAAGTGTGTGTAGCATTCTCTCAGCTAGCAAATCAGGATGGGGAAAAAGACCAGGAGAACTATTGTTTGATTAAGGTGAAAAGGGGACACCACCTTGGTTAGGACTAAGAACAACCCTGTTGTTGTAGACCTGGAGAGAGGCTCTTGCAGTGTGATGGCCTGCAACCCACTAATACGCCTAAGGGATGTACCTACAAGGAATGCAGCCTTTCAGGAGAGAAAGTTTAAAGGACAAGAGTGTATACTTTCGAAAGGAGGGCCATCGAGCCTGAAGAGGACAACATTAATGATCCAGACTGGAGCATGTGGTACTGGGGACGGGGGAAGGTGTTGGAGAGGTCTTCTATGAAAGCTTTAATGACAGGGATCTGTTCCTGAGAACTGTTCCGTGCTCTGCATGTATGAGGCAATGGATCTAGGTATAGAAGTATCAAGGTGTAGGCTAGTCCTGACTTCTGCAAATAAAAGGGGTAGCAAATGTTGTCTTGGACCGTTGGTGTATAAGGGTTTAAGCAGTTTGAGGTACAGTAGTGGGCAAACCTCTTCCACTTGGCAGCATAATAGGTATGTGTGGTGGGTCTACTGGCTTCTTTAAGTATGTTCATGCACACTTGAGGAAGGTTAAGGTATCCAAACTTTAGGACCTCAGGAACCAGATTGCTAGGATGAGTTTCCTGTGATGTCTGAGAAGGTCCAGCATGTTGGGGAGCTTCTCGTGTGAAGCAAAGGACATCTCTAGAAGGGTTGAGAACCATGGTTTTCCAGCCCACGTCAGAGCCACCAACGTGGTGGTGCGGTATGCTTGTTGCATTTTCATCACTACATAAGGTAGAAGTGGGAAAGGAGGAAATGGGTATGCAAAGATCCCAGACCATTTTGCATTTTTGCAAGTGATTAAGAGGTCTGGGACCCCCCCCACCATGGACAGAAGTACAGGGGTTGGACCTGTGGGTGGATTTCCCATTCATTGACTTATTGCAGCGTCCTGTTGAGCAGGTCTGCAAAGTCTTTGTCCACCCCTGGGAGGTACTCCACTAGGTGATTCATTTGGTGGTGTATCGCCCATAGCCAAATCCGCTACACAAGTGCTGACAGCTACAGTTGCGGAGATTGTGTGAAACCTTGCTTCTGGAAGTAGTATATCGCAGTCATATTGTCTGTTCGCACCAGGCCTGCCTTGCCTTGAATGTCTTGGAGAAAGGACTGGAAGGCTAGCTGTATATCTAAAAGCAGCTAATGGGTTGATGGAGATCCCGTTGATGAGGAGGCCACAGACCCTAGACTGCCATGTCCCCACAGTGCGCCTCCCACCCGGCGAGTGATGCATCTGTGGTGATGGCCACCTGCGGAACTGGGTCTGCGAAGGGCCTGCCCCTCAACGGGTTGTTGCTTTTCCACCACTGCAGAGAGTGATGGGTGCTGGCCCTTATCAACACTAAATCTTCCCTGTGACCCTACACTTGTGACCATTGTGCCAAGAGGCATTCTTGAAGGTGACGCTTATACAGCTTGGTGAGAGGGACTATGGCTATACAGGTGGCCATCATACGTAGGAGGCAGGTAGGTAAATAAGTTTATTGGGAAATGAGGCCAGAAAACAAACTAAAATACAACACAATATATATGAGAAATTAACAACATAAATCAGTATCATATAATACAACAGAAGGCAAAAGCTACAGATTAGTATGTGCAGAGCTGAATTTAATGAAAATTAGAAATCATATGATTCCTATTGCAACAGCAAAAAAAATGCACTTTACCCAAAAATGCAATTGCCTCATGTCTTGGCCGTATCCGATATTTTAAAAAAAAAAAACTGTTTTAAAGACTTTCTTTGAGCAGTTATATAAAAGCGACATTCAAAAAGAAAATTAAATATGAAACATTTAGCATTTTAAAAACACTGACATACACCATTTTTATCCCTCAAATTCTTATAGCATTCTAGTCTGGAGTAAATTGGATCACAGCTAAGCTGCATATTAAGTATTTGATACACACACTGGGATCAGGTGAATTTGTTATAGAACTAAACAGATCTGCACGACCTAATGTATTGAGTGTAAATATGATGGAAGATTTCTTAGATAAAAAAATCATATCTAACTTTTGGGACACTTGAAGAGTAGACTCTCTCAAAGCATATTTATTAGGAAACTGTATACATGTTCCTAAAGTTCCAAACAGGCTGTGCATGGTTTTAATTTCACAGATTAACTTATTTTATAGTCTCAAAAAGGCAGGAGCCTGCTTTGAGGAACCAAGACATGAGATTTAATTCACAGCAAATGCTTTGAACCATGATTCCCTTTGGTAAACTAAGCATATGTTTTAAAGCAGTTCTCTCATACTGGCTCTAAGATGTTCAGGGATCCTCTAAATAAACCTTCGCTTTATACAAGGCTGGGGACTAGACGGTGTTTGGAGGAGGGGTTTACTCTTATAAGCTTTCAAAAGGGGAGCCAATGAGAACCCCTCATAAACGTGATTAGATTTCACAAGGGATCCTGTTTGTAATAAGACTTTAGCCGTTATCATCTTCTAATGATCATTCCATTTTAAAAACTAGGAGAAATGCAGACCTAAATATTTATACGAGTTTACTACTCCAATCTGGTTAACATCAAGTGAGCATTTAAAGTTGGTTACCTTTTTCTTTTTTTTTTTTTTTACCAAAGATCATGATCTTTTTTTCTAAATTTATTTTCAGAAACTTTGCCTTATAGGGTCTTGACAGAGCATCAAGTTTCCTCTGGAGGCCAATGGTCATATTGTCTAAAAGTATCAGATCCTCCCCATAAGAAGGGCATGGAATATGTGGGGAACCCATTTTATGTGAAAAGGACTCCGTTGCTATTAAGGCAGAGAGCAGATCTGACACATATGGGTTAAACAGAGATGGTGCCAGGACACAGCCCTGATGCAGGCCATTCAATATTTTGATTTTACAAGATACACATCTCATATTGTCAAATTCCACCTGTGCCCAGTTGGACGTGTGCAATGCTTTTATTAAAGATAAAAAGGCCATGCGGTATAATCCAGGCTCTCATTTTCTCCCAAAGCCGCCCACTTTCCACCATATCAAAAGCTGTGCGGATATCAATAAAACAGCAGCACACACTTTGGTTCAGTCCAAAGATTTCTTAATCATTGCTCACAAGGCAAAACAGTGGTCGGTTCTAAAGTGGCCCACCAAAATCCCGCCATGTTCACAGGACAGTAGACAATTATCCAAACCCCATTTTTTAAGGTGTTTCAATAGAATTTTCAAAAAAACTTTCTCTGAAACATCCAACAAACTTATTAAACTATTGGGGGGGGGCGCGTGGCCAGCAGCGGATGGAGTAAGAGCCTTCCCTGTGAGGCTCTGCTGGCCGATCCCCATTCAGTGCCATCCTGTAAATACTACAGCCGGTGGGGGGCCCGTCTGCCCCTCCCCATGACCCCCAGAGTACCGGGAGACCGAAAAAGTTGTTCCCGGTAGAGCGACGAGCAGCCAAGCCCGGCATCGGAGCCCGCGAGAGACCTCTGTTCCGCTTCCAAAATGGCATCGGCCCTGGCGGAATAAACTCCGGAGAATATCCAGCCGCTAAGCGAGGGAAACAGAGTGATCAGGGGTGGAGCCGAGACGGAGGACTGAGAGCCCTGGGCCTCCCCCCGGGACGGCGGAGCTAGCGACCGACTCAGGCGGCTTGCAGGCTGGGCGCAGTGAGGGAGTCATTGACGGCAGACTGGTCAGCTGTGTTGTCCCGGACATCGGCCTGCAGCAGTGAGTTGGAGGAGCGCCGAGGGGGCCTGAGACCGCAGGGAGCCGACGTATAGCACAGCAAGGTGAGCAGATGCCAGCTGTACTTTGGGTGATTGGATCTCTCTCTCGAGGTGCGAGGGGGGAGTAGTGCGAGCGGAGACCCCTACCTGCACTGTTACGGAGGCAACGTAACGGAAGGGTAAACAACCCTGGCTGATAGCCGATGGCGGGGCTGGAAGCTGAATGAAGGTGAAGGGAATATAAGCGGAAACCCCCACGGCAATATGTGGAAAACTGAGGACCCAGTCACAGACTTAATGGACTTAATGGTGATCATCGCAGGCTCACTACGGGAACGCAAGAGGGGCCTGTTCGCCCGGAGGTGCGTCTTGCGTGTCTCGGATCCCCCGACTGCCGTACTGATTCCTGACCCATACTGAGGCATGCTTTCAGGAGAGGCTCCCGATCCTATATGCAGGAAGGGGGGTCAATGGATCCCTCATAGGAATTCGAGCTCTGACAGGCGGACAAGTGCGGGAGCCTGAGTTGGAATTGCAGCGGACTTCATGCTTTCGTCTGAATGGAGGATGGTGGGGATTGACGAGTGAGAAACAACCCCTTCCGGATCCTGAGCCTGCTTGAGTGGGGGAAGGAACTAACACCAGAAGATAAGGGAATTTATCCTGGGAGTGGAGAGAGCTAACTGGGAGGGGGATCACAGACGGACAGGCACAACCGCCTCCTACGTGCTCCTTAGGCCTCTGAAGGGGAGATACTTGCTCAGTTTGATTCTTCCGAGATACTGGCTCGCCGAATCCGGTGACAAGGATGGGGAAAACGAACAGACGGAGGGAGGCAGAATCCCCTGACACAGAGCCTGACGGATTCGGAAGATGGTTCGGGCCCGGCCCCCCACCATGCGGCAAAAGAAGATACGCCAACAGCGCCAACGCTCCAGGATATTCTCCAGGACATAACAGCTTTGAGGTTAGCTGTAGAGAATAAAATTGACACAGTTCATGAAGAAATGGGCCTACTGCAAGCCGATCATCGGCGATTGGCTGAGAGAGTGACCACGATTGAGACAGATATCGAGGACTTGAAGCCAGTTGTTAATACGACCACAGACAGGTTGAAAGCAGTGAAGGCACAAGTGAAGATCCTGACAATGAGGGCCGAAGACGCGGAAAATTGATCGCTTTGCAACAATGCGAGTCTCACTGGCCTACCAGAGAAAATTGAGGGGTGAGACATGGTGGCCTTCCTGAAGAAATGGCTCAAGGAGAAGGTGGCAACAGAGGGACTATCCCCCTACTTTGCGCTGGAGAGAGCACACAGAGTCCCTGCGAGACCTCCTCCCCCTGGAGGATCGCCGCGTCCAGTGGGGGCACGTTTGTTATTCTATTAGGACAGAGACCATATACTCGCTCAGGCTCGTAAAAAGGAATCACTGGTGGGCGATAACAGTACGGTCAGACTATTCCCGGATTTCTCCAGAGAGGTCCAACGTCAGAGATCATCCTATCTGACGGTCAAGAAGAAATTGCGTCAGATGGAGGTCAAGTACGCTATGTTCTTTCCGGCCCGGTTGCGAGTGGTGGCCCCATCGGGTACCCTGTTTTTTAATTCACCGCAGGAAGGCATGGGATTGGATCGAAGGGCAGTCAGCAGGGCGAGCCCCTCAGGAACAGCGGAAAAGAGGGGACACCCAACTACGAAGAGGTCGTAGCAAGTCCTTGGCTGCCCCTCCCAGAGCTGAGAAAGAACGAGAACGTGAACAGGTCATGGCGGCGGTGGCATCTCTGAGTGCGCCTGGTTCTAGTGCTGCCTCTACTCCTGCGAGGGAAGACACAAGGGACTCAGATTCGGACCTTAGAGTCAGCACAATGGAAGGCGCTAGCCAGGAATTGCCCGTGGTCACTCCTGCCACAGCAGACAAAATAATTTGACTATTACAAAGCCCGCAAGTATCACCAGTATAGGAGGGATGGAGGAGGGGGGGGAGCTCTTGTGGATATTCACTTGTATTTGGGGGGGGGGGGGCGCCACCTGGCTGGGGGGGGAAGACTTACAGATTGACCAATGCACTGGGTGGGTTAGAGGACAGCGGGGCCACACCTTTGGAGACATCGGATACGAGGAGGGCCGACTCCACCCCCAATAAGTTCCATAGTTGGACATGGTTTTTGAACATTTGGATGAGGAGGGTTTGCTTGCTTGTCCTGGGGAGTGGGAGTTGGGGTGGTTATATGTTTATGTTTAAGGGGGTTGCAGATCTTGCAGACCAGAAGCCAATAAAATGTGGCCCTACGCCGCATCCCCCTCAGCAGAAACCGGAAGCAGGGATCCGGTGGGACACACTGGTGAACTCGTGATATACACAGATGGCTAAGATCCAATCGTATAAGATAATCTCTTGGAACATTAGAGGGGTGCACACTATGTCCAAGCAGTATAAAATTCTGTCCTATTTGAATAAAAAGGGAGTTCATATTGCGCTATTGCAAGAGTCCCATCTGGCTATGAAGGAAGGGGACGCACTCCGACGTAGGTGGCGAGGCCAATTGTACTACACACTGTATTCCGCCTTTGCTAGGGGGGTTTTGATCTGGGTTAGAGCCAGGGTCCCGTTTCAATGTACTGGGGAGATGATTGACCCAGAAGGCCGGTATGTAGCGGTGAGGGGTAGGCTGGATGGCCATAACATAGCCATTATGAGTATAAATGGCCCCAATACAGATCAGGGGATGTTCTTGTCCAAGATCACAGGCGCCCTTACGACCTTCCTTCCAGGGTCCGTTATCATGTGGGGGGGACTTTATTTGCATAGCGGATCCCCAAAAGGATCGTTCACAACCACCCCTGAGGGACGCCTCTATAACTAGGGTAGCCAAGGCGTTTAAGGACTGGCAGAATAGATGGGATTTAATCCAATCATGGAGGTGCCTGAACCCAGAGGACAGGGATTCTTTTTTTTACTCCCCAGTGCACGACCTGCATGTTAGACTGGACACCTTTTTGTGTTCCCCAAATATACAAGCCCAGATCCAGACAGTGGAATATTTAACACGCTCACTGTCTGACCACAACCCAACCCTCCTACATCTGCAGTGGGGTCAAATTCGTCAGAGAATACCAACATGGCGACTTATACCCGAGGCACTAGAGGACCAGGTGTTTCATGAGGAGATCAGAGAGAGTATAGGGAATTATTTTACGACAAATGCAAACATGACTAACTCCCAACTGACAGAGTGGAACGCTTTTAAGGTGGTGCTTAGGGGCAAATGTATGGCGACCTCTATAGGAGTGAGGCGCTACCTCGAGGCTGACCTCGATACTGCGGACAGGGCACTGCGAGCACTTGAGAAGCAGCGGCCGGGACACCCGGAGCTAGGAACAAGCCTCTTATATGCCAAGAAGGAAGCGGCCAAATACACAGAGAGGCTGCGTAGTTTTGATTACAAACAGTACACGGAGCACACACACTCAGAGAGGGATAGGACCGGACCCTTGCTGGCCTGGCTGGCCAATCCAGCCCAGAGAGAATCTCCGATATTGGCTGTCGAGGACATGGGAGGACACATTATATAGGCAGGAAGACATCAACAGGAGATTCCTAGAGTTCTATCCTACCTTATATAGGTCACAATCTAGGCGGGGAGGTGATGCGGTCAGGGAGTATCTAAATGTGATTCCACTTCCCACTCTAGATGATGAGGAGGCAGATGCCTTGGGAGCCCCCATAAATGTGCAGGAAATAAGAGCGGCAATTAAGGGACTGCCCAAAGGAAAAACACCTGGCACAGACGGGATCCCCATAGAGCTTTATGCAGCATATGTTGAGGAACTTGCACCTAGATTAGTGGAAGTCTATGAGGCGGCCCTGGAGGAGGGCCGGCTCCCAGCCTCTACTCGGGAAGCACTGATTGTCCCACTTCTTAAACCAGGTAAAATACCAACGGAATGTGAAGCCTACAGACCCCTATCAATGCTAAATTTAGATTTTAAAATATTAAGTAAAATACTGGCCATGAGGCTTCAGCCGCTCATGTCGTCCCTCGTGCATCAAGATCAGGCAGGATTTATCCCAGGGCGCAATACGGCCCTTAACATTAGACGACCCCTGGCACTCATGACAAGGGGAGGCGAAGGGCGGGGCGGAGAGGTGGTCTTTGCGGTAGACATGGAAAAAGTTTTTGATAGCCTTGAATGGGAATTTTTATACGGCATACTAGCCAAGATGGGAATGGGACAAGGCTTCTTGGACTGGGTGAAGCTACTCTACACGAGACCAATGGTGAGAATCCGAACAGGACGGACGATTTCGGAGAGTTGTAGTGTTGAGCGGGGGACCCGGCAGCGATGTCCCCTCTCGCCACTCCTATGCGTCCTAGCCATGGAGCCTCTGGCCTCCTTGGCCCGTACTGGTGGGCGATATCGGGGGACACAATTAGGGAATAATATGCACTATATTGCCCTTTATGCAGATGATCTATTACTCTTCCTTGGGAACATGGAGGTGGACTTACTAGGGGCGAAAGCATTGATGGGAGAATTCAGAGAAATGCCCGAATTGAAAATTAATTGGCGGAAATCTAAGTTGTTTTCATTGACAGCCACTGAGGCCCCTGTGGCGGAGCTGGGGGCTCTTGCATGGGAACCTCACTGCCTAGAATACTTGGGGGTCATAATATATCATGCCCAAGCGGACATTTTTGAGGGTAACCTAGGTAAGGCCCTGAGATCCTTAAAGTCCAACATGGAGTTTTGGGGGGGCCTCCCATTATCCTTGGCGGGGAAAGTGGCCCTCCTAAAGATGGTAGCGCTGCCTAGGCTATTGTATTTCTTTACTACACTTCCAATATGGATCCCTCCGAAATGGCACACGGACTTGCACTCCGTAATGACATCCTTTCTGTGGGGTACGGGTCGCAGGCGGGTTTCCTTAGGAACAATGCAGCGCTCTATGCGGGAGGGTGGCCTGGCGGTCCCTGATTTTGAGGAATACTACTTAGCGGCTCAACTACAGTGGGTGGCGAGGTGGATAGGAGACCTCCAATCCCAGGTTCGGGAGGTAGATTCACTTACGCCAAGCCTAGAAACATTATGGAAGCTACTTTTGAGTAGGGATAGGGACACACCTGAGGATCCTGATGCGATACTAGTGGCCAGACGATGCTGGAGACGAGTCCTCCGTAAGACTTGGACCAGAAGCCCATACTCACCTGCTCTAACCATAACCATACTCCGGGGGCTCCCTCGGGGGGCCGCCTGGATGGGCCTTGAGGACTGGGAGGTGGCAGGGGTGACAAGAATAGGGGACCTGTATAATGGGGGGAACTCATGCCATTTGAGGATTTTAGGGGAGGGTTTGACTTGCCTCAGGGCATTTTTTACTACATGCGGGGATCGTAGCGGCTATTCGAGCGTACTGGAAGCTGGGAACTGCGGAGCCCCCACCACATGCAACTTGTGGTTACTTAGCCACTGGGGGAGGCAGAATTAAAGCAGTCACATGCCTATACGGAGCCCTCACTAGGGCTACAACACAACCACTGACCAAGCTGGGTAATAGCTGGACAGAAGACCTGAATGTCCTGCTAGATGGCAAATCCTGGGAGAATGTACTGATGGGAATTCCCAGATCCTCAAGAAATGCCCGCTTCCGCCTCATTAATTTTTTCATATTACACAGGGCCTACCTCACCCGGGGCGGATAAATAAGTTCTTTCAGAGGGACGATGCAAAATGTCCGAGGTACGGAGAGGTGGGGGCGGAATTGCTGCATATGATGTGGACATGCCAGGAACTGCAGAACATTTGGACAACAATAATTACAACTATAGGAGGGGTAATAGAGCGCCTGATCCCACGTACCCCCGGACATTGTCGTTTGGGGCTGTTCCCTCATAAAGTTAAGAGTTGGGTTACCAGTAGGTTTCAGGACCTAGCCGTGGTTCTAGCTAAACGAGAGATCACGCGACAATGGAAATCCCCTAGGGGGCCTGGGAGCCTCACCTGGAAGGCTGAATTAGAGAAATGGGAGGCCTGCGAGGAGAGGGTACTTCTCTGAAACGCCAGAAGAGGTATAGGAGTACTGGAGCGAGCTAGGGCCTGGGAGGCCTTGGTCAATAGTTTGAAGGATCCCGAGTTAAATCGGGGGAAATCACCCCAGTGGGAGAGACACCACAGAGAAGCCCGGAATCCCGGGCAGGGAGAGAGGAGGAAATAGGCCTCACATGAGAGGATGGGAACATACTACACCCTTGATGTGTCATGAAAGGGGCAGACTGTGGAGAGGGGGGGCGCGGGGGGATTGCCGCGAGGGCTTGAATCAACTAATTGTTTTATGATTCTGCTTGTACAGGCTGGTTGCTGGAGATCTGCAGGGAGAGGGAGGGATAAGGGGAGTTGGGCTTTAGAATAATTATAGGAAATGTGTTAGCTCCAGCTTTGGCAGGGAACATAACTGTTGCACCGATTTAAACAATGCTTGAACAGATAAGATGTAAGTGTATTGCTGGAAACGATATTGAAATGCGCCTGTTATTACAACTTAATGTGAAACCCCAATAAAATATGTTTAAACAAACTTATTAAACTATTATTTGTTGGGGAGCTTCCATCGCCTTTCTTTAGAATGGGTTTTTACCACAGAACCTTTCCATGTATTCGGAAAAACACCTTGATGGGACACAAAAGTCCATCACATGGTGATGGATTAGTATCTCGGCCTGGAGTGCCCAGGCTGCAACGATGTCTGAATCCTTGGTGCTGATTTTTGTAGTCATGGACGAACATGGCTCACACATGTGCACCACGACATAGCCGGTCCTACAGATTGTGGCCTTGTTGGTCTGGGAGAGGCACCCAAAGTGCTACCCTCATGGTGGTGAAATGCTACTGCCTTTGCCAGGAGTTAAGTAACACAAGCACGGTGATGGCAGCATACCGTGTAGTGATCAGTAGAAGTGAACAGGCCTTTTTACCAGCATCACTGGAGGGAGGTCTACAGGCTCACTCATGTAAAGTTCTGCTGCTGTGTGCTTAACTCACCTCTGGCCTACATCAAATTAGTATGTACTGCTGTGCAGTGTGCATGTGTTGTATACATCTGCTGGGTGTATGTGTGCCTGTAAATGGTACAGTACATTCTGAGTTCCACTTTGGGAGACCCAGGGCTGATTGGAGGAGCATGAGGAGGTAGAGGAATCCCCCAGACAGATTTGTGGATGGCTCTGTGAGCTGGGTGGGCCACACCCTTGAAGAAGAAGAGTCAGGCTCTTGAGTACACTACAAAAGGTGCTCTTTGATTCAGAGAGGGGTCACTGGAAAAGGGCCTAGGCACATCTCAAGAAGGAGATGGGGCTGATAAGAGAATCATAAAGGGTGGGGCGGTGGGCTAACCTTTTGATGCACATATCACTGTGGGTGAGCTCCAGTTGGGGACCTCTAGTCACTCCCATGGCCTGTGTTGTGGGGCTATCAGATTTGGAGTCGCTCCTACTGTGACAGACTACTGTCTGGACGAAGGACGGGGCAGAGGAGTGGGCACTTCACAAGGAAATAGACCTCCAACACAAACTCAGACTCTAAATCACATTTGGGGGGCGTGGCCAAGCGCCAAACATGTCGGACACCTGATCCTGTTGCTCCAGCCCGGGGAACCTTAACTCCCCCTCAATGTACAGCACCAGGGTGCTACAAATTCAAAGAGCAAATTGATCAAGGCATGTTTAATTCTTACTAAGTGAACACATGTAATGGGGGCAAGTCACAGCCATTTTGAAATTGCTGTTGGTTCAGAAATCAGTTTAAAAAAAATATATATATTAAGAGTTTTATATAGCGCGAACTAGACCCGAGACATCGGGTATTAGAGCACTTTACATGAGCACTAGTTTCGTTACAGAAGGACGCATTAATTTTTGTTAGGCACGGGGAGATTAAGTGATTTGTCCAGAATCACAGGATGTTGAGCGTCGTTACCGAGACTCGAACAGGTTCCCCAGCTTCGAAGTCAACCGCTCTAGCCGTAAGGCTACATCCTCTCCTCAGTTGTTTTGGAAGAGGACATGCATCACGAAAATATCTAATTTGCCCATAATATTTTTATACACTTTTCCACAGTAATGAGAGCCCTCTGGAATATCTATACAGTACAGCATAGGGGCATACGTTAAAGGAAAACTGTAACCCACAAAAAAACCCTTTTACCAGTTGTGGGCCCCTCACTCAGATTTATTCCTTAAAGATGAAATGCTAAATATGATAGGAGGGGCATGTTTGTTTCTGCAACTGATCTTTCCTCTGCCTATCATCAAGTAGAATTACACCCAGACAGTAAATCATTCACATCGTTTGTCACCCTTTCGGGGCGCACAGATTTTACTGGATGCCTTTCGGCTTGGCATCTGCTGCTGCGGTTTCCACAGAATGATGCAGCCGATTTTGAGAGGAGTAGAGTATGTTTTCTGGAAGATCTCTGAATTTACTGCAAAACTTATGATGAACATGACCGCACTTTTAGAAAATTTTCAGAGAGACTAAGACACGAGAGGCTCATACTCAAGAAGGACCAATGTCAAATTGGTGTAGGCTCGGTCACATTTTTCAGTCTTATTTTCTCCAAGGATGGAATTAAACCAAAGTTGAATTCATAAAGAATGCCCCTTCTCCTAGTAACAAAGATGAACTTAAATCTTTCTTGGGTATTTCGGAGTAGCACTCCGAATTTTGAGAAACTTTGCTAGTCTTACTGAACCATTAAGAAAACTTCTTTAAAAAATGAAAAAGGTTCATGATGGGAAGAATCTTGTCAACAAACATTCTTAAGACTCAAGAAGGAGATAATTGACACCCCTTTAGTTGGGAGTTTTAATGTAGAAAGATAACCATACTCACTATGGATGCTAGTACCAAGGGAATAGGGACCACCCTTAGCCAAGTGGTGGATGGTAAGGAGAGACTCATTCCATTGGACTCCCATTCATTCTCCAGTGCTGAAACCAGGTATTCAGTGGTAGAACGTGAAACATTGGGTGAGTACTGGACTATGCATCAATTTAAAATTCTTTTTGTAGGACATACCACTTGTAATAAGAACCAACCACAAACCAATAATTTCAGATTTTACACCCAGAGGTGTAGAGAAATCCAATACCAGAATATCAGGATGGTCCCAGGCCTCAAGGGTTTTAATTTTAACATGAAGCATGTCCCAAACTTAAAAAATGTAGCTGCAGACTGTTTGTCTATGTTACCATTAGCATCAGGAAAATATGGTGAAGAAACTATGGATGAATTTGTGGTAGTTACTATTCTAGATGGACTGAAACCTGAAGAGTGGGAACAGAGCAATAAGAACGATCCTACGCTGAACAAACTTAAGGAAAGGATAATGAAAATTTGCCTAGCTTAAGTGAAGGTAAGTTTCAATTCTATTAAGGACACGGAGGCGATAATTATGCTTTTCTTCTTAGCTTTAATTCTCAAAATTATAACACAGCAGCCATTAAAGCATCAAAACTACTTTTCCCATTAACACCAGAGAAACAAAAAGCCCTTCCTCAGTCTTTGTAGCAGAGTCCAAACATAGTCCTCTGTCACTGTTTGTTCTTCCTCTTTCTTCGAGCGAACCATGCTGCAAGTTTCCATCAAGCATCCCGTTTTGTTCCATCATTTCATGCAGCGTCAGTGGCCAATCCACAAACCTTTTGACTGTAAAACATCTTCATTTGAGAAACACCACCAAAATATGCAAACATTTCCCTTTGAGAGGCAATATCAATGTTACAATAGGCAGATACGACCATATTACTTTTGCTCATCATCATCACAGCCATTGGCATAATGTAAAATCAAAGTACCCAACAGGCTACGGTCGGGGACGATAGTGCCTTATACGGCTTTCTTAGTGCAATGAGGAGTTGCCTCTACCTGGGAGGTCGGACCTCGTCGGTCATTTGCTCATATGCCCTGAGACACTGTACCACACAGAGCTTTGGAAACTCTGCAAAAGCTGGATAAGAAATAGTGCGGGCTCTGGACTTGGTATGGCTACTGACTGTGAAAACAACCTCGTCGGGGGAGAACACACAGGACATTATGTCCAAAGCACGTAGGTCAGAGACTCTCCTGCAAGACACAAGGCAAAGTAGCATAGCCAACTTAGCAAAGAGTTCTTTCCAAGACAAAAATCTATTCAGTTGCCATGACAAGAAAAGGATGAGGACCTGGTTCACGTCCCAGAAAGCTGCGTAGCGCGGCTCAGGCGGAAGGGAAAGCCGAATCCCTCGAAGCAGCCGGCAAACTAAAGGGTGTTCACCCACTGGGGCCACGTCCACTGGGACATGCCCTGCCAAGATCACCGAACGGAAGGCGTTAATTGAGCGGTACGTTAGACCTTCCGCTGCAAGACTTGATAGGAAATTCAGCATCTCTACTATATCAGTGCCCACGGGATCCACGTCCCGTCGCAAACACCAACAGACCCATCTCGTCGAGGATGAAACTAACGTTTGGTAATGTTGTTGGCCCAGACTTTGGTGAGGAGGAACTCAGCATGGTGCAAAAGGCCTGGGAGCTTCCAGCTTTGCCTGCAATCCAAAACGCCATAAGCGATAATGAGCCTTCCTCCACCAGCCTGTGCGGTTGGAGGTCCGGACTCATCAGAATGTGAGGAAAGTGAGGGAGTTGGATTGGAGAATCCCATGAAAGTTCCAGAAGAACCGGTAACCACTCTTGAGACTTCCAAATGGGTGTTACCATGACCACTTCGGCCTGCTGCCTGTGAACCTGAGCCAATGCTAGAGTGATCACTGAGAAGAGAGGAAAGGCATAGCCCTTCTACCAGCTCCAATCTTGGAGAAATGCATCCATTAACTCCGCCTGAGGATCTGGCCTCCAACTGAAGAATCGCGGTAGCTGGTGGTCGACGCGAGACGTAAACAGGGTGATCAAGAAAGGATCCTATGTGTCTGAGAAAGACCTGCGGGTCCAGCTTCCACAGGCTGGAGTCTCGAAGGTGCTGCGAATGCCAGTCCGCCATCTAGTTCGCCTGGCTCGGCAGATAGTCCGTCGTGGCGGAGACCTAATACTCTAGGCAGAAAGTCCAGAACTCTTTTGCCATCTCTGCACCGCTGACACATTGTCCATCTTCGGAAGGACTGTAGACTGAATCCGGTCTTTCGTTCAACACCGAACAGCGAACGACCCCTCTAGGAGTTCCAAACAGTTTATATGTATACTCTGTTCATGTGGTGACCAGCTTCCTCCAGTGGAGACCTCCTCACACCCTGCGCCCCAGCCTGACCTGCTCCCGTCCGGGGCGGAACCGAAGATAGTTCTCCCGTTTCATACCTCCATGTGAGTGAGACACAATTCTATCTCCTCTCTGGCGTCGCTAGAGAACGCAACCAACTGCAAATACGTTAAGACCCTTTCTCAGGGGGTGTGCCTTGAGGTGCTGCAGAGCCCAACAGTGCAAGGGGCCTGGAAAGAACGCCTGGATTGAAGAGGAGAGGAGGCCCACCTGGCAGGTGATCTATCTGAGTGATGTGTAAGGTTTGGCCAATGTTTGCCGGAGCTCGTGCCTGATCTTTGCCATCTTCCGAGACGGAAGGCTCAGAGACGCCGAAGTGGAATGGATGACGAAACCCAGGAAGGTCGCTCTTTGAAAAAGGACCAGAAGAGACTTCTTCTCCTTGATAACGAAACCTAGGCTTTGCAACAAGTTTATCGCTGTCTGAAGGTACGTCACCAGTTTCCTGGGGCAGTGGGCAAGGAGGAGTATGACATCCAGGTAGACGAAGAGTCAAATCCCCTGAGCTCTGGGGAATTCTATTGCCGGCTTGAGGACCTTTGTGAAGCACCAGGTTGCTGACGACAGGCCGAAAGGAAGGGTGACGAACTTGAAAGTTTGAGAACGCCACATGAACTGCAGGAATCAGCGGTGCGGCGGAACTGCCAGGTATGCATCCTTCAGATCTAGGCGTACCATCCAGTCGGACAGAAGCAATACGTCCCTGAGGAGATAAATGCCCTCCACCTTGAAGTGGCAATAGACCAACCACTCGAAGTCGCAGAGGTTTATCACTGGGCGCCGACCCCCGTCGGACTTGTCGACTAAAAAGAGGTTGCTGAGAAAACTGTTGGGGTGCACTTCCAAAGGACAGATCACGTCCTTCTGAAGGAGGGCTTGAACCTAGACTCCTATGAACACCCAGTCGAGGGAGAAAAAATAAATGGGGCGAGGATGTGAGGCCTGACGAGGGGCACCGTAAAATTCCATGTGGAACCCTTGCACTGTTTGCAAGACCCAATTGTCTTAGGTAATGGCTGCCCACGCTGGAAGGAAGAGCGCCAGGCGGCCTCCCACCCTTAAGGGAATTGACGGAGTAACACTTAGCAGTTCCGGCATTGCAGTTTGATCCCTTGAATCCTCCACGGCGACGGAAGCAATATCCTCTTGTAGGATAGAAACTGATGAAGCGTGGATTGGTCTGGTACTGGCTGTGTCCGGAGCCTTGTCCCCTGGGACCGGCCCCAGAGAAAACACGGGTAGTAATGACACGCTTAATATTGGACTGCACCTTATCCAGCAACCTAAACGTCGCCACAAATGTTCCCAATTCTTTGACGAAGGGATTTCCGAATAACCCCCGTGAGCAGCCGCCCCGCCTCCGAGGAAGCCATATCCCCCAACTTGGGGTCTACCTTTATCAATAGAGAGTGGCACCGCTCTGTAGACAATTCGCATTCCCTAAGAACACAATCGCACGCTGGGCCCAGTTGGATAGGACATCCAGAGCGATGAGGGAGCCCGATGACTTGGCCTCTTCGGCCATATACAACATTTTTGTTATAGGGCCTATGGCATCTAGTAGTTTGTCCTGGCATGAGCACTATGACCTATCTATGCCCTTTCTGGGGTCTTTGATAAATTTGGCGACGAATGTGGCCATTTTGGCATCGATGTCAGGGGTTACGGCCACTTTCCCGTCCAGGACACTCCGTCCAATTCTACTGTGAGCCTCCTTTTCCAAGGGTTTGCACAGCCACTGCGCTACATAGCTGGCTACCTTCTCGGCTGAGACCCACTCTGCGGATCTAGGATAGACAATATCGTTAGGGTCCAGCATATCGAAGACATCATGGGGAGCGGGAGCGTAATCCGAAGCCAGGCGCCAGGGTCTATAGGAGCCCGCTTCTTCGTCTGTATCAGGGGAGTCACCATCCTGCTGGTCAGGGGTGCTAGGACAGGGCAGGGCTCAGGAAAAGGTTCTGCCGACCCGGAGGGGTCATCCTTAGGCGAGGAATTGGCCGGGAATGCATGCTTCAGGCATCTGAACACATCTTTATCCACCCCTTCTCCACACTTCCTCTTGGGGGGTGGGGACCTTCTCTGGGGGGCTACCTCTGTGGTTTTAGCTGGCGCCGCTGCCTTAATCTGGGCAAGTTTTGCGCACTCCCTAGCAATTTGTTCGAAGAGGCACTGCTCCATGGGGGCCCTAAGGTCATGGACTGCCCTATTTATCAATGTATCCATGGCCTCGTAGATGTCCTTGTCCCACTGGAGGAACGACAAAGTCGTTCTCCTCATATGTGGCCTGTGGGGACTGCAACTGAGCAGGGAGCTGCGTGCCACGTAAAATGGTATAATGCGCCTATATATATTCGAAGCCGCAGGCCTAGATGTATGGCAGCTGATGTGTCCCCTAGTACAGCAAACACGAGCCTGTATAGATTTAAATGCTGGGATGGACCCAAGGCTATGTGGGTGGCCAAATGCACACAATTTAAGGGGCGGTAGCCCAGGGGACACAAACACCCTTGGCTGCCCGGCACAGTATCCCCAATGAAGGCCTTGAAAGGCTCACAGAATATACGGACAGGGTAGGGCATCAATAAGCACAATACAGACCCCAGAGAGGCGTTCAGTAGTGTAAAGGGGCAAATAAAGACTGAGCTCTGGCCGGGCGTCACCTTGGACAGCAGGACAGGGATTGATCGCTACCAGGCTCCGGCGGCACCCGCTGCACTCCCGATATGAGGGAAACGCAGGCCGCGGAGCCAGAGCGTCACACTGATCATAGCGCCCACGAGGGGCCTCGGAATCTCATTGCGGTCGACACAGGGAAACGAGACGCATAAGGCGCGCAGAGGCATTCCTGCAACTTATGTAGGGAATAAGTAAACACTTTTAAAAAAAGGCACAAACAATGCACAATCCGGGAGAGAAAAAGAAACACGACTTAAATGGCAGCTGAGCAGCGAAGAAAGAGGGAGAACGAACAGCGACAGAGGACTATGTTGGGAATCAGCTGCAGAGACGAAGGAAGCTCGATTGTTTTGTTTCCCTGGTGTTCATGGGAAAAGTAGTTTTGATGCTTTAATGGCTGCTGTGTTATCAACTTGAGAATTAAAGCAAAGAAGGAAAGCATAATCCTCACCTCCGGCCCTGACACAGAATTCAATGTTGGCCCACGAGATGATTTGAACTTGATGTCATTGAAAAAACGTTTGGAAAGTTTGCGATGAATTTTATATACTTGATAATAATGTGTACAGTGCGGAAAGACTTGTACCTCCACATGATCTTAATGCTAAACTAATTGACTTAGGTCATGAAGGTCACCTGGGGGGCAGTTTAACTAAAAGTAAAACACAACAGCACTATTGATGGCCTCGCATGGATTCCATGACTGAATATAAAATGAGGAATTGCATAAGTTGTGCTTGCAGTGATAAGACTAAACAAGTGAGGACATCCCTAGTATCCCCTGTAGAGGTCCCTGGAATTAAGTTGCATTAGACATTATCAGGCCTATAAATTGAGTTGGGTTAGGCAGATGGTTTACATTGAGCCTAGTGGATTACAAATCTAAGTGGATGGAGATAAAAATTGGACAGGATGCTAATACCACAGGGGTTATAAATGCCCTTAGTGAAGCATTTTTGAATGAAGGGAAGTCCCACACCATAGTAACTCCCAACCGGGTGCAGTTTGCATCAAATAAAATGGTAGAATTCCTGAGTAGCATGTCTATTAAACATTTACAATCTGCTTTATATTGTCCTAAAGCGAATGGCCTAGTGTAGTGTACCATCAGAATGATCAGGAATTGCATACAACTCAATGTAAGTAGTGGCACCTACTTAAAAAAGCCCTTAACGAGATGATGTGGTCATATCTTATAACACCTCACAGTGTTACTGGCATTTCACCATTCCTTTCTCTCAATGGTAGAAATGCAGGAACTAAGCAGGCTCCACTATAGTTATGTGACAAGGGATCTATGGTTGTGGACAGGGAGTAAGTCATGGATAAGGATAAGATAACTACTGAAAGAAAACTTGAAAAAAGATACAATAGTCATGTGTCCATCCTTAAACCCATCCAAAAGTGGGAGATGTGATAAGGGTAAAGCACACTCGTACACATGAAGTTCTACATTTTCATTGCAAATTAAATATTCAAAGTAATGAGGAATGTGGTTACTTTAGAAAATGGTCAGACTTGGAACTACGATAGAATTGCGAATATCCTGAATTGCCTCAAATTTGACAAGAGTACGAATGACAGTAATTTGTACAAGGATGTGTCTAAACGAAGACGTAACATACCTGTGTGATACAGATTATATAATGACATAATTGTTTTCCTATAGGAAGATGTGTTATATTTTTCTTTTTATCGTATATCTCTTTCTCATATGTAGTTTAATCATTTCCGTTATAATGTGGTATATTACATTCCCTCTTCCCTGCTCACCAATTATTCCCTTCCCTTAGAGTTTTATTTATTTATTTTAGAGGTTTTATATAGCGCTGGCTGGACCCTGAGGTATCAGAGCGCTTTACATGACAGAGCTAGTTACGGTAAGAAACAAATTACAGCATCGTGGAATAACAAAACATCAGAGCGCTTTCCATGACTGAGATGGTGTCGTGTAGCTCCTATAGTACCCCTGCAGGACCTGCGCGTTTGGATAACATATACTGCGGGCTTGGTGTCAGACTAACTCCGTGCACCCCCACCGTATATGTTAGCCTGGTTTTGCATTAGCTAGCTCACAGTGCCACTAGTGTCTCCTCTAATAGGGGAGAGATTAGTTTCTGGCAACCTTAGAACATGACAACCCTGATTCCCTCAGAATCGTGGAAACAATGTACTACCTTTCGCTCAGTCACTCGAGCTCACTTATTCGGTTTGTCTCAGAGAGTTACACAGAATAAACAGTAGGGCGTTTCAATAAGTATTTATTGAACAGTTGTTATTCTAGTGTAAAATATATGTGCTGCGGTAACCAGCAGACAATAGCAGAGATATATGATCAGCAGTACGATAAAAGCAAAGGGATAGAACAGTTCTACCATATTGCGATAATCATGAGTACATACATGAATATAAAAGCATTATGCGAGTGCACGTACTCCTACGATGCCTACCTAGATGTACCCGAGTGTACCTAGCATATGGTCTTAGAAGCTAAAAGCCAAGAATCCTCCTAGGATTTAGTCGAACCCCCATACCTGAATAGAGAGAGTGTGGGACCCCGTCCTGGCCTCGAGTTGGACACCCCGTCCGGGTTGTGTCAGACCACTGTCAGCTTGAGCGACTGCATGCAGGAGCCTCAGCGTCTCTGGTCAGTGTGTCAGCATGGAAGTCTCGGTTCCCTCTGGTTTACCGGGGCAAGATGTGGTGTATTTATACCCTAAAGAGTCTCGGTCCTCAGTATGGTTTGTATTGGACATGAGGAAGACGTCAGGGGTGAACTTTGTACATACATCATGCTGGTGGTGTATTCTTAGAAAGCCATGCATAATTAATGAGTACAGTGTGGGCCTGTGTTTGGAAGAACCCTGCTGCATTCAAAACCACAGGATAGATAACGTTCAGCCCTCAGAGTTTGTTGTGTACTAGCTGGGACCAATGTAGGTGAAACATCATGCCTATATAAGGAATCATACTATAATAGGACATGTACAGTTGTGACCATAATTGGGCAAGTACGAATATGACCATATTAGGGTAAATATGAATACGTCCATTTTAGGGCATGTACGAACGGATCTACATTAGGGCATCTATGCGGGATATAACACCCACTCCACTTCCGAACTGGATAATAAATGACCATACTTAAAATCTGGGCAATTTAAAAACATTTTTAAAAGCAAGTAAAAACATGGTTCTAAAAAATCGTTAAAAAATGTTGGTGCTTAAAAAAAAAAAAAATGTTTAAATTCAGCTTTTTCTAGTTGCCACTTAAAAGTCAATATCGTCTCTCTATAGAAGTTGTATTACCATAAGCAGGAGAAGGCCATACTTTTCTCAAGCGAAAGTGTCAATGTAAGAAAATGTTCCAAATTTAGATCGTTTTATTTTGAAACGAGTGAAGAAGCCGAATTCTTTCCCAGGACACGATGAGCCAATTCAAGATTACGCGTCCTGGCTGCGAAGCTCAATATTATCGGTGTCAGCTGCTGTAGATGACAAATCCAACGTCTCACAGAGAACGTCAATCGCACATAGATGGAATGTAGTACTACCAACAGTCGGTGCTGCGGCAGCTTGTGCGGCAGTTGTTACCTGGGTGCCTGTGGAGGAGTCACCTAACCCAGCAGGAGCGACCGGCACCTGTGGATTCTCCAGGAATGCATTCATCAGAATTGGAAGCCGCTGGGGACAACGCAGAGCGTGGGCCTTTATGGGGTCCAGCATTGCATCCGTGTCCGGAGGCGCATCTGATGGAAAAGTTAGACAAAGATCCAACGTGCATTTTTCACCACAGAACAGGCATTGAAGCACAGGTAAGATGCAGTCTATCCAGACTGGTCTAAATGATAGAAACCAGGAGGCACTGAGTTCTCGCAGGCAAGAAATGCCTAGAAGTTGTACCATGCGTTCACGGTATTTCCGCTCCAGGAGCGTGTTCACCATTCCCTCGGGAAGTGGACCGTCCATTGCGTAGCAGCAATATTACAATCAGGATTCCTGCGATTAGGAACAGGATGAGCGGGAATCCTCCAAATACGCTTCCCAATACGGAGTGTATAAAATTTGGGATTACTCCGAGGACTGTCTGAAAGGTGCTTAACAGTCCTGACCCTATGGTCTTAAATAGGTGTACAATTCCGCTCGTATCAGACATATTGAAGATACGTCCCACCATTTCTGCGAAATGAATGGGGCAGTTTGTACGTATGAGTGCCTGTATCTCAGTCGAGGTCCTTGCAACTTGAAGTTCATAGGTTTCTCGAGGGGAGGTTAAGGGCACGGGTTGCTGTAAAAGCATGGCTTTCAATCTGCTCAGAGTATCAAACTGTATAAAAGAAACATTCAGCGAAGGCCAGAAAGGCGCCTCCCTTACTGTGTTCAGTGGCGGAAACAATACTTGCATACAGCAAGTAACCCTGGAGTTAACAGTTACTAGATATGCGACGCCCGGAAGCATCCCACAACAACCATGATCATTTAGCATTAAGTAACTCCCATTCGAGAGCAGCTGGAAAACCGGCGTGATCATGGCCGCTGGGGTCCCTGACATGTGACAAGATAAGTTCGCCACTGAACCACTGCAGGCTCCGTGTAGAGAAATATCCTGACACATGAGAGAACCGCTCAAAGCGTTCTTGCAGTTTGTACCACTCAGATACACTTCTCGATCCCCATTCCGGCATCGGTATCTATATGGTAACTCCCAAGTTTCCTTGATGTATCCCTTACCCATTTTCACATATTTGCCTGCCTGCCTTTGCTCAAGGCAATATTGAAACTGAAACGTAGTGACCGGCAGAGTGATTTGGCCATGAATTAGCCATTCTGTTGATGGTGACTCGGCTACAGTGAATGGTAACCTTTCCAGTTTCTCAATACGCAGCATTTAATATTTGGCTCCCCTTTGTGCCATTTCTGTCTGTTTATCGGTTAGATTGTATTCTGAGAACAGAGAAGTGGTGTTTATAAAACGCCATGGCACATAGCCTGCACGCAAAGATTGCAGCGTCCAGCATAACATCATAATAGAACGTAGCTGAGATTGCCCGTATTGTAACAATGCCCGATCTTGTTCTAATATGTCGATTGCCGAGGACACAATGTTGCCTAAGGAGTAAATCCTGGAGGTCAAAGTAGTTAACCCATTATCCACTACAGCCAATATTTCTCCAAGTTAATACGGTCTATTTCTCGTATTCTTGCTGCGGCCTCTTGTTGGGATATTTTCCAGTTTTCATTATAGTAGGCATAAAGGCCTGCATATATGAAACGTTTCTGACGCTGTTTCTTGGGTCCCAGTAGAAAATCTCTAAGATCCATGTCAGGTGTGAGTAAGGTCAAGTGGTGCTTTACTTCTGTCAGTATTGAGGTCTCTAGCCAATCAAGGCACAACTTCCCAACACTATAGGATGTCACTACCCCCGGGTGATGTCTCTGTACATAGCGTGGGTCTGGCCTATGGATACTAAACCCTTCGGTTGTATTCATAAATCTCTGCTGACATTTGTTTGTGTCAATGGGCCAAACCAGCCATTCTGTCCAATCAGGATCTGATCTGTTGTACTGGAAAATGGCATCTAATCCTACCCCTTGTGTAGTTGAATTCTGCCCCCCACCCTTCTGTGATGGTGTTGGAAACCCCGGAGTGTTCATTTCCTTGCCTTTGGCTAAACCAAGACAGGATGTCTGTTGCACAGTTTCATTCAGAAATAAAATCTGCTGCGGAATGATGCATGCTCTAAAAAGTGCTTCTATTCCCTGGACTTGCCAGTCCCTAGAACCCCAGACTGATTTGGATTCTATTGTGTCTTTCCATAGATCGAAACCCTGTTTAGACAACTGGTTCAGAAATGATGCAGAGTAAATATGTTTGGTGCTTGTTAACATAATTTCCTGAGCTGAATTTTTTTCCATTTTGTAATAAAATGACGTTGGGTCGGATGTGTTAAACCCTGAGAAGTATGTGAATTTCTGTGCAAATGCTTGTGAACTACCTTTTGGAGGTGTTGGGCAGTGTTCCCACTGGTGGTATTCAAATACATTTCTAGGTGTTATAGACTTGTGCAAGAAATGATCACCAAAATGTTGGTAACAGTACAATGTATCATAGTCTGAAGTACCTTCTAACATTTCATTGTTCGGAAATGCTGCAGTTTTTTCTAAATCAGACATAGCATTTACAGTTTTAGTGTCCCAATGATCAGAAAATGTACTGGAGGTAATGAAATCACTTAAAGAAATTTTAAATACATGTTTTAGCTTTAAAAGTTCAGTCGGACCTAATACATCTTAATCAACCTTGTCCCATACTATACCGTCCGGTATAGGAACTGCTGTGATGTTCACTGAAGACAAGTCTCTTGGTTCACGATGTGATGACTGGTGTGGTTTTAAAATCAAGTTGACTCTTTGGGCTGTAGAGCTTGGTTGGAGGTATCGACCATTAATAAGCATACTAAAAGTTATTATTAAACCTAGCCAGAAAATGAAAAATAAAATCCCAGTGATATACCATAGTTCTATCCAAGGTGACATCAGGTAAGTCTTTCTAAAAAAGTTCAAAAAGTCATTGAGTTTCTGTGCGAGTGATTTTTTGGCTGGCGTCGTTTCCGGCTCACTTGGATCTAGTGAAAACGTATCAAAGTTCATGAAATAGCCAGAAGCAGTTCGATCAATTGTTGGAATTGCATCGGGATTTGTTGAAATTGCTGTGTTCTCTTGTCGAGGCACATTGACGTAGATGTCTTTATTAGGTCTGATTGCAACTTGGTTGTTAAGTTGATTTTCATTTTGAAGATGAATTTCTTGTTGAAGTGGAACAAGTTCCATAGCATTGTTGCTTAGTCCATCATTCAGTACAGGTGGCTCTTCAAACATGAGGAGTCTCTCTGTTTGGACTTCTTGGATTGTAGCGAGAGGAAGGCGTCTGCTACTGTGGAGTCCACGAGGCCTACTGTTTAGTATCGGCCACATAGTGTGGTTTGATTAAGTCAATTGAGACAAATCTTTTCTCCTTTTTTCCGGCAAGAGGCGGCAGAAGTACAGTTCTTGTGCCGTGGATTGCAAGGACCGGTACAGGCTCTCTGTAGGATGGCCCAAATTCTTTTTTGTCAGCAATCTTCTCTCCGACTAGATCCCCGAGTTTTGGGATCCAGATTGGTCTTGCCGTTACTGCCTTGACTTCCTCAGTGGCAGCCTGTTTCTGGAGCACGTTACTTTGTTGTGTCCTGGATTCCTTTAGATCCTGTAAAACAGCCAAACGATCATGGATATCAAATGGTTTTTCATCCGCCACTGTGCCTTCACAATCAAGATCAGGTACCCACATTCTTGTCCCAAATAGGACCTCGTAAGGATTGACACCTCCTAGAGAGCTTCTTGGCTGATTATTGAGCACGCGCTGTACCCCATAAAGGTGATCGACCCATCTACCGCCCTTGCCTAATACCCTAGCTGTTAAAGATTGCTTTAAGTCTCGGTTTTTCCTCTCCACAACAGAATTTCCCTCGGGATGATACGGAGAGGAGTACCGCAATGCTACGCCCATTCCTTCCATGGAATCTTTGTAAGGCCGAGAGCTAAACGCCGGACCACGGTCAGAATGTAACGTGCCAACTGCGTATGTGCCGATAAAGACTCGCAAATCTTTTATAACAGTTCGAGCGTCAGCCGAGCGCTGAGGCCAAACCTTGAGGAAACTTGAGCTGGATGCGCACGAACGGACAACCTAATGCTAACAATGGTATCTGTACTGGACGTGTTGCGGTGGACCCATTCATCTGCTGGCAGATGTCGCAGTTCCAGACGTAGTCTCTTATCAACCTTCTCATCACGGGCCACCAGTAGCGTTCTTTCAACAAAGCAACAGTCTCCTTAAGTCCGTTATGTACAGAACCTGTTCCTTCGTGTGCTGCCATAATTAAGCCTAGCCTACGATCCATATTTGGTATTACTCTATCCCCCACTCCAGGAATCTGAGCATATGGAATGTTTTGTGCATCTAACTTGTAGGAGTACTGGAGTGGAAATTTTTTAGGTACTGCTGTGCTGCCTGTGCGTGAAGCATTGACAGCTACCATTATCTCGCCGTCTACCCTCGTCTTTGAACGAGTAACTGCAGCCACGGCGTCTGTGCGAACAGCCCCCTTTGTGGCTTCATCAGCCAATGAATTCCCTTCAACGTGAACGCCATCACGCTGATGACTCAGTGTATGTATCACGTGAGCCCTTGGTAGTTCGTTTCTCAACTCCACTACCTGTTCCCATAGCATTTTATGCTTTATTGTGCCACCTTTTGCATCTTTGAACCCGTTTTGTTCCCAATGATGTAGATATTCATTGTACTACTGTACACAGTAAAAGGAATCACACACAATCAGTGTGGGGAATTCGTGATCCGTATTTATAAGTGCCAGTATAAGTGCTTTGAGTTCTGCCAACTGTGCCGTGCAGTCTCCTAGAGATTGCGTTTTTGTGCAACTCGGATGGAACTTGCCATGGTGCATGCGACCTTTAACAATCGCACAAGCTGCGCTGTAAGCTTGCTTACTTCCTGTGGCTGGTATAGCAGATCCATCCGTGTAAATAATGTATTCATACGGATCGAGAGGCAAAATTTCATTTGGTAGAGGATATTCTTGTTCGTAGTGCAGGAATGCCTGTGTTTTTAAACTAGGATCAAACCTGTATTCAACATCCGTTGCAGTAAGAGAATTAGCCCATTGTATCCATCTTGGATGTAAGGCTTTAGCATTTGGAATGCTTGCTTTCGTAACAGCTTCTAAAGCTGGTACTGGGGTCACGACAATTATGCGTTTTCCCTGAGCCAGAGCTCTTTCTCTTGCTACAGCGGTCTGCACTGCTGTCAGGATTTTTTCTGTTGAAGTGAAACGCATTTCTGCGTTTGTATACAGGTGAGATTTGTATGCGATTGGTACTGTTTCACCTTCATTAAAAGTTAAATAAGTGTACCCGCATTGACCCGCTATTACTCGGATCACTAAGTTCTGTGAGTTTACGCGTGTCTGTAAATGTTTAGAAGCCATCATGTCTTCCTGTAGGGAACGCAGGATATTTGTGTGTTCCTGTGTCCATTGTTTGACTGAAAAATCAGGTTTTATTAAGTCGTAGAAAGGTTTTACCCTTTCTGCGTAATCCAAAATGTATGTTCGACCAAAATTTAGGAATCCCAGAATTGATTGCAAATTCTTTAATGATTTTGGAGGTTGGAGCAGCGCACACCTTTCTAAAAAGTTAGCTGCCAGGCTTTTTCCCTCACTTGACAGCTCGTATCCTAAAAACAGGACATTGAGGTGGGCAATTTTTGATTTTTGAAATTAAATTTATAGCCTTCAGAGGCGAATCCCATAATAATGGTGCTCACCCTGGTCAAGTGCCTCGGTAAGTCATCGTCCGTCAGAAAAATATCATCCACATAGGACAATGCTTCTTCATCCAAATTTTGGAGTAACTCCGTTACCCTTGCTGAGAACCCCGGGCTATTCTTGTACCCTTGGGGGAGTCGGCAAAATTGCCGTTGGGATCCTAACGCACTGAATGCGGTCAGATACCTGCTTTCAGGCGCTATATTTTGGCAGAAAAATCCATTTGAGATATCAAGTGTTTTGTATTTTTTCCGCACAATGTTATTCATTAATGCGGCACTGTGTGCATTTTGAACTGCAAATGTCTTTGTGCAAGTGTTTAAATGTCTGTAATCTAAAACTAGACTATATGTATTGTCAGGTTTGGTTACGGGGAACAAAGGATTGTTCATAGGTGAAGTGCAATTCTCTATCACCCCCTGGTATTCTAGTTGATCTAGAATCTCCCTGACTTGTCTTTTAGCTTCCTGCTTTATAGGATATTGCCTTTGAGCATTTGGGGAAACTTTTAACGGGATCAAGTGGTGGGTTGAATCCTCATCCCAACCAGCATGATTTTTATACAGCGCTGGAGCTAGGGCAACCGCCCACTCCTGCGCATATGCATGTTTTAGGTGAATGGGAACGAGGTCAGAAAAGGCTGGAAATATTATCGTTTCTCCCCTAGGCACTCCATGACGAATGCAGGCGGCCAGTCTTGTTCTGCTAATAGAATGTCATAACCAGATGACAGATTTTTCCAAAAGAGACCTTTAACTTTTCTGGGCTTGTCCCCCTCCATCCGGAGTGTTATCTCATGTAACTTATGTGGGACACTTACCCGAGTATCAGGTGTTTCCACTGTGATATACTCACAACTCCGCTGTCACCAGAAATTCCTTCAGGTTCTGGCGAGCTATCGTTACTTCTGCCGCACTGTCTAGCATCGTCAGAGCCCATTCCCCGTTCAGAAGCTGTGTCCTCAGAATTCTGGGCATGTCTGATCTTGAGACCTGCTACCTTCTTCTTTTTGAACTGAGGTTTTGATTTTTGTTTGTTTATCTTCTTTTTTAGGTGCGTAGTCCGCAGCGTGTTGCGTGTCTCTGAACTTTGTACGCTCCTTTGACCGTCCTTCCCTCTCGGAGTTTCGTGATGAACCCTGAAAGGAACGAGAGGAACGAGTATCAGTATCCTGATACCCGTCAGGTTTTTTAATATTATCCCTATTCCTGAGGGTATACCTCTTTTCAGAGAGCTCCTGTTGAGGAGACCTACCGCTGGACTGAGATCTGGTGTCTTTAGGCTTTTGTTGTTTTTTATTTCCCCACTTCTTTTTAGAAGAAATAGGTGTCTGCTTTGTAGTGTCCTTTTCAGGTCTGCCCACCAGTTGTGGTTTTAATGCTTTTCCACACAAACTGTCTCTGCCTAGTTCTGCATATGCAGTGTAGGAGAGTAGGATCTGCTTCACATGGGTACCCCCACTTTTTGCTGATGCTTCACTGTTTTTCGACATTAGTCTGGCTGGGGCCCTGCTAATCAGAACCCCAGCCTAGCTGCTTCCTCTCTAAAATGGTTTCCATGTGCCTTAGGCACATCACTGATTGGGATCTGGAGTGCCCTTATAAGTCCCTAGTATATGGTATACTATGTACCAAGGGCATAGGTACCTCAGAGGACCTGCCAGGGGCTGCAGCATGTATTATGCCACCCCTGGAAGGCCATCCAAACTGACACCACAGGTCTGCTACTGCAGCCTGGGTAAGGTGGTGCATGCACTCCTTACTGTGATATAGGTTACCTATATCACGAAATACATACACACATATAAACCTATAAGTCACTCCTAAGGCAGGCCTTATCAATCCTAAAGGCAGAGTGCGTGGTTCCTATGTGAGAGGGTGCCCCTGCATGAGCAGGGCCCCTCTGCAGCGTTCGGAGACCATCTCTGATGCTGTTTGTAGTGCAGCCTGACCATATACTCTTAAGCGCATTATATCCTCGCGGTAAAATGCTAACTTTGGAATGGCTGCACCTAAACATGTCGTGTTTGGTGTCAAACATCTTGGAATACTGCCCCCCCCGCCAATACTGGCGGCGGGGGTAGCATTCCACCCTTCTAGAGGGAAAGACATGTTAACTCTGACTAGTCCGGTAACTTCTTTCCAGAGCCCTGGCATCACAAAATGGATGCTGCTGCCACAGACACGAGTCTGGCCTCCTGCTACTGGACGAAACTCCGGCAGGGGAGGCCTGGACAATAGGTTTCCTGTCCCAGGGAGGTGTAACCACCTCCCCAGACAGGATAATGTGTATTGGGGCTGGGCGGGAGCACTTTCGGGTGCTTTGAAGTCCTGCACTGGGGGCACATTTGGTGTCCCTGTGCATACCCCAGTTCAAACCGGATCAGGGGCTTGCAGCCCCTGCTTTGGCGCGAACTGGACAAAGGGAAAGGGGTGTAGCCACCCCTCTGCCCTGACCCACCCATAGGTGGGGCCACAGAGTTGTCCAACCCCTATTTTTAGAATAAAGGTAGGAACCCAGTCCTTAGGACTTTAGATTATACCTGGACGAAACTCTGAAACTGAATCCTGGACCTTCGACGCTCTACGACAAGATTAGAGGACTGAAGAATCTCCCTTGGGGTCAAGGAGTGACTCCCCTGCTTGGCAGGCACCAAAGAAGCATCTGTCCGGTTCGCATTTCTGAAGCTCCCGTCGGACGCCGAAGTCATCGCATCACCAGAGGTGGCTTCTCAGACTTCCCGAGGCTACCCTGAGTCCCCAGCAAAGCTGAGGCCCGTGGCTATCGTGGGTGACTTGAGACCGTGACCCCTGGACACCGAGCACATTTGCAAGTGCATCATCTTCTGGGTCTCCCAAGAAGTCGTGCTTTGGGCTCCGAGTAGCCCTAGCCTCCAGCACCACCTGCACCGAAGATCACTGGCCCCCACTCCACGAGTGTCCTGTAAGCCAGATCCACGTGCGGCGTCACAAGGCTCCTTCGCGGTCGCTAGCCCGTTGGCTAGTAGCCCTTAACGAAGGCCAATCCTTTTCTTACTTGGCATCCTGGTTGCTCCAGGCCTGCCCTCACTTACCCTCGCTGGGTGAGTTCCACAGACCTTGCTGGTCTGCACCATCGACGATCTACATCTTCACCGAGACTTGCCGTTGCCAAGGCTTGTTGGGTCCAATCCGGTCGCCGACACCTCAGCATTCGACAGACATCGTGTACCAGCCCGAATCCTGCTCCTGGTCGCCGACAACGCCTCCCGGACCTCGTGGCTGAAGAGTCAAGACGACCGTCAACGCACCTGAAGCACTTGACATCGGTGGGCATCTGTCCATCGCCTTCCTGGTCACTGGCTAGTGACCCAGACTCTGTCCCCTCTGCTTTCAGGTTCTTCAGAACTCCGATCCACCCGGACACTTTTCTCTTGGCCGCCAGCAGCACTTTGCAGCAGATCGCCATTCGAATCGACGACGAAACCCGACCCCGAAAGGCACCTATGCACCCGGCTTCCCTGGGTGAGGTAACACGAGTACTCCGGTGCTCCCGTGGGTAGAGACTCTTCAAAGTCCTAGATCTCAAAGGGTTTTGTCCTAGTCCTCTTTTAAGTGTCCCTTTCCTCTATTTTCCCGATCCCGACTTTCTCCATAGAAGTTAACGGCGTATCGCGGTTGTGTATTTACACTGCACGCGTCTCCCGTGGGTCCCCTGTGTCACTACCTTGGGTGGTTCCTTGTGGTCCAAGCACTTCTAGAGGCTCTAGGCCTAGTGTCTAGTTCAGTCGTGGTTCGCATACCACTTTATTGGTATATGGTTTGGTACGCCCCTAGGGCCCAAACGTGTATTTGTGCTATTACTGTGAATTAATAACTTCTAACTTATGTACTTCGAACTCTAGCCTCATAAAGAGACTAGAGGGGTGTGTTTAGTAATAAATACATATATTTTGAATATATACCTGGTGTGGTGCTCTTTCATTTGGTCACTCAAGAGATTATAGACTGGTAAAACAAGCTGCTTTACATTCCTTCAAGACTTAGCCTGAAGGCTGCTCTCCATAGCTACCACTAGGATAGCTTTCAATAAAGGTTGTCTTTAACCTATCTCCAATAAGGGGTTGTTTGGACTGGTGCAAGGTGCCCACTATAATTAGTGGACAGCATATACCAGGCCAACTTCTCACATGCAGTTTCAATTATTTTGGGTAGTTCGTGTTGTTGGTCGTCTGGACTGAACTCTCTTAGGCGTTGGCGGATCGCCACTGAAGCTGCTTCCCCCTTAATGTTAGCAAGTATTATGGCTGAGACCGGTTTAAAGTTGTTTAGCAACTTCATCCCTAAGTTAAGGGCAGGCTCTGCTCCGTACTCATTTTGTATCCGTTTTAATACTTCAGGTACTACTGCTATTGACGGGATACCATGTGTTCTGGTATATATGGCAGCAAAGACTGAACCCCAAGAGGTGCAGTCCTCTGCTTGTGGTGTGAGACCCATGGGCAAGCAGATTGTTAGGATTCTGTGTTTATCACTGGTTGTAGTATTCGGGAATACTGCCTCAAGCCAAGTTATTTTCTGAGCTATCCAGAATGGGATTTGTTCGCGTTTTGCTGGCATTTTGCCCATTATCGCGTGTAATGTTTGTGGAGTTATTTTATTAACTGTGCCTTGGACTGGAGTGTCTTGTGCTGCAGCTGGTGCAGGCTGAACTGTTAAAGTCCTCATCACAAATTGTGTGAGGTTTCTGTAGATTTTAATTAAATCTCTGTGTTGTACGAGTAAGTCTGGCTGTGGCATTGTGCCAATGTCAGGATGCGGTGTGTATGCCGCTAATATGGGCCATGTGGCTCCTGCTCCTCCGAGCAGGCCTAATCTTGCTCTTCCTCGTACGTGGGGTAGGGCGCCTTTAAACCAGTAATTATGCTCCTGGTAAGGGAGCGGGACCTCTAACTCCTCAAAAGGAGTATAGTCTGCTGGTGTTTCACCTTCTAGGTAGTAGTGAAATACATTTGTAATTGCATTTACTGCTGGGAGTGTAACCCAAGAATAGAACACCTCTGTTTTATTGGATTTGTGTGCCTCAATCACGAAAAATTACTGTACCACCCCTGGCTCTTAAGCCATGTTCTAGAAGTTTTATGGTGACTGCCCTTCTGAAATTTGGTGCAATTTGTATTGCTTCTTCAGGGTTTTCTACTAAACCAAAGAGGTTTGTTGTAACTCTCCCTGTTGCGCTTGTTTCGTCCACCATTTTTAATTGGAAGAAGGGAGATTAAAGAGTTCTTAAGATAAGGTGTAAGTGCACAATTGTAGGAACTAAATATCCTTCAAGCTTGAGTAACCAACAGCCAATAAATTGTATTCTCGTACTTCTCAGCTGCGGCGGATTTAGTGCCCACCCACTCCAGACGTCTCTGGGGTTTTGTGAGTAGGTTCTCTGAGAATAGCACGACGGAACTACTCAGATTCTACTGTCAAATAAGTACCAAACCAACGTTGGCGGCGCCATGTCGTGTAGCTCCTATAGTACCCCTGCAGGACCTGTGCTTTTGGATAACATACTGCGGGCTTGGTGGCAGACTAACTCCGTGCACCCCCACCGTATATGTTAGCCTGGTTTTGCATTAGCTAGCTCGCAGTGCCACTAGTGTCTCCTCTTATCGGGGAGAGATTAGTTTCTGGCAACCTTAGAACATGACAACCCAGATTCCCTCAGAATCGTGGAAACAATGTACTACCTTTCGATTAGTCACTCGTGCTCACTTATTCGGTTTGTCTCAGTTACACAGAATATACAGTCGGGCGTTTCAATAAGTATTTATTGAACAGTTGTTATTCTAGTGTAAAATATATGTGCTGCGGTAACCAGCAGACAATAGCAGAGATATATGATCAGCAGTACGATAAAAGCAAAGGGATAGAACAGTTCTACCATATTGCGATAATCATGAGTACATACATGAATATAAAAGCATTATGCAAGTGCGCGTACTCCTACGATGCCTACCTAGATGTACCCGAGTGTACCTAGCATATGTGTGTAGGTCTTAGAAGCTAAAAGCCAAGAATCCTCCTAGGATTTAGTCAAACCCCCATACCTGAATAGAGAGCGTGTGAGACCCCGTCCTGGCCTCGAGTTGGACACCCCGTCCGGGTTGTGTCAGACCACTGTCAGCTTGAGCGACTGCATGCAGGAGCCTCAGCGTCTCTGGTCAGTGTGCAGGATGGAAGTCTCGGTTCCCTCTGGTTTACCGGGGCAAGATGTGGTGTATTTATACCCTAAAGAGTCTCGGTCCTCAGTATGGTTTGTATTGGACATGAGGAAGACGTCAGGGGTGAACTTTGTACATACATTATGCTGGTGGTGTATTCTTAGAAAGCCATGCATAATTAATGAGTACAGTGTGGGCCTGTGTTTGGAAGAACCCTGCTGCATTCAAAACCACAGGATAGATAACGTTCAGCCCTCAGAGTTCGTTGTGTACTAGCTGGGACCAATGTAGGTGAAAGATCATGCCTATATAAGGAATCATACTATAATAGGACATGTACAGTTGTGACCATAATTGGGCAAGTACGAATATGACCGTATTAGGGTAAATATGAATACGTCCATTTTAGGGCATGTACGAACGGATCTACATTAGGGCATCTATGCGGGATATAACAATGGTTACGGTAAAACAAAATTAGAACATCATGGAATGACAGCAGGTAAAAACAGAGAAAACGGCTTGAGATAATAAATATCATGTAAACAGATAGTCAGAGTAAACAGTTATATACATATAAGACATGGAAGATCGAGTTTAAGGCGCAGGTAGAGACCCCCAATATTTATTGAGGTGCATTTTGAGGTCTTTTTTAAAGCTGGTGTAGGAGGGGGTTGCATCGTAGGTCTTTGGGGAGGGCATTCCAGATGTACGGGGCATTTCCGGAGAAGGAGCGGGATTGTGTGGATTTCTTTTTTAGCAGGGGTGGGACAAGGAGGAGAGCATTAGTGCTTCTTAGAGGTCGTGTGCTGCCCGCTTTGCAGAGTTTATTGGCGAGGTATGGTGGTGCATTTTGATGGAGGACTGTGTGTGATGCATGCGTTTTTGTAGGCGGATCGGCCTTCGATGGGGAGCCATTTAAGAGTTTTGAGGGATGGGGAAATGTGGTCGAACCGTTTGCAGTCAGTGATGAGCCTGGCTGCAAGGTTGAGTACAGATTTGAGTGGAGCTAGGTGGACCTTGGGGATTCCGGTGAGGATGGCATTGCCGTAATCAATTCGCGAAAGGACCAGGGTTTGAACTACTAATTTAAAATCTTCAGTTGGGAGAAAGGGTTTGATTTTCGTGAGATGACGGAGAGTGAAGAGGGCTCCTTTAGCCAAATGTTTTATGTGGACATTGAGGTTAAGACAATTATCGATGGAGATACCAAGAGATTGTACTGAGTTGGACAAGGAGAGCGAGCAGTTGAGGGCATTGAGGTCAGAGATCCAGGTTTGAATGGGGAGAGGGTTGTTTTTAGAGGAGTAGAGAATGATTTCAGTTTTATTGGGGTTGAGTTTGAGATGGTTAAAGTGGAACCAGGATTGGATTTTAGTGAGGGTGTTATTAAGGTGTATGATGTCAGCGTGGGTTTTGATCTTATAGTAGAGTTGGGTGTCATCGGCATAAAGGTGGTAGTTGATACCATCTTGTTTTAGAATGAGGGTGAGGGGTTCCATAAAGAGGTTAAAGAGAGAGTGTGAGAGAATAGATCTCTGGGGGACTCCTAGGGAGACCGGAGTGGGGTTAGATAGACAGTCTTGTATTTTGATTTGCTGGGTTCGATGTTGTAGATAGGAGACGAACCATTTGGGGGTACTACCATTGAGGCCGAAACGATCTTTGAGCACATTAAGTAGGGCAGAGTGGTTAAAGTGTCAAAAGCTGCAGAGAGATCAAGGAGGATAAGAAGACAGGTCTCACCATTATCAAGGGAGTGGTGGATGTCATCAACAATGTTTACTATGGCAGTTTCAGTGCTGCAGCCTTTTCTGAAGCCTGATTGTAAGGGGTCCAGAAGGTTGAATTTTTCGATGCGTTTGTTTAATTGGAGCAAGACACATTTTTCGAGGGCTTTAGAAAGAAGGGGGAGGTTAGTGATGGGGCGGAGATTGTTTAAGTCATTAGGATCGGCATTAGCGTTTTTAATAATGGGGGATATTTGACCAAGTTGAAGGGAGATAGGGACAATTCCAGTAGCAAGGGAGGTGTTGATGATTGTGGTCCAGGATGGGGAAATGATGTGCTTTAGGTCTTGGACAAGGTTAGAAGGGAAGAGGTCTTTGGCATGGGAGGACGGTTTTAGTTTAGCAAGGATGCTGTGGACTTCGTGCTCAGTTACAGGGAGGAAATTATGCCAGCAGGCATTATTTTTTGGTCGTGAGTTTGGGTGGTTGGGTACGAGAGGAGTAGTGGTGGGAAGGTGTGGAGGGTAGTTTAGGGAGGGAGTAGTAATGTGTGAGGAGGGGTTAGGGTGAGGTGAAGTAGCGGGTGAGTATGAGGGGGGGACCAGGGGGTGTGGGGAGTGTGGTGTGGGATTTAGAGGTGATGCCAGGAGTAAGTAGGGGGTTGGTTGGGATCTGAGTGGAGAGGAAGGATTGATCAATTTTGGCGATTTTTTCTGAGAAAAAGAGGGCAATTTCTTCACATCTAGCGGTTGAGGCCGTCGGGTTAGGCGGAGCTGAGGAGGTTTGCTGCCAGATAATGTTGAACAGTTCTCTAGGTCTGTTTTTGGCCCGAACGAGTTGTGTACGGAAGAAGGATGCCTTTTCATTAAAAATGTGTTTTTTGTATGTAAATCTAGCTGATCTGAGGAGTGTCAGGTTTGAGTGGGAGGGATGCTGTCTCCAAGTTCTTTCCATCAGTCTTAATGAGCGTCTTTCGTTGTTAAGTTCCAAGTTAAACCATGATTTGGAAGGGATGTTTCTTAGAGGTTTAAGTTTAGGAGGGGCCAATTGGTCTAGGACATCCGTGACAGCTTTATTAAAGTGGTCAGTAAGCTCATTTGCGTTTTGTGAGAGAGGAGTGAGGAGCAGTTGAGCATGGAGTTTGGACTCAAGTTCATCAGGAGGGATAAGTTTTAGATTTCTGGTCCATTTCATAGGTTTAATTTGTTTGGTGGGGAGGGGAGGGGGGCGTGATAGCAATGGAGAACAGTATGAGGTGGTGGTCGGACCAGTCAATGGGGATGATGTTGGTCAGGAAGGCCAAGTCATTGTTGGTAATGATGGCGTCCAGGATGGCTCCTTTGGTGTGGGTGGGGGACTGACATAGTTGTTTGAGGTCATTGATCTCGAGAAGGTTGGTGAAGAGGGTGGTAGTGGGATCGTTGGTGTCATTCAAGTGGAGGTTGAGGTCTCCAAGGAAGAGATTTTTTGAGTTGGATATTGAGGATTGTGTCATCAAGTCAGAAAGATCATCAATAAAGGGGTGTGGATCCCCAGGGGGGTGGTAGATAGTGTGCAACCGAATAGGGTGGGTACCTTGAACATTAAGTTCAGCTTCAAGGTATTCGAAGGTGACAGGACGTGGCTACGGCGCGTTGCGAGATGGCTGCCTGGTGAAGGAGCTCCGCAGGCCAGGCCCCAACATCCTACAAATACCATCCTTAAAACTTACCAGATCTTGCTGAACCCGAGCGCATCATCGGCCGGACTCATCTGGAGCACTCGGCTGCGAGCTGGGGGCTCGATCGTTGCAGAACACGGAGTTGGCGAGAGGAGGCTTAGCGCGGCAGGGCCGGAGGGAAAATGGCCGCCACACCATACGCTGAAGCTGAGTGAGCTATGCCTGCTCCAGGGGGCTATTGACACTGCTGCGCCGCTGATCGCACGCCCGGTGCCTGGCTCAGCGGGGTGGGACAGCGGAGGCGGGAGGTGTGCCCACGATTGGCCTGGCGGAGACAGACTGAGCGGACTGCTGAATTGCCCGGCTGGACATCGGGAGACGGAGGGCGGTCTCTGCGACGCATAGCTGCCGCCCCGTGGTGCCTCCTTACGCTGACGCCTGCTGTGGAGGGCCGTGTGGTTGCGCAGAGAGAGCGGCGGTGCCTGTTGATACGGCGGCTGGCCCCCGGCGCACATCGGACACGAGGTGAGAGTGGCGGGCCGGTTTTGGGGCTGGAACTGGGCTAACTTGGGTGGCACGGCCTAGGTCTCGCCTGGCCTTTCTGCCTTGTGGGGCCCGGAGCTAGCGGCACGGGTTGGCTGGTCCCGGCCGGGATCCTGGGCTTCACCGGCTCCCTTCATCAAGAGGGCTTTCCACTGTGCCGTCCGGTGCCGGGGGTGGGACACCTGAGGTGGGCTGCGAGCAGTGCCTGGCTTCCCCTCCGCAGCGGCAGCGAGGGGTCGTTGTGGTGGTGTGCGTGCCCGCCGGGTCTCCAGTCCCTAGTGCTGCGGCTAGGTGGGGTTCCTCTGCGGCATCAGCTTGGGCTGTCGAGGGCTGCCTAACTGTCCATACCGTTCACACTGCTGGCCGGGCTATCCGTGGCGGGGTGTGCGGGTGCGGGCCGGCCGCCACGGGCCATCTGACATTGAAGGGACACCTGCTGAGAGACTTTGGGGGCCGGTCCGGAGTCACCGCTGCCTCCTATGGTTGTGCTTCCTACTGTTGCGCCACGGGGGCAGGCCCCTGTTCTTCTATGTGCTGGTGGTGAGGAGTGCTGGGGACAAGCGCAAATATATAACTTTGGCTGCTGCGCCGATAGCTACAGCGGCGAAAAAGAAGGGGCCCTATCTCGGCTAGGGTGCCGTTGATTCTACCTTGCATTCCAGAACCCACTGACCAGAGCTGTGATCGGGCCTGTGCGTGACGACGTGGGTCGACATAACGGGACATAGTGCACGGGCGTGCTGGACCAGCTTTGTCGTGACTAACTCAAGACCATGGGCAAGGCGGACCCCAAACAGCCCAAGATACCATTCGAAAGCAAGCGCCACACTCGCACAATGGAATCGTCGTCGGAGCTGGGTGCTACTCAGGGTACAACTGACAGTGCAGATAATCCTGAGGAGGACATGAAGACTATCTTGCTAGAAGTACGATCTGGTCTTAAAACTATCGACAGTAAGATTGATGCCCTTGCGTCCAGTCTCGACACAGTAAAGAAGAAAGTGGACGTCCATGAAACTCGGCTTGATGTTTTGGAGAATAGACTGTCCGATACCCAAGATTCTCAGTCGGAATCCAGGACGCAGATCCTCAGTATGGAGAAGGTGCTGGAGGTAATAAGGGCGAAAAATGAAGATTTGGAGGCATGTTCCCGACGGAACAACCTCAGAATAATTGGCCTTCCGAAGTCGACAGCCATTTCAAAGATGGAGCCCTTAATTGAAAACTTGCTGCGGGAGCTGTTTGGTCCGGTACTCTCCCCGGTCATGGTCGTGGAGAGGGCTCATCGATCGCTCGGGCCCCGACCGGTGCCGGGTGCCCCCCCGCGCCCGATCATTGCACGCCTCCTCAACTATGCGGACAGAGATGCTGTTCTCCATGAGGCGAGGGCTAAGAGCCCCATTACTCATCTGGGCAACAACTTGTCCTTCTTTCCGGATTACACCCCAACAGTACAGGCTGCACGTAGGTAATTCATGCCAGTGAAAAAACTTCTGCAATCTGAACTCTGTTCCCTATGCAATGTTGTACCCTGCCAAACTGAAGATCACTCGTGATGGACAAGCAAATTTTTTCACAGACTCCAAATCAGCTATGAAGTTCACGAAGCATATATGTCCACGCAAAACTCCTCAGGTCGCTTCGACAAGTTCAACGATGGCACCGACTCTCAGTGATGCTGACTGAAAGCAAATAGTGTTGATGAGTTCTATTGTTGTTTATTCACATAACTGCACACATGGACACAATAGACTAAATTACTGTATGAGGGCCTGTAGCTCAATTGCGTTGATGTGATATCAGAAACATGCCGTTAGTACAGTATAATTATGTTCTGGCTCGGCCTATAGCACAGTTAATTTTTCAAAACCAGAGGATCTGGATTGGGTTTTGATATAGTAGCCTGGCCACCCTGCCGCTTGGTAGGTGTTTGTCGTCGTTCCTCCCCCCCAGAGGGTGATCCCCCATTTGGTTGATATCTCACAGTGGGTTTCGGGTAACTATTGGGAGGGTGGGGGGGTTGTATTCTCGACCTAATTGGGAGGTTGTAGTGGGAGGGGGGTGGGCAGAAGGGAGCACTAAGCTTGCCGTTAACAACTGTTTAGTTGTAATATCTCAGAGGATTGTTAGCTGCGATTGTATTGACACCAGGATTGGGGATTGCATTTTCCATACAAGGCACCACGATAGCCAGTTGCTGGACTCATATGTGACAAACAGTGTTAGTGAGGCCCATGGGTGAACGCTACAGATATCTCACATGGAACATTAGAGGGCTGAACACCCCAAAAAAATTCGCCAAGTCTTTGCATATTTGAACCGACATGGCACTCAGATTGCCTTTTTGCAAGAAACGCACCTGACCAAGGCTACAGAAGCGAAAATTGCAATTAAATGGGCATGATTCAGGCTGGCGTCCTCATACTCCTATGCACGGGGGGGTTTTAATATTGATAAAGAAGGGAATCCCGTTCACACCGCTCAGGACTCACATGGATAGTGAGGGTCGTTGTGCTATGGTGCAGGGTAAACTAGGGAACACATTGATCACTCTCATAAATACATATGGGCCTATAGCAGATGAGCCAGAGGTGTTTCAGCGAATGTATGGCATACTGAGAGAGTGGCCCGAGACTGCCATTGTGTGGGGGGGGGGGAGGGGGGGAGACCTTAATACATATTTGGATCCCGCTGTGGACAAATCTAACCCGCAAAGTGTTCGCACACCTAAAGTGGCTCAAAGCATTAATAATGCACTGTTGGAGTTTGGGCTGGTGGACGTCTGGAGGCTTCGCAATGGCACAGCGAGGGAGGGAACGCACGCCACACCGGCGCATAATAGCTGGTCTAGGTTAGATTATTGGCTCCTGAGTGAGGGTGCTACCGCGTGGGTGTCTGCTGTAACTACATATCCACGCACTCTCTCCGATCACAATCCAGTGCAGCTGGATCTCCATATTCCCAGTGTCGTCCATCGCCCTTTCACATGGCGTTTCTGTTCTGAGGCTTTGCTTGACCCAATTTATAATGACACCATTCGTAAGGCAATAGAACACTACTTTGAGGCTAATAAAGGTACGGTGGATAGTCCTGCCACGCTGTGGGAGGCATTTAAGGTGACGATCCGGGGAGTTTGCATTAGTACCACAGCCGGCATACTGAAAGATCTCAGAACCCAACTCACCCAGATAGAGACCACACTAAAAACCCTAGAAAGTGCATTCATGACCAACCCCTCCCCAGACATGCTTTCCCGTATTCATGAGTTAGTTTTGGAATATGACACAGTGGCAGAAACGGAAATTCGCTATATTTCACGTAGGCACGTTGCCAGGAAATATGGAGAGGGTGGTAGGCCTGGACGTAATCTAGCTGCAAAACTCAAAACTCGTGCGGAACACCATCATATCGACAAAATAACTGACTCTCAGGGTGGGGAACACTACAATCCTCTGGAGATAGTTGAACAGTTCAGAGGCTATTATGCTAATATCTATGCCTCTCAGGGCGACTCCACAACCCGCCGTGGAGGGGTATCTGGATGACATTGCCTGCGCATGGTTGGCGGACAATCATAGGGAATACCCGAGTCAACCAATAGATGAAACGGACATAAAAGCAGCAATCTGCGCCCTACCGAATTCAAAAGCACCAGGGCCAGACGGTCTAACCATGGAATTTTATAAAGCGTATACAGATCTTCTAACGCCATACTTACTGGAGATGTATGCAGAAGCGCATGAGGCTGGTGTTCTGCCTCCATCCCTTCGTCAGGCTTCAATTGTCACCCTTCTAAAAAAGGATAAACCCTCTGACGTTTGTGATTCATATCGGCCCTTGTCTTTGATTAACATTGACGCTAAAATACTCGCCAAAATCCTAGCCACTAAATTACAGCCACTGATGCAGTGTTTGGTCCTGCCGGACCAATCGGGCTTTATACCAGAGCGATCCACGTCTCACAATTTAAGGACCATTTTCACAATGATGCATGTTCTTGACCCTAAACTGCACGCTGCAGCCGTTATGCTTGACGCGGCTAAAGCGTTTGACTCCATAGAATGGAACTACATGTTTCACATCTTACAGCGTATGGGGTTTCCCCTACTTTTCTTGGGATGGGTGAAGATACTTTACGCTGACCCGTCGGCAAGGGTCCGGGTGGGAGGTCTAACGTCTGAGCCATTCTCTATCAAGCGGGGTACCCGTCAGGGTTGCCCGCTATCACCACTGTTGTTCGCTATAGCAATAGAGCCCCTGGCATGTGTGATACGCCAAAGACACAGAGACACGGCTCTAAATTTTAATCACCGGCCAGTTGGAATATCTCTCTATGCCGACGACATGGTGCTTTTTATCAGAGAACCTGCTCGATATTTGGCGCAGGTGTTAAGAGAATACATCAGATTCGGACTGATTTCAGGTCTCGCAATTAACTGGGATAAGTCCATTATCATTCCTCTGACGGCGGCCACCCCTCCCCCACCTATGGACTACCCGATAGTTTGGACTGCAGAACCGGTCAAATATTTAGGGGTCTGGATTCATCGAGATCCCGACGTCGTTATAAGGGAAAATTATGGGCGAGCAAGTGTCTCTCTGGAACAACAAATTGATAAATGGATAGCATTGCCGATGTCCCTAGCAGACCGCATTGCGATTATAAAAATGGTGGTACTGCCGCGTTTTCTGCATCTCTTTTCTAACATTCCAATAAAACTATCACAGGGGTTCTTTAAGACTCTGCGAACGTCATTGCTTCGCTTGGTCTGGGGAGGTAAACAGGCGCGGGTGGGGTGGAATACTCTTACATTGGACTATGCCAGAGGGGGATTCAGTGCACCGGACCCTTATATCTATTATTTAAGTGCTCAAGCACAGTATGCATATTTCTGGTTTAACCCGCACGCCTTTACTCCACATGTGGCGGTCGAAGACGGCGACGCTTCTCCGACCCCCCTGCACAGTCTCATTACTCACACGCGCCGGGGTACCCTTAAAACGGAAATAAACACAATAGACGCTACAGTGGCAGCTTGGCAATCTATAGGACGACTTGCCAATAAACTACCCATATATGCCCCAGCGATGCCCCTGGCGCATCATGCGGCATTATCGGTGACGCAGGAGGCTGGTCCGATGCGGCTGCTTAGGGACGCAGGTATAAATACCATGCAAGACCTTTACCCAGATGGTGCTTTCCTTACCCCTGAAGCTCTGGGGTATGTTGTTCACCCTACACTGCTTTTTCAGTTCACTGTTCATTGAGGCATGCTATTAAATCACATTACGATACTTACCCGGCCGAACCTCCGGCGCTCCAATCCCTACAGTTATTATTGACTACTCCTACATGTAGAAAATTAATAACTAAGTTATACAGGGCAATACGAGCTGAGACGCTCAGCGGATCAGATAGGAGCCTTGCACGTTGGAATGACACGTTGACACCCCCTATGACGCTGGCGGAATGGGAACATGTCTGCAATCTCACAGGCAAGCTCACACCTAACGGAAACCTCCGCATAATACATTTTAAATATCTGCATCAGACGTATCACACGCCCCTTCGTCTACATGGCTATGGTTTACAGGATTCTAGTAGATGTAGGAGATGTGGTCAATTGGAAGCTGATTTTATACATCTTGCTTGGGACTGTGGGAGAGTGGCAGGTTACTGGAGGCAGGTGGTGCAAATTATACAAGAAATGTCTGGAACAAACTTACAATGTACACCGTTGGTATGCCTCCTATGTTATGTTCCTCATGTGAAAGGGGTCATGGGTAAATATATACGTATTGCATTGTTGATGGCCAAACGTAGAGTCGCCATTATGTGGGGAGGAGCACAATCACCGAAGGTGGCACACTGGCTCACAGACATGGTATACTGCAAAGAAAACTTGGAGTTATATGCGGAGGAACTGCCCACGTCTTCCAAACCCAAAGACATTTGGGAGCCATTGCGACATTATTTTCAGCAGCAGGCCATGGCGGGTTCGCCAACAGGAGCAGAGTAACTGATGTCTATGGAAGAGAGTTGGCACTAAGACTGTGAACTGATATCGCTGATCTGCTGTGTAATGTTTTTCCCCCTATGGTGTTGAGCAAGCGTAGCTTGTTTCTGGTTGGTTCAATACGGTAGCTGCCCTGCGTGGTAGCATTGCTGATTATTTTTGAAACGCAATAAACAGAGTTAAAAAAAAAAAAAGGTATTCGAAGGTGGAGTGGCCAGAGTTGTTAACAAGGGAGAGCTGAAGTTAATTTTTGAAGATTATGGCCAAGCCACCCCCTATTCTGTCGGGTCTGTCTTTTCTGAGGATAGAGTATCCAGGGGGGGAGAGTAGATCAAGAATGCTCGTTGAGTGGTCATGGAGCCAAGTTTCCGTGAGGAACGCAATGTCAATGGATTCGCTAAGGATAGATTCGGAGATTTCAGTGGTGTGTCGGACGGCAGATCGATAGTTAACAAGCATGCAGGCGAGTGGTTTGGGGTTGTTTTGGGGGGGGCACGAGTGGATGGTGGTGAGTTGTGGAGGGGGTCTGGGGGAGGCGGGAGAGGAGGGAATTCTGTTGGTCTCTAGAATGACAGGGATGTTGGAGTAGGGGGGAGGCGGAATGTTGATTAAAGTACTAGGATGGTAAGAGTTGCATAGGTCGGAAAGGTCGGATGGGGAGAGGTGGTTCGAGGTGCGGCGAGGCCTAGACATACGGTTGTGGTGGGGGGGAGTATTCCAATGATGATGATTGTAGTTGGCGGGGTTTTTACGGTTAGGGTGGGGGGAATTTGTACGAGTGAGTCGGGTTCCGGAGCTGAGGTATTTAACATCTTCTCTAAGTCGAGAGAGTTCATTCGTCAGTAAAGAGAGATTGCGTTCAATGTTGTGTAGGGTCAGGGTTATAGGGGAGAGGGGGATCTCTGAAGTGGAGGATGAGGGTGAAAGGGAATGGACAGTGTATGTTGCAGACAGGGGGCAATTGTGTGTAGTTTGTGTGGGGTCAATGGTAGGGGAATGAGTAGAGTTTAGGCTATTAGGCGTGGGTGGTGGCGTGATGGAGGACAAGAGATTTGAGAACTCAGGGGATGTGAATAGAGATAATATGAGGGCACGAAGAGTGTGAAGTAGGACTGCGTCGGGGATTAACGGTGGCGAGAAATTCGGTGGTTGTGATGGGGGATTAGGAGAAGGTGAAGGTGGGGCCGGAGGTGGTACGAAAGGGGAGCCAGGGTGGAGTGGTAGGGATTCAGGTTGTGGGGTCAAGGAGGGAGGATAGGAGTTAGTTATTTTAGAAGGGGTTGAGGGGGACAGGTCATTGGAGAATGTAAGCGGTTGGGAGAGGGGGGTGTGCAGTGGGGATGTCGGGAAGGGGGAGGATCGTTGGGGGAGAGAATATTTGGGTGACAGTGGCTGGTAGATGGCATTGGCTGTAGAGTTGACAGGGGAGTGGGAGTGGGAAGTAGGTGTTTGGAGTATGGTGTTGGTAGGAGGGAAGACAGGGGAGGGGGAGAGTGTGGTAGGGGGAAAGGGAGAGAGCGGGGGCGTTGAGCGGTTGGGTATACGAAGGGTTAGGGATAACTTTGACTAGGTGGAGTGACAGGGTGCTGAAGTGGTGCTCAAAGATGGCGAGGTGTGATTCGGCGGCTTGAGGATGTTGCCAGTTTTGAAGATGGAGATGTCGATTTCACCTGGAAAAATTGGGGAGGGAGTAGTGGATAATTTAAATCCATAGGGAATTTTGATTGAGTTAGAGATTGGGAGATGTCGTAGGAAAATGCTTTTCCATTTGGAGGGGCGTTTGGAATAGAAGATGTAGTTGGTTTTTATGGGGGAAGAGAGGCTGAGGTAGTTAACAATAAGTGTTTCAGGGTTACGGATGAGTAGTTTCTGTTTAAAGTTTTTCTTAGCGTTTTTAGACAGATTGGGGGGGTAGAGGATGGTCCAGGAGTTGGGGCCATGTTTGGAGAGAGAATAGTCATGGGGGATGTGTGCGTGGTTGAGGGGGGGCATGTTGGGACAGGGCTGGGAAGTAGAGAGTTAGAAGGTCGTGAGGGCAATTAGGGGTACGGTAATGGGGGATGAATCAGAGGGAGGAGAGTGGGAGGGATACCGAAACGGTGATCCACAGCACGTGCGCTTCTGTCAAGTGTTCCTACTCGGCTGCAATTTTGAGCACCAACTTGATAATAAGAAAGTAAAAGTAGTAATTTGGTCTCATAGGATTGCAAGATAAAATAGTCTAGACGGTCTGGGACAGAACAATTACACTTACAGATCAAGAATGGAAAGGGCAGTGCTAAGTCGTTGCCATATATGTCTGGTGGGGGATGAAGCTTAGCGGGGGCTCAACGGGCTAGTGAGTTCAACAGCAAAGTCTATGGGCCTCCGGATAAACTGGTATTCATGTGGCAACCATTTTAGAAGTGTCTTCATTTGATATGAGTTTTCATGTAGTCGCCCAAGAAATCACAAAGATGGATAGCAGGACGTAGGTAAGAAGACAGCAGTCAGGAGTCAGGCCAATCAGGAGATCAAGTTATTCAGGAAGTCAGGATCGGGAGTGGCAGCGGGCACAGTGGCCTGAGAATGAGCAGCGTTTCACGTGGTGGCCATTTTAGTTGTGTCTGCTTTCTTTTAAGAGTTATTCAAGGACAAACGCCTGTGAGGTCCCCAAGGATGGGTGTTAGGACATAGGCGCGAAGACAACAGTCAGGAATCAGGCCCATCAGGAAATCAAGTTCATCATGGAATAAAGAACAGGAGCGGCAGCGGGCACAGTGGCCTGAGAATGTAAAGGGTTTTATGTGGCGGCCATTTTAGTTGTGACTTCGTTTTTCGTGAATAATAAAAACAGACGTCCATGAGATCCCTAGGGATGGATATCAGGATGTAGGCACTTACCCGGTTTACCGAGGGGAGTGGAAGTCCAGCAGGCCTGGGGAGAGCGAGATCAGGGTAAACAGTTAGGCAGGGATCAGGCCAGTCAGGAGATCATGATCGGTAGCGGGCACAGTGGTGGCAGAGCCGATAGGTTGTACGACGACGTCCTACTCGACGGTGGCTGTCTCGAGGAGGGGTGTCAAGGGGCTCGTAAGCAAGCAGAGCCCTCAATCACAATTGAAAGTGACCTCAGTGGGAAGGGTCGTTATCAGCAGGGCACAGCGGAGGTCATGGGTCTAGTGATGTGCTGAGGGCTGCGTTGAGGCCAGATAAGGTGGGTAGAAACCATGCGGCAGGCTCAATTGAAAGCGCCCTCAGCGGGAAGGATCATCGGCAGGGCCCAAGCAGAGGTCAGAGATAGGCTGGAGGCTGCGTTAAAGCACGATGCGATTAATTAGGTGGGCACACAGAGGTTGATGGCATGACTGAGATTTGGTCATCGCCATTTTAATGAGGACTAAATCGATGGCTGGGGAGATCTGGTAACCGCCATTTTAATAAGCAATTGTCGAGGGCAGTGGCTGAGCAACATATAGGCCCGTTCCGCGTCGCTCCGCAGATTAGGCAGCAGGCTGAGTAGAAGCGAGGATCCCCGGATCATGCGGTCGCAAAACAGCGGGGGGCCTCAGATGGCCAGGCACACTGTGGTTAGCGGCAAGTCTTGGGACACCGCCATCTTGTGGAGCCCTGATCGACGGCACAGATTTGGATTCTCTCCGCGTCACTCCGCAGGGAGTGCGGCATGTTGCGTAGAGGTGCGGGGAGGGGATGGCCAGTTCCTGAGGTCGGAAGACCACTCGACCCTCGTGAGTCCCAGCGGCAAGGAGACAGATCGATTTAAAAAAACGCTCAGGGGCAATCCGGGGCATCGCCAATTATGTAGCGATCATGAGGGAGGTCCGCTAGCGGCAGCAGTGCGGTATATCGGGGGCAAGGAACAGGCAGTGGGACGTGTGGGAACATAGGTGCAGAAACTCAGAGGAGGCGGGGGGGGTCACGAAACGCCCCGGGCCAGGTCCATCAGCGACCAACGGTGGGAGCAGGAGGCGCGACGGCCACAGGCCCACTCATCGATCCACTCCGAGAGGAGATGAGGCGAGGCACGCTTAACAGGAGGAGGCTCGGTTCATCAGGAGAGCAGCACGGCTCGGAGGTGCACGCCGTACCAAATTCAGCTGACGAGGTGTTGCACTCTCCGTCCCCTCAAAGAGCACAATCCTGGAGGCGATCAGAGCATGAATAGAGCAAGAGGCTCGTCGGGCTCCCAGTGGCCTTCCCAGCAGGCGGACCTCAGCCCCGGGTGGTCAGAGGCGTAAGGGTGCCGAACGTTCTGCGATTTCGAGGCGCTCGAACCAAGAGGGAAGCGGCGAGAAAAGAGCAAGAGGCTCGTCGGACTCCCAGTGGCCTTCCCAGCAGGCGAACCTCAGCACAGAGTGGTCAGAGGCGTAAGGGTGCCGAACGCTCTGCGATTTTGAGGCGCTCGATCCAGAAGGGGAGCGGCGAGGCAGAGGCGGCGACGGCACGATCAGAATCGAGGAGATCGTCTCCACAGGTGAGCCAATTTAGATTCAGGCGATCCAGTGTCTTGTAAAAAGGCTTGATGGTAGAAGAATAAGGGTGGATGGCGGTGTTAACTGGGCATATTGACCGATGCGGTGATCCCCTACCCGGGAGCTCCTGCAAGAGCTCCTACTCGGCGGCCATCTTACATCCGCAAGTTAGTGATCAACATTCTATTAATAGTAGGATTCAGTTAAGGGGCCTCCCGGTGAAGAGCTGTGGAATTGGTGTTGTCCGGAATAAAGAACTGCTTGTTCAAGAGCAAGGGCCTGATTTCTGCTCATTTACCAGGGAATTATAACAATGTTATTTGATCTGATCTAATGGGAATCCTTTCAGGGCAAAGTACAGCTTGCAATCATAGTCAGAAAAGATGTGGTTAACACCCACTGTGCTTACCTCCACACTGCTATCTGGGTTCCTGAAATCTAGAATGTCAAGGTTATGGTGCTCGTGTTTGAGTAACCAGGAAAGAGCGAGTCTGGGTTTGACACCTTTGCCATGACACCTAGTTGCAAACTGCCTGTCCATATACACATCTTCAAACTCATCTAGCACATCCCTCAGCTTTGATGTACGCTTAAGCGAGGTCATCAATGATATCATTTGAGATTATCAGTTATGTCATAAATGATGTCATACAACATGGCATGAGTGATGTCAGTGCATGGCAGGGGGCGCAACGTATAATTAGCCTGCTAAATATAACTGGCGAATTTCTGGTTTTAGTTCAAAATTATAATGTTGTCATTGAGAAATTCACCTAACTATAACGTTACCTTAACAGTTAGTTTTTCAGTGAATTTCTACGTTTTTCTTTTTTTAAAACAAAAAAAAACCCAGATCCTTTTATCACACCTAACTATAACATTTCTTTAACCTTTGTTTCTTTCAGTGAATTACTAGGGTTTTTTTAAATGTAAAGTAATACTTAATTACCACACGTAAATGGTAGCCCCCACCGCGCACGGCAGAAGTAGGGAGCTTGGCTGCAGGGTCTAGCCGCAGCCAACACCCCCAATACAGCCAACCCCATGCCGCGCACGGCCTTCGGCCATGCACAGTAGGTGGTTGGCCATAGGGCAAGCCCTGGGGACACCATCCCCCAGGGCCGTTTTCTTTTTTAATTGAAGGCCGTGCTGCCCCCTCTCCGAATAGTTATCAGCCCTGGGGACCCCACTCCCCAGTGCCACTCATTTAAATAAAGGGTAGGGGACCTGTGTTTCCCCCCCCCCCAATGCATTGGTAGGCCCTGAGGTCCCCATCCAAAGGGCCAGTCTTTTAAATAAACGGGAGGGAGACCCCATCCACCGGGGCCCTGTGTAATTTTTATGGGGAGGGGAACACACGTCTGCCCCTATCCCCGGAGCACTTTTTAGGAGGGGGCACGCTGGCCCCCTCCCAGGCCGATTTCAGCCCAAGGGACCCCCAGCAGCATTTTCAAGGGAAGAGGGGTGCGCATGGCCCCTCACCCCTTAAAGGAATCAGCCCTGGGGTTGGGCTCCCCAGGGCCTTTTCAGGCTCGGGGGGGGGGGGTGTATTGCCCCCCCTTAGCGAGCTATTATGAATTTTTGGCCCCGGGGCATAATATAATTAAATGCGTCCCAGCCACCATTTTGCTTTTTTTATTTTTTTTTAGCCCGCAAGAGTCTTGCAGGATTGTGTCATTTTTTCACATTATTTATTTTCTTTTTTGGGCCCCAGGGCGGTCTTTCTGGGTCCCCCCCCTTGGGGCATAGAGGTTCAGGGTGCCAAAAGTTGTAGAGATGTCCAAAGAAACCAGTACTCCCGCCTCTGTCCGCCAGAGTCTGTCGACTAAGTCTCTCAAATCATCTAGGGCTTAGAGTACGACCAGTTCAGTACTTCTCTCTGGTCAGAAACCTGCATGTTTCCATAGCTTGAGAAGTATGCTACTCTGAAGAGACCTATTCAATAGATCCGGGGCTAATAAAGTCAAAGCCTTTAGCCATTTGGCTTGGGCGTGAACTAGAGGGGCAGGTTGGAGGTAAGATTTCTATGAAAAATAAAACTGAAATTTCTTCAAACTGCTCAATATTGATTTGGCCATTTAGGACTTCAATTCTGTTTGAGTTTACATTAGTACCTCCAGCACAAGCACTTCCTGGCTGCTTCCTCAGTCCACAGTACAAACCGGAATGCAACGAACGTAAGTGGGGAGGAGCAACTCTTCATCCGCTACGCCGCCTGTGAGCACGGAATCAAACCACCATCAGGATGCTGTAGAGTGTCTACTTTATTAAAATGGACACAGTTGTCTCTTATTTTTCTTTTTCGTCTCCAGTCCATACAAACTTACTTTTTTTTAAATGCAGAAAGTTGATTACATAGTTTTTGTGAAGGGACATTGCTTGGGGTGTTTCAGCTCCTTAATGATTCTAAATAATTCATTTGAGGTATTTAAAGAACTTGCAATTTTATTTGAATTTTTTCTTTGTCTCTCATCAGGTTTTTATATTTTTTTTAACCGATTCAAATATATATACTGTTTTGCATCGGGGGCGCTGGTGAGCCCGAAGCAAGATGGCCGCACATTAGTGCTGCTCGGGGCTAAAATCCGGTAATTATCCAGCACACAGGCAGTCATCGCAGCTCAGATTGTACGATATTGGCACTGCGCTGTGTCAGTGAATCCGTTGACGGCAAGTAACAGGTGCGATACAGGCGGGCTGTCCCGCAAGAAGAGCAGAGTGCGGCGTCCATGAGGCTTCGGCAAGATGGCCGCTCCCGTGTGAAGGGATCAGAGTCACACAGCGGGAAGAGCTCTGACTGAGGGCGAGCGCTCACAAAACTATCTGCGACACTGCCCGGGGGTCTGGTGAGCGACTGCGGAACCGGGTCACCCCACTGACAGGCGGCATCTCAATCAGGTACGAGAGAGCAGCGGGGGCACGGAAGTGGCCTGCAAGTTGCAGGCACGCATAGCGGGAAGCTGACAAGAGCGCGCAGGGTGCCGCAGCGACTGCTTACAAGGCATCGCGGAAAGCCTACGGGATAGGTGGTGTGCTACTGGATTCTGGATACGACACAATATACTGCCACAAACAGTCGGGGTGATTTCTTGGCTGCCATAGTGAACCACTCATGGGCATCGGGGCTGTACTTCATGGCTTGGCCTACCGGAGTAAAGCACTGACACAAACAAAAAATAAAACAAAAAACAACATACAACATACAAGGTGCGGACTGCGCGATCCATCAGAGACCTGCGGTGTGAAATAGCTTATGTGCAACAAGATGCACGTAAGGGGCGCAAGCAGCAAAGAGGATGGACGTGCACCATGCATTGTGTGGAATAAGTGGAGGCCAGCATGTGAAAGACGTGCGCCGGAGGAGCTGGGATCTGCATCAGTGTGAATCCTCTACATCTCTGGAGGTACTCTTAACACCTACAATAGCCAGGTGCGCAAAGCGAACACAGCGCAGCAAAGCAACTGGTGTGCACGAATCCAGTAGCTGTGACTATATACTGGTGCTGAACCTGTAGAGTGCAGGCATAGCGGACAACAAACAGAACTGGCAGCTGACTCTTGCCAGGCAGGTGAATAGCACGCGGCCACTAGTGGATAACAGTACAGTGGTAAAGTTTAACCTACTGTGGACGCCACTCTAGCAGAATATTGGGGTTGAGAGGCACAGCATCGCCATGGGGATGATGGACAAGCAGCAATCTAAGCTAACTTTTGAGTCCCGGCGCCTCACCAAACCTCAGTCGCTGGTGTCTTCGGATACCGAACAAGACCTGGCGGCAGGAGGTGGAACTAATTTGGAAAGCACCCTACTCGCAATGCAGCACAGTTTGCAGTCAATAGACAGTAAAATCAATACCCTAAATCTGAGAATGGAACACAAGGCAACAAAACTTGATAAACAAGGGACTCGAATAACAGAGGCAGAACAGCGGATATCCACAACAGAGAACACACTGGGCACAGTGCGCACTTCCTGTCTGCAGATGGAGAAACTACTAGCCATAATTCAGGTCAAGAATGAGGACCTTGAAGCCAGGTCACGACGGAATAACCTCCGTATTATGGGGATACCTGAGACCACCAACACAGGCAGATTAGAACTGTACGCGGAGACCCTGTTGAGAGACGTACTTGGAGCCAAAACATTTTCATCAGTATTCATTGTAGAACGGGCCCAAAGGTCATTGGCGCCAAAACCAGTACCGGGAGCTCCCCCGTAGCCCATTATTGCTAAATTGTTGAATTATCGTGATCGGGACACGGCACTTCGTTTGGCGCGAGAAAAAGGTACAACGACGTATCAGGGTAACACAATTGCCTTGTACCCGGATTTCACCATGGCTGTTCAGCAAGCGAGACGAGAATTCCAGCAGGTTAAAAAAAATGCAAATGTTGAACATTTCATATGCAATGCTTTATCTGGCCCGACTGAGTGCAACATGGAGGAAAAGCGAAAATGTTTTCGATGCCCAAAGAAGCCATGGCGTTTGTTAAGCAGCAGGAGCGCGCGGACCCAGGACGCCACCCAGGCGAGGATGCGGTTAATGACGACTGAAGCTATGGCTTGGTGGCCAGCATTGCTGATAGCGGCGAATGTAATGACTGTGAGGAGTAGGCGGGAGGGAGGCAAGTGCTACGTCTACATTCGGACTAGAAGTGACTGTGTCCAGCACTCCACATACTGCAGGGTCTGGGTTAATGTGTAGGTTGAATATTATGGGGAGAAGGACTTTCCTCTGATGCAATGGGGTATACGGCCACAGATATATAGGAAAGTCAGAGATAGCAGGAGATGCTGTACTTTAAGAACTCCGTTAACATACAGCGAGACAGTCTATGCGACTAGCCCGACCCCCCTCTTTTTTTTTTTTTTTTTTTTAAGGGGGGTGACCAGGCCACTTGCGAGTACCCCACCTGTTACATATCTGTATGAACTTTATCTGTGATCAGGATTTACACCTGTTGTGTAGTTCCAAATGGAATTGTACTGTTCTACATTGGGTCTCTTTGGCATGTGTGAGATGTTTATTTATTTATTGAGTTTTATATAGCGCTGGCTAGACCCGGAGGTATCAGAGCGCTTTACATGAGGATTAAACAGTGTTACAGCGTTAAATCAGTTACAGTTACATTTGTTACTAGTGCATTCGATGACATAGAAAAACGAAACCGATGGAGTAAGGAGGGTAATAGGGGGAACAGTAAAGGGGATTGAGCGCCGATCAGGAATTAGCAGAAAGGTCATGGGGTGAAGAACAGTAAGGGACAGTAGATGCAGAGGGAGAGAAAGGAGCCTCAAGGTGATCATGCCCCTTGATGCGGTGTTGAGGTGGGGGGGGGGGGTTCAGGGGTTCTCTTTAGCCATGGCAAATTCTGTTCACTCTACATGCATCACTGCAAGTGCGACTGCAATCCATTACAGTGCACATATAGATGTCAGAGGGTAAAACTAGGCACGCAACGAGTAAGCTTAGTGGTCCACTATCGTGGATAACCTGGAATGTACGGGGTCTTAATAACCCAAAAACGACGAGACAGGTGTTGGCCTATTTAGATCGTCATGGGATACAGGTGGCACTATTACAGGAAACTCATCTCACGAGGCGCTCTGAGGTAAAAGTGGCGCCAAAATGGGCGGGAGTTCTGCTGGCTGACTCCTACTCATCGTAATCACAAGGGGTAATGATCCTTATTAAAAAAAATCTGCCCTTTGAGCTAACTCATCAGAAGCGGATGACCAAGGGAGATATATCATAGCGCAGGGCAGGCTGTGTGGCACACTGATCACCATTGTCAGTGTATATAGGCCGAATATTGACGACCCCGAATTCTTTGTGAAAATATGGAATTAATTACATATTTTGCCTCCCTCCGCAATAGTATGGGGGGGTGACTTCAATACTCCACTGTTACCGCATGAAGATCGCCATTCGCCAACAGGAGGGCGGTATGGATGACATGAGCCTTGTAGAACTTTGGAGGTTGGAACACCCTGGCACTAGGGAAGGGACGTATCACTCGCATGTACACCAATCATGGACCCGTCTGGACTATTAGTTGGCAAAGAAGGATGGGAGTACATGAGAAAAAACAGTTACACACCTGTCCAAGACGCTGTCGGACCATGCCCCAGTATTGTTAACAATGACGATTCCTACTCACGCCCCACCGACATTTAAATGGAGACTACAACCATCCTAGTTATTAGATCAAGTCTTGAGTATTTTGAAGTGAATGATGGATCTGTACAGGTCATGGGCATTATATGGGAAGCATTCAAAACCACAATACAGGGGATATGCATAAGCTTACAGGCAGGAGGGCTCAAATCCATACGGGGGCAGCTCAAAAGGCTTGAGTAAGAGCTTAGAGATTAGGAAAAGACATACAAGACTACCCGTAGCGCAGACATACGGGCAAAAATTAGAGATGGGGTCACTGAATATAATGAGCTGGCGGAACAGGAGGTGCGACATGTCGCGAAGGTGGCGAGCTAGGGCCTTCGGGGAGGGAGGGCGGCCAGGCTGTGCACTAGCTAACAAAATTGCTGCCCCCTGGGCAAATCCGCACGTGATGGAGGTAGAGGCTGATGCAGGCAGTGTGTGACATGATACACCAGGCATTTTGCACACATTCGTCCAATATTATGAGGGAATGTATGCGGAGCGCAACTCAGCAGCAGAGGCAGATATTGCAGAGTATTTCGATGATATTGCTCTAGTCTGGCTTTCAAAGGGGCAGCGTGAATTCCTGGCACAACCACTCGCGATCAAAGAGGTGCAGGAGGCTATCACTACCCTGCCCAAAGGTAAGGCCACTGGTAGCGATGGGTTGCCTGGAGAATTTTATAAGGCATATGCTGACCTCTTAGCCCCGCATCTGCTTTCCATGTATTTAGAGGCGTCTCAGCAGCGCTGCCTGCCTGAGACTCTCCAGGAGGCTCCTATAATTAGGTTATTGAAACCTGATAAAACACTGCAGCGCTTGACTCGTATCGCCCACTATCGCTTATAAATAAAGATGCCAAGATTCTGGCCAAGGCACTGGCCACTATATTACGATTGCTGCTCCCCATGATGGTCTTGCCGGACCAATCAGGATTCATGCTGGAACGCTCCACATCGCATAATCTGCGAACCCTGTTCGCAGTGTTGCACCTACTAGAGCCCACACTTCCAGCGGCGGCGGTGTTACTCAATGCTGCCAAAGCATTTGATTCAGTTCAATGGAGATATAGGTTTGCCGTTTTATACCGCATGGGGGTTCTGCCTGCATTCACAAGCTGGATCCAACTGCTGTATACCAAGCCAGCAGCTTGAGTCTGTGTAAATGGACATGTCTCCGGGGCCTTTTCGATACACCGAGGAACACGGCAGGGATGTCCTCTGTCACAACTGCTATTTGCAGTGGCGTTGGAGCCGTTGGCATGTATAATACGGCAGAGATATGCGGCTACAGCATTGCAATTTAGGCAGCGTCCATTGGCTATCTCCTTGTATGCTGATGATATGGTGATTTAGGTCAGGGACCCTGGGAATCATTTAGAAGGTCTCATACGAGAATGTGTACGATTTGAATGGTACTCAGGCCTGGAAATTAATTGGGCTAAGTCAGTGATACTACAGTTGACTGATAGTACAGTTCCCCATGTGATGGAAAATCCACTACAGTGGTGCGATGATCCCATCAAGTATCTGGGGATCTGAATACACAGGGACCCCAAATTAGTTATACAAAATAACTATAGCAAGGCAATTTCGAATTTGGAAGACCAGGTACGGCAGTGGATAAAACTCCCGCTCTCCCTTGCTGATAGAATAGCACTGATGAAGATGGTCGTGCTCCCTAAATTTCTATATTTATTCACTAATATCCCCATACGCGTGACACACTGTTTCTTTGCTACGCTGCGATCCCTGTTAGTCCAACTAGCTTGGGTGGGACGACAGCCCCGACTTAAGTGGGAGACGTTAACCCTCCAAAATAACCAGGGAGGGTTTGCAGCCCCTGACTTCCAATTGTATTACTTATGTGCGCAAGCGCATTATATTTATTATTGGCACAAACCTCCGAACTACATCCCGCACGTAGCTGTGGAAAGCGATGCAGTACACCAGATTCCTCTTAGGGCTATGAGTTCTAATAACAATACTACTTTCGCACGTGGTGAAATCGACACCGTGCAGTGCACAGTACATGCATGGAAAGCACTTGGTCGCAGGGCACAGATAGAGCCATTATATGCTCCTGCCATGCCGCTTGAACATCACGTGGCTATCTCAGTCACAGGGGAGGTGGGCTCATTGATGGTTTTGAAGGCGGCTGGGCTCTGCACACTGGGTGACGCCTACAAGAATAACAAGTTCATAGACTCCTCTGAATTACAAGAGAATGGCGCTATCTCCCCTATGGTTCTGTTTGTATATAGTAGACTCCGAGCAGCAATCTGTACACTATACCCACAGTTCCCAGAAGAACCGAGAGCACTAGTGGCGTTTCAATTGGCACTCACAACAACTATGCGGTATCATTTAATTATGCGCTTATACAATGCGTCACAAATTGATACACAAGCACTGGCAGAGGGACCACTGGCCAAGTGGAACGCCATCCTTCCAACGCCACTTACTATGGAAGATTGGACAGAGTGCTGTAGCCTGACATGGCAACTGACAGCGAATGGTAACCTTCGAATTACACACTTCAAATATCTACACCAGTTGTATTATACGCCAGCACAGCTCTTTAAATTTGGCTTACGTGAGACAGCGGAGTGTATTAGGTGTAAAGCACCAGAAGTAGATTTCATGCATTTAGCGTGGGTATGCCCTAAAATCCAGACATACTGGGAGAAAGTCAAACACTCTTAATGTAATGGTTCAAGAGCGGGAGGAGTGTGCCCTGCGGGCCTGCTTGCTGGGACTTACTGAATCTGTGCAGCCATCCCACCGCAAACTGATAGCGATTGCCCTCCTATTGGCAAAACGGAGGGTCTCAAATCACTGGGGGGGGGGGGGTAAAGCGGCCCCAAATCACGAGCACTGGATCCGAGACATGACTTATTGTCGGGATCAACTAACATGTTATGCTGAAGAACTTCCAGAGGCTTCTAGGTCCCGAGATGTGTGGGAACCCTTTACTGTGTATTTACGGACCATAAATGCTGCATAATATAGGCGTGTGAAATATGTATAAGGAGAAGCGATCTCTACATACTGTGCCCCTACTATAAGGGACTCTGGAGTGATGTATTGTTGCTTTACATACAAAATGTAATAGAATACTCTGTATTGAACATGGCTATGTTAATGTTGTTGTTCATAACTGAAAATGCTTAATAAAAAAATATTGTAAAAAAATATACATATACTGTTTTGCATCTAGATCGTAACCTCTATTTTCATTCAAGTTGCCAAGAATGACGTTTGGCCTTTGCTAACTCGATTGTGGACCAGTTGTTTGAGTTATTAGGTCTCTTCAAGGATTTTTTTGACATGGGCACCTTAGAATTAAGTAATTAAGTTAAATGGGCTCGGATCATTTACCGACTTTTGGCGATTCTTAAAAAGGTAGGTCCTTAATGGACAAATCAACTAATCAGATGAACATTTATCCCAATTTGTATCTCTTGACAGCTGTTAAATTCTGGCAGGTTTCATCTCCAGAAACTTAAAGGGGTGGCCTTTATTGTCCCTTGCAATTATCAGATGCTGTAAATTCTGCTTAACTCTGAATTCTAATCCCTGTGCAAACAGGGGATTGTGCAGGGGTCAGAATACTCCTGCCCACTCATGATCAGAGCCAATGTACATTAACGAAAAATGCTAAGTAACTTCAGGAAGTCATGGCATAGGTCAATACTCTTGAATCAAGCCTTACAGTTACTTTGTAACTATTTCTATGTCCATAAAGACCCGTGCATATTCACATTAAGGATAAAGATTCAACAGGTCATATAACGACTAAAGCCAAAGTGAAGTGGCGGATAATACATGCACGGTCATAGTCCGATAGTTTACTTAGTTCTGTTGGCAGTACAAGCTGACAGTTATTAATGTTCCACATCGGTGGTCACACCTCACTGGGCACATACGTGGCAGCAGCAACGTTTCTTCTCCTCTCTTACCCATGGTTAATAGAACTGGTAAGTTCTGGGACTCGAGAGTCTGAAACAGAAAGGCAGCTAGAGAGGGGGACATAACTGTTAACGTCATATGGTCAATGCCACTCGGATGGTGGGGTACCGCTGTCATGAAGTCTGGGAATCAAAGGCACATGGAGCTGATGAAGAGGTGGCTGAAGAGACATGCAGGCCCTTACAAAGGGTCGCTGGCAGTTTGATCACAGATGATGAATCGAATACAAAATCGAAGGTTGATGTGGCTTGCAGCAGGTCACAGAAGCAGCAGCAAGTGGGAAGGCACACAGTCCCTCCACATGTTGAGCTGAGAAGCAACTGCAGGTCTTTTATCACAGTCTTTCTGCGTTCCCTCCAGCAGCAGTACGCTGTGTAGCTGGACTGCCTCTTGTCTACTTTGAGGCAGGCTCCCCATAGCCCTGGCAGCTTCTTCCACTCTACTTCTGGTTGCAGCAGTACAGTGTTCTCCTCAGTCCAGAAGAATTTCCCTGCCACTCAAAGGGAGACAGTCAATGATTCTTCCACTGGTTCCAGCCTTTTACCACGCAGGTGTGCTGGAAATGCCAAAAAGGTCAGAAGGCATCAAATACTGTGGTAGATAGGCTTTGGCAAACTGGCCACTCAGATTTTAAAATATGGCCCCAAACATCGGGAGCAAGCCAACCATTCAGGGAAGCATGCCATTCTCTGGGGATCCAAAAACAAAAGGAACAAATTATGGACAGAATGGCAATTAATGCAAACATTCACCGCCAGTCACAAAGATCTGGGTTTAATCCAGTGTTCTTTAGCTCACTTCACCACCCCAGTTCAGACACAGCTATATGCAAATCAGTCTTCACCCTGTGCCTCATGGGAACAGTCCAACCCGAACTGCCAAGCCAGGTACTCCCTGGACCAGAAACAAGCATCCTGGGACCGGTTTCGGGGCATTATCCCTCATCAGCAAGGCTAGCTTGAATCCAGTGGCGCAGTGAGCACGGGACCCACCTCTGGGCATACCCTTCCCACTTAGGGTGACAAAAGCAAAAGGATCAAATGATAGACGGAATGCTGAACAATGCAAACATTCACCCCCAGTCACAAAGATCTGGGTTTAATCCATCGTTGTTTTGCTCACCACGCCACCCCATTTTGGACCCAGCCATATGCAAATCAGTCTTGACCCTTTGCCTCATGGGAAGAGTCCAGCCCGAACTGTCAAGCCAGGTCCTCCCTGGACCAGAAACAAGCATCCTGGGACCGGTTTCGGGGCATCACCCCTCATCAGCCAGGCTAGGGATCCAGCACACTTCCTGTCAGAACGATGTGGAATGGTGCTGAGATATCAAGTTGAACTGAATGTGGCATGAGTTGTGCGGGTGAGATGGTGGTCCATCCATTATGAAAACCTGCAGTCCAGAGGACCTGCGTAGTCCCTTGAATTTGCAAAATGGCTAGGACCCCTACTACCTCTCCCTAGCCATGATTTCAAGACGGCAAAAGAACTGTGGTGATTGCAGGCACCAACTGTTACATTTAGCACCTTGCCATGATGTAATATCTTCTGATCCAGAGTAGAGGGGAAGTCAGGGTAAAGGCCTGTTGAATGTCAGAACAGGAGGAATTTCCTAAAGTCTGAAGCAGCGGTGCCTCCAAGGAGATTGGGAGAAAGAACCATTTGAGGAGGGACAACCAAATGCTGCTCGTTTGTCCATGGGCAGCAAACTGATGGACAGAAGCAGATATAGTAAAGGAGATTGAGTATCTAATGGTACAATATCCCAAGCCTCCACCTTTTGCAGTCAATAGTTCCTGCCCAGCCCAAAAATGCCTAACAAAATAAAAAAAATAGTAAAGCATCAGTAATAAAAGGCAAGATTTCTTACCTCAAAGATAGCGCTTCCTAAGGACCTCAATGGATACAATAATGATCCTTGCTGGACCCTCTAAAGATGTCCTGACTGGAGGGGAAACCTTGCTAATGTCAATAAGGATATAGTGACCTCCATGAACAGAATGATGGAAGAAATCAAAAGGTGAATAACAAAGAAAGAGGGCTGTGCTATTGACTCAACAATGTAGCTTCAAAATAAAATGGGAATTCTTGAAAACACTTGTGGGCCTACCAAGTCAGAATCCTTGGAGCTCTGACGACAGTGGTACGAAACCAAATCTGAATTTCTTGGTGACCAAGATGCTAGGAGAGATTGCCACTGCTCCCATTGATGTTTTGTGATAACAAGACTGCCTTCATGAGATCCAACAAGCAAAGTGTCTGAGGCAAGCCCACTGATAGTAAAACTGTGACCCAGGACAGGGAGAAGTGTGACATGACCCTGAAACAAGGAGAAATAATTCAATTTTGGATGAAAATAATATGTTCTCCCAGATTTGAGTACCGCCACATTGATGAAAAGGCAACAAATGCAGGTTATTTTTATTTTTTTAAAGGAGTTTCTAAGTTAGTACCCCAATAGCCCTAGGCTTTGAAGTTTGACATTGCAGTTTCCTGCTAAACTTGGAGACAAGAGGAGGATATGCAACTCTTTACTTGCCCAAAGGCTGCCAGGAAAAATAAGGAGGAAATGGGAGCGGATGATGACCTGAATTGAGCCTCTCTCATATGCAACAGAGCTACCACAAAATGTCTAGTCAATTTTGCTTGAAACTCAATTGAAACCCCGGTTGGGTTGTGGTGGGGGCAGGGGTTTCAATCCTGAGGCACTGCAGCTATATTTGGTGGCATTTGAGGAATTCATGCGTCTTGTTTAAGCTCTTCCATCACCTTGGCCCTTTATTTCTGCTCAATAATTTTTTTGTATTGGCTATCTGTTATCTTCTACACAAGTTTCTAAGGTGTTCAAAAATATCATAATACAGGATCACATTTGATATTGTGCTTTTTACTGTAGGCTTGTGTTGTATGTTATCCTGAGGCTTTGCAGGTGGCAGCACAGGTGGCAGTGCTGTGTTTCTTTCATAAATAAAACTGCACAAAAGAGTATAGTGCAGTTGAAACTTGAAGAATGCTATGATCTCAAATCCAGGGTAGATCACCCATGAGGTGTAATGTCTAGACCAGCTTTTTGATTTATACATACCCTGCTGTACCACTATTTGACCATTAAAGACAAAGGGGTAACCCTGTGTCCCTCAGAACCTGGGTATTATTGATATAGTCTACAATGTGTTCTGTTGGGTGAAGAAATTGCTTCGACAGACTGACAATTAAATGACAAACACCACTTATTATTCAGTCTAAATATAAAGCATTCCCTAAAGCTTTATCATCAATGATTTCTTTTTTTAGATCAGCGATTTCTTGTGTACGTTTTTTTACATATTCCAGGGCAGTCTCCAGACCAAGTACCATCCAATGCCTTGAGCAATTGTTCACAAGGATCTTCATCATCCTCCAGGAAGGTCCATTGTTTCTGGCTGTGGTTCCATTCTGGAGCCACTGAATAAATATATGGACACATTTCTGAGACCATGGGTTGTGTAAACTAGATCCTTGTTTCCAGTTCAGGGTAGACCTGGCTTGGCAGTTCGGGCTGGACTGTTCCCATGAGGCACAGGGTCAAGACTGATTTGCATATAGCTGGGTCTGAGCTGAGGTGGCGAAGTGAGCTAAAGAACGATGATGGATTCAACCCAGATCTGTGACTGGGGGTGAGTGTCTGAAAAGTTTCAGCGCTCCGTCCATCATCCCCTTGTGTTTGCTTTGAACTAGATCCTATGTCAGGGACTCTATGTATAGCATACAGCTTGTAGAAGACCAACTATTTGACATGAAGACACAATTCTTGGTAACAGTCGATGTTGCCTCACTCTACACCAGTATACCCCAAAACCAGGCCCTGGATGTAGTATGCGAGTTTCTAGATGGTAGGGAAGGTCCATGTTGGGTCCCCATTGATTTCTTAATACATCTATTGGATACTGCCAAGAGTAAGAATTACTTTTTTTTCAAAACAAGTACTTTTTCCAACGAAAGGGAGTACCTATGGGCGCCAGATTTGCTCCCAGTCTAGCGAATCTTTTCATGGACAGATATGAGGATAAACACATTTATAGCTTTGACAACCCCTTTTTGGATAACATTACGGTGTGGAAACGCTACATCGACAATGATTTGGACGGGCAATGAACTGAGTCTCATTGATTTCTCCTTTTGGCTTAATGCCAGATCCCCGGATATAAAGTTCACTATGGCCTATGACAGAGAGACGATTAGCTTCATTGATCGGTCTTTGAGGGTAGAGAAGGCTAAGATATATACTACTCTTTTCAGAAAACCCACCGAGCGTAACACACTCTTGAAATACAATCCCCACCACCCTAGGAACCTATGCGACAATCTTCCTTATGGGAAATTATTAAGGTTGAGATGCAATTTTACATGGAGTCAATTTCCTTAAAGAAACTGACACATTACTGACCCGATTGAAGGATAGAGGGAGTATAGTCTCCAAGAGGAATGCCTCCAGTCAGCATCGGACAATGTCCATCCGACTCTGTGTCAGATACGGGTATGGGGACTGTTCTGCTGGCTGCGCCGGGGACGTTGGCAATGGAGCCAGCGCTGGGGAAGGCCGAGGTGGCTCCCCCGGAGGCACTACGAATCCATCCATGGATCCAAGGGGCCCGAATGGTGCCGGGGGCGAACCCGCTGGTGGAAGCCAGGAGGGACCCCTCCCGAACCCAGGGGCCTGAGGGTGCACCAGTGTGACAGCCCACCCAAATATGAGGTGCATGGCCTTATAAAACTAATGAAGTTGGGGGGGGGGGGAGGGATGGGGGGTTTCTCCCACTCCAGGAAACTCAGGGAAGCGCGTAGATGTCCCTGGCGCAGGCTCAACTGCGGAGCCAGGCTTCGAATGCCGAAGTTCCATCGTCTCGTCAGATGACTTCGATGGATGGGGTGAAGTCGAAGACCTTTTCGACTTCTTGTTCTTCTTCAGTTAGTAGGACTTACCAGACTGCCCGGATGACTTCAACCGCAACGACGAGCGCTTGGAGTGTCTCTGCGACCGGTTCCTGTCTCCGGTTACCGATTACTCTTGGGACCGAGACAGTCACAGCATCGCACGTCAAGCAGCAAGGAGCTTCAGGGACTGCTCCCTCAAGGCCTTGGGGAGCATGGTGCGTCAATCGACATAGGTCTTTGCATCGTGGTCATGCTCAAGGCACCAGAGACAGATGAGGTGTGGGTCTGTCATGGTTATCTGCCGATGACAGGCGCCACAGGGTTTGAAGCCAGCCTTCCTTGTGGACATCCCTGCCACACCAGGAGACAAAGTCACAAAAATCTTTGACAAAAGGGTAAAAAAGGTCAGTCAAAAGGTGACTGGGGGTAGCACTTCTCCAGATCTGCCCTAACTGGAGCAGAAAGAAAACAACTGACTTAGACGTGCTGGAGTGGCGCGTATATAGGCACTGCATACCTCACTTCTGGCGAGGACAATGCCATGCGAACCAGAACGATGCTACCTACCGGCGCACAGGGGTACTGCTCACAAAATATTTCTGGATCCAGTCTGACGCCTGGGGATAATTCTAAGATAAGGAATCTGCAGCTAGAAATCTCTATCAGATATGGTACAATGTAGGGCAGTAAAATAAATATGCTCGAAAAACAGAGTGAAAAAGCACAAAAGGTAAAAGAGGAATTGAGTAGAAACTTGAAAAGCCTATAAAGAGGAAAAGCAAAAAGAATAAATGATGAGTGAAGCAGTGAAAGTAAAGAGCACTGAAAACAGATGAAATAGAAATGAGAGCGAAAAAAGAATGACAGGAGCATCACCAACAAAAAAGATAACATGCCCTAGCACAAAAACTTAAACCTACTTAGACCTATCGACAAAGAAGAGAGTAGCAAGTCAGAAGAAATTAATGTGACTAAACAGAAAGGAAAAAATATTGAAGTAATGTTTGTATACTTAAATTCATTAACCGTCAAAAATGAAAAATGCAACACAAAGCCGCAATATTACCAACACTTTTAAAATAAACTAAGTTTATTTGTATAACAATCCATTATATTTTCTACTGTGGAATGTACTCCTACATTTGACTATGAGCTCTGCTTTCAGTACTAAGCCAAATTAATTAAAATAAAAAGAATAATGGCACCTACCAGCAAGCAGTTTCTGTAGGGTGCTGAATATGCAAGTAACAGTCCTCTCTTTTCCTTGTTGATGTTCAGGTAGAGAACAATAAAAAGTCAAAAACTGCAGGGCAGCCTTTACAAACTGGAAATGTTCTTCAATTGACTGTAAAACCATTAAGATTTGCGAATAAAAAACTCTGTACAGTTCGATGTGCTGAAGTTCAGCCTTGTGCTGGCACACATCAGAACTCTTGCAGGTGCTCTCTTGCTCTGTGGTTCTCCAATAGGATACCAGGCTGAGCTCAGTTTCTAAGAGGGTAGTGACACATGTAACAAAGAATGGTGGAAACTGTGGCTGACTGATGGTCTCCTGCAGAGTAATATGTATGACTGTCCCCATTTGAAGAATGGTTTCTTGGAGCAGTGTGGCTACAGTTTCTGAAGTTGGCTCGTACTGTTTCTGGAGATAAGGAACTGCAACTCTACACATGCTGCCCAAGGCTACAATAAGAAGTTGCCCAGCCTGTTGGCGCCACAGTTTAGATTTTTTCTTTGAAGTAGTCTCCAAATACGGTTTGCAATTTGCCAGAAAGTAAGAACATTTCTGCATATTAATGCAAAGACTTTGCTTTCTGTTGAAGATATTTTGAAAAAAATGCTCGAAGTACATCTGAGTGGTCAATAGTAATTCAAACCAGTCTTGGTTGTGCTCCCAGCTACAAAAGTCGTTGCTTGCTGCAAAAAGGGAGTCCATGACAGTTTTCAGAAAGTCACTTGCATGCACAGCTTTAAACAAGTAGACAGCATGAGTTGCACTTTGTAAAAAGGTCAACAGGTGAAAGGTCTTCTTATGAAACTGAAGAGTCTTTGATTTACTGCAAGAACTAGAACCTCTCACTCTTGTAGCCAAGGACAGCAGCAAAAAAAAGCATCGAACAAGATCAACGGGCAAAAAACTATCTGGTTTCAATTTGTAAATGATGTTTAAAAGGTTGCCCAGGTGCTTTAGCTGATCTTCATCCAAGAAAACAGTGGAACCTTCCTTAGCGGACAACAAAATGCTTTCAGACACACTTTTCATGGTCTCCCAAGATACAGAGGGTACATTGTTTAAAGGATGTTCCTCACAATCAAGGTCCACTTCTAAAGTGACCTTACTACAAGAAGATCCATCCTGCCAGTGTACTATGTTTATTGACAGCTGTCTGAGCACATCACCCAATACATCTTCCTTATTATTACAGACTATTCGAGCACACTCCTGAATCAAGCAGGTCAGGATGGCACAGCGTAATCCACAGATTTCAAGCCAATCAGAACTGTGCAGTAAGTTACCAGACATTTTTTCAAGGGTGACATGAAGATTGGTATTTTCCAAGTTGTTTGCTGCTTCTGCTGATAGCCATGTTTTCAGAAGTACATCTGCAACAGAGTGTAGGACGTCAGTAGAAATGAAGGGTACTAGTACTGAGAGATGGGAGATAATAAGGTGCCAGTGTGCAACGGGGTAATTTCCAGGATTTACTGAACTTGCAGCACCATTCCAGGAGACATGCCGCCCTTCTACTAACTGCATAGCTCCCGAATGAAAAATGAAGGATGCTGCATTCTGTAGGCTTTGAAAACTAGTTTCAGAAGCAAAACCTACCTGCATGAGAATGGTCTTAATTTTCTGAAGGGAAAGCAGCTCTAGGCAATACTTACTCATTGAATTTACCCGACAAGAGTTCCTGACTACATTCTTCCAACAATGTACATCGGGAATAAGGATTGTAAAATCCCAGCTCTTCATTGGAATGATTACTGGTATAGCCCAATTATCAACTGCAGAAACATACTTGCTACAGTTCAAAGTAAGCATTGTGTTGACTTCCACCCATGTGTGGGAGAGGAGGAGAGCTGAATCGCTAGCTTTCTCAAGCCATAACGGGGGTATTTCTTTAGCAGAGTAACCCTGATGAAGATTCAGCAAAGGTCTTATTAGATCTTTTAGGGTCTTCTCCATCAGTTTCCAAGTGCGGTGGATGACTGGCACAGGGGTGGTATTATCTAAGCTTTTCATATTAAACAAAATAAAATGCAATACTGAACTCATGGAAAGTAATTTTAGTGACATATCTGAATCATCTTTAATATCAGGAAGGACTAGGGTGCTGCACTTTAGTAGTATTGAATCCCAAATATCGAGAATCTGATTTGGTGGCAATTCTAGTAGATATTCACTGACCTTCAAGGGCAAACTATACCACAAGATTGGCTCCCTCAAGTCTTCAGCTGCAGGGCGACATATTACAGACAGAACCTCCTCAAACAACTGAGTAAACTGACGTAATTTTGTGTAGGTCTGGAATAGAGTGGTGATCAGGACTTCCTGGGCCTTCCTTAATCGTATTTCAGTGATGTCTGCATCAATCCAAGCAGAAGATATTAGGTCATCCAAATCTGGCTCAACGATAAGGTGGTTTAACATGACCAATGACCTCAGACATCGAAACCAGGCAGGAACAGAAGTCTGTGAGTTGTTTACCAGTATCTCAGCCAGCCTGCGATAAAATTTGAACTGGGTCTCCCCATGTTGTATCCGATCCACAGCAATATTGTAGATATCATGTTCAAGAACAGAGTTCAATAACTGCTCTGCAGCAAGTAGAGCCAAGTTCCAGTTCAACAAGGGCAATCTCTCACCCATCCCACCTTGGTGAGTTATCTGGATACAATCAAAAAGTCTAGTCACCATGTAAAAGCAGATTAGTTGGTTTCCTCCTTGCAATAAGAATCCAAAAAGAGGTTGTAAAGCAGTGGCACAGAATTGGCAACCACATTTGTGCAAATACATTCTTCACAGTCACTGAAATCACAAAGCTTACTAAGAAGGGTCTGAACAGGAGCAAAGAACGTTTTGATGGATCCTCTTTTATCATCTTGCTCTTTCCCCAGTAGAAGTTCCTCTTTGTAAGATGCCACAAGTTCAGCCTGAAAAAGTCCATTGAGCAGCACAGCCTCAAGTTTGTTTCGGATATCCTTGGACAATTGATGGCGTATCCTGGAGCCCTCATCCCTCGTCCAAGTTCTTGAGGATAACAGGTGCCTCAGGAGCAGGCAGTGCTGAAGTAGGTGTTCGATCATGTGCCCAAAAACCCGATAGGCATTGACTTGCTGCCTCTGGATCAATAGGTATTGACTGAAAGTAATGTGAAGAACATCAAATACCTGTGATATGAGGGGTTGCTCAGAGATCAGCTGCTGACAGGCCACATGAGATAGCCTGCTTAGGAGCTCTACCATTAGCTCACACTTTACTGTGTATACTACGGCGAGGGCTGGCTTTGAAAGGATGGCTTGGCAACAGCTCAGCACTGTGTAAATAGTATTCTTTGCTTTCAAAGTGAAAAATGAAGAAATCCTGTCATTTATGACCTAGGAGAAAGACAAAAAGGTAAATGAATACCTCCAAATAATGCTGTTCAAGAGGCATGCAACAGGTTTCATAAATAATATTTCTATATGATCATTAGTTTTGCACATTTTTAACCTACACTTACTAGAACACCACTTGTAAGCAAGTGGAAACGATAATTGATTTCTGGTTCTATTGCGAATTATTTGGGACTGCCACGTGACAGGATATCTATGTCCTAAAATCCAAATACTATTATTTAATTAGGCATGCAAACAGGAAGGGTGTCAGCCAACTAGGTTGACAGATTTTGTATTGCGCTCTCTCAGTCACAATTCAAAAAACAACATTTATTAAGCACAATACACCTTTTGCTCTAAGGTGTTGGAACAGCAACAGAAAGTGTGGAGAAGCTCTATCAGAAGTAAAAGTAACCCCAGAGTTAAGTTCTAGTGTAATAAGGAGAGATGAAACAATGAAGCCATCATTCAATCAGTAGCCCATGTTGCAGAGTCAATATGGTGCATTGTGAAGATCAACACTGCAAAAGATTACATATTAAAAACATGGACCCGAAAGATTGACTGATGTTTTTGACAAGTGATAAATTAGAAAAATTACAATATATTTGTATGAAAGCTAAATTATTGTTCTGTCTCCTTGATCTGCATCGAGAAAACAGGCAGGTGGAATACTGACAAATATGTTAATTCCATCCAGGAAAAGGCAGGGGGAGGGTGCGGGACGGTACTCCCCAACTAAAACCAGTTATAATAAGGCTGTGAAGGTGGGCAGAGACAAAACAAAGTCCCCTATCTAAAGAAATAGGTATCGTTACGGAAGCTGCAATGTATATCCCCACAAAAACGTAGCACAGGGCACCAGGACAATGTCCCCAAAGAAAAACTTCACTAAAAAGAAAAGAGCTGATAACTGTTGAAATCATATGTAGATCTAAAAAAAGCTTTTTTTCAATACTCAAGCCTGTTGTAAAACAAGGTGTTTCAGAATACACATATTTCAGCTAAAGACATTCTCTCATAAATAAAGCATCTAGCTGCATTTAACCTTTCTAATAAAAAAGAGAGAACTTGGCTACTTTGGTAGTTCCGAAAACTCATACTATCCAATGCCATTTACTAGCACAAATTTCCACCTAGCTTTTTGAAAAGTAGCAGGTAGTATGGCATAACAAGGGACAGCCTTCACCTCACTACTGAACTATTTTAGAGTCACATGAGAATCAATAACTCAAATGCATCTATACAAGTAAAAGTCTCATGCTTTCAAAGAATATTTTTTAACATATAGACGCAGTCGATTTAAGCGTTTCTACAGACGTGTACCTCACCCAAGTCTGAAGAGCTCTAATATTGACAAAAGAGGATATTCAAAGTGGTTCTGCTGGTTTCGTGCGAGGATTATCCCGATTCACTCCTTCTCATTATGACCATCAATGGCCTGGCCATTGAGAGTTCTGACAGCTGGCCACACAGATTAAACAGAACCAAATATAGAAGAGCTTGGGGCAGGACCATATGTTAAAGATGCTAGATGTCTTTCAACATGACTCGTGCCGATGAACAGGATAATTAGCCTGCTTTGCCTACAAGATGAGCAAAAAACTCCTTTGAAAGCCTATGAAGGAGACAGTTGCATTGGGGAGACCGATGATGGTGGTTGTTCATGAGGAGTGGAGGCCTGGGCACAAAGAACCTCTCTCTCCCAGCAGGCCACAGATGGGAATGATGATGAAGGCAGCATGATGCCTAGAAGACTGAGTGGGGTATGCAGACCTGGACCGAGTCTGGAGGAGGGTGTTTGCTAGGTCGGGAAACGGCCTTTACAACACTGTCTTAATCACGCCTGCCGTTTCCCCGCAAACTGAACAACGCGTGCCTTAACCACGCACATGCCTTAACAACGCTTATGAGTGGTTAAGGCAGCCGACGTTCTAGTTGTTGTTCTAGCGGGGAGAGTGTAGGAAGCTGGCTCTGTATATACTATACCAAAATGAGGTATAGTGTGCACAGACTCCAGTGGAACCCCAAAGGTAGGCAGAGGTAAAAGTAGATAGCACCTTACTCTCTATTTGTGGTAGTGTGGTCGAGCAGTAAGGCTTTATTAGAGGGTAGTGTTAAGCATTTGTTGTACACACTTAATTAGCAAATGATGTCACACACTCAAAGACTGAACTCAGACCAATTTTGTTAGTATAAAAATATTGTTGTTACTTTATTTCTAGAACCAAGCCAAGCCTGGTACAGGTAAGTAAAATGAATGCTTTGCAAAATCTTATGCAGTGTTTACAATTGAATGCAGGTTTAAATGCAGTTTGATTGAAATACAGGTAAGTCAAAATGTCGAAATTACTTTTCAGATTACTTTTCAGTTACTTTTTAAATTACTTTTTCTACTCATAGTGATATGCCTAGATATCACACTGGGACATTTCCTAGAGAAATTTAAGTAAAATCAGTTTTGCACAGTTGTAGTTTTCTGGTTTCCATACAAATCAACCCAACACTTAGAACATTTTTCAGAGTAAAACAGTCAATGTATTCCTATAGAGAGAAATTAAGTTATCGGTTACCAGGAAAGTTCTCGGTCTTTGGGGTTGAGTTTCTGGAGTTAGACCCAGGGTTCACCCAGGATCAAGGATGCACTCTTGTTACACTCTCAGCTGCACTAGGGCGGCCGGGTGCAGAGTGCTGAAGCCCAATGTTATCCAATGGGGGATAGGGGGCCTCCGGTTGGTGACTGCTTACGAGCAGGCCACAAGGTTGTGGGAGCAAAGCTCCTGGGGTTTAGTTCAGGGCAAAGGGGGATCTGAGTTAGCACCCAAAGTACACCTGCAGAGGCACAGGGGCGGCTGGGTGCAGGGTGCTGTTTTGGCGTCGGGTGCCCTGTTGATTTCAATGGGGATTCTCCGGTTTCAACAAAGACTGCAGGCTCGGGGACGAAGATCTTCTGGAGGTGACCACAAGTTGGAGAGGTAAGTTGGGATGCTGGGACACTGTTGGTTGGGCCACCCAAGGCTGTGGGACTTCGGGTGCAGGGGTGTCTTTAGGCATCGGGTTTCTCTTACCAGCTTCGATGGCGTTGGGGAGTGGGGGGGGGGGGAGATTCGAGGCAGGTCAGAGATCACCAGATCTCGGGTCAGGATCGCCGGGGAGACCTCCTCGTGGTGTTGGGCCACTCGAACTCGGGCCGTGGGCGACGGGTGCAGGGTGGTGCAGGCTCGCGGATTTGGCCGGAGCCAGAGTCTGTGGGTGAACAAATCCGGTGTTTACGGGAGACAAAGTATTTTCTGTGGAAAGCAGGTCAGGTCCTCGGGATTCTTGAGGTTGCTGGCTGCAGGACACACCTGTTTGGCAGGAACCCAGGGCACACTCAGTCAAAGCATATCAGCAGTTCAGCATAAGTGGGGGCAACTATGCAAAAAGAGGGCACTTTCTTACAGAGAGGAATCAGAAGGAACACTGCAGGAAGGACCGGGACGCGGTGTGGTAATTTGAGCTGGGGCTGAAAAGGGGGAGGGGGGGGGGGGAGTAGGTTGTAGGGGTGGGGCCGGTTTTAGGACAGGGGGCTGGGTGCAGGGTAGTTTTTAGGGCAGTGGGCCGAGTTTTTGGAGTCAGGACAGGAGGGAGGGAGGGGCAGTTTTAGGACAGGGGGCAGTTTTTAGGGCTCAGGTCGGGGGGCTGGGTTTTGGGTCGTTTTTAGGACAGGGGGACGAGTTTTAGGGCTCTGGCGGGGGGGGGAGGGGCAGCTTTCAGGGCAGAGGGTCAGTTTTTAGGGCTCAGGGCGGGAATGCTGGGGTCGTGCAGTCTTTTTGGGCTAGAGGCTGGGTTTTAGGGCTCAGGGTTGGGGGTCGGGGTAGTTAATAGTGCTGGGGCAGGTAGATTATAAAACAGGAGGGCCGAATTTTAGAGCTCTGGGCAGTGGGATCTTTACCACACATATACCTTTACCAGACATGCCTTTACAACAAAATTAGTTGTGAAGGCATGCGTGGTAAAGACGCGGTTGTTGTGAAGATCGTGTGGTTAAGGCATGTGTGGTTTAAGCATGCGTGGTTGTGTCATACAACCGGCTAGGTATGCCACATCATGCCAAGGAGCTTTATTTCTGATAGCGATTTCTGTACTGTTATGGAGGATGGTTGGGGTTCAGCAATGGGAGCAAGCAAGGGAACTGTGCCAGGACAGGGGATCCAGAGGTGAGAGCAGATGGGACACTGAGAAGGAGGGTGACACACACACTGACAAGTAGTGAAAACCTTCTCCTGATGATGCTGCTCAATACTGAACATAAAATATCTTGTCTAGTGAACAGAATGGGCCAGAGCAAAAAAAGATCAGTGAGATGAAGGTCAGACAGGAGTAGAGAGTTGGGACTACTGCTCGAGGTGACTATACTGTCAGGGTGGATGATTCAATGCATTGGCTAAGAAAAATTGAGTAAAGGCAAGGGGACATTAAACATTATTTGGTCATCGTGGTGGTCCCGCAGTGCCTAACAAAAGAAAAATGATTTGGAATACAAAGATACAGAGGTGCAGCGATGGTCCTGAACATCTTGGACATATCACCAAAATTGTGGATTCTCCAGAAAGGGTGTGGAGTTACTATCTCCCTACTCCTAGGACATATTGTTTAGGGTCAAGGACAAGTTTTCATACTTATTTTGTCCACTGGACAAGTAGACCTCTGCAGCACAAATCCTTTGGCTTCCCATACCATAGTGATGATCTGTGACAGAGGGTTATCTGTTACTAACGCAAGGTTTTTAAAAATATGCTTAAGTTGTTCAAACTGGTATGTATGATTCATCAAAGCAAAGCATTTACTATTAGATAGCTCTAACACATTTTCAACTTTTGGGCATTAAACATTGTTGTGAATTTTAAACCTGGCTAGGAGGTTCAGCAATAGTCTGTCATTCGTTTTTACTCTGTGCCACTCAGGCAAGCAACGTCCATTAGGATGAAAGGGCTTTACCTCCCCCTCCCCAGGTGTAGTCCGGGCTGTGAAATGCACAGGCAGTTCTTGAACTGTCCTGGATTAGGGTAGGGTAGGGGCTGACGACTCAGACTCTGCATATCAAAGTTCTTTGCAGGTCTTCACAAGACCATTTATCAGTTCACAGGTCTTTGAGTATCTTTTTTTTTATTGGCATTTATCAATTTTATACATAAACACATACTGGAACGTACACATTAGGTTATAGATGTGTGTCAATCATACATAGATCGCATTTCAGTTTAAAACCAATCAACAAGAAAACAAAAGGGACTGGTCAGCATAGTAGAATCTTGGATATCTAGACTCATGTCACAGCATTGTACTAATATCAATATATAATTACACACATATACAAGAGTGTATCATTATAATATTTATAGCACTGGATAACCCCCATCACTGCTTAATATATACATTTTGAGACAGCTAATGGGCCTACTGCACCAGAATTGTACCTGTGTGTCCCAATCGTATATCAGGCCTATTCCAACCCAGTGGAGACACAAAGCCTGACTGTTTGCGACCTGTTATGCTATTTGTTGTTATGGCCGTGGCTTTTTTTTTGTGCTATTGCTAAGTTTCTCTGAGTCGGACACAAGGCGTGGCTTGTCTGAGAGTAGGATGTGTAGCTATGTGTGGCCTTCATCCCCTCTTGTTGGGGTATTACTATTGGACTGGAGTGTGCGTAGCCAATTCAGGACTGGTTCAGGACTGGGCTGGCATTAATTCCCAATCCGTGGACAGATGGTTTTGACAGAAACTAATATCTTGTATTCATGTCTTAATTGAGGGTGCGTGTTTATCTCCCCAGTTTATTGCAACTCTGCGCTTGGCTAACAAGAGCAGTAGAGCGTGTAGTTTCCTCATCTCCGCTGGTGTATCTTTAACATACCCCAATATGCCAACTGTGGGTGATGGTGCTCTGTGTGTGTATCTAGTATAAAGTTTATCTTATTAACCCGTTTGCTGCTTCGAACGTTCCGCGCCAGTGCGGAACGTTCTATTAAACGGGCGGGGCCGCGTCGGCCAACAGACGTGCGCAGCACTACCGAGGTAGTGCTCGCGACGGCCGTTGGCCGACAGCAGCAGCAAACAGGTTAAAGATATCGGCCCAATATTGAGATATGGGGGGGGCAGTACCATGCCATATGCAGAAAGGTCGCTGAGTCTATGTTGCATCTCCAACATTTGTCATCGGGCCTAAGTCCCATTCGATGTAGTTGGATTGGCTTCTTATAAAAATCTATGTAAACATTTTTAATGAATTAGGCGCAATTTGTAGTTAGGGGATAATAGTTGCAATTGTCCACAGCAGAATATCCATTGTTCCTCTGTAAGCTGTGGGTGTAGTTCGGAGTTCCAGCCTATCATCGCCTTTGGTTTAATTATCGGCGCGGTTGTCTGCATTGTGTTGTAAAGTCTGGTGATTAGCTTTCTTGGCGATGGGCTCGTGATTAAGTGTTCAAGAGCTAGTAGTGTGGGTGTCGGTCTGGGAAAAGTGTTGTGCAATTGGCGACATGCTGCTCTTATACGATAATAAGTGAACATTTCAGAGAAACGCCCCGTCTCTCCCTCTGGTGGTTTTGGCGGAGCCCTAAAGTTGTCCTCGGGGTACAAGTCTGCAAATGTATTGATACCCATCCGTCTCAGCAGCTCGAGCACCCCTCTGTCTTCCAGTATGGGCATTTGGGGATTTTGAGCCAAGGGCATCGATGGGCATATAGGATCATAAGCTTCGCCCATTGGGCTAGCCCCTTCCAGGCCCAGTGCAGAGTTTCATTAGTTTTTATTTCCTCTATGGGGCACTTGTAAGACTGGAATAAAGCTACCGAGAGGGGCGAGGGAGCCGCCCGGTCTGTCTCCACTGCTACATGGGGCTGGAATGGTGTAGGGTGAAGCCAATAGTGTGCAACTGAGCGCAGTAGGCATACAGTGAGATATCAGGAGCTCCCATCCCCCCCTGTTCCTGTGGGAGCATCAATAGTTCCCATGACACTCGAGGTTGCTTCCCCTCCCAGATTAACGAGACCATAAGAGATCTCAATTTTTTGAAGAAAGATTGTGTAAGTGGCAATGGGATATTTATAAACATGTAGAGGAATTTTGGCAATATTATCATCTTGGCTATTGCGATTCTGCCTGCCAGTGAAAGCAGGAGTTTGGACCATATTCCTATTTTCCCCTCCAGCCATTCCACCGCCAGTCCATAATTCATACTCCAAATTTCCTGTATATTACAACTTAGCCAAATCCCTAGATAACGCACAGGCCCTTCTGCCCATTTTAGAGGGAATTCTATATTAAACGGTGTTGTTGTATCCGTGAGGGGAAACAGCACTGACTTGGCCCAATTTATATGGGCTCCGGACAGCCCCCTGAATTGCAGGATCTCGCTTAGTACTGGGTGTAGATTGTCACACGGGTTGTTTATGTATAGAGTAAGGTCGTCCGCGTAGAGCGATATTATCAAGTCTCTCGAGGAGAACCCTATACCTCTAGCTGCATGGTGCTGTCTAATCCTGGCCGCCAGCGGTTCCATTTCAATAGCAAAGAGTAGGGGCGAGAGGGGGCAACCCTGTCTTGTGCCTCTCGTGATCTGGAACGGGGTGAGGTTTGTCCATTTAGTCGTAGTCTAGCTGTCGGCTCAGAGTATAGAACTTGGATTTGTTTAATGAAATTCGGGCTAAGTCCCAACCTAGTTAAAACTGTGAATAAATAAGACCACTCTAACGAGTCAAAAGCCTTGGTTGCGTCAAGAAACACCGCCAAGGCTTTCATTTGTGGATTCAGATAGTGTAGGACCGCAAAGAATGTTCTCAGATTATGCGCGGTGGATCTCCAGGGAATAAACCCTGATTGGTCCGGGCGTGCAATAATAGGGAGCAGAGGTTGTAGTCTATTAGCTAATAATTTCGCATATATTTTCGTGTCCAAACTTATTAACGATAGGGGTCTGTAGGAGTCCCTCTCATTAGGTGGCTTGTTTGGTTTTAATAAAGATAGTATAGTCGCATCCCGCATGGTGGGGGGTAGCGATCCAGTTTCTAAAGCTTCCTCTTATACCGCTAGTAGGTGTGGGGCCAGAACACCTGTGTAGCATTTATAAAAAGCGGCGGTCAAGCCGTTCGATCCGGGAGCCTTATCTGCCGGTAAGCGGTTTATAACCTGAACAATGTCAGTTGCCGTAAAGGGTACATCTAGATGGCTGAGAAACATATCCGGGACTTATTGAACCGAGTGGAGTTCTTGGAAGACAGAGCAGAGGATGCCGAAGGCAGGGCCCGCCGCAATAATGTACGCGTTATAGGTCTGCCGGAAGGAACGGAGGGGAGGGCTGCGGTGATGTATGCGGAAGACTGGATCCGGTCAATGGTTCCGAAGGAGGCCCTGTCTCCGCAATTCGTTGTTGAAAGAGCGCATAGAGTGCCTGCCAAACCTCCACCTCCGGGCTCGAATCCAAGGCTGTTTCTAATACGCTTACTGAACTACAGGGATCGGGATGCCATACTCCAAGAGACTCGGAAGCTGCAGGACCTTCAAGTAGACAACCATAAAGTTATGATTTTCCCAGACTACACGTTCCAAGTTCAGAAGCAGAGGCACTCATTCCTGGCGGTGAAAAGGCGTCTGCGACAATGTGATCTTAAATACTCCCTGCTGTTTCCGGCGAAACTGAGGGTAGTCGCGAATGGCAGGACACACTTCTTCACTACCCCAGACAGCGCTGCAGAATGGGTAGAATCCTATACCTCAACACCATCGGGACGAGGGAGGCGCTTCCGGGGGCCGCACCACGGCGCCGCAGGAGTAGGAGAAGGAAATCGCAGTCGTCGGCGTCTCAGGCTTCTGGCCCTGCACCGGAATTAATCTTAAGTGGTCAGCTTGGAGCAGTACAGGCAGTGGCGAACATCAGTGGAACATCGGGACAGGCTTCTGATTCGGGCTCTGACCGTCGGGGCCCACACAGCGACGAGGAACTTTCGGATGGACTCCTCGGCTCTCAGGACTCTCCAAGGCTGCCGCATGTTACTCCACAGACCTCTGAAAATATCGTTTGAACATTCGTTTGTATTGTTAATTCTTCCTCCATTTGCGGATAGCATGAAGTGAGCCCCCGCCGGACATGCAAGTATATATAAATGACACTAAGTACTGTTGAGGTATTGGGTGGTTAGTATTGAGGAGTCATGTCAATGTTGGTAATCCGTGGGGTGGTGTCTCTGGTCGTTGCCAGGTCTCTCCCTCCATCTGTTCCTATTTTTTCAAGTATGGGAATATCATATATAGTAAATAGGCAGCGGCCCCAGTTGCTGAATGATCGGCCAGAGCCGAGTGTAGCCGCAATTGGCGGTTCCCCTCATTTCTTTATTTGTTTAATTGTTTGCTGTGCACAATAGTCTCCCCCGGACGCAAGTAGTGTGCCATTGCATCATAAGTTTGGGCGACTGCCAGTTGCAGACTCGCTCTTATGGAATTCTTAGTGTGTTGTTTATTTATTATTATTTTTTATGCCATCTTATATCAACATGGGTATGAGTGTTGGAGAATGGATTTGTACGGAGGTGTGTGCTCCGGGATGAACGATGTCCTTCTGCTGCCCCCCTGCTGTCTCGCGGCCGGCCGGGGCCAGTCGCATTCCAGATATATGCTGTTTATGGCTCCCGTTAGGATAGGCACATGGAATGTGCGAGGTATACATAGCCCAGCGCGCCGCTATCTTATATATTCCTATCTTAAGCGACATCACATACAAATAGCACTTCTTCAGGAAACACATTTGGCTAAGGCAGAAATTGCGCACCTTCACAGGCGCTGGAGAGGGCAACTATATGCAACAGGGTATTCGTCCTATGCACGGGGGGCTCTAGTGTGGGTGAGGCCGGGGACCCCATTTAAGGTGGCGGACGTGATAGTGGACGGGGAGGGCAGGTATGTTTTGGTAAGGGGGACATTGGATGGCAAACCGATTGTATTGGCATCCCTTTATGCGCCCAATGTCGAGCAAGCTGCTTTTTAGACCAGCTGTCGCAGAAGTTATCCGTATGGCATGATATTCCTATGGTTTTGGGTGGGGATTATAATTGTGTCCTAGACATCTCTCTAGATCGGTCCTTTCCCCCCTTACCGGGCACCACCACACACGCGGCAGCGAAAGCATTGACACACTGGGCTGCGCAGTGGCATTTCACAGACGCGTGGCGACATAGGAATCCACTAGATAGGGTATACTCCTATTACTCTGGGGCCCATCGACTGTATGTGCGCTTAGACCGATTTATGGTGTCGGACGGACTCCTGCCCTGCGTTGCAGATGCGCTATATATGGGACGCACACATTCTGATCATAACCCACATGTCTTAGAGCTTCAATGGGAAGTGGAACTGCCGCCGATTCCGATATGGCGTCTTCAACCGGATGTACTGCTTGATGCGCCATTTCGCGACTCGCTGGCTACCGCTGTAGCACAATACTTTGAAGACAATGAGGGAACGGCTACTTCGGCGTTGGTGGAATGGGATGCCCTCAAGGTAGTGACCAGGGGACATTGCTTGGGGACGCAAGCGGGAATGCGCAGGCAACTGGAAAAAGACCTTACCAGTTTAGAACAGAGACTAGCCGCAAGCGAACAGGCTGCCATAAACGGAGCTCAGGAACGGCTGGAAAGCCATAGGGAGGAACACACGCAGCTGCTAGAACGGTTGCGCTGTCTCAATTATGCTGCACACTCGGCGAGAACGCATCACATGGGCGATAGAGCGGGCAGGCTGCTCACGTGGCTTATCCGCCTGAACGAGTCGTCGACGCCGATAGCATCGGTGAAATCAGCCACTGGAGATATCGCATACACCCAGCGGAGCATACATGGTGCGTTTGTCACACACTATCGAGACCTGTACAGCTCGTGTATGCGGGTTATGCCTTCGGAACTGCGGGATTACTTGGGTGATATAGCTTTGCCACAGCTCACCTGCACCCAAAGGGATGAATTAAATGTTGCCCTTAGCCCTGAGGAAATCCGAGATAGCGTTTTCTCCTTGTCTAACGGGAAATCGCCAGGTCCGGACGGTCTACCGGCCGAATTTTACAAAGCATATTCACATATCTTGATACCGCAATTATTGAAGGTATACGAGGCGGCACTCGATGACGCTGCCCTCTCCACCACACAAAATGAAGCCCTGTTGGTATCCCTCCTCAAGCCTGATAAAAATCCGGAGCTGCTGGGCTCTTATCGGCCGCTTGCGCTCCTCAACACGGATTACAAGATATTTGCATCTCTACTGGCCAGGCGTCTTTCACCATTAGTGTCTACGATGGTGCACCCCGATCAAAATGGCTTTGTCCCCGCGCGATGCACCTCCCTTAATATACGGAGGCTATTCAGAGTACAACAATATGCAACACATAGTTGGCCACACTCAGGCTGCCTGGTACTAGATCTGGAAAAAGCCTTCGATTCATTGGAATGGCCTTACCTGGCAGCTGTGTTGGAAAAGTATGACTTGGGGGATCAATATTTACGCATGGTTAGTTTACTGTATCGGCGACCTACGGTCCGGGTCCGCACCGGTAGTCTGGTTTCCGACTGCATTAGGGTGAAACGAGGGACGCGCCAGGGTTGCCCACTGTCCCCGTTGTTGTTCTCTCTCGCTATGGAGCCTCTGGCGGTGCTGCTCAGGGCTGATGGTGAGCACTGGGGTATACGATTGGGAGATGGGTTACATGCCGTCTCCCTGTATGCGGATGACTTGCTGTTGTATCTCCGAGATATCACGGCGATCCCGGAATCCATTGCAGGGATACTTCAGGCATTTGAAGAGAAATCAGGACTGCGGGTCAATTGGGCCAAGTCAGGGATATACTCCTTTAACGCTGGCGTAGTGGAGGAAGATGTCACTTTGAACGGATCACCTCTTACGTGGTATCCCACCACTTTCAGGTATCTTGGAATTTTTATATATCGCTCACCTGATGATTTATTTGACGGAAATTTGGTGCGGGCTATTTCCGCCATACGAGCCCAGGTGCAATTTTGGAAAACGCTCCCACTAAATGTGCCGAGCCGTATAGCTCTGTTGAAAATGATTGTACTCCCTAAATTGCTCTATTATTTTTCCAATCTCCCTCTTTATGTCCAGCCTAAGATCTTTCGAGATCTGGAACGCTTGTTCCGTGATCTCATATGGAATAAGGGCAGGCCACGGGTAGCTTTATGGAAGATGTATGCTCCTCTCGATCAAGGTGGGTTAGCCGTTCCTAATATGGAGTTGTATTATTTAGCTGCACAACTACAGTGGGTGACGAAATGGTTAGACGGTAGACATCTGGAGGATACGGCAACGCTGCAACAGCCCTGGACATATTCGCAAATATGTCATTTATATCATCCCATTGCTAAATCCCCGCGGCCAAAGCAATTATATTTAGGCCTGGCCCATAAATGCTACAAAAGAGGTTTATATCTTACCCGCATGACGACACCTTATGCCCCGATCCTGCCATTATTGGGGACCCCGCGAGGAAGGTTGGGCACGTCAGAGGCAGTGTTGTCGACCTGGCATGAGGCAGATTTACACACTCTGGGTGATTTGTATAGGGACGGGGCACTGCTCACATTTGAGGCATTGGTCGAAGAGTCCGGGTTACCGGCAGGCCAATTCCTACTACATACTTCTCTTTTGAAGGCTCTGTCATCGGTTTGGGGTGATCTAACTACTGAACCGCCGACGCACCTGGTGTTGCAATACCTGCATGTTATGGGGGCTGGATCGCATGTAGTACACTGGCTGGTGGAGGCGCTGCTCGCGCACACATTGAAACCGATGCAGCGACTCAGGGAACGATGGGAGACAGACAGGGGTCGGCCCTGGACGGAGAGGGAGTGGGGGGCCATACTATCAGGAGCTAGGAATATACCAAGAAACGCCAGATTTAGGATTATACAAACATATATTATACACAGAGCATACCTTTCACCGGATGTGATAACCAGGTATTTTAACACCGCCACTGCGGCATGCGCACGCTGTCAACAACTTGGCGCGGACCTGCTTCACATGCTGTGGGCCTGTGCATCTCTTCAGCAGTACTGGCAGGAAGTCGTCACGGCACTGAACTCCTGTACGACTATGCAGCTGCCACTGTCATGGGAGTCCTGTCTCTTAGGGCTCTATGCCAGATCCCAAAAAAATAAAGTTGTCTCGAGATTTCAGGATTTGGGCTTAATTACTGCAAAGCGCCTTATAACCAAAAACTGGAAGAACGCGAACCCTCCAGTAGTGCCCAACTGGCAGCGATCCTTCCTGACATGGGCACAAGCGGAAAGCACGGTGTTGCACAGGGAGGAGACCGCAGGGCTCCGTAAATTCCCTATTGCGCAAGATTGGGATGCACTTCTCATTACATTACGGGCCAATATTGCCGCCGCTGTAGAGGGTAACTTAGTCACCGATCAGTGATTGCACCATACGCCTTCACCACATCTCCCTGACTCCGAGCATGGGGCGCTATCCATTCTCTGACTGTCTGACCGGACACTGGAGTCCCCTTCTCCTGAATAGCAATTACGCCAGAAGGCACGCACCGTCCCATTGAACAGAGAGTACTAGATTCAACAATATCTTCAAACACCCAGCCAAGAGAGAATGTTTCCTTTGGTATTTTATGATGGTAAATTTCCTTTTTTTTTTTTTTTTTTTTTTCGTTATTTGTTGTTTATAGTATTAGTTTGGGTTGCATAGTTTTTAATAATAAGATTTGTTGGACATTCTCGGTGTTCTCGTTTCACACACTGTCACTGGACGGAAATGTCATTTCTTTTGTGTAATAACGTACGATTCAGTCCCGAGAAGTAGCAAAGGCATATCTGTGTTGGAGATATATAGGAAAATGTTAATATGTAGCCAATTTATTGAGGCGAGAGTTAGTTATGATTAGGACTGATAATAAAGTTAAAATTGTGTAATAGAAGCATTGTGAGTGATGGCACACTGAAATTCTAGTGTGCATATCTAGCAGAGATGCAAGCCAAGTTCTTCGCAAAGGTAAAGACGTCATCAACGGTGTTTGTTGAAATATAAGATATATTTTGTTCCTTTTTATATTGTATAAAATGTTATTGACATTTGGATATATTGTGAATGTCTGTGTGAAATATTCTGTCTGAGATTGCAGAATTCTGAAAATGCCAATAAAGAAATTTAAACAAAAAAAAGGGTACATCTAGATATTCTCTGTGGGCTCTGCCCAGCCACAGTAATTCAATAGAGTCGAGGTAGGACTGTAGGCCCCCCCATCATCTCTTGTGAGTGGGAAGATGTATATAGACTGGAATAGAACTTGAGGAATGCGTCTGTTATATTTTGCGGGCCCCTGATCGGTTTGTGTCCCTTGTCTAGAATTTTAGTGACATAGGTGTTGTTACGGGGTGTTCGAAGTGTATTTGCTAATGTTTTGCCCGGCCTGTCTCCCTCACCATATCTCCTGGCCTGTGTGTACTTGCCTAGGAATTTTACTTCCGTCTGAGCTTCTTCTTCGTACTCAGTAATCTTTTCCCTCAGTTTTAGTAACAATGTCTTTCTCGGAGGCGTAAAACCGTCTCTCAAGATCGCCTATTTCGGTTTCTAGTTTTGCTAGGGAGTGTCGTATTGATTTTAAAACACCTGCCTGCTTGGCTATGCATTTCCCTCTGATAACCACTTTGAATGCCTCCCATAGTGAGGCATGGGAAGACAGAGCCTCCGTTTATTTTAAAATATTCTTCAATGTCTTTTCTTATCTCTTCACGGAAAACAGCGTCTAACAAAGCGTTCGGGGGCAATCTCCAATTAAACGTCTGCTTATTTCCACCCGGGATCTCTAATTGTATGCAACAAGGGGCATGGTCAGACAGTGTTCGTGGGAGGTGTTCAATGGCCGTTGTCCAGGCAGCTAGATCTTCAGAGACTAGCCAATAATCTATCCTGGACCAGGCTCCGTGATGGGTTGTGATGCATGCTCCTTCAAGAGTATTGGGGTGCCTAGTTCTCCAAATGTCTACCAGCTGCCCTTCAGTGATAATGCTGTTCAGAGAAGCCCCGGCCTTGGGGTGTAATCTGCGGGTAGCCCCCATTCTATCAGTATTGTCATTCAGGATGGCATTGAAGTCTCCCCCCCATATCACTGTCTCCCCTCCCCGCATCATAATTTTAGCCCAGATGTTTTGGAAGAAGTCGAGGCAATCAACGTTTGGACCGTATATTGCTGCCATAGTTATGCGCATTTGTCCTAACTTGCCAGACAATATGACACGGAGCCGCGGGTTGGCGTTATTTCTAGGCGAGACTAGGTCGACCGCAACAACTACGTTTGGCGGCTTTTCTCCCCCACCCGTTACAAGAGGCTCAAGGAGCATTATCTCCTACATTACATAATTGACATTTACATGGTACCATTGGGTATCGTATAGAGTGCATATAATTTATGCATTTTTATATTTATGTTTATTTTTTCACCTTTTTGTATATAGTACACCCATTTGGGAAACTCAACATAGTGGATACTGAGGGGATCTTCTTAGTCCTGATGAAGAAGCTTTGCTTCGAAACATGTTGACTGTATAGGAGCATCCGCACATTATCGGCAGGATTTCTCCGTATCACCTTTTTAACAGGTCCAGCCTCAACGACCTATTAAAGTTTCTTTATGTCCATGAGGCCAGGTCCTTTTTAAATCACTTACCCATATTCTCTCACGACCCCTCCTTTCACTATCCCATCACTACTCATAGTATTGTCAACTACAGTGCTCCCGCGTAGTCGTAGGTCGTAGCACGCCCCGTCCCGCAGCGGGACGGGAAGACCCCTATGATGAAGCATGACACCAAGGGTCCTTTTGGTGTGTGAGGGGTATTTAAACAAACGCTGTGTGCATCCACACCTGGATGACTAATACTTTTTTCTTTACACTACTAGTCCCATGTGGTGGATTCCTTTGATTTATTTTTTAATATGACATATCTACCTTTTGGATCTATGTGTGAGTCTGACAGTGTCCAGGCCAGCCCCCTCCTGATCAAGACAGCAACCTCTCGGGCATAGTTAGAGAATATGGAGGAATATATGTTGCCCCATCTTTTGTGTTGCAGTTTTAGTGTGGAGGAAGTATTGATGTGTGTTTCCTGTAAGAAACATATGTCTATGTTGTGCCTGGTTAGATAGGCCTGTAGTAGTCTGGTTTTCTGTGATAGTTTAATCCACGGATATTCCATGTTAGAAATTTATATGTATTCATTGTGTCTCTGGTTGTGTAGGGGACCAAGTGTAGCCCAGTCGTGCATGTCTCGTCTCTGCAATATCTTTAGGGTTAGTTCCATGCGCTTTCTTGGTGCAGGTTCTAGTATGTGTTGTCGATCCTACCTCAAAGCAGTGTGCATATTTGGCAACTTCAAGATTCTGTGTACATTGCTGAAATCTGACCATAATAAAAACAACAAGAACAATATCCAATTCCCCCCCCCCAACCCCCCAATCAGGTTGTGTACTATATCCCCCCCCTTCCCTTAGAACTTAGTACGGAGCCTAAACAACTAGCCCGTAACTTAAGTGTGGGAGATCTCCCTGGGGGCATGGTTGGGCTGGCTAACTGCCCTGCCATTAGGAGGGGTGGCCGTGCATTCAATGGAGAGTTCAGCGATGATGTCCGACAGCAGCATAATTATATGTGCAAGTAGTTGTTACCTGCTATGTGCCAGTTCCCATTGTCCTTCTTGAGATCATATGTCACTTGGTCTGTGACTTGGCCTCCTTTCTGGCCATACGTATAGAGTAAATGTCCCGGCCTCCAGCTTCAGTCGTTGTCGCTTAGCCTGGCTTCCGAAGAACTGGAGCCTTTAGTAGTTGGCGAGCGATTCTATGTCAGGACCGGAGGCTCAGATTATGCTTTTCTTTCTCCGCCTTTAATAACATACAAATTTCACAGCAGCCAGAAAAGCATCAAAATCCTTTTTTCTCGAATTGTCACAAGACAAACTGAACCAATCCATGAATAAAGATGAACAAAAGCATGAAGAAACTACAACTCCCATAATCCCAAGGGAGGTTCCATAACAAGTCCTTTCACAGTGTCCATAACTGCACATAGTCCCTCCATTTTGGTTGCCCCTCCCTCTTTCTTCGCTGCTTCGCAGCCAGTTAAGTCACACTTTCTTTGTTTCTGGTCTGATGTGGTAAATCGTGTTGTTTTAGAAGTTCATTTATACCTCCCCCGCGGCGTTTATTGGTCGGAAGACTGCGCCCGGGGTGTGGAGTAATTGTGTGCTTTTTTAATATTTGCTTCCTACAGATTCCCGGCCGACCGCGGGAGCGTTTGCGCCCCTTACGCGGTCTGCGCCATCTTAATTGCGGTGCTTCAAAGGGCCCGCTAGGGGGTCTCGCCCGTCTCGCTGCTCCCGCGGCGCGGTCTCCTCAGAAGAGGAGCCGCGCTGCGTGAGTCGAGTCGGAGCAAGCCTGGTCCCCTGCTGTCCTCACCACTACGCCCTGCGGGGTTTACATTCCCTGGCATTTTCTTCTTGTGACGCCCCGGCAGGGGTCCATAGTGCAGCTTGGTCCCGCGGTGACGCCTCCGGGCAACATACTTGCACTTTCTTTGGTGTCTGGCGCGCTGGGAGGCAGCTTGGCCCTGTCAGTTTCCACTGGGGGCTGGGGCGCACGAGAGGCAAGTGCAGCCTTATTGCGGTCCTTGGGGCTGCGTGGAAAAGTTCTGCAGTCCTCCGGTCTGCCTATAATTATTCAAGGGTTTTGCCCAGGCCAAAAGTAAAGTAAAGTGTACTGCACTGTTAAAGTAGTATTGCTGGCTATTTCACCCAGAGTTTCCCTGTTAACCCTTAATAGCCATTGTTTTCACTTTTTTGAGACATGGACCACAATGATGTGTATGAGGAGGAGGAGATCCAGGAGTACCTTCCATATGATGATGATTTTTTTGAGGCAGTAGACTCCTCTATTTTTAGGGTTGTGAACGAGGTGGTTGGGCCCATGGAACAGCGCCTGTCTGACAGGATTGTTCGAGAGTGCGCAAAATTGGCGCAGGCCCGCATGGAGTCTCCTGGTCCTGCTGTCGATCCCGCTTCTGGGGAAGGCCCTCCCCCTCTCAAAAAGAGTTGTCCTGAGCAGAAAAGTTGCCCTGAGGAGGCGCAGGGTTCTGGAGGGGTGGATAAGGACGCGTTCGCGCGCCTCAAAAGCGCCTTCCTTGCTAAGGTTGCCCCCCCCTCACCTGCCCCCTCTCCGGTTGAGGAGCCCCTTGGGTCTCCAGACCCGGCTCTCCGGATCCTGATGGGGATTCACAGGGGGGGTTCTGAGGATGAGGTGGGTTCCTCAAGCCCTTGTCGCCCGGCGGTGCCTCCCGTCTCAACGCCGCAGGAGGACTCAGGCATGTTAGACCCAGATGAGATTATTCATCCCCGGTCTGCAGCTTGGGCTCCTGGTGACAAGGTGGCCAAATTTGTGGCCGGTCGCCTCCGCAAGCCTCTGGAGGAGGAGGCTCGGGGGTGCTTGAGGGCAGAGTGTCCGAGGCCTACTTTAGAGGGGAAAGTGGCCTTCACCCCGGAGTTAGACTCCAAGATGGCCACTTTCATGGCTAAGTATATGAAAGATCCCCGGAAGGGCATCGATCGCTCTTGGCGTTCATGCCAAGATGTGCTTTTGGATGCCATTGGTCCTATGACCAAGATATTAGATATGGCGGAAGAGGCTAAGGTGTCAGGCTCCCCTATTTCCCCCGACGTGCTCTCCAACTGGGCTCAGCGGGAGATAATTTTTATGGGCAACGCAAATTGTGCCCTTTCAACGGAGCGTCGCCGCTCCCTGTTGATTAAGTTAGACCCTAAACTTCGGGATGTGGCCTCCTCGGAGGCGGGGGCGGTTGCGCAGGGGGGCCTCTTCGGGGACCCTTTTGTAAAGGAACTAGGTAAATTTGTGGCTACGTTTACCTCGCTGGACAGTGCCCAGTCCAACATAAAGAGGGTCTTCCACCCCCGGGTTTTCCACGGGGCCGGTCGTGGCAGGGGCCACTCGGCCGGCCGTGGGTTCCAACAAAACCCCAACAGGGGACAAGGCTCCGGTCGTGGACATTACAATACCAGCGCCAACTACACTAACTTTTACCCCACGAGAGGCCAGCGGTTCAAGGGCCGTGGGGGATTCAAGAACGCAGGAGGCGGTAATTCCAGCGGTAAGTGTTCTACCAGCGGCACAGATCCATATCGGGGGTCGGTTAGCGGCTTTCCGAGACGCTTGGACAGCTATTACAGCAGACGCTTGGGTCTTGCAAACCATCCAAGGTTTTCATATCGAGTTTTACGAGCACCCTCTACAACAGTTTCCCTCGTCCCATTTCCTTCTTGGTTGTCGATGCACAGCTGGTCGATGCATCGCAAGGGGGCCGTTTGTCGGTCAGCTCTGCATCCCGACGGGTTTCTGAGCAACATCTTCTTGGTGGACAAACCCGATGGGGGGCGTCGGCCGGTTATCAACCTCAAGGAATTCAACGGGTGGTTGATTTACCGGCATTTCAAGATGGCGGGGATTCATCTCCTCCGGGACGTTCTGCTTCCGTCCGATTGGATGGTGAGGCTGGACCTCAAGGATGCCTACTTGGTGGTCCCTATTCATCTTCCGCATCGTCGGTTTCCCGCATTTTTTCATGGAGGGATCTAGTTTACGAGTTCACCGCCCTTCCATTCGGTCTTTCTTCAGCACCTTGGTGCTTCACAAAGGTGCTCCATCCGGCGGTGGAGTTTCTCAGGGACCAGGGCATAAGTATGATTGTTTACCTGGACGACATCCTTCTCATGGCGCAGTGTCCCAGGAAGTTATCCAGTTAGCTCCAACAAACTGTGTCTCTGTTACAGGGGCTGGGGTTTGTTATCAACGAGGACAAGTCGGTCCTCAGCCCCTCTCAGAGTGTGGTGTTCCTCGGATTTGTCGTGGATTCCGCTCACTCTTCCTCGAGTCTGCCATCTCGGAAAATGGCCAAGATCCGGCACGAGCAGAGACAGACCATCTCCAAAACTCCTACTTCTCTCCGGCAAATTGCCCGACTGGTGGGTCTACTCTCCTCTTCCATCCAGGCAACTTTTCTGAGTCCCCAGCACTATCGGGCCTTTCAGCGCCTAAAGGCTTACCATCTAAGGAGAGGTTTGTCCTACGATCAGTCAGTTCCCCTCTCTGCGGAGGTGAAAGAGGAGATGACGTGGTGGCTCACTCACATGGAGGCGTGGAACGGCCGAGCGATCTTCGGGTCTGTCCGGACCTGGTCAGAGTCCGACGCTAGCAGGTCGGGTTGGGGTGCCCGCTGCGGGGAATTCTCCACCGGAGGCGCTTGGTCATTAGAAGAGCAGACCTTGCACATCAATTGTCTAGAGCTCCTAGCGAGTTCTTTCGCAGTTCGGTGCTGGACCAGGGACAGAGTGCGGTCGTGTGTCCTGCTAAAGATGGACAATGTTTCCGCAGTCCGATACGTCAACCATCTAGGAGGGCCCCGCTTCCGAGCCTTGGCGAATCTGGTAAAGGATTTTGGGGATTTCTGCCTGGCTCATCACATCTCAGTAACAGCGGAGTACCTTCCAGGCCAGGACAACCAGGTTGCGGATTGGCACTCGAGGCACCTCCACGATTCCAGCAGGTGGAAGCTGGACCCTCAGGTCTTCAGGTGGTTACTCAACCTGTGGGGACCTTTTTCGGTGGACCTCTTCGCGTCGCACCTGGATCACCAGATTCCGCGCTTTTTCAGCTGGAGGCCGGATCCGCTGGCTATTGCCACGGATGCGTTTCTACAGGATTGGGGTCAGGAGAGGGGTTACGCATTTCCCCCATTCTCGATGATTGTGAGAACGGCGGTCCGAATTCGCCGCCAGAGAGCGGAGGTGGTGACGCCATATTGGGGGTCTCAAATTTGGTTTCCGGTTCTTCTGGAACTTTCTTGGGATTCTCCAATCCTACTCCCCTGGTTTCCTCAGCTCCTTCTGAATCTGGACGGGGAGCAGCATCATCTTGTCACCCAGGACTCTCTCCACCTCGTGGCGTGGCGGCTTTCAGGCAGGGATGGTCACTCCCGGGCCTTTCGAGACCGACACAGGCTCTCCTGTCAAAGGCTTGGGCAGACAGCACCACGAAGCGTTATCGGTCCGCCTGGACAAGGTGGGTTCGTTGGTGGGTTCGTTGGTGTCTTCGACGGGATTTGGATCCCGTGGTCACAGGTGTTGTTCCAATTTTGAATTTTCTTGCGGACTTGGCAACAGACGGCCTAGCGTACCATTCAATTAACGCGGTGAGGTCGGCAATATCAGCTGGGCATTGCCCAGTGGAAGGAGCTCTGGTAGGGGAACATCCTTTCATCTGTAGGCTCCTGCGGGGTATACGTCTGTCGTTGCCCCCGGAACCGCGCTATTCCGTCCTATGGGACGTTAATTTGGTTTTGAATCGGTTTCTGTCTTGGCAGCCACAAATATTTTTCTTTAAAGGAAATATCGTCCAAGCTGGCTATGCTTTTATGTTTAGTCTCCTGTCGGAGAGTTTCTGATGTTCGTGCGTTAGATATTTCCACTAGAGTTTTTCCCCCGGATGGGTTCACGTTAGGTCGTCGTACTAAGTCTCTTACACGGACGATCTCGTATCCAGCTTTTCTGGATGTCCCAAAGTTGTGTGTCGTGAACTGTCTTAAGGCATATGAGGCCATGACTCAGGAATTCCGCCCTCCGGGCGAACGTCAGCTGCTTATTGCCTTGAGGAAACCTCACAGAGCAGTCTCTTCCCCCACTATAGCCAGGTGGGTGCGTTGGGTCATGCAGGAAGCGGGCATTGACACAAAGCAGTTTGGGGCTCACTCAACCAGGGGTGCAATGGCTTCAAAAGCTTTTTCCCTGGGGGCCCGTTTGGAGGACTGAATGCGTGCTGCGGATTGGTCCTCGGATTCCACCTTCAAGAGGTTTTACTTCAAACCGGTATTGGAGGTCGCTCAGTTGGTGGTAAGTAAGCTTTAAACTAGCATAATCTGAGCCTCCGGGCCTGACATAGAATCGAAATTTGCCTAGCATCGTAACGGTAAGTTTCAATTCTATTAAGGACACGGAGGCGAGGATTATCCCACCCAGGGCACGGTCTCGTGCGAACCCACCCGTATGTTCGTAAGTAACAGCTTTTGTTTATTGTCGCCAATGTGTGCTTTATCGTAAATGATTGTTTTTTGCGGACACTTCGTTAAGAAGTAGTTAACTGTTTGGATTGGGGTTTTATCCTTGGGAAACCTTACGCTGTCTCTACTCTGTTTTAGGAAATGACGGTGCGAAACAAGACCAGTGAGAATATGGCGTGACTCGCGCGAAGAAAGAGGAGGGGCAGCCAAAATGGAGGGACTATGTGCAGTTATGGACACTGTGAAAGGACTTGTTATGGAACCTCCCTTGGGATTATGGGAGTTGCAGTTTCTCCATGCTTTTGTTCATCTTTATTCATGGATTGGTTCAGTTTTTCTTGTGACAAATTGAGAAAAAAGGATTTTGATGCTTTTCTGGCTGCTGTGAAATTTGTATGTTATTAAAGGCGGAGAAAGAAAAGCATAATCCTCGCCTACGTGTCCTTAATAGAATTGAAACTTACCGTTATGATGCTAGGCAAATTTCGATTCTTGTTCCCTATGTGCTTGGCAAATTTGATGGCTGATTTTGCATCGGTGAAGTGGTGCAATGTTCCCTCTTGGGTTACTTTCAGTTTGGCTGGGTAGAGTAATGCATACGGGATATTCGCTTGCAGAAGCAGTTTTTTTACTGGCAGGTACTCTCGTCTAGCAGCCTGAACCGCTGGAGTGAAATCGGGATAGAACAATAAGTGGTTCCCTTTGTGAATGATAGGGTTACGTTCTCTGGCGCATCTCAGAATGTCGCGATAATTCAGTATGCGGGCGAGTATAAGTCTGGGCGTCGAGCCTACTGGTGGTCTAGGGCCCAGGGTGCGGTGGGCTCTTTCTACCACGAACATGGCGGACAGATCTGATCCAAAGATTTCTTCTAGTAGTTCCTTCACATATGTCTCTATTTTTGTTATTGCAGTGGTCTCTGGAATGCCCGTTATGCGGAGGTTATTGCGGCGTGACCGGGCTTCGAGGTCATCATTCTTGGCCCTAATGATATGTAGCACTTTGTCCATTTGTAAAAGCTGCTCTTTAGATTCTACCTGAAAGTCACGTGCATCCGACGTGCGGTTTTCTAGCTGGTCTAATCTAGTCTCGTGAATGTCGACCTTTTTCTTGACCAGATCTAGCTGCGCAGTTAGTTTATCTAGTTTGTTGTCTATCATTTTGAGGCTAGATTTCATTTCCAGTAAAAGGGACCGCAGATCTTCGGTTTGACCCTCTGTCTCTTCTCCAGATGCTTGCTCCGTCTCCGGGTCATTCTCTGCTTCTTTTTGTCTGGTGGTTTGTTTGCTGTCAAATGTTAATCTGGGTTGCCTGGGGTCGTGTTTTCCCATTTTTGAGGCTAGAGCTGACCAGTTCAATAGATGTTGCGCAAGAGTATTTCCCACCCTCTCTGCATCTGTTGTGGTCTTCTGAATTGGCGGAAGCTGATCTTGTAGTATAGTAGCATGCAGCGTCTTCTACCCCAAACTCAAACCCTGGGTATTTAGCCTGTTTGTATACTGCTTATTAATAAATCTTCAGTTTCTGGGCGTGGTTCACAGACTTGGAATGATTTTTTGGACTGAGCAAGTGTACTTTATATGCAAGGGCTCTCCGTTGTTGCCCTCCTTACTTGCTGCCTGCAGATTTTGTCCAAAGTGAGCACCTATCCGTGTGGCTCACACCCACTGCACCATTATCTTACTGTCCCAGTAGTGGAATTGTAGGGTTCCCAGCTGATCACTCCTCGTAATGTGCTCCCAAAGTTAGAGGCTTGATCACCCATGCTGCTCATTTCTTTGCACGGGGACCTAAAGTGGGACAGGCAGCATCGTCGATCTCAGCCCTCTGCTGATTATGGCGGGGGGGGCAAGTCTTCTCACCTCGCTTGTACTTCGCGCCGTCCGCCCCCGCCTCTGCTATGTTCACTCCGGGGCACCCAGCCGAGTCAGTGCTTCTTCCTCACGGCAGCCGCCGCCTCGTGTGCGCTTGTACCTCTCTCCCTGGGCCACCGAACTGGTCGGGCGGCCGCCACGGCGTTTGCCGATGGCGGCCGCCAAGGCGATCGCCGATGTTGTCGTCGGCTACCTCTGAAGCAGGGGGGGGGGGTCAGCACAGAGCAGCACGTCACGTACCTCACGCTGAACTGGATCGCGGTACTGGATGGCACCCGTTCAGCAGCCCGGCCTCCGCCCGCGACGTCTCCCACAGCACCCAAGCATTAGTCGCCAGAAACAGGCGAGCGTACCACCTCCAAGGGGTGCCGTCGATATATTCTCAGCCTCTCGCTCAGTATTTGTCCACGCCGTGGTCCCGCCACAGGGCCCGGCGTAGGTTGTCCGCTTGTTTTCAGGCCGCCGCGCTCCTCCACAACGCGGTCCGCTCACTGCGCGTCGCCAGGCCTCGTCGTCAGTCGGTCGTTTAGGCACTGCACTCCGCCTCAGCAGCCCAATTTTGCCATCAACCGGGTCCGCAGCAGCACCCCAGTCTGTGCTGTTGATTTGGGATGCGGATGGCTTCTCCTTCCGTAGGATATTTGCACGGCCGGCAGAGCTCTCTTACAGAGCGGCCATCTTGCAGCTCGGCTCGGCCACGCCCCGGGTCTTTGCGTATCTTAATTGCTACTGGCCCCCTTCTGTCCCCACTCTTATTATGGACTGCTGCTGCCAGAGTGGGAGAAAGGATTTCATTTTCAATACAAACGTGGCCAAGTAGCACATTAATATAACGTGCCCAGCCATTAGCCTGGTTTGCCTCTAAGCTTCAAAACAGGAACTGAGCCCTATACGTGATATACAACTCATCATTTAAAAATATGACAGACTCACAATTGAAAAAGTATATTTCTTTAACTTGGAAGCCTTTCACTTTAGTACACTAAAATAAAATACTGCATTGACTGACATTTATCAGGACTCACAGTTTCCAAACGAAAACTTTGAAACATTCATGCCTGCGATGATGTTGCTGTTAGCAGGGCCACTGGAATTATGAGATTCAAGCGTTTTTCAAATACTATTGGATTTGCCGCATTTCCCACATAATCCTTTCTCTGCTGCATAATCTGTAGATTTTGACAAACAAAACCAGTCTCTAGCTCAAAAGGATCACAATTTACCAAAAACATGGCGATACATGTTCCTGCGCTCTGGAAGGCCCTTCCCAAAGGTTGAATGGTCATATTTCAGTTGCTTAATGCTGTATTATTAATAAGGTGAAATCATTCAGAGACAGTGTTACCATGTGTAAAAAATGACAAAATAATAAGGTAATACCATCACAAAATGTGGCATATTACGCCACATAATTTGCCTTTGCTTGACTCATAATTTAATCAACACTGCTGCATAATTTGGTCCTCCTGTGCCACATAACTCCAGTGGCCCTGGCTAGTAGCGAACTAAGAGGTAAGTCAGTTGTCCTGGGCACCCACTTCGATTTTTAAAGCATACATTAAAGTCTATTAAAGCACATAAAAGTAGAGTTTTTTTAGAGGGCACATGCTAAATTGAGGGTTTTTTAAGGTACTCTTAAAAGGGCCGATAGAAGACATAGATGCATAGTGAAATAAAGTAATTGCCTAGGGTAAAACAGATTTTGTCTAGCAGGTAAACTGTGTTTGAAACCAGGTTTCCTGGTTTTACGGTGCACAATTTAGCCACTAGATGAAGTGGAAGTGGTTTTGTGAATGATATAAGGGTATGGGTGGCAGAATCCACAAGAAGCCTTAGCCCGAAATTCACAGAAGATTTTTTCCAGAGCCAGAGCTCAGCATCTGGGTCTCGCCTTCAATGACTCTTCCACCTCTAGAAAAGTAACTTTAGGCATGTCCAAAAGGCTGACTTTTTGTTGCAGGATCAGCTTCGATAACAACTGAATTACACCTGAATCCTCACTTGCCAACTGCAAAGGATGAGGTGAATTACTTGGAGTATCCAGGAATACATCATCCTGCATTCACACAGCTCACACTACACTCACACAGGTTCATGGGTCATTCTCTGCTCACACGGGCACACCTTTTACCCTTCCCCATCCACTAACAAGAGCACGCTGGTCACAGAGTTCTCACATGGGCACACAACTCGCACCTCTCACCCTGCACTTACACAGGCATTCTTTTCACCTGCACTCACACTGCTCACCGAGCACGGACACCACTCACCTTCACTCAGAACTTCCAGACCACTCCTGTAACAGTACACATTAACCTACCAAAACTTGTGAACATGCACAAGTCTACAAGTGCAGTCACTGAATATCTGTCCTTCCTAGAGTCCTAGATGCTTATTCAGTTCCATCCGTAACTACAAGTGCAATGCTAGAGGGGAGAGTATACCAAGATTGTGGGATGGTACGGGAAAGGAGATTGAGCTGGGGCTGTGGGGGCTGGTGTGGGAGCCAGGATCAGTCTTTGACTGTGGGGATCAGCCAAGAGGGAATGGTAAAAGCAGGCGAAAGCAGCAGAACGGGGGGCAGCACAACAGGCTAAGGATGAAGCACTGCAACAGTGGCTGTGATCTGGTGTGGGAGTTGACTGCTACTGCAGCCTAAAGGTATGGTGCATGGGGAAGACTTTACAGCTCAAAAAGGTACTCATTGGTCCTGAAGTGGGCCCCACTGGCCTTCACAACAGCCATTGTGAAGAAAGGTAGGGTGGGGTGGGGGGTCACCTGTGGCCAGACATGCTGTTTTTGCTGCTTCTGAAGCCATGGTGTAGACCAACATCTGGGCCCTGTTGGCCTTTGTGAGAAGTTGGCCTGGTATATGCTGTCCACCAATTAAAGTGGGCACCTTGCACCAGTCCAAACGACCCTTATGATATATGAGGTCAAAGGGAACCTTTAGAAAGCAATCCTAGTGGTAGCTGTGGAGAGCAGCCTTCAGGCTTAATCTTGAAGGAATGTAAAGCAGCTTGTTTTACCAGAATATCACCTCCTGAATTAATTAAATGAAAGGAGAACCACACAGTAGTTATAAAAATATGTATTCATTAATATAAAACACTCTCTAGTATCCTCTACCCGAGGATAGAACACAAAGCAAACCATACGATATCAGTAGAACAGTTGTAAGTAGCACAATACACAGTGGGCTCCAGTGGGAGACCAAAACATATACTAAAATAGTGGTATAACAACCACGACTCAAGGGTCAAGACAAGGTCTAGAGCACGTAGAATCGTTGGGACCCAAAGTGAGTAGGTAGGGACCCCATGGAGGACGAGTGCAGTGTGCCAACATGACCGCGGGCTCCGTACAATTCTATGGGGAAGTTGCGGTTGCAATTTTACAGTTTAAGGACTCTTCTAGGAGGACTCCGAGGAAACCCGTCAGAACTTAGGAGGATGGAGAGCCACCCCACCCGTGGATACCGAAGTACCAGAGTTACCTATCCCAGAGGAGCCTGGTGCATAGGGTTGAAGTGGTGTCGGAAACCACCGTCGTTCTCTATGGAAGGCTTCGAAGAAGTGCTGCTGCCGTGAAGGTGAAAAGGAACCGGTGGAATCCACGGATGGATTCTTGAAGAAAGGAACCTGAAAGCAGAGGAGACAGAGTCTGGGTCACTTCAGAGTGACCAGGGCTCAGGAGACGAATGCCCACCGATGTCGGGTGCTTCAGGTGCGAAGAAGGGATGCTTGACTCTGCAGCAACGAGGACAGGAGACGTCGACGACGACCAGGAGCCAGATGCGAGCTGTCCCACGAAGGATGTCGAGTGCTGAGGGGTCGGTGTCCGGCTGGAGCACCAACAAGCCTTGGCAAAAGCAACCCACGCAGGAAGGTCAAGCAGGTTACGGTGTGGACCAGCAAGGTCCAGGAGACTCACCAAGCAATGGGGAGTCAGGGCACATCTGGAGCAACCAGGAAAGCCCAACAGAATTCAAGATGACCCTCTGGAGGACCCACAGGCCAAATGACCAGGAGTCGCGAGGGGACCTCGAGCAAGATCACAAAGTACCAGTCCACGGAGCACTTGGTGCGAGGAGGCCGGAGTTCTTTGGTGGAAATACTGCTCAGGGTCAGGACTACACGGAGTCCAATACACAAGCTCGGGAATCGCCAACAAGCATATGCACTTGCAAATAGACGCGGTGCACAGGGGTTCGGGTTATGCAGTCCCCACGAGGGATACTGGCCTCAAACTTGCTGAGAGGGCAGATTAACCTCAGGGACCTTCGAAACCCACCTCCTGTGTTGCTGGAATCTTCAGAGTCCGCAGGAGCTCGGGAGTAGCAGACCGGTCAGTTGCGTTGAGGTGCCTGCGAATGCAGGGGAGTGACTCCTTCACCCCAAGGGAGATTCTTCAGTTGTCCTTAGTGCACCACAGGTCCTGCATGGAGCATGTATGGAGCAAGGGCACAGACAAAGCTTTGGACGGAGAGGGAGACGAAGTCGGGCCCAGTCGAAGTCCAGCGAAGTCCAGAGTGTCCAGACGGTCGAAGGTCGGTGGTTTCTTCTTGTAGAATCTTGTCCACGTAAAATCTAAAGAGTTACAGTCAGGTAAGCCTTTTGTACCCACGGGAGAGGGTTGGACAGATTCAGGGGACCCTCCTAGGAGAAGGTCAGGACAGAGGGGAGGTTATTCCCATCTCCTTTGTCCAGTTTTGCGCCAGAGCAGGAGCAAATGGCTCCCAGAACTGGTTTGAGCTGGACTATGCACAGGGACATCAAATGTGCCCCAGGTGCAGACTTTGAGGCACTCTCAGAGTGCACCCACCCAGCCCCAATACACTAAATCCTGTCTGGGAGGTGGTCACACCTCCCTGTGACAGGATGCCTATTGTGCTGCCTTCCTCTGCTCGAGCTTGGGTCAGCAGCAGGAGGGCAGAAGTGTGTCGGGAAGGCTGGCACCGGATAGACCAGTGACCCCACGAAGCTCGCTTCAGAAGGGTGGAATCATACCTCCCACACTGGTTACCGGTGTGGAGGTATGATTCCAAGGTGTTTGATACCAAACACGACAGGTTTCTATGCAGCCGTTTGAGATAGCATTTACCGCGAGGTTATAATGCACCTCTACCTATATGTCCGGCTGAGTCACAGACAACCCGGGAGAATGGTCTCCGAAGGCTGCAGAGGGACTCTGCTCATGCAGGGGCACCCTCTCACGTAAAACCCAGCATCCTGCCTTCAGGATTGTTAAGGCCTGCTATAGGGGTGACTTATAAGTTTTAAGTGTAGTGTCCTATAGATATGGTGAACCTATATCTGAATTAAGTGGTGCAAGTAGCAGACCTGTAGTTCCATTTTGCATGGCCTCTCATGGGTGGCATAATACATGCTTCAGCCCATGGGAGGCCTCTGGGGTACCTATGCCCTGGGTACATGGGTACCATATACTAGGGACGTATAAGGGTACCCCAGTATCCAATCTGGAGTGTACCAAAGTACAGGTATAACAATTTAAGGGAGAAAGCAGATAGACTGGGGTCCTGATTAGCAGGATCCCAGTCAGACTAGTTAAAAACTAGTTAAAAACAGTGTAACATCAAGCAAAAAGTGGGGGTAACCATAAGAAGCAGATCCTACTTTCCTACAGCCTTCATATCAATAGTGCTCTGCAGGGGCTGGTATTGGACAATACCGACAGACAATACATAGGGTGCACTGGCGCCTTCACCCAGTCAATCAACCGCCTGGCAAATGCCACTTCAAGTCTGGCCAGGCGTACCCACAGCATCCAAACGGACATATCCCACTGCTGCCAGGATGTTGCTTGTGGCCTGGTGCAAGTCACCACTGCACTGGAAAGTATACAGACACACAGCCTGTGTCTTCCCCACATACCCCCACCACCTGGGAGGGAGTAGGGATCAAGTATTAGTGGTGTCTCTGCACAGGAATTCCAACCACCTAGGTGAACACGCCACCATTCAGCGGGGTCTGACACTGCACCTGCCACCTAAACCAGCGCAGCTGAGAAGACCACCCACTCAAGAGGAAGGAAAAAATAACTCAATGCGGAGTTTCTCTTGTGTGCTCTTTCTTTCTTTGGTCATACTTTGTTACACTATGTAGATTTATGTTTATCCAGTTGTGGTAGCCACCTGAATAAAAGGTGGTCACCGAGTTGTGCACCAAGCAGTACCCCTTTGTGTCACATCTCCTCTACAGGGTCATGTCTTCACTCACGTCAGAAGTAGTTGTGTGTAATCTCTTTGCATCATGTACGCCCCTCAGCGGCATGGGTTTCGTTCTGCTGCCCCTGTGGTGGTTGTTAGTCAAAGTCTTCGTCAGAGTCTGGCTCAATGGTGACATTGTGCAGTCCCCTACGCATGGCAATGTTGTGCAGGATGGCACAGGTCGCTATGATCTTGCAGCATGTGTGTGGCTTGTAGAGGAGTGCTCCACCGGTCTTGTAAATGATGTGGAAACAGGACTTCAGGATGCCAAATGTGCGCTCAATGAGTGAGAGCGTTGCCCTATATGCCCTGTTGTAACGTCTCTCACTTGGTGTTCTTGGGGTCAGGTAACGTGTGAGGATCCAGGGTCTTAATGCATAGGCTCTGTCACCTGACGGCATGAAGGGGAAACCATTTAGCCACATCACACTACACTCCTGGCCAGTGCATTCATTGCTTCTGTGGACACCTTAACCATCAGGAAGCCATCTCCTAACTCGCCCTGTGCCATCCGGGTGTGAATTCCACTGTGGCAGAAGATGAAGGAGTCGTGGCTGCTCCCTGGATATCTGGCCACAAGGTCAGGGATGACACAGGAGGCGTCACACACCATCTGCACGTTCAGTGAATTTGTGCCCTTCCTGTCCCTATAGTTGTGTTCTGTGGCAGGAGGGGGGCATAGGGCTATATGTGTCCCATCCACACAGCCAATTATATTGGGAAACTGTGCTACCCTGTAATATTGAAGTTTTGTTTGCTGCAATGATTGTGGTGTTACAGGAAAATATGTATGCTGGTTTAACTTTCCTACCATTACATCAAGGAACTTGTAGAGGGACCTAGAAAGTGTGCTTTGTGACACCCCCCCTGCCACTGCTATCACTGACTGCTAGCTCCCTGACGCTACGAAGTGCAGGCAACACAATACCTGCACATGGGAAGGTATGGCGTTGCTCCGCAGTGTTGGTGCATGAAGCTGGGGTTTTAAATCAGCCATCAGGTCAAGTATGACTGGACTACTCAGTCTATACCGGTCTATGATCTCCTCTTCTGTCAGGTTAAATAGGGTGACCCTCATCCTGAATATCCTCTCATGTCTCCGCCTCCTCCTATTCCTCACTGTCATAATCCTCATCCTCCTCGCCAAGATGTATAATGCCACCATTGTGAGACAGCCAGATGCATTTGGGGCTCTTTTTGCAGTTTGCACATGCTTACCACCTGGTCTGGATAAGTGGTAACTGCATTTCTTAACATGCCATTTTTTGCCCAGTCGCCAATTGGTAAAGGTTAGTAAATGCGGTTCCGATTCGCTAATAGGGTATCACAATTTGCGATTCCCTATTTTACCAATTTCTAAATTGCAATTCCTACAGGAAGGGAGTCACAATTTGTGACCGCGTTTGAGGCATTCGTACATGCCGATTGCCGGTTTTGCATTTCTTAATGGCCCGATTTAGGGATTCGTCCATTGAGAAATGCAGAATTGTTTCTTACATCTGGGTCATATTATCTTATCTGATGTGCCTCTCAATCCAAGCACAGTAAATTAGTTACTCTGTCTCTTTTGTGGTTCCTGTTTTCCATTCCATTCTACTGTCTCATGATTTCTGATGCTGCCACTGGGTCTCTTTATGTTGCTGTCCAGTTCAGTTGAACGGTCAGCTGTCCACCTGCCTCTTCTCAGAACCTTCCTCTCCCAGATCGAATTTCATGATTTTTGCTGCCTCCGACAGTCTATGATGGAGTGGGTTGTTCCATGGGTATGTCTACCTACATCTAATTTTCTCTACTCTTAACTTCTCTGCGACTGTGAAGAAGGAAACCTTTCCTTGTAGTGTGGTCTGTGAGAGGAGCAGGTGTGTCCATTGTAAGCGAGTGGGTTAAGTCTTCTAGCAGACTGGAGAACCTCTTCTTTTTCGAAGGAATAGTAGAACTTCACCACCACATCGCATGGCTGGACATTCCATTTGGTGTTCATCTGCCCTTCTCGGTGTGCTCTATCAATTTGCACTCAGGAATGGTCTGAGACTAGTATTGATGAGAACAATTACGGCATAAAAGTGAGCACATCTTAGCCTTTTACTACCTTCTCAGGGTTTCAGATTCTAACATTTCCCTCTGTGCCCGGTTTTCCATATCTTTATCATAGTAGAGCAGTGTTCAATTGTCCGCTCAAGCCTCCCAACTCCAGCGTCGATCATGAAGGCAAGCGTGCTCTTTAGATCGGTGTTGCTGCGCTCAATGCCCTTCCCCAAGCTTTCTTTCAAGATTTGAACATTGTGTCCCATGTCGTTTCTGGTGGCCATAGGGTAGAGGTGCTAGCGGCCCATATTGGGGGGGGGGGGGTCGCTTTCCTCTGATGTTACGGGGTCTGTCCTACTATGGCTCTGCAAAGTAGGCCAAGGAAATCCATTCCGCACTTAATTCTCAAGGTAGCGAGGGTGAGCAGTCACAGGTTTCTAAGGGAGGAAGTTAGGGTGACAAGAGCTCAGAACTCAACAAAAACCAAGCAAAATAATATGCTGTTCAACCCAATGCTCATCTTTTTAGAAATGACTTTTAATCTCACTGCAAAACTAAATACTACGGTTTTAAATCAATCCACCACACAGGGTGGTCATAAGTTGTGCAAATCAAAATACACTACACTCCCCTCCCTTCCCTGGTAATTACCTTTCCTCCCTCGGAGTTCAGGGACCCCACTATTACTGTCCCATATACTAGGGTGTAGGTAGGCATTAGGCTCAGGTGCAGAGTGCCCAAAGTTTTCTGGGATTTGATTGGCAATTCTATGTCAGGACCCAGAGGCGAGGATTATGCTTTACTTTCCTCACTTTAATTCATCTAGCAGCATTTAACATATAACATTTTCTGCAAAACAAAACTACATTTCCCATGAGTCCTTGAGAAAGAAACAGAAAACTGTTCATCCAATCTGAGGGCTGGAGCTCCCTATAATGCTCTTCACCAACTCTCTACCCTCCTCTTTCTTCGCTGCTGCAGCAGTAAACTGATAAGTGTCTCTGGTGTTTCCTATTGTGATTCAGTGTACCGCGAGAGGTTGTTGTAACCCGCCGGGTTGATTTGCTGCTTTGCAGGCTGTTTTAGATAGGGCATGCATATTCCACGACCACAGGAACGTTCTCGTTCCTACGCGGTCGCTTTGATCTGCCGGTGCAGGGTGCGGTCCGCCAACCGCTATCGGGCCCCACGCACCGATTTCCATTGCACTCAACGGGTCTCTAACCCCCGGCATCCGGCACACGTCAGCTTCACTTGCTGTGTAGTGAAACGCATCCGGCCGTACTTGTAGTACACGGGGGAAGTGAACAGGCCTTGTCGGCCTTAGTATTGGCAGCTGTGTTCGATCCCAGAACACGTTATTAAGCCATTGTGTGGATATAGACACCCGCATTGCTGGTAAGAACAGCCTCCTGAATTTTGTTTATATACTGCTCCCAGTGGGAATTATAACAGGGTTTTCTCTGCCAGTAACTGCTCCCTAATTATATTGGGTTTTTACATGGATTTCAACAGTTGCCAATAATGAACATATGTATATATACACATCACACAAATGAATCATGCAATAAATGACATGTCAGCATATTAACCAGTACTTTGGCGAGATGCATGTGCGTTATCAAGTATATCAGCATGTTAACTCTTGGGGAATAAACTGTAGGGTGAGGGGAGGGGGGGCCTAGTCTATGCGGCTTAGTAGGTTGAGTCCGGATACCCGTGTCAATGCGCTGTCCGCACATCACTATACGCCCTAACTCTGCACCTGCGTACGGTTTGCTTGTACTACTTTTTCCTCTATTTTTTGCTATCTATTCCTACTTCCCTCAGTGAAGCTGTATGCCGCCTTACTTTGCTGTGTTCTCAAATATGTTTCGCCTCGGATATATATCTGGCTTGCTGCACGCCCTGCGCCTATATCTTTCCTTTAGAGCGGCATCGCATGAGAGCACCAGTTCTTATTGTGCTATTCATTTGTTCTTGCGCCGTGTTTGCCTCTTGGGGGGGTTCCCTGTGCCTCCAGGCGAGTCTGCCAGGCACCGCGAAGGTCTGAGTATCGCATCCCATGCTGTTGCCATTGGTATTTTAAGCATGCCGGTGACGTCTGAGCGCCAGGGTTTCCACCTGCGCCCAGCATGCCATGGAGTGAAACCAGGCATTCCCTGAGAGGGGGGGGTCAGGGGACTTTGAGCGCTTAGTGATGAGGCGCTTTGCCACTATAAGTCCCAAATCTATAAAGGGTGTTGTCTCCCTGTGTTTCTTAGGTCTCTGATATAAGCCCAAAAGGCCTACCTCCCAGGTCCATTCTAATGCGCGGTCGGTGCATTGCGCCAAGTGCGTTGTGATTGTCTCCCAGTATGCGGTCAGTGTGCTGCATGCCCATAACATGTGTAAGAGATCGCCACCCACCAGCCCGCACCTAGGGTACTGGGCATCGTCTCGGCCAAAGAATTGGTGTCATATAAGCTCTCTGGGTTATATAGTATTGTATAAGCTGGAACCTGGCATGCCAGTAACTGCTCTGTAATATATACAAACTCCTACCCATGGAGGAATTTGAGGTCACAGAGGATTTTATGGAGGAGGAGGAGATCACATACCTCCCCATAGATGACGATTTCTGTCAGGTGATGGATGCTTCCATCTTTAGGGCTGTAACACAAGCAAGTAGTAGCCCCCCTGGACAGGAAAATTACTCAATTGCAGGCGCAATGCCGGAGACATTTCTGGGCCTTGAGCCCCCATACCGCCAGGGCAGCAGGCTACGCAGGTTCCTAAAAAGCGCAAATGCGCAGACAACCCGGGGGTTGATCGTCGCCTTTGACTGCCATAAGAAGGCCTTTATGGATTCTCAGCCCCCACAGATCATACCCCAGGTACCTAGCCCCCTCAGAGGCCCCACTTTCCCCCCCCCCCTCTCAATACAGGGAATGGTGACGATTCCCCCAATACTTCGTATGGGGATTCTGGTCAGCCATGGCGCCCATCCACCACCCCCTTCTCCCCTACCGATCCTGCTGCAGGTTCAGCAAAGCCCCATGAGGCGGACGTGTTAGACCCGGATGACCTTCTCCATCCACGATCAGCGGTATGGTGCCCAGCGCCTAAAGTGGCCGCTGATATGGCGAGCAGGCTACGGAAGCCTCTTGATAAGGAGGTGAGGAGCTGCCTCCGGGCAGAATGCCCCAGGCTATCTTTGGAGGGTAGAGTGGCCCACACACCTGAAACGGACAGCAAAATGGCCACGTTTCTTGCTAAATTTGTCAGAGACCCTAAAAAGGGAATAGACAGGTCATGGCGTTCCTGCCAGGACAAACTTCTGGATGTTCTTTCTACTTCAGAGGCCGGCGCGGTGGCTCAAGGTAATCTCATCGGGGATCCATTCATTCGTGACCTGAGCAAGTTTGTCAATACGTTCACTTCATTAGACAAGGCCCAGAAGTCAATGAAGCGCGTGTCCACTCCTCATGTTTTTGTCGTAGCCGGTCATGGGAGGGGTGCTCAACCTTCTACAATCTCCAACAACCCTCTGCCAGAGGTACAGACTCCTGTCGAGGCCAGTGGTAAGACTCTTCCAAGTTTGCAAACTTTTATCCAATGAGATCCTACCCCCCCCCCCCCTCCGCCGGGGTGCTTGAGGCAGTTCCAGGGGCAACAGTAACTACAATAACTCACAAGGTGAGATTACAGAGCCAGGAAGGGTTACAAGTGGGGGGAAGGTTGGCACAGTTTTTCAGCAATTGGGAGTCTTTCCACAGATGCGTGGGTTCTCCAAACGGTGAGAGGTTATCAGATAGAATTTTATGGTACTCCAGTCCAACCTCGCAGACCCAGACTCCTGTCTTTCTCCCAGGACCAAGCAAGGTTAGTGGACCTAGAGGTGTCACAGCTTCTTGAGAAGAAGGCTGTGGAAATACAGATTTTATAATGGACGTAAGCTCCACCATTTTATATTATTGTAGCCACCATTTTGTGGTAAGCTTTTCTTAGTTTGTCTCCCTAGCACAAAATAATGTGCTCCTTTCAGCTACACAGAACAAAGTGGATACGTCAAAAGACCCCAGAGCATATGTTTGTTCTCTACTTGCTAGCACGCAAGTAGGGCAGGATGCATTTAACAAACGGTCAATGATTAACATTCCTATTCACTGATATCACATGTATTACAGCCAGCTGCATAAATTGCTTATGTCTACAAATTATTGTTGATACAGGACGTGCGACCTTTTGTTCCATATCCAGATGATTAATCAAGTGAGCGCCTGACTCTGTAACCACAGGCGTGTCTATGTTTATATGTCTGACGCAAGTTATGTACAGTTCTGCTTTATTTCTGTTGACCACGGGATTACTGATGAGTGGTGGGAGTTAATGAGTAATCCTTATATATATATGTTTTGCATGCCATGTATACATATTTCCAGAGGTACTGGTCCTGACTAGTACATGATATCATCCTGGGATTATTAATCATCCTAGGCAGCTGCTAATTTTCCATACCCATTCCCACCTACACTTGTTCCAGCAGAAAGATATATAAGGCTGTCTATGACTGTGTAAGTTGTCCACTTCTCTCATAGCCACATGGAGCTGTGAGGTTGTGTACCCGCTTGAGCGAAATAAATCTTTTTATGTTACAGTTACCTCCGACTGCTGGTCTTCCTTGTTATAGGTGTACCTGTGGGAGGTTGGAGAAGGACCACTTCCACAAATTGGCGACTCTGGTGGGACCTCTCCGTGGGACATCCAACGGCTAACTAAGTCCGTGGTTGAGAGGTGCGATTGAGGACCGAAGGATCGTGGGGGCCCCTGCACTAACGAGACAGAGTTTCTCCGCAGCTGCCATCTGAAGTCCCGACTGGCCTCTTGACACAGGATTCCCCGGCAGAGGTCCACGAGCTGATCCCTTTTGAAACAGACGTGTTGTCCGAAGACCAACAGTCGGACGATTTGAGGACACCACAGATTGGTGAGATTGTTCTGTTGCATGTTTTGTTAATTAAGTTTGGTTACTTAAGTTTGTTGATTAGTTTGGTAAAATAATAGTTATAACTACGAAGTACTAGGAACAATGAAGAAATGCATTTCTAAAACGTTCTGTTGTATAAAATCAGGTCACCGGTTGGACGAAAGTGTCCCCACTCCTGTTGAAGACAGTCCTGGTTGGATATTAATGATAAAAAAGGAGTGAATGTGAATTTATACAATAGAATATGGCATCAGTATACAAAAAAGATAAGGAATTACAATTTCCTATTGATGGTACCTTTGATTTAGCTAAACTACAGTATTTACAACAATGTATGATGGAACGGAAGGTCCGACCCGCTATGTTTGAAGTATTTCAAACATGGGAGAAATCTGCCAGAACTCGGAATATGAAACAAAAACAAGATAGGGAACGAGAGAATAGAAAAACAACCATGGCTAAAGTAGCAGAATATAATAATATAAAAATAAACGAAAACATTGAACAGCATGACAGAGAGTTTAGGATGAAAACAGAAAAATGTTTTGTTGCGATAGAAAAAAGAAAGTGCCCTCCTATCGATGAAGTATTAGAAGATTTGTTAGATAAACCTCCCCGTATAATATTGTCCAGATTCCTGCCCCAGGTCCCGGGGCTGGGGGTCCACCAGCTACTCAGCAAGCGCCCCTCCTGTTGTGCAGGCTCAACAGGTAGCCACTCCTGTTACGCAAGCCCAGCAAATAACCCCTGTTACTAATCTTCAGGGTACACAGGGAGCGGTAGGTTACACCCCAACAGTACCGTCCGCTCCAGCAACATTATCCTCCAGCACCACGCCCCCAATGTTCACAACACCATTTAGCACACAAAGTCACTCCCCTATAATAACTATGCGGAGACCGGACCACTGGATAGATTCCCCTCACTCTAGGTCACCAATTAGGGACAGACTGACACCAGACACGCAGGTTAGACACACACGATTAGGCCCTTCTGAAAAGAACGCTATAAAGAAAATGACCAAAAAGTGGATGGACCAAGGGGAAATAACTAAAAGAGAAGCCTGGGACACATTTGAGGGGATGCAGGAATTAAGAGCCAAAATTTTGTCATTAATAGTATGGTAACGCGATTGTTTGATCACTGTTACCTCTTATTAGAGGATAGTACCGTTGTTTTTACGTCACCAGAATGGTTAAACAAAGTATGGAGGGATAGTGAGCACTCTACATTAACTATCGCGCAATGCAAAAGTGCATTTAATGACTGTTATCAGTTCCAAAAGGAGCTAGATATCATTATATGTGGTGCCACACAAAAACATATCCACCAACATTATGGCCCAGAAATTAGTGGTGATACTTCAGCTTACCCTATGAGAGAGGTACATCCAATTCCGGATCCAAGGCCAGGGAATCATCCCCCTATCCCACAATATGTTCATACTCCTTGGACTAGGGCTGATTTGTTAGCCATGAGAAAGGAGTTACCTGATCCTAGAAAAATCCGAGGCTCTTTTATGAGCAACTTGAATCTGCCATTAATTTAACACCCATGATACTAAAAGATATTGATTTTTTGTTTGATTTCTTGGTACCTCAAGAAATATGGCGTCCAGTTAGGGATAATAACTGCGCAACCATTCACTGGCCAACCATAGTCGGTGATGATAATGACAGATTAGCAGGAGGAGCCGTGCCACCATCCTTAATAGCCTTACCACGGCATATTATAACACGTATGCAGGAAATATTGCCCAGAGAAAAGGTGGATTGGGATAAGATGACGGCATGTCGACAGAAGGAGGGAGAGGAAGTTACCGATTTCTTTAGTAGAATAGAGGAGGTTTTAAAGCATACAGTGGGCAAGATATACAGACTATACAAGGGAAGCGTATCTTTGCTAATCAGTTTGTTCATAATCTTCTACCTGACTTATCAGATAGTATAAAGACGTACGAAAGCACCTGGACTGCTAAAGATCCAGCTGAATTATTGACCATGGCCTGCTACTATGAGAATAAGAGAAATGCAGAAAAGGGAAAAAGGATAAGCAAATGAAGGAGTTAAAAACAAAAGCATTGATGCAGCAAGCTTTTCCTGATAGGGGAAGGCCAAGAGGACGTACAAACTTTCAGAGGGGAGGTGGACGTGGTCGAGGGGTTGGTCGAGCTGCTTCAGCTCCGGCGCAACAGAGAGCAGGGTTAGGCTACAATACATGTGCCTATTGTTATCAGGAGGGGCATTGGAAGAATGAGTGCCCTTCGTTACAGGGCCAGGGTCAGACTATGAGAAATAATGCCAATACTTACAGAGGGAACACAACTCCCCACGCAGACAGAGGAAGAGGTAGAGGACAACAAAGAAATTATAATGACACCGACCAGACAAATTATTTCGACCAAAGGAATAATGCGTATTTTACACAGGATTATGCGCAGGATGATGATCATCAGGATTGGACCCTATAGGGATGCCCAGGAGAGGACAGGGAGCGAGTGCAAATACCAGTAGATTCTTCAGGGCCATATGTAACAATGATGGTTGGAGGTGAAGAAAGAGTGTTCCTTCTAGATACTGGTGCCACTAACACATCCATTTCCCACCGCTTGCTCCCCATGCTCCTCTCTCGGGAAAATTAGATAAGTCGGTGGGATTTTCTAATGCTGTTGTAACAAGCCCCATTTCGCGACCATTGGACTTCACTATAGGCCCCATAACAGGGAGCATGCCCTTTGTATTAACAGAGAAATGTTCACTTAATTTACTAGGTTTGAAGGCTTTAAAAATGATGCATGCTACCATATATTGTACACCAGATGGTGTTTATCTGACTTGCAAGAAATCAGCACTATCTAAGCAGTATCTTGTTGCAGACAAAAATACCTTACCACCTGAACTTCGGGATATTGATCCAAAGTTGTGGGCACATGGACCAAACGATGTAGGAAGAATGGATATTGAGCCAGTACATATTAAAGTAAAACAAAATGTTAAATTACCCCGCATTCCCCAATACAAAATGTCAAAAGAAGGAGAGGAAGGATTGAAATTAGTGATATCAGACTTGCTGCAACGACAAATAATAAGAGAAGTCACAAGTAGCCTATGTAATAGTCCCATTTTACCTGTAGTTAAACGAGATGATGGAACAGAACAGGTCAAATATAGGATGGTTGTTGATTTGAGAGCCATTAATAAAATAGTGGAACCACAATATCCTGTTGTACCCGACATTACTGCAATGTTTTCGTCTGTACCACCTTCAGCCCAGTGGTTCACTGTGATTGATCTAAAAAATGCCTTCTTTAGCATTCCCATACACCCAGATAGTCAGTATTTGTTTAGTTTTAGTTTCCAAGGGAGATCCTATCAATTCTGTCGAGCTCCACAGGGGTATACAGAAAGCCCTAGCATTTATAGCCAGGCATTAAAAAGACAACTGGATAACTGTATTATGCCATCAGGTACGGTATTACTGCAATATGTTGATGATTTATTAATCACCGCTGAAACAGAAGATATTTGTAAGCAGGCTACGCATGATGTTTTAACATTTCTCGCTTTGCATGGACATAAGGTTTCGCCAGCTAAACTACAGTATTGTCGACAGGAGGTAACCTATTTGGGTCACCTTTTGTCGAATGGGGGAGGAGGCTTTCACCTGCCAGAATACAGTCCATTCAGAACATTTCAAGACCTAGAACTCAAAAGGATGTTCGTGCATTTCTGGGAATGGTCTCCTTTTGTAGGCAATGGGTACCAAATTTTTCTTTTCTGGCCAAACCATTATTGTCCTTAACTCACAAGGATGTGCAAGATCCCGTCCCTTGGGAGAATGAACATCACGATAGCTTCATGGCTTTAAAATCTGCTCTATGCAATGCACCTGCTTTAGGTACGCCAGACTATACTAAAAGCTTTGCATTGTTCGTACATGAAAGAGAAGGGTGCGCAATGGCTGTACTAACACAGAAAAATGGAGAGAAGAATAGACCATGTGCCTATTTTTCTTCAACATTGGATCCGGTAGCCAGAGGCCTACCGAACTGCCTAAGAAATATTGCTGCGGCGGCTGCTGCAGTAAAACAGGCAGACTCTATTGTACTAGGACATCCCGTTATGGTTTATGTCCCTCATTCAGTGGACATACTATTAAACAAAACCAAGACGCAGCATTTAACTAATGCTAGATTGACTCATTATGAACTAATATTAATGGCTACTAATGTGACCTTGCAGCGGTGCAACACTATAAACCCAGCTACTCTGATGCCTCTCCCTTCGGAGCAGGATGAAGTACAACATGATTGTGTGATTGTCACTGAAACTGAAACGAAAGGTCGAGTAGATTTGGTAGATGTACCTCTGTCTAAGGTCGATGGAACACTATTTGTGGATGGCTCTTGTCTAAAGAGACCAGATGGAACCACCTCGGCAGCCTATGCAATAACAACCAATAAAACAATTGTTGAAACATGTAAAATACAACAGATGTCTGCTCAGGCAGCTGAATTAATTGCTCTAACTAGAGCATGTGAACTTTCAGAGAAGTTAGTGGTAAACATCTACACTGACAGCCAGTACGCTTGGGGGGTGGCTCATAACTTTGGACGCTTATGGGCCGAAAGAGGGTACATTACATCTGGAGGTGCTAAAATACAGCACGGCACCTTGATTACAAGATTATTAAATGCTCTTGCATTACCAACTAAGTTGGCTATCATAAAGTGTAGTGCACGACCACTTCCACAAGGCTATCATTCAAACCACCTTACACTCCAAAGGCTTTCTGAGCAATCTTTTCCTAGTGGGAAAAAAGAGGGAGGTCAACGCACCGTCATCAATTTAAAGGAGTTCAACGAGTGGCTGGTCTATCGTCACTTCAAGATGGAGGGCATCCATCTTCTCAGGGACCTCCTACAAATGGGCAATTGGATGGTTCGGCTAGATCTGAAAGACGCCTACCTAACAGCTGATTTTTACAGTTACTTTGGAAGTCTCAGGTTTTCGAATTCACCTCCCTCCTGTTTGGTCTGTCCTCTGCCCCATGGTGTTTCACCAAACTAATGAGGCTGGTGGTCGAACACTAAAGGGCTCAAGGTGTGAGGATGATTGTCTACCTCGATGACATCCTGATCATGAACAAATGTCTCTCTGCGCACCTGCAGATGACCATCGATCTTCTGGAATTCCTCGGTTTCGTGATCAACACGCCAGTCAGCATTCAGCCCATCTCAATCTATACAATTTTTGGGATTCCTCATGGACTTGGTCAGGTCCACCTTCAGCCTGCAGGCTCGCAAGTTGGCAAAGATCAAACACGAACTCAGAAGGACATTGGCCAAGCCCCAGGTATCGTTACGGCAACTTGCTCGTATAGTAGGACTCCTCTCTTCATCCATTCATGCCAAATTCCCAGGGCCGCTCCATTATCGGGTTTGTCAGCACCTGAAGACATCTCATCTTCAGAAGGGACTTACGTACTCCCAAGTTGTTCGCTGTCAGTGGAAGCAAGGGAGGGGATGCAATGGTGGATTGCCCATATGGAGGCTAGGAATGGTCAAGCAAATTTCGGCTCCCAGCCTGATCTGGTGATCGAGTCGGACGCCAGTGGCTCAGGCTGTGAAGCTTGTTGCAGAGAGTTCACTACAGGAGGAAAATAGTCCGTCACCGAACAAGCCCAGCACATAAACTGTCTGGAGTTAATGGCATGCTCACTCGCCCTCAAGTGTTGGACCAAGGACAAGGTCCAATGTTTGGTGCTAATGAAAATGGACAATGTGGTGGCAGTCCGGCACATCAACCATGGGGGGGTTGGGTTTGGGGACCAAATCCAAAACTCTGTCGGACCCGACGCTCACATTATGGGATTATTGCCTAGCCAATCAGATCTCGGTGTCGGCAGAAGACCTAACGGGTCATTCCAATCAGTTGGCAGATTGGCACTCCCGTCATTGGAGGGATGTCAGCCTATGGAAATTGCAAACCTGGGTGTTCAAACTGATTCAGGAGAGGGGTGGGGGGGTCCGTTCTCCATGGATCTCTTTGCGTCTCGTCTGGACTTCCAGCTGGACAGATATTGCAGCTGGTGGACGGATCCCATTGCAGTGGCCACGGACACTTTTCTCCAGGATTGGAGCAAGGAGGTGGCATATGAGTTTTTCCCATTAGCAATGCTAATGAGGTTAGCAGCGCAGGTGCGCAAACAGAGCGGACCTGGTAGTGGTCACCCCAGCTTGGAGGTCTCAAGTCTGGTTTCCAGTGAAGATGGAACTTTCTTGGGATTTTCCAATCCTTCTACCCCTCTTTCCGGATCTGATCCGGGATCCCCAAGGCAACCCTCACCCGCTGGTCCTAGCGGGCTCGCAGCATATTATGGCTTAGAGGATTACCGGGAATGATGGAAAGTCCTGGGCATTTCACAAGAGGCTGCCAACTCGCCAGAGCCTGGGCGGACAGCACTTCTACGAGATATCGTTCCAGCAGGTCCAGATGGATGGGTTTGTCTCTCTGGCTCCAGGTGGGTCCACTGGGAGCAGACGTTGTCCATGTTCTGAACTTTCTGGCGAATCTGGCCTCAACGGGACTGGCATACAGGTCAATAAACTCAATGAACTGCTATCCAGTCGGAGAACACCCCTTGGTATGCAAACGTTTGAGGGGTATTAGACTGTTGCTACCCCCAAAGCCCAGGTAATCAGTACTGTGGGATGTGAATAGAGTTCTTAACCTCTTTAAATCCTGGCCTTCTAACAAGTACCAGTTTAGATAACAATTATTGGCAAAATTATCAATGCTGCTATGTCTAATTTCTTGCCGCAGAGTGACAGACGTTCGTGCTCTGGACATAACAGGTAGAGTATTCACCCCGGAGAGGGTTTCCTCACACATTGTTAGGCGTACAAAATAAAATTCAAGAATTGTGTCCTATGCTTCATTCCATAAGGAACCATAATTGTGTGGGGATAAGACGCTCAAGTCGTACAAAGCTGTGACGGAAGAATTACGTCCTCACGGCAAGAGACAGCGGTTGATTGCTCTTACCAGGCCTCATACCTCATAAGGCGGTTTCTTCCCCTACGATTGTCAGATGGGTGATGCAAGAAGCAAGAAGCAGATATTGATGCGTCACGCTTTGGGGCTCACTCAGTAAGAGCGTTTGCTTTGGGAGCTAGACTGGAGGATATCCTCAATGCAGCGGATTGGTCCTCAGACTCAACCTTTAAGAAGTTTTACTTTAAACCAGTGTCTAATCTGGCAACCCTAGTGGTGGAAAAGCTTTGAACTAGCCTAATCCTCTCCTCCGGGTCCTGACATAGAATGAAAATTTCCTAGCCAACGTAACGGAAAGTTTCAATTCTATTAAGGGCACGGAGGAGAGGATTAGCCCACCCGATGTTTTTCAAATCTTTTTTCAAATCTCTTTTCTAGCCCACCCGATATATTCGGTTGCATTCCATGAGCAGGGAAGATGCTAAATGTGAGTGTACATTTGATGTTTGCTTCTTCGGTATCTTGTGTTAACATGCGTTGGTGTTTTTTTACTGCAATTCTTTTCTGGTTCTGAGTGATTAACAATTTGCCTCGTACTTCCTTCCAGGGACGGATGCCAGTAAACAGGAATGAAGTTTGGGAAAATCAGGCTGCTTCGCAGGAAGAAAGAGGAGAGTAGAGAGTCGGTGAAGAGCATTATAGGGAGCTCCAGCCCTCAGACTGGATGAACTGTTTTCTGTTTCTTTCCCCAAGGACTCATGGGAAATGCAGTTTTGTTTTTAAGAAAATGTTATATGTTAAATGCTGCTGGACGAATTAAAGTGAGGAGAGTAAAGCCTAACCCTCACTTCTGTGTCCTAAATTAAACTGAAACATTCTGTTACATTAGCTAGGACATTTTTCGTTCAATTTCAAGTCTAAAGATGGCTTTTAAATTCACACAGTCTCAGCGAGTGTGACAGATTTATCTACACACCCTGCGATTACCTGCATCGGGTGGGGGGGCGGGGGGGTGCTGCATTGCCATCCATTCATAGAAGACTCCTCAGTGTCAGGAGTGCGCAGGATGGTATCTGTGGACTTGGCTCAGACAGGCTCCCGCTGCCGCACTAGTTCGCAACAGCAGCGGCCTGCATAGGTCCGTGTGAACTGGTGTGCCAGCTGGCAGGGGTTGCGTTCTATAGGCAGAGTCCTGTAAAGGCTTCAAGGCAGTTGCAGCCACATGGCTGGTATCGGCTTCCCGCTTTGGCAGCACTCAGCTTTTCTGGTCGCTATTGGCAGAACAACTAACTCTGGCCTGTGGCAAGCTATCAGGTAGTTTCTCAATGGCAAAATTCTGCTAGCCTTAAGAGCAATTTCACCAATTCTTCAGAGGGAGACTAGGGGACCCCAATCTGCATGGGTCAGTACTGGATCGCTCTCTCAAGTTTGCAAATTGTGGTAGGAGGTAGTTAAATTTTTCCTGGCTAGCATGGCACAGTATACTTTCATCTTCTAATGCAGATAAAGGCAGACTGCGAGACATTTCTTTGCATTGGGAAGAGTCAGCAAGCAGGGTGAGCTCCAGAGCCCACAAATAGGCTAGTCCTAGGCATTGTGACCAGCTTTAATGTGGTAGGGAGTAGTTTGATTTTTCCTGGCTGGCAGGGCTTAAGGTACTTTCATATTCTAATGCTGTCAAAGACAGATTGAGGTTCATATCCTCGCAATTCAAAGGGTCAGCTGGACATAGCCTAGTGCCCAGGAATCCTTGAGGCTAGGCCGAGCCAGCAACAAGTTCTAAAGTAGTATGGGGTAGTCAACGTTTTTTTCTTCTTATTTTCAATATGCATGTACGGCTCAAAACTAGAGTTCTTGGAGCAACACGTTCTGCTGGCTGGAGTCAGTATTCACAGAGGCTGAATTAAGTTACGTCCAAGACGGGAAATAAAAGCTGTAAGGAAATGTCTCTTTTTGCTGGATCACCCTCAAAGTTTTGGACAGATGCTACTGATTTGTCATCTCTGAGAGTGTTTGGAGGCCCGCTACCCAGACTTCAGTGCCAGTGCTCTGACCTTTAAAAGTGTATGTTTAGTTGGCCTATACTCAATTAGCATAGGTTAACTAACTTATAAGTCCGTAGTATATGGCACCCAGGGCCCATAAATTAAAGTGTCCTTCATGGGCTCATCACTTATTGTGCCATCATGTGTGACAAATAAAACACATCTCCCAGCCTGCCACTACAGACATTAGAGCAGATATAAACTACTAACTCGACCTTGTCTTTTAAACTAATGACAAAGTCCAGAACTTCCTTTTTAGGTTTTGTCAAAATCTCTTGTAAATACAAAAATACAAAATTAATAAACAAAACAAAACGTAAAAGGGGCTTAGAGCCCGCACATAACTTACCATTGGTTTACTTTCACGTCCCTCTCATTCCCTTCATTCTCATTGGTCAACACCTAACCGATTGCCTAGCCCTTCCTGTTTTTGAACATTCTCTGGAGCATGGACCAAGTACAGTTTCCTGTCTGCTGCCAATGTCCTTCCACTAGTGTAGCACTCCGTAACAATGCAATGTTTTTTAGTCTTCGGTCTCCAAACCCCGTTGTTTTTGTTACTGCCGTCGAAGAGAAAGCTTCTAGTCTTGCTATAAAATTGAAAACGCCGGATGAGGTTCGGTATACCATGCGGGTGATGTGTACATCATAATGCTTCTATTAGATAAATGTGCGGTATACAGATATTGTGTAAACATTTTTGGAATACTTTGGACTATTTTGGGGAAGAAATTTATCACAGGTTTGTTTTTGTAATTCTGCTGTATAGAGGAGAAAATTCTGCTGTAGAGAGGAGAAGCGCAGTTTAGGGACGCGTATGTGCAGTGTTAAGAGGTCACAGGAACAACAGCTGGCCAAAAATACTCCCTGGACAACTTTTGTATACATGCTTCCAGGATTGTGAGCTTCCAGTTGCAGTTCATATAGAACTATAGGTTCATGGAGCGTTAAAAATAAAACAAAAACGGCAGGGACATTTTTTTTTAACCTTAAACTCACGCTGCTGTGCAACATGTAAAAGAAACATTGACAAAGCCAATAGATTACGCATAGGCGAAACCTATAGGCTTTGCCAATGCTGCTTAATATATATAACTCATCCCCAAGGTAGTCCTGTCAGGCCCGAAGACAGTGTGCTGTGTATTAAAAAGCAGGACATGTATTTTTATATGACCTAAAAGCAGAAACACAAAATTGTTGTTTTTATTGTAGAAAGGCTAGTAGCCCCATTGACAAGTACAGGGTATACGGTGGCAACTCAGCTGTGCTAACTTCTGAATGAGACTACTAAACTTGGTGCTTCAAGGTACCAAAGAAATATATATACTCGCTCCATTAAACCTGACTTGATGCACAAGTCAAATTTAATGTAACTTTTGAGTAAAGGGCAACTTTAGAAATTTGCCACTCTGTTGCCAAGGTTTACTGAGAGAAGGGTTCTGCCATCTTGGGAGTGCGCAGAATATTGCACTCAGGGATAGCCAGATGCCACATGTTGCAGGAAGTTGTCAGGCGGGAGGGGACATGGTAGCCCACTGAATAGTAGTCACCGCATCCCCCGAAGGCAAGTTGTGGACATAAAAGTGGCATCCCTGGAACCCAGACCTCAGATCACGATCTGCACTGGAGAGAGGACAGAAGGAGGACTGCCCTGCTGTTCCCTGGACCTGGCAAAGAGAGGCTGCACCAAAGACTGGACTGCACATGCTGCTCCAGGGATAGCAAAGAGAGGACTCTGCCTGTGGTGCCCTGCATGAGGAAACATTCCCTGAGCCACAGACAGAAGAGGTGAAGTCCAAGAGTCAGTTAGCTGACTTCCTGTTACAGCTCCCGGCCCCAAAAGTTGATGAAGGTTGCCTTGGCAAGTTGATTGCCTCAATTTCTAGTCACAGCTGACCACCAAAGAGGAGGCTTGGAGACCAAACCCAGACACTCAAAGGTTTCACCCAAATCTGCTGGACCCAGGAGAGTTATCAAAGTGCAGTTTGGTCACCCAAGACGGACACTATCTGCAGTTAAAGGAGACTGCTGGTTTCGCTGTGACTGGAGACCAGTAGCAACTGGTTTTTAGCTGGACTTCGAGGGACACCAACCTCTATGCCAAAGTCGCCCCACTGTCTTAGTTGACCGAGGGGTACCCCAGGAAGACTCCTGTTGACCGGAACAGCATCCTGTATCCCTTGTATCAGGACCACTCCATTGATGTCTATGGGAGTTTGTTCTTAGAACCTGGAACTGAACTGGAGATTGCTTTGACTACAAGGTAACTATCCTGCTAAGCCATATTGGCCCCTCTGACTTGCTCCCTGGAGGAGTTAGTCACCCAATGTGGCTGGAGTACCTAAACGCAACTGCATAAAAAGTTTTCAAAGTAACAGCTAACCGCGATAGTTGCCAATGCTGGTTTACATTTTGAGTGTAAAGCATTGTTTTACGATTTGCTTAATAATTTATATCTCCAGAACCCTACGGTGGATTTGGTTAGTTTTGGTGTCTAAAAACGCAAAAATAAGACCTATTCCTATAAAATGGGGTTGGATTTCCTTTATGTCGAGTTTTTCTTATTCAGTTGTTTTGGTCCCTCTAAATTCTTTGCACTTGTTCCTTTGTGAAAGCTTGATTACTCGAACCCACAGCTACCCAAGGTTGAACTAAGGTTTTACAAACTAGCCTGAATGGACCTAAGACGGTTTTGTGAGTTTATTTACACAGTGAGGTCGCACAGCCAAACCACATATTGAACTACATTTCCTCACAACAGCTATTGGCTACTACTGTTTTAGTTCAAATGGCTCTGGCTAAAGGAAAAAGCAGAGTTAATGGGGGAGCGTTTGGGGCGCTAGAGTGGCGAGGGGCCAGACAAAAGGGCCTGGGAGAAAAGTTAACGTGGAGACATATATAAAAATTGCTTTTCACAATGCTCATAGGTCAGATAAGAGCAGACTATGAATGAACAAATTGAGAAATGCCAAATCGATGCAGTCTTAGCTGAAATAAGGGAAACAGGGTAAGTCCCTCTTTACCATAATGTCTTTTTTACCCTGAAAGGTCATTCACTATTAAAAATGAAAGTTGTTCATGGACGAAATTCTAGAAATTCAAGAGGATTCCTCCTTATGTAATCTAGAAAGAATCTGGGCCTCTGGGATCCAAGAAAAGTATACGTCTTTCAGAAAGGGGTAAGGACAGCGCAATAATACGAGGCAGGCTGATTCACTATTACACTGTCAGGGCAGCAACCTATCAAGCGCTTCATCTCTCACCATCGCATGTGTAGGGTGGCAGTCTGGCTGGGGTCTAAGTAATGCCTTGACTACAACTGGCGCTCCTCTGTCTTTGAAAGCCTTTGGGAGCTTGAGGGGATTGCAGTGTGAACAGCTGCTCAAAACTTTCACTTCTGTCAGCCTAGCAGGAGTAGGTGGTATCTGGGCTTTTCAACGTTTGAGTAGTTTCTCCTCAAGATGCCAGCCTGGATTGCTCTTACACTTCCTTCCTCCTGTATGCAGTGTGTTTATTCAACTGTATGCAGTATCCCTACCTATAAATAAATACATAAATTTTTTTAAAGAATGCATGCCTACTGCTTATGTCACCAATTTCCATTCTTACCCTTTAGTATCCGTTTACTCATTTGACATTATCTTCCGCCAGGCGCATGTCATCAATCAGATGGATTACTGGAACTTCTTGGATTACCCCCACAACCCCTTTTTAGTGTACGGGCACTAAGCATTCCACTGCCCCTGTCGCTGAACTGGTTAATCCTTATTATAATTATAATCTGAATGTCTATCTTTCACATACCCTCACCCATCACACCAAACTTTGGTGGTCACCACACACAACATGAACACACTTCCCATACAGGTTCAAAACAAAAACACCCTTCCAACCACACATCCTACATGGCGACCCTTGCCATCAGTGTGGACAAACACTTCAGCACACCACAAAGCAGTAGTACATGCTATACAAATGCTTCAGTACATTGCTCTGGGGGTCCCCGCGCTTGAAACATTTATTTATTTTAAAGGTTTTATATAGCGCTGGCTGGACCCAAGGGTATCAGAGCGCTTTATAAGGGACACATGGGTAGATTTAAAAATAGCAAAAAATACAATGAGGTAGCATACAAGTCAAATTAAAACAATAGGTAACAGCTCAATTAATACGATCTGGTAATAACAAATTGCGATATTCAACAGCAAGACAAGAGAAGAGAGGATTGTCGTGGAGAAGGGGGGGAAAGAGAGTAGGTGGGCAGGATGTAAGAATGGCAAGAGGCTGTGAGGGGGGGTAAGGAAACATCAAGTGTATCAGCCTAAGAAAGGGAATAGTGAGAAAGCGGGAGAAGAAAAGAAAGAAGTGAAGAAAAGGGGGTGGAGAGAGGGCGTCGGGAGCACTGAAGGGAGGCTCCTATCAAGTAGGAAACCGGGTTGGGATATGAGCCCAGAGAAGGGGTTAAGGCCCCCAAAATTTGCCGAGCAGGTGTAATTTGAGGTCTTGTTTGAAGCTGAAGTAGGAGGGGTTGCAACGAAGTTCTTTAGGGAGAGCATTCCAGATGGTAGGCGCATTTCCGGAGAAGGAGCGTGATTGAGTGGATTTCTTGTTTAACAGAGGAGGGACAAGAACGAGTGTGTTTGAGCTCCGCAGAGTTCGAGAGCAGCCCGCTTTGAGGAGTTTATCTGCGAGGTACGGCGGGGTGTGTTGATGCAGGGCTTTGTGCGTAATGCAGGCGGTCTTATAGGAAGATCTGCCTTCAATGGGAAGCCAATTGAGGGTTTTAAGGGTAGGGGAGATGTGATCGAACCGATTGAGGTCGGTAATGAGCCTAGCAGCGAGGTTAAGAACAGATTTGATTGGGGCTAAGTGGACTTTAGGTGTACCAGAGAGAATGGCGTTGCCATAATCTATTTTAGACAGGACTAGCGATTGGACAGCTGATCTAAAGTCATCAGCAGGAATGAAGGGTTTTAGTTTCTTGAGGTGATAGAGAGTGAAGAGAGCGCTTTTGGCCGAGTTTTTTATGTGGGAGATAAGAGAAAGGTTCTGGTCAATGTTAATTCCGAGGGATTTAACTGAATTTGATAAGGTGAGAGAGCAGTTGAGAGCTGTAGGGTCCGAGATCCAGGATTGGATGGTGAGCGAGCTGTTTTTAGGGGAGAAAAGAATGATTTCAGTTTTTTTTGGGTTGAGTTTGAGGTGGTTGTAGTGGAACCAGGCTTGGATCATAGTCAAGGCGTCATTGAGGTGTAGCACGTCAGAGCGGGATTGAATCTTATGATAAAGTGGAGTGTCATCGGCGTAGAGGTGATACTCGATTCCTGCATGCTTAAGAATAAGGGTGAGGGGTTCCATAAAGAGGTTGAAAAGAGAGGGAGAGAGAATAGAGCCCTGGGGGGCACCCAGCGAGACAGGCACTGGTTTAGAAGTGCAGTAGTGAATTTTAATTTGCTGGGTTCTGTGTTGGAGAAAGGAGGAGAACCATTTGAGAACTGAACCGTTGAGGCCAAAACGATCTTTAAGAGAGTGTTAAGTAAAGTAGAGTGGTTCACGGTATCGAAAGCAGACGAGAGATCAAGGAGAATGAGAAGGGAGGATTCGCCCTTGTCAAGGGAGTGATGGATCTCATCAATTATATTGAGCATGGCCGTTTCCGTACTACAGCCCTTTCTGAAACCTGATTGCAACGAGTCCAATAGATTGAATGTGTCGATGTGTGAGTCTAATTGGCGCAAGGCACATTTTTCAAGGGCTTTAGAGAGAAGGGGAAGGTTAGAGATAGGCCGAAGATTATTTGGGTCATTAGGGTCGGCAGCAGGATTTTTGAGGATGGGAGTGATTTGTCCAAGTTGGAGGGAAACAGGGACACACCCCGTGGCAAAGAAGGAGTTGATGATAGAGGTCCAAAAGGGGCAATGATGCGTTTTAAATCTTGGACTAGGTTGGCAGGGAGAGGGTCTCTGGTGTGAGAGGATGGTTTAAGTCTGGCCATGGCGTTGAGGACTTCGAGCTCGGTAACTGGATGGAAGTGATGCCAGGAAGCATTGTTTTTTTCTCAAGTTTGATGGGGTCAGATTCAGGAAGAGAAACGACTAGAGGTAGAGATGAGGGGTCATGAGGAAGAGTTAAGAGGGCCGGAGGATTTGAGGAAAAATCTTGGGGGGGGTAGTGTGCAATGTGGAAGGGGAATTAAGACGAAGGAGTGATCGATTTTGGAGATTTTTCAGAGAAGTAGTTAGCAATTTCCTCACATCTCACGATAGTGGCCGTCACCTTGGGGGGGGGCAGAGGTGGTTTGGTTTTTAATAATGCTGAATAGTTCCCTTGGTCTATTTTTGGCCCAGTCCAGTTGTGAGCGGAAGAAGGTAGCCTTAGTATTAAGGATATGCTTTTTGTAATTGAACCTGGTGGATCTGAGGAGGGCGAGATTTGGGGGGGGAAGGGTTTTGTCTCCAAATGCGTTCAGTCGACCTAAGGGCGCGCCTCTCATTGTTGAGATCTGTATTAAACCAGGATTTGGAGGAGGTGTTTTTCTGAAGTTTAAGTTTGGCTGGAGCAATTTGGTCAAGGACAACCGGGATGGATTTATTAAAGTGCTCAGTGAGGTCATTAGCATTTTGGGACAGAGGAGGAAGTCGAAGTTGTACTTTGACTTTAGTCTCAAGTTCGCCCGGGGGAATAATATGGAAATTTCTAGTCAATTTCTTCTGTTTGATGATTTTGGGGGGGGAGGGGGTAGCATCGTGTTAGAGATCGTGAAAAGGATGAGGTGATGGTCAGACCAGTCAATGGGTACGATGGAGGAAAGGGAGGCCAAATCGGTACTTGTAATGATAGCGTCCAGAGTGGCTCCTTTTGTGTGAGTAGGCGAATGGCAGAGTTGTTCCAGGTTATTAATGTCAAGTAGATCCGTAAGGAGGTTAACCATAGGATCATCTTTTTGTTCCAATGGAGGTTAAAGTCCCCAAGGAAGAGGTTTTAGAATTGGAAAGCGAGGATTGAGAAAGAAGATCGGATAGTTCTTCTACAAAGGGAAGTGAGTCACTAGGGGGTGGTAGATATTGTGAAGGCGGGTGGCGGGGAGCCATGCACTCGAATTTCCGCTCCGAGGTATTCAAAAGTAGAATGATCGGAGCTCTGCACAAGTGAGAGTTGGAGTTCGTTTTTATAGATTATGGCAAGACCCCCTCCAATTCTGCCAGGTCTATCTTTTCTGAGGATGGAGTAGCCAGGGGGAGAGAGCAGGTCAAGAATGGAAGAAGAGTGATCATTGAGCCAAGTTTCAGTTAGAAAGGCTATGTCAATGGTTTCACTAAGGATAGTTTCCGATATTACAATCGCATGACAAGCAGCAGAGCGGCAGTTTACCAGCATGCAGGAAAGGGGATTAGGTTTGGTTTTGGGCGGGGGGATAGAATGGATAGTGGTAAGTTGCGGAGGCAGCCTGGGAGAAGCTGGGGAGGTTGGCATTCTGTTAGTTCCAAGGATCACAGGGATGGATGCGTGTGGGACAGGAGGGACAGTAATCAGAGGGTTATGGGGGAAAGAGTGACCGAGGACACCGAGATCAGGAGAGGGAAGATGGCTTGGGGCATGGAAGGTACTATCTGTATCGTTACCGAGGGGGTAGATTTCCGTTGTTGGTGGAATGAGGTGTTGGTTTGGACAGAGCCCCGGGAAGTAGAATGGTTGGGGCGGTTAAGAGCGGAAAGGGAATTGACGTCTTTCCTGAGTGAAGTGAGTTCAAACGACAGGTTAGCGAGATGGAGTTCTATGTTAAAAAGTGTCTGTGTTATAAGAGAGATAGGGACGGGGGCAGGGGGGGGTCGGTGGGGAGAGGAGAGAGTTCTGAGATAGTCATGGCGGAAGGTCTGGGGTGAGGGCGGGGTGGGAGCCCAGGAGGGGGGTGGAGAGGGGTGTTCCGGTAGATGGACGAAGGGAGGGGAGGGAGAAGAGAAAGGAGATTCACTGGGCCCTGTGCTGGGCCTTGCCTACGTAGATAGTCTCCTACGGCAGGGCCACACACACTCATTCAACTCTCTCAGCAGGCAGGCTTCTTCAGGCAGATCCTCAGCTCCTCCAGCAGGCAGTGCAGATTTCGAATGATGTTCCCTCAACCCTGGGAGACTGGCTGTCAGACAGGCACCAGTCCTGGTTACACTGTAGCTTTTAGAACACTCTGCGGAGCACTACCTTCCTTAGTCAAGAAGAACTTGGGACTGGAACAAAGTAGGGTTGTTTGGGTCCTATTTTCAGAAATATTTTCCTTTCAAGTGACCTTCTCAGGATGCTATCTTGACACAGCCTTTCTGCATGGTAATGCTTCTCACAGCAGGTAGCCCTGGGGCTGCCTATACGCTGAAGCACCTACAACATGGGAACAATAAAGCCTTCCTGAAGACGTAATCTGGCACAAACAAAAACTCAGGCCTGGTCTGCAACTTAACTTAAACAAAAACAACTGCAGTCCCACCCTTCACCCTTACTATCAATCGAATGGCAGTGCTCAGGACAACTACTCAGTGGCATCTTGCTCACAAAGTCAAGAATTTCCAAAGTTACCTTGTCTCCATCCTTCGTACTTCCGTGACTAGGTCTACAGCGGCAGGAATGTAGGCAATACACATTCCATCACATACACTCTCCATCTCGGTCTTACTACCAAACATGCATCACAAGCTCAGTGTACACGCACTCAGCATACACATAGGAATGTAAGTGCAAGAAGTTGGGTCTCGCATTACAGCGGGAATTTGCATGAGAGGGATGAGAAGTCATACTCTCATTGACAGGTCAAGAATCTGGCCACATTATCTAACACGGTACGCAGCCAACATGCTTTAAGTGATGAACCTAGAACAGGGACAGTACTTCACTGTTCACTGCAGGGGTATGCTTGGTCTTCCACTCCCGGTCACATGACTGATCCTGCACTTCAGACTATTAGGGGCAGGTCTAAGCTTTTGTGCTCACGCTAGATTATGGCGACGCGAGGGCCAAAATAAAAAGTGAGGATAGCAGTTTCACATGCTCTCAGCTACTCAGAACAGGGGGACATGCCCATAATCCATGTAGGGGACATTTCCCTCTCAACACTATACAATGTGCAAGACAGTTGTGCACATTTAAATATGATTAAAAGGTCTCCATTTCAAATTCCCCTTTAACTCCACAGGAGGAGGCCTGGGTCAGAATTAAAGATGGAGGACAGTATCCACAGTCAGTTAACAGAAATCACAAGTTCATATTGCTGGGATGGTAAATAATCTGCTGGACCGGAAATTATCAGGTCTTTAACACAGGATTTCCTGAATCTGGGGGGTTTAACACTGATATTTACCACAGGCTCCTGGTATATGCTAAATATCTGCCGGGAAGGCCAGAAAGATTCAGGGGGATATGGGGGAGGTGCTGAGCGGGGAGGCTGTGGCTTCTCTGTGGGCAGCACTGCCTGCTCTCTTGCGTTGCTAGAGGAGGTAGTGAGGGGGCCAGACGGGGCTAAACTAACGCCCTGACAAGGGTGTCCCTTATACTACAATCCGAATGTACAGCTAGATAGTCTCTAGGTAAAGCGTTAGCAAAGGTAAGTAACTTGATCTGATAGAGTTCTCTAGCCGCAGATTCCTTACCTTAGAATAGATACCCAAGCAAAGCCTCCCCGGAAGTGGGTCTACGAAGCCAATTTTAAATCAAAAAGTCCTGTAGGACAGAAAGGGGCGAAGTGCCCGTTGCGACGGACCAGACTGTGCAGACGGTAGTGTTTTGTAAAGGTGTGCAAAGATGCCCCATTGCTGTCTGACAGATGTTCAGGACACGGACTTTGTGGGCTAACAGTGGTCGCAGCCTTAGCTCTGGTAGAATGAGCATGCAAACACTCAGGGGGTTGCTTCTTGGCCAATGCACAACAGATCTTGATGCAGAGCTATATCCATCTTGAGGTGGTCCGTGTCTGCACGTACTTCCCTTTTTCAGCTCCTACGTACCCCACGAAGAGTTGGTCGTCCACCTAGAACTCTTTTATGCAGTCAAGGAAGAACAACAACACTCTTTTTGGGTCCAGACAGTGGAGACTCTCCTACTCTTTGGAGGGATGAAAGGAGCACAGAAGGTAGGTTGGGTGATGTTCTTGCCTACATGGAAGGGAGTCACAACCTTCGGGAAGTAAGGAGGCACATGTCTGGAGGATCAGCTTGCCCGGGTACAAGGTAGTGTGGGGAGGGTGTGCCTAGAGTGCCTGCACTTCACTGACCGTCCTGGCCGATGTTATGGTCACTAGAAAGGCAGCTTTGATGTTCAGAAGCCTAAGAGGGTAATTGTGCAGAGGCTCAAAGGTTGCACACATCAAGAAGGTGAGAACAAAATTCGAATCCAACTGGGGCACAATGATCAGCCCTGGGGGGGGATGGGGGGAATTGGGGGAACAAGTGCTGCAAGCCTTTAAGAAACCTAGCCACAAAAGGGGACTTAAATAAAGGTTGGCCCGGAAACCGCAAGAATGTCGAAATGGCTAAAAGATGACCTTTAACTGTGTTCAGAGTAGAGCCCTGCTGGGCTACCGATAAAGCAAACAGAACAACCTTGGATAAAAGTGCAAGAAAGGGATCGATGTAATGGGAATCACACATTGTCACAATCTTATCCCTACAGCAGGCGTATATCGACTTGGTGGAGGGATGCCTGCCTGCGAGAATAACATCACAGACTTTGGGAGGAAGTTCAAAAGCTGTCAACCGTCACCGCTCAATCTTGATGCATGAAGGTGAAGGGTGTACAGGTTTGGGTGCAGAACCCTCCCCTTTTACTGCGACAGAAGATCCTCTCCAAGAGGCAGCCTAATTGGAGGAACGATGGTCATGCTCAACAGCTCAGGATCACAGATTCTCCGTGCCCAATCCGGAGCCTCAAGAATAACTTGGGCCCCGTCGTTCCTGATCTTCTTGAGAACTCTGAGCAGGAGTGGTATTGGCGGAAAGGCATACAAGAGGCAGGAGCTCCACTTGAGATGAAAATAGTCTGAGCAAAAGTCGCCTTGGAAACTCCAGTGAGAAAAACTGCTAACATTGCGTGTTTTTCTCGGCTATGGTGAACAGATCTAACCAAGGCTCTCTCCACTGCTGAAAGTCATAGTACCACCTCAGGATGGAGACACCATTCGTGATCCGCTAGGCATCTTTAGCCGAGTTTATCCACCCTGGCGCTCAGAGAGCCCACCAAGTGTTGAACCACCAGAGAAATGCCCTGGCGTTCCGGCCATGTCCAGTGACGCAGAGCCTCTTGACAAATGGTCCACAACCTCAGACCGCCTGGTTTGTTGCAGTACCACCTGGCAGTGGTTTTGTTTATGAAAACCTGCACCAGCCTTCCCCTGATTGAAGGAAGAAAGGTTTTCAATACCAAGTGAATCGCCGAAGCTCCAACAGGCTGATGTAGATGTCAGACTGGGCCGGCGATAGAGTCCTCTGATCTCCACCTCTCCAAGATGGCTACTCCATACCAGAAATGCTCGGTCACCAATGTCAGCTCTGGTTGGGGAAGGGAGAGGGATCTGTCACTGATCCAATCAAGGTTCATCATCCACCAATACAGATCATTTGCAGTTCACTCCGAGATCAAGACCATGTCAGAGAAAGTCCCCGATGCTGCATTCACTGGGACTTCAGGTATCACTGGAGCGTCATATGTCAACTGGCATGAATAACAAGTAAGATGCGGGAGGCCATGAGGCCAAAAAACCTCAGGTTCAGTCTAACTGAAATCCATGATAACGGCTGAAACATCTGTATCATAGCCTGAAAATCCTGGCCTCAACACTCGGGAGGATAGGCCCGAAAACTGTAGTGTGTCCAGAACATGTCTAACGAAAAGGAGCGTCTGAGAGGGAGTCAGGTGTGATTTCGGCACATTGATAGTAAACCCCAGCGAGTTCGTAAGGTTCACAGTAGTCTGGAGGTGGGAGAAGTTGCCTGTGGCGAGCCCGCCTTGAACAGTCAATCGTCGTGGTAGGGAAAGACCGGAACCACTAACCTCCACAGATGAATGCAACCACAATCATCACTTTCGTGAACACCCAAGGGGCGCTGGTAAGGCCGAAGGAAAGCACTGCAAACTGAAAGGGCACTTGGCCCACCGTGAACCGCAAGTGAGGTCTGTGGGCAGGCAGGACAGAGATGTGGAAATAGGAGTCTTGCAAGTCCAATGCTACCATCCAGTCTCCCGAGTCCAGGGCAGACAGAACTTGGGCGAGCGTGAGTATCTTGAATTTATCCTTTTTCAGGAAGAGGTTGAGAATGAGTAGATCTAGGATATGACGAAAGCTTCTATACTTCTTAGGCACTAGAAAGTAGCTGGAATAACAACCACAACCTACTTCTGATGCCAGCACCCTCTCTATGGCTCCCTTGGCCAAGAGAGCCAGCACTTCCTGACGGAACAAGGAGAGGTGGTCCTCCATCAGTCAGTCGTAAGTGGGTGGCATGGGTAGAGGGGTAGTCACAAAGTGGAGGGAGTAGCGCCTTTGGACGATTTGCAAAATTCAATGGTCTGATGTTACCGACTGCCAGAGGGTGCAGGTGATAGTGTATCTTGTCTCCCCATTGGATGCCCATGGTGGTCAGAGGGCACACTAAAGAGGGTTTTGAGGCTGCGGCTGCCAGGGGGTGGTGGACTGATCCGACCTCTGGTTATCGGTTCCACATGGTCTATGGGACCCGTGGCCTCAGCCACAAAAAGTCTGGGAAGACTGTTGGCCTTAGTTGCTTTGAGGGTTTGGATGTGGTCAAGACCCCTTCGGTTGCCATGAATGGGGCGGAAGGCGGACTGGGGGTGATGAGGGGCCGTAGACAAGCCCAAGGACCTGACAAAAGCTTTGCTGTCCTTAAAGAGCTCCAGCTCCGAGTCTGCCTTTTCTCCAAAAAGACAGGTGCCATCAAAAAGCATGTCCATTAGAGAGGCTTAGACATCCCCTGAAAAACCAGGTGTTCTCAGCCAGGCGCAGCATTGAAGGGCTACCGACAAAGAAATCGATCTACCCAGCGAGTCGGTCGTGTTGAGTCCATCTCGTAAGGAGAACTTTGCTGCGGGGCGTGACTTACCGCCAAAGATGGCGGTCGCATAAGCTGAGCTCCCAGGCCTGAAAATCAAGCCACATCGCTAACTATCAGCAGTCATCTGCCCCATTAAGTACACATGGCTATACCTGGATACCCTATGAGATGGACTGCCACGACCTCAAGTACCTGCGCCGCGCTAGAGGGACCCACTGAGCTGCAGCCTGTGTGGGATCGCTGACTGCGTTGCAAGCAAATACCTTGGGCACACAAGCCGAGTACCTGGTGGTGCAGGGGAGGCGCATCCGTGTACCTGGCACCGACTGTGACCTGAGGAGTGGTGGTCACTCGCGACCGGAAAGACTGGCCAGAGGCAGGGATGGTGGCAGCTGGAGGCGGCAACCCTGGAACCGCGGGCTGGCCTCTGGGCCCAACCCTGCTGCTGACTTTGCAAATGAAGACGCCCATGTAGTCGGGCCCTTGCAGCACCCACATTGTTCTGAGATGACGAGTGGAGTAGGGGAAGCACTTGCTGAAGCTACGCACGTTGGCAGGAGACCGCTGCATTACTGACACAGCGGTGCATGAGCGAGGGACTGGCTTCATGGTATCGGGCGGCAGGGGACTGAGGCGGCTGAAGCGGGCTGGACCCGGCGGCTTCCGGACTGAGGCCGTGGGTGCCGGGCTGCGGCCGGCGTTAATCTGTGGAGGCTGTGCCGTGTGCATTGCCAGGCCAGGGGTGGGTGTGTGTTAGGCTGCCAGTGACTGCGGCGTGCCGGGGCGGGCACTTTATGCAAGGACTGGGGAGAGCGTTCCTGCGATCTACCTTGAGCTGTAGAGGGCAGGCCGAGATAAACACTGCCCTGCTATTTGGCCCTGGAGGGGCCGACCTAATGGGGTTGGCTGACTGCCCCTGCAGTGAGGAATACTGAAGGAGCCGCTAGCTCAGATTGCACGAGGTCCTACCAGGTGTTGCTGGGCCCGGTTTTGTTATGTGCCCCAATATAGGTCTAAATAGCTAAATGACCTTTCGCCTCCATTTGTCCTTCCTTGCTCTGCATAAAGGTTCTAGCACTGACCTTTTACCCAGTTATATGCTGAATAAATGTTGATCGGTTTCCTTGAAACTAGCCTCATTTATTATGCATGAGGATTCTTAGAAGAGTCCCCTGCACATGATGTATATCACAGAATGAACATACTCTGTATAAAAGTCATGGTCATCTTCATCCTAGGGCGAAAGAACTACTTTGCATAATTGAGGGTACTGATTTAGGCTCATTTACATAGTTGTACCCACAACTCATCAATTGTGTAAGGATCCACAAGGCTATCCTTCTAGCATTAAAGAACCATACTGAACACTAGAAAGACAGAGGAGAAGCTGACACAAGACACTGAGGTCCCTGCACGCAAAAGCTCCAGCACGCAGTGGTCTGACATCCCTTGCGGGGTGTCCAACTCGAGACCAAGGCAGGGTCCTTCGTTGTCTCCCATCAGGTAATGGGGTTGGCTTTTTCCTAGGGGATTCTTGGCAGAACACCCACATACATGCTAGGTACACTTAGATAGGGTCCGCATAGTAGGAGTACGCTTTATTACTATCATGTATATACGCCTGCATACATTTACTGTTTTAGCACCATGGTAGAATTCTACCTTTTATTTAGTTTCTTGGTGCTTGCAATCTTATACATTTGCTTCTGTCTAATGATTGTCGCAGTAAAAATGTTTTATAGTAGAAGGACGCTGGTTCAATAAATGCTCATTGAAAACGTCCCCATGGTTCATTCTGTGCATCTCTGAGGCTAAGTAAGTATGATTGACTGAGCGAAAAGTACTGTACTGTTTCCACGATCCCTGAAGGATCAAGGGTCGTCATGTTCGATAGTTGCCAGAAACTATTCGTTCCTTGGTAAGGTTCGGGGGCTTATGGTGGCACTGTGAGCTAGCTGGTCTAAAGGCTAACATATCCTTTGGGGGTATCTGGAATCATTCTGGACACCAATTCCTTAGTTTATGTTGTCTAAACGTGCAGACCCCATGTATTTTTAGGAACTACACGATAGTTTGAAACCGACACATTTTTTCCTTGCCTTCTGAACAGGAACAATGAGCTGCGCTGCACCCCCAAGGCTCTCCCCATGGTCTTCCTCTGAATTGTGGCTAGTGGACGGGCAGTTGCTAAAGGGCTGGGTGATCTCCTCGGCGGGTTGGCACGTCATACTAATCGTGAAGTGGTGCATTGACAGGGACCATTGGCTCTATACAACGCAGTGGCCTCACCCCATACGGACACAAGCTGAAGTAAGAGGCAGAACCTACAAATGGCCGTCTATGGACTCAAATGCACTTGGTCACGGAACACACTGGAGACCACGACAATGAGACACACCACCTGGATGCTCCTGACCTCCTAGAATTAGCTCACTAGACGCAACTAGACTAATAGTCCAGAAAACCTGTAGACACTCTTGTGAGAACTCAGGCGCCCACTTGAAAGGTCTGGTGCTGTCCCCTGGGTGCTAGAAGGACCACCGCCATGGGCTGCCTGAAAGGAAAAGCAATACACCATAACTATCCTGGTTGGTTGCAGCCCAGCAGATTAGACAGAATACCGGATACGCTGGCAGAGGACTGTGTGCCTCTCACAGGGGTGGCCTCCCCCCACCGAACAAGTAAGATATAATTCTTAACGACATCCGGGACTTTCGGGAAGCAATTGAAAAGAAGTTTGAGGCACTTGCTACGGATGTTACTCTCAAGGTGGATCATAAAAAACTTGCAGATACTGTAAAAGATACCACCCCCGTACTGGCTGAATGATCTCCATAGCGGAAGGAATTCACAGACACTGTCGCCCAACTACAGCGTCCGGTGAATAAGATTCAAAATAGAATGGAATATGCGAAGGGGCTATCTCGCCAAAATAATGTGCGAATAATTGGCCTACCAGAGAACAGCGAAGGTCCAAATGCTACACAATTCATTGAAACATGGCTTCGCGAGGTGGTGTTCCCAGAAGGACTCTCGGAAATGTTATTAGTAGAAAGGGTGCGGAGGGTCCCAACTAGAAGGCTGGCTCCTGATGCACCGCCACGCCCAATATTGGCTCGAATCCTCAACTATAAGGACCGGGATGCACTCCTCCGTAGTGCCCGTGAAAACGCACACATAACCTATAAAAACACCTACATTTCTCGCTTTCTGGACTATACACTCATGGTCCAGTGTCAACGAGCCTCTTACCAAGAAGTGAAAAAACACCTGAGAAAGTTAAACCTCAAATATGCCTTGCTATTTCCCGCCCAGCTGAAAGTCCCCCATGAACACAAAAGCAACTTCTTCGACGCCCCAGAAGATGCATGGACATGGCTGGAAGACACTTTCCTGGAACTTTCACTCACCCAGGATCAACGGCACCCTCCCTCGCAGAAGAACCAGAAACTGCGCAAAAGAAGGAGGCGAAGGATGAAACAAAGGAAAGGAGAGGTGACCCCAACACAAGATCAGGTGCTGGAGGGGCAGCAGGCGGCGATCCTATCGGCGGCTGCCCTTCGAGACTCACACCCACCTTCCATACTTGAGTCCTCCTCTGATGGAGCGACGCAGTCGGACTCTGAGAACAGTGTGCCACTTTCCCCTCTGTAACACCCCATACGGCACAGGATTTCTTGGGCTGAATGGAAAGGTACTGAATGACTGTGTTGAGCACAAGGTGGTAATGTAGCATGTTCTGTATATTTCACTGCATAATTGTTATATATATTGCCCACAGATTAGAGGAACATACTTTTACACACAAAATTCAGGCCACCGTCAAATTCCCTATTACAAAGAATTGTTTTGGGTGCATGAGGGTCTGATTATGTTTTCTCTTAAGTACTTACACTGAGATGTGGGTGGTCGGGTCCAGGGCCCGAGAAGACGCTCACAAATGGCAGACGGCGGTCAGGCATACCTGCCATTGCCATCAGTTAATATGCCACATGTAGCCTCACAGGCGAAAGCAAATCGTATATTACAGTTATTATAGTTGATTTTTAGTGTTTAGTCGACCATGTATTGGGGGTTAAACTGGTTTCTATTATTTTTCAACTAACGGGCAGACCTTTATTTCTTTGGTCCTATCAGGAGTATTGCTTCCACACACTTCTGGACTTACCACACTCTAAAGAGTACTGACATGGCCACTGCTAGTCACTATAACTACCTGGAATGTCGGGGGAATGGGCTCAATACATAAACAACATAAAATGTATGCCCAATTGTGCATAAGTAAGTCACAAATAGTATACCAGCAAGAGACGCATCAAATTAACTCTGAAGCTCTCAAACTCCGTAATAAATGGAGGGGGCAAATCTATAACACATCATACTCCGCATTCGCACGGGGGCAGCTGTCTGGATCAGGAACGGGGTCCCATTTGAGGTCCTGGAAAAACGTATAGACACACATGGCAGATATACTCTACTTAGGGGCAAGCTTAATGGCACGCTTATAGTGCTTGGAGGTATTTATGCACCAAACATGGAGCAGGATATCTTTTTAGCCCAACTGAATCGACACTGTCTGACTGGACAATGTACCCATGGATCCTAGGAGGGGATTTTAATGCAGTGTTGGATGTGGATCTGGATCGCTCCCAACCCCATATACCAGGCCCGGCTCCAATCCGCCAGGCAAAGGCCTTACGAGCCTGGACCCAGGGATGGACGCTCTCTGATGCCTGGCACAGCCGGAACGAGGGCATGTGTGAATACTCATATTATTCTCCACCACACGCGCTGCACACGACATGATAGTATACCGTGCACCACCACACTCCTAACTCAGATAACACATACCACCCATCTTGGGAATACACTCTCGGACCATAACTCCTCGGAGCCCACGATATCCTGGGGTCAGGAGCCTACTCCAATTCCTACGTGGAGATTAGACCCCCGCCTCTTAGAGGACAGGATATTCTGTGACACTTTAGCTAACACCATACACAACTACTTCACAGATTACACTAATACAGCCTCTTCACCATTGATAAAGTGGGATGCATTCAAAGTTGTGATCAGAGACCTCCATCAGTTCAGTAGCAGGGGCACATCAGGAAGTCCATCGTGAGCTTGCGAAGGTGGAGGCAGGGCAGGGAGCACTGGAGCAGGCTGCGGCGATAGACGCGGGTAGGGCAACAGAGCTTCAGGCAGCGCAGATCGAATGTGCAGAACTACTGGAGCAATCACGTGTAATAGACCAACGTTCCTTCATTCAGAGGCAGACAAGTCAGGCACATTACTAGCCCAGCTGATCAAAAATGCCCTCCGACGACTCCCATTCTTGAACTAAACACGCCGGGGATAACATGCGCAACTACCCAGAGTGGAACTAATGATGCATTTCATAACTATTATAAACCTTTATGCACGGCACCTCCTTCGGCCGGACCCCCAAGCCATTACTGACCTTTTAGATGCGCTACCTCTTCCACAGGTAACGGATGCGGACCAGGAAACACTAGCTGCACCGGTGACCACCTTCGAAATTCGGGAGGACATTAGAGAGCTCCCCCGTAATATAACCCTGGGACTTGATGGCCTGCCGGCAGAGTTTTATGCTACCTTCTCCACACACCTAGTTCCTCAGTCGGAGCGTCTATACCAGTCCTCATTGGACAGAGGAGCACTACCTCCCATCACAGTACAAGCTTTGGTGACATCACTGCCGAAGCCTGGTAGGGATTCCACTGACATCACAGCCTACAGGCCCTTATTATTGACTACGGAGTACAAAGTGTTCAGCAAGGTATTGGCCCGGCGATTACTCCCATTTTTACCAAAACTCATTCATGCGGACCAGTGTGGCTTTGTACCCGGCTGTAGTACCTCACTACATATATGGAGATTCTATCATGTAATGGATGGTCTTACTGTTTCACTTAATCAAGAGGGCTGCCTTTCGGTTGACCTTCGCCAAGCGTTTGACAATTTAAGCTGGGACTATTTGCTAGCCGCCCTTCGACAGTTTGGCATCCCTCCTGCCTTCCTTAGATGGGTTATGTTACTATACACTTCACCTATGATGAGAGCATGCACTGGAGTCCATATATCGAAGGCTTACTCCACCCATCAAGGCACAAGACAGGGATGGCCACTATCCCCAATGTTATTTCTACTCGCGCTAGAACCGCTAGAGCACAAACTTTGATGGGGCGCTCGCAAGTGGGGTATCCCAGGAGGGCCTGCAATCCATGCACTGCCTTTATACGCAGACAATATAATTTTATATTCTAAAGTTCTGCAGAATAATCTACAGACAGCAGCCCAAACTTTCGCACTCTTTGAATCTATTTCTGGACTGGCGGTGAACGTGGATAATCTCATGCATTTTTCTTTGTAGATAATCCCCTGGCAGTCCCATTTGGAGACAGTGCGAGTAGAGTAGCATCTACCACATTCAAATACCTGTGGATCCAGATATATAGAGATATACAGGATCGGTTAGAAGGGAACCTGCAGAAAGCGATATCTACACAGCGCTCCCAGGTGTCCTTCTGGACCTCCCTTCCGCTCTCTGTGGCTGGCCGCCTCGCCATATGCCAATGGGGATGCCCCAGCACCTACTTGATTTCTTCACCAATCTACTGATAGTAGTCCCGACGCGATACTTCAAAACAATAAACACTATACTGATGGAATTGATATGGGGGAATGGCCGAAGACGTATACGTTTAGCAAAGCTGCAGTTACCACCAGACAGTGGAGGGATTGGAGCACCAGATTTCAAAGCTTACTGCCTAGCTGGACAGATGCTGTGGCTTTCATACTGGCTGGCGGGCCGTAATCTGCAAGAGATAGCCTACACACCTCATATGCTCAAGTAGGGCACCCCCACCTCCCAGAGATCCCTTTATTGTTAAAAGTGGCTGTCACATTTTGGAGGAAAATGGCCTTGAAATACACTGCACAGATGGTCCCTTATGCCCCCAATATACCTTTATTGGGACTTCCTACCCCAGTGGAAACACTGACACAGCGTCGATTAAACAAATGGGAACAGGCAGGAGTGACAACGGTAGAGGCATTGTTTGGAGATGTGATGCAACTGAGTCATGCGGACTTTGTGAATGAGCAGGGGTGACCTGATTCACATACACGCAAATGTCAGTAGATATATTAAACTACACTGGGCTCCGCAGGGAGCAGAACCCCCCACACATGAATTTATATATTCACTGCACCTCAAGGGTAATGATAGGCAATTGATACAGTGGCTATACCGAGGCCTCCGCATGCATTAAGCAATATCTCTGGCACAATTACGGACTCAGTGGGGGCTAGACATGGGCAGGGAATTGCAGGACAAAGAATGGAATTCTCTACTTGAATTTTCCCCCAAAAAAATCTCCCGAAATACTAGATTCAAATTTATACAATTCTCAATTGTCCATCAGGCCTACCTCACACCACTCAGGCTACATGCAATGTTCCCCGCCGTCTCTGAGGCATGCCCTAGGTGCCCAGAACAGGCTGCTATTCTATTGCATATGCTATGGACCTGCCCAACCCTTGCATCTTACTGGGCGCAGATAGGCACAACACTGGAGGAAGTAGTAGGAGATAACTGGCGAACAGCTGAGAGCTATCTTTTAGGTCTTCTACCCACGTCCAAAAAGTTATAAGGTACAAGAAAGCTTTGCAGATTTAGAACCTCTCGTAGCAAAACACTTAATTACTAGGAGGTGGAAGTCGGCAGCCCCTACTGTCGTGTTATGGAGGGAAGATGTGAAGAGATGGGGAATGGCGCAGAGCGGAGCACTCCGCAGAGAAGAATACCGTGGGTTACGAAAGACGCCTGGGACTGGGATTCAACACTTGAGTCCTTCAAAACTCTAGACTTGTCTAATGATTAATTGACGTAACTTGCAATTCATGTCAAGGTTGCGACATTGCTGTCACATGTGGGGCATAGCCTAGCATTCGTATGCTGGTATTGGCAGTGTGTGTCTACAGTCTGCAGATGTACAGAAATGTTATAGCCATGGAAAGGACAACACAAGACCCGGTTCCCCAAGATGCGATGGCATATAAGAAATAGATAAATTGCATTATTGAAGAATCTATTGTTCAAGCAAGGAATGCTCCTATTAATATGCAAGTTTTGTTATATGTCTGCCGTCAGTAGCGGGGAGGGGGTGGGAGTTGAGATGTTCACTAATTCATTGGATTAACAAGACAGTTATCATCCTAGAATGCCGCCCATGAAATTACACCTTTTACAATGCATATACTGTCTTTAATGATGACACAATTAGATGCAGCTCAGGATACAATTAGAGCACAATATCACAGATATTCTGGTACCCTGTCCTCTTGATGTGGTTACCAGCTGTACTATATAGACTACAAAAACTCAATAAAGTTTGTTTTTTTTAAAGAAAAAAGAAAGGTGAACTTTGCTGCGTCTCTCCCATCAGCCTGGGAGACTATGGCTCGGGCCTACTCTGAGGCCAAAGGCAGCAATTGCGCAACCGAATTCTAGATTGTATGGGAGTATCGGCCCAAAAGGCACACAGTGTTCACTGACCACAGTGCAAGGCTAGCGGAAGAGAACATTCTATCACCAAAGGTATCCAGCCTCTTGGATTCCCTATCCAGTGAAGTGGTAGGGAACACCCCAGGGTTGATCCTAGAAGTGGAAGCTTGGCTCCCCAAACTCTCCAGAGTGGGGTGCTAGATCAGGAAACTAGGGTCTCCAGGAGCAGGGCGATGGTGGTGGGTAATCATCCTATGCACAGGAACCCCCATGCAGGGCTTGGACTAGGCCCAGAGAAGGACTTCAGTAATAGGAAGTAAAGGTTCGGAGCAAGCGACTCCCAGCTGGAGCACCCCTGTCAAGACGTTAGTCTTGACTACCACTATGGACAGCTGAAGTTCCAAGACCTCAGCCGCCCTACGCATCCGATAGCAAAAGAGGCTCTCTCCTCTGTAGCCACGGTAGGAGGAGAGACCAAGCCAGTGCCAGGCGAGGTGTCTAACCCACTGGCAACTGCCAGCACCTCAGACCAGTTGCCCTTGTTCTCACCTTAGAAATGCTGGTATCCATAAGGATTCTCAAGACCCCTCTCATTCATCTCCCTCTCCAACATAAAAGGCACTGGCTCCAATCCGGAGAGCATGGTCCCGAACGGCTACGGAACGGCCATCGGACAACACCCATCCAGCTCCGAATCGGAGTCGGGAACGACAATGGGGATGACGCCGCCGAGGGATGTTGGCGGCGTCTTGGGTATCGGCACTGGTGCGGGCCAGGAGGAAGGCCTCAGTCTCGCTGGCGGCTCTGCTCTGGATTTAACAAGGGTTATATGGGGCCTGACTGGTGCAGAGGACAAAACCGCCAGCTCGGATCCAGTGGGGGCCCCTCGCGAAACAGTGGGACCCAAATGTGCTTCACAGGGGCCGGGAGTCCCAAATATGAGGTGTAGGTTCTCATAATATTCTTTAACCTGGACAGGGGTCGCTCCGGCAAAATCATGGAAGCGCAGAGTGGACCCCGACTCAGGCTCTGCCAAACTGCAAGGCTTGGAGTGCCGACGGTCTCGCGCCTCGTCCAATGCTTCGACGAGCACGGTTAAGTTGAAGACTTCTTTGATTTTTTTTTATGCTTGTGGGACTTACCCGACAACTTCAAGTACAACGAAATCCGCCGGTTGCGGCTCCACGAACGATACCTGGATTTTCCACGCTATCGGGATCATGAGCATCACGGGGTTGCCCGACATCAGGTGGCAAGGGGCTTAAGACATCTGTCTGTGACAGGCACCACATGGTTTGAAACCAACTGATTTCCTGGGTAATATCCTCACACCAGGTGAGAAGAACTCCCAAACATTGTTGACAAAAAGTCAGAAAAAGCCAGTCAAAAAATGGCTAAGGATAGCTCTGACCGGATCAGTGCCATCTGACTCGGAAAGGAAAAACTGATGCCAGTGTGCTGGGGTGGCACCTATATAGGTACTGCGCACGTCACTTCCAGTACGGACAACGTCAAAATGGAGTAGAATGACGCCACCTACCGGGGCGCAGGGGTACTGCTCACAAAACTTCCGGATCTAGTCTGATGCCTGGGGATTATTCTAAGGTAAGGAATCTGCGGCTAGAATTCTCTATCAGATATGTTAATTATTAAATAGTCAAGTTAAGAAAGAAACGGAGGTACTGGATTGCAAACATCAAACTGTTGTTTTACGTATCTGCTGTGGATAAAGCAAAACAGAGGAGCAACAATGGCACCAGCGGTGCAGAAGACGACACACTTCAATGCTTCCGAATTGAGCCGAAAGAGTTCATATATCTGCAATATGCAACAATTTAAACAGCCACTCATCACATTTTATGTGAGGCTACTGAGGTACATCACTGAAAATACACATCAATTTAGGAAAGACCACTTTGACTTCAGTATAACAAGCAAATGTGTGTGGCAAGTATTAAATGAAAGTTTCAACATCTTTGAGAAACTATAAAAACACAACATGTACAGTATTAAATTGAGAATAAACATTTAAACACTCTTAGGAGTGGTAGACATAGAGGGGCTATTCACAAAGGCATTTATGAGAACATGAAGTAGAGCTCATGCAGTATTACTTCACATAGTCTTGAATAGCGAAAATGAAAATAAAACAGCAACATTCAGGGAATATTCACATACAGTTAGTACAAACAGAAAGAATTGTGCCCTCTCACTAAAAGGAAGCTGGATATTTCAGGCTCTATTCATAAAAGCATTTAAGTATGTGAAGTGGTACTTACTACAGGAGTTGTACTTCACGTAAATACTTTTCTTAATCACCCCATACAGCAGTATATCGATAGTTTTTGCAGACCCATTTTTGATTCTTTGCTTCATCTATTATGGATATTAATTAGAATTTTCCTTTCTTATCGGTTTGGTTTTATGCGACCATTATTTTTCATTACTTTATTGGGTCATCACGTGACTCAAGGTTTCCAACTTTATAGCAATTTTCCAGAACACGATCAGCTTTTTTCAGAACCAATTCTTAAGGTTTGACAGATCTTTTTGGGTTTCAGTCGAAACCTTCAATATTCATGGGAAATAATAGTAAAGATGCATTTCCATAGAAAAAAAATAAAGTACCAGACAGCCATCTGCAGACCTTCACAGGAATTACGATCAAGTCACAAGCAAAAGGAGTGGGTGTACAAATCGGTACTGCAAAACTGTATTTTTCTGTCTCATATGACTAGAAGCAAAATTCCTGTGGCATTACAACATAAACAAAGGTAGACGTCTCAGATGTTCAACCACCAGAAATGTTAAGCCCAGTTTGATAGCTACAGGTGATGGGCTTATAAAGCAATGAAACTGACAGGAGGTAAAAACAATAGCTACCTGTGCAACAGCAAAGCGGAGGTTTATGGTCTTTCCTTCCTTCAAAAGTTTCTTCAGCTTTCTGCTATTAACAATACTGTCAAAATAGGCCCAGAGCTTTTCCACAACATCCTCGTCTAGCTCCAGTTTTTGGGAGTTATTTCCAGTCAGTGCATGAATTACCCAATCAAGTAGCACCTGAGATAAAAGTTCACAATTCATTTTCTTTTTTACCATAAAAAAATATATACACAATACATTTCAAATTGAACGAAAAACTAAAAACTGTTTTAATGATTTCATATTAGAAAATGAGAACAAAGCTTAAAATAGTCAAGCCACAGTCCAAATGTATTAATATTCATTGCCTATCAATGTAATTAAATAACTGCATGCATCATTTTATTGTAACACAATCTTCATTTTGCCCACCCATGGTAAGCAAAAGATCACTTCTATTAACTCACGCAATTGTAGGGATCCCAAAATAATGTAGGCCAAGTGGGATCAAATATGTTTATATCTTACCATACTTAGAAATAGTCTAACTGCTTCCCTGAACCCTCTCCGATGGCTGTGCTTGCGCTGTCACTTCGAGACATGCTGTATTCAGGATATGGGCATTCTACACGTCCAGCACTTGTGGGTGGTTAGCTGGCCTGCCTTTCTAACTTCCTTTACTCCGGTTGGTCAATACTGTCCATCTGTCCCGTCTTTGTGCATTTGGTTCCCTTCCAGCAGACATCACCAATTGTTTTCTTGGGTTGGCCATCTCTGGGCATCTGTTGCCTCTTCACTCGCACCCACTCCCGCCCGTCATTGCTGCCGTCCTTCCTGCGCTGCTGCTGACCTGCTGACGTAATTAACTGTATTTTGGCAACTTTACTGACCGTAACGCATTGTATTTGTTCTTCACTCCGGCATGCCCCACCCCCTGCACAACACTGCATTGACTTTTGTGGCAATGGCGACACACAGTGCTTTAGCTTTAAACATCTAAAGCGCAGCGTGCCGCCATTGCTACAAAAGTCAATAATTTAAAAAACGAAGGCGGGCGGACATTGCATTTCTTTTCCATTTATTTACTTTTACTAGCAATGGTGGCACGCCGATCTTTAGATTTAAACATCTAATGCTACAATAGTAGATAAACAGAAAAAAAAAAAAAGTGGCCCCACAACTTTGTTTTTCAATTTAATGACTTTTGTAGCACTGGCAGCACGCTGTGCCTTAGCTTTAAACATCTAAAGCTAAAGATCGGTGTGCCGCCATTGCTACAAAAGTCAATAAATGAAAAAACATAGGCAGGCGGACGCCACATTCCTTTTCCATTTGCAAAGCCAATAGCTTGACATTTAACTAATGCGAGACCTATTCCATTGCAAATGCTTGTTTAACCTCCAAGATGGTTTCCCATTACACAATATAATTCTATTTGCTAACGATGGTGTAGTTATTAATATGTTCCAAAGTCATTTGGCGGTAACAGGCAATTATTCTGCATGGTATCGCTCAAGTTTTCTTTTATGGGAACTTTTTAAAAATCCGACATCATCGTGATGGAACCCGAAAGAAAAATGCCCATTAACTGAAAATAAAGAAGCCTGCAACATTATACTCATGCCTGTGCCAACTCATGAAGGGCTGCGCTCCGAGGAAAGTACAAGCGCGCACCATCCGCAAGTAGGAGAGGAGAGGTCCGCAGGATAGCACACAGCCAGACCCGAGAACACAGGCTGGCAGCGTCCAACCTGAAGAAAAAGCCCAACAAGGCAGGTGAAGGCACAGACGGTTCGAGCAAGCTGACAGAGGAGCAGGAGCGGGCAGCAGCCCGCATCGCGATACAACAGGCAATAAAATGGTAGGCTGAGTGCACCGAGGAAGAGCTAAGGTGAGGTGATCTAGTAGGTATAGTGCTCCGCAGACAGCACGCAATAAGGCCTAACAAACGTTTTGGGTTATTAAGACCCCGTACATTCCAGGTTATCCACGATAGTGGACCACTAAGCTTACTCGTTGCGTGCCTAGTTTTACCCTCTGACATCTATATGTGCACTGTAATGGATTGCAGTCGCACTTGCAGTGAGTGATGCATGTAGAGTGAACAGAATTTGCCATGGCTAAAGAGAACCCCTGAACCCCCCCCCCCCACCTCAACACCGCATCAAGGGGGCATGATCACCTTGAGGCTCCTTTCTCTCCCTCTGCATCTACTGTCCCCTACGGTTCTTCAACCCATGACCTTTCTGCTAATTCCTGATCTGCACTCAATCCCCTTTACTGTTCCCCCTATTACCCTCCTTACTCCATCGGTTTAGTTTTTCTATGTCATGGAATGCACTAGTAACAAATGTAACTGATTTAACGCTGTAACACTGTTTAATCCTCATGTAAAGCGCTCTGATACCTCCGGGTCTAGCCAGCGCTATATAAAACTCAATAAAAAAATAATAAATAAACGTGGGCAAAAGTGAAACTTGAAGGTCTAAAAAGAACAGCAAGCGCACAATAAAAACCAGACAATCCAGCATTTGAGGGCGCACACAAGCAGAAGAGGCGCAATTCAGGAGCTTCATTGAAAGGGAGTAAAATGATTACTTCAGTTACGCGCCAGCCGTGAAAAGAATACAGAGAGGTGCTAAAATTGGCCTGATAGCAACAAGAAGCAAGGCAGTTGCCGAAAACTACACAAAGAGAAGACTGAGGAAGCCAAAGCTAGTGAATACCTAAACCAACTGGCCCCTGGCTGAGAAAGGAACATGCTTTAAAAGAAGGTTACGTGGGACCCGTTTGACATCAAGCTGAAAGAAAGAGCACACATGATGCGACTGAAGGTGGTGCCCCTGGTCAAAGAAATGACCCCAATTGAAACGAAAAGACCATAACATTGCACTGGGACAGAGGCAAGGCAAGAGGGGAAGAGGTCTATGAAATAACTGCGATTTTAACAGCACAGAGAGAACAAATGTGATGTAGCATTATTAGGGCAGCCACTAGAAAAAGTGCAGTTGTTATGTTTAGTCTATGTTTAGTTGTTTCTTTTGCATTAGTCTATTTTAATGGCATACATCTGGTGCCAGAGGAGGGGGGTCCCGCCCTGCCAGGTGCCTATTAGAAAAGGGAGGTTTAGAGTTTCTACTAAATTAGAGGACTGGGCCGGCAGCTCTGATGAGAAGGGGGAGGTCGTTCCAGGAACCAGGTACAAGAAAGCGTGTCCGCCCGCTCTGGCTCTACAGATGCAGGGAAGGTGGGTGAGCAGGAGTCCGACCTAGCGGAGGTTTCTGGTCAGTGTGCGCTAACGTATTTTCGGATATGCAGGAACTAGATTGTGCAGGGCTTTGTAATAGTGTGCGAGGAGCTTGAAGAGTGAGCGTTTGTTAACTGGAGCAAGTGGAAGTCTTTGAAATTCATGGAGATAGGAGTGTGGGGTGGGAAATTAATTGAGAGTCTGGCTGTGGTGTTTTAGATAATCTGAAGTCTCTTGATGAGTTGTGTGGCAATGCCGACTTAGAGTGCATTTTCTTAGCTCGGGTTGCAAATGATCCGTGTTCGAGTGATTGTTCTTTGGGTGTTGAGGGGGAGCCATCTGAAGATTTTTCTTAAGAGTTTAAGGGTGTGAAAGCAGTAGGAGTTTCATCTGGCTCGTAAGTGAGATTTGATTGTCAATTACTAGCTCTAGGTTCCTGGCTTGGTTCGACGGGTTGAGTGTCGGTCCTAGTTCGGATGGCCGCCAGGCCACACTCAAGAGCCAGGTGTCTTTCCCGAAGAGCACCAACTCCGTTTTGTCTGAGATGAGCTTCAGACAGTCGGTCTTTATTCAGTTGGCCACTTTGGGCATGTAGGCAGTGAATTTCAAGTGAATGCTGGAAGTGACATCGGAGAGGGAGAGGATGAGCTGGATGTCATTGGAATACGAAACGATGCTGAGACCATGGGCACGGATGATGCTGGTAGGTGGTGCCATGTAGACATTAAAGAGCGTGGGACTGAGTGAGAATCGTTGGGGGACTCCGCAAATCAGATTGGAAATAGTAGAGGTGTATGGATATAGGCTGATGGAATAGTGCATCCGGTGAGGAATGAGCTGATCTATCAGAGAGCGGGTTCGCGAATACCAGTATCATGGAGGCGTTGGATGACGATGGGATGAGAGATGGTGTTGAACTCAGCAGAGAGGTCGAGAAGGCTGAGTGCCGCTGTCTCTCCCTTGTCGATGATAAGGTGGATGTCATTAATGAGGGCAGACTCGGTGCAGTGATTGAGCCTAAATCCTGATTACAAAGGGTCCAGGAGGTGGCTGTCATTGGGTAATAAGCCAATCTTTTATTAACAAATTTTTCCAGTACCTTTGCTGGGTAGGGTAGCGAGGAGATTGCACTGCACTTGACTAGAGTCTTTGAATCCACTGCAGATTTCTTGAGTAGCCATAAGTTGGTGGCAGGTTTCTAGGCACCTTAGGAAGTAGCAGCGGCGAGTGCGCCATTGAATATCGGGGCGGGCAGCACTGATGGGGTTGAGTCCTTTACTAAAGATAAAACGTGGACAGGCGTCCGATAGGCTTCTGATTGGTTGGAACCCCTGGTGGCAGAGGGTTCCATCGTGGTGTTGATGTGCCAGCAGGTCATCAGGTTTTCCGGGGTTTTCGGGTTGGAAGGCACTAAGGGTGAACAGATCCAACTGGGGAGCTAAGATGTATATGATGCAGATTTTTGTCTCTGAAGTAGTGGGAGAGCTGGATGCGAGATCCTGAGTCGGGGTGATGGTCGTGGTGTTGGCAGTGGAGGGAGGTGAATTACGTTATTATGGAGAATATCTCCTTGGAGTTGTTAGAGCGGTGTTCGATTAATTTGGTAATGCTGTGCTCTTGGTGGATCTGAGTCGCTGGTTGTAGATCCGGAAGGCTGATCTATAAGTGCTTCTATCGTTCTCTTCCTAGGTTTGTCTCCATTGGCGTTCAAGTTGAGTGCAACAGCGTTTGAAGAGTCAAACACCTTCAACTTGTGGTCTAGTCTGTAGGGTGGTGATGGTCTTGAGCAGCATCATGGTGACTGCACAGGAGGTGATCCAGGCGTTGAAATTGGTGATCGATTGGGGAAGGTCTTCTAGGTGCAGAACTCTGCAATTTAGGTTTCCTCTGGGACTTGTTCCAGTTGAGTCAGGCAGTTTTGGGGAGGACGGAGTGAAGTGGCGTGGAGTGGTGTAGAGTAAATTGGAGTGGTGTAGTGTGGCACAGAGTAGAGTGGAGTGGCATAGAGTAGAGTGGCTCAGAGTTAAGTGGCACAGAGTGGCACAGTGGTGTAAAGTGGAATGGAGTAGCGTAGAATGGCACAGAGTGGCGTAAAGTGGTAAGGAGTGGACTAGAGTGGCATACAATGCCATGGAGTAGCGTACAGTGGAGTGTCGTGGAGTAGAATAGAGGGGAGTGGCACAGAGTAAAGCAGAGTGGCATAGAGTAGAGTGACATGGAGTGGCGTAGAGCAGAGTGGCGTAGAGTGTCATAGAATTGAGTGACTTGGCATCGAAAGGACTGACATAGTAAAGTGGCTATTGTGGCATGGCGTGGGGTAGAATGAAGTGGCGTGGAGCGAAGCAGAGTGGAGTGGCGTAGAGTGAGTGGAGTGGCGTAGCGTAGCATGGAGTGGGGTAGAGTGAAGTGGAGTTTAGCACAGTGGAGTGGCGTAGAGTCGAGTAGCATAGAATAGCGCAGAGTAGTACAGTTGTGGATGTATGCAACTTAAACAAGGATCCAAACTTGCACTCAACACAAAGGTATGAGGCAGTAAGCCAAAAGATGCAGGCGTGGATAAAAATGTCCCAAAATGCATTTGAAAACAGAATGAATGGTAAAAGCAGCCCGAGAAGTGTCCTTAAATGCATACATGTACAGTGAGAAGCAATATAAAAATATAAAACAAGCACCTGCAAAGTCAATAGGTCTCGCCTACGCAAGAGCGAACGGTTTTGCCAATGTGTTTTAGCGATGTTGTACACCAGCGCGACTGCTGTTCAACATGACTAAAGGTTAGTGGGGTAGAGGAGAGTGGCGTACAGTGGAATGGCGAAGAGTGGAGCACAGTAAAGTGGCTTAGAGTGGAGTAGAGTGCATTGGTGTAGAGTGACTCAGAAGACAGAGCTGACATTTGACATCAGTCTTTGAATGAACAGCAAATGTGATAGGAAAAGACCATTATTTACAGGCCTGTTTACAGAAAGGAGCACTCGTGGAAGAATACAAGGGGAGTTGGTTTGAAGAGGGTTTGCTCCTTGGGAGGGACGAACTTACCCAGGACAGCCATAGAACAAATAAAGCCAACAAGTAGAAAGCCAGAGGAACAAGTTGCTTAGAAATGGGTGTCTCTAGTTGGCAATGGTTTGCACCTTGTCCAAGTAGGGACCCTTCCTTCTAGTCAGGATAAAGGAGTTACACTCCTAAAATAACCCTTGCTCACCCCCTTTGGTAGCTTGGCATGAGCAGTCAGGCTTATCTTAGAGGCAGTGTGTAGAGCATTTGCACATAACCAACAGTAATACAGTGTAAGCACTACAAAAAGGACACCACACCAGTTTAGAAAAATATCCAATATTTTTATATACTTCAGACAAGACCAAAAACGATAAAAATCCACAATACAGTACTTAGAAATCTTCAGTTATCAAACTAACCTTGAAAAACAGTTCCTTGAAGTCGATAGCTCCCTCTGAGGCTACCACGGCGTCGTGAACAACAAATCCAAACAGTTTTGGCTGACCGCGGCGTCGCGGGCCAGCTACGGTGTCGGGAAGACCCACAAAACAGTACCTTTATAAATGCAGGGCGTCGGCGACCTCTCGTTGAGCTTCCGAAAGCACGGCGTCCGCAGGTGTCGGTTCCGGAGGTCGGTGCAGGAGTCGTCGGGCCCTTGAAGTCACACGCGTTGCAGATCGAACTCCTCGCGGTTGAAGTCAGGAGTGCTGGCGTCAGCAGGCGTCGGATGCTGCGCTGCAAAGTGCAGCGGTGCAGCGTGCAGTGCCCTCAGGTTGCGGTGTGAGCCGCGGCTCGGTGGCGGCGTCAGATGGCGTCGTCGATGAGACCAGGGTCGCGGTGCTAAGTGATGCGGTGCTCGTCGCGGTGCTGGCAGGTCACGGTGCAAACAGCGGCGTCGTCGTTGCTGAAGCGCTGTCGTCAGCTGACGAACTGTAGTCGATGGCACCGGCAGGCCAAGGCTGCGGTGCGGGATGATGGCGGTGCGTCGTGTAACTTTATGAGCTGTGCCCTCGAACCACAGTGCAAGCAGCGGCGTCGATTTCGGCGTGGAGCGGCGTCGCCGGGGATACCAAGAAGGCGTCGTGAAGCGAGGCGATACTGAGTGCGGTGCCCACAGGTCACGGTTCAAGCAGCGGCATCAGCAGGCGTCGTCGGTGAGACCAGGGTCGCGGTGCGGCGTTGCGGCTTGTGCCCTCTGCGGTGCCTCCAGGACACTGAGTCGGCAGCGGCGTTGTAGACGGCACCGGGTTGCTTTTTCTTCTATTGCAGCACAAAACACACAGTTCCCAGTGCTGAGGGCAGAAGAACTTGAAGTCTTTGCTGTTCCTGAGACTTCTTGAACAGGGGGCAAGCTCTACCTCAAGCCCTAGGAGAAACTCACAAAAATAGATTGCAGAGAGTTCAGTCCAGTCCTTTCACTGCCCGAGACAGAAGCAGCCACTGCAGGCCAACACAGCAAAGCACACAGCAAAGTGGTAGTCCCTCCGCACAGCTTCTCCAGCTCTTCTTCTTGGCAGTCTTCTTGGTCCAAGAGAGTTCTAAAGTTCAGGGATTGGGGGCGTGGCCAAGATGGCGGCGAGATAGGACGTGTCTCGCTGCCTCTCCTGCGCACTGCCGAGTAAAGCACAGGCCTTCGGCCGCATATAGCCCCAGGAACATCGGGAGTGGGTACCCCACTGTAGCGCAACCTCCCCAGAGCCGGAGAGGCGTGGAGCCGGCGACCGCCGGTGCCGTGGATTTCGGCGACGGGCCCGGTGCGGCTGGGCTGTGCCGCTGATCCCTGGGAGACGGCCCGGCGCGGAGGGCGGCAGCGACCCCCGGAGAGACCTGCGGAGCGGGACCGGAGCACCCACAGGGGCTGAGAGCAGGCTATAGCGAGCCGCACGGCCGACTTGGTGACATACCGGTGGTGAGGTGCGTGGCGAAGACTCGGACCTGGGGGTGCGGACCTGTTTCGGCGGGGCCCGACTGCAGGCGCGGGCTGGAAGGCCTATCTGCGATCTTGGCTGGCAGCGCGGAGGCGAGCCCGGCGTTGAAGGGATCGACAGGGGGTGCGGCCCTGACGACCGCAGCAACCTCAACTCAACGATACCGCAAGCAGGTGAGGGAGTGGTGCTAGAGGCCCAACCGCACCTGAACAGCACGGAGAGGGGGCAGAGGGCCAATCCGGGTGGCAACAGTGGGAAGGTCCCGAGTGGAGGCTCTGCCTGACAACCTTCGGTTGTGGAACGCCGGCAATACCAGAGGCCCGCAAGCACGAGGAAGAGACCACTAGTAGTCGTTCGGGCCAGGCGGGAGAGGCGCCCCGTCAACCCTGTTCTATAGCGCACAGAGTCCGTCACGACTCAGGCCGGGATCTTAAGCCTTTTCAGGCGGTGGCTGACCACGGAGCTGAGGTGCAGATAGAGTGGGCTGGTAGCGGCTGGTCGGCTTCTCGGAGAGGTCATGCATGGAGTTTCCCCGCACCCGTGGCCTCGTCCGGGTGTCCAACTTCTGGGTCTCGTTCGGCCCTGACCTGTTGGCACACGCCTCGCTCTACCGGAACGGACTATGTCATCTACCCGAGGGAAGAAGGATAAAACACTAAAGGAACTATTCGCAAGCCCCCAGGGTGGAGCTGTGATGGATCCCCCACCATCGGGCGAATCTACCACATCGCAGATGGACGGCGCTAAAGAGGAACCAGTGACGCGGGCCTTCCTTGAATCCCTATTCATGACGCTGCACGAAGATCTGCAAACTGTTAAACGAGATCTCACATCCGAAATCAAGGACATTCGTAGAGATGTGGACGACGTTGGTGAGCGGGTCGCTGCTCTGGAGGACAAGGGCGATAATAGGGATACCGAACTGGCCACCCTACAACAGGAGGTCATTTAACTTTGGCCACACTATGGTCCCCATGAAGATCCTTCACCGATTGTCTCTGGATGACGGACTGAACTTTGAATTTCAAACTTTTCTTGGCGTCTGTTGTGTCAGTTTTTCAAGGGTTTTTCTTTTTTCTCTTGGTTTTTTGGGTCCCCCGTCCACTGCTCTCCGAACCCCATAGGCTTGGTGCTAGTGTCTCGGGCCCACTCTTACTTGCACAATGGCCAGCATACTCGGATTTCGTCCCAGACCCCTCAGCGTACACCATGCCCAGACCTCTAGATGCCTCTCACTAATCTCAAAGTTCTCACGCTTAACGTGAGAGGGCTCAATAACCCTGTCAAACGTAGGGCGATCCTCTCGTATTTGGAGAGTACTGGAGCGGACATATGCCTCCTACAAGAGACGCACCTGCTCTCGAAAGATTGTCATCGACTCAGGTCCCACATGTTCCCCACACAATTTTTCTCGTCTAGGTCCTCCAAGACGGCAGGGGTGGCGATCTCAGTTTCCCGGACATTCAAGGGGAAGGTGGTACAAAAGGTGGCAGAAGTCAGGGGCAGGTTGCTTTCCTACCAGTTCACGATCGGGGGACACACATCAGTCATCGGGTCCCTGTACGCGCCTGAGGGGCAAGAACGGTTTTTACACGAGGCCCTGACTGAGGCTACCGCTACACCAGAGCGTAAGATCCTCTTGGGGGGCGACCTTAACTTGGTATTTGCCAACGCCCTAGACAGATCGGCCCAACGCACAGGCCAGGTTGGCGCACTCTCCCTTGCAGGGTTGACCAGATTGGACGAACTGGGGCTGGTGGATCTCTGGAGATGTTACCACCCGCATCTGAGAATACTCCTACTATTCTAGCGCCCACAAAACTTACGCGAGACTTGATTACCCGATAGGTTCTGTAGCGCTCCGCGACATCACGTCAGCTGTAGCAATCCTAGTGGCATTGTTGTCCGACCATGTGCCAGTTGTGGCCACTCTGACCGTACCGCCTATCCAACAGCCAAAGTGACAGTGGCGCCAACGGGACACCCTTTTGCAGCACACAGACGTAATTGACCAGATACAGCGTGCGATCGACGACTATCACACAACAACCCCGATACTCTCCTGTCCACCAGATGGGAAGCACTTAAAGTCGTAATCAGGGGCAAATTAATTACCATCTCGTCGGCGGACAACGCTGAACGCAGGCGAAAGCGAGACGACCTTACTCAGAAAGTGAGGGAACTAGAACAAATGCACCAATGTACTGGGGCTCCCCGAACCTGGCGCCAATTGACGGCAGCCCGGTCACAATTAGCGGCCATCGACCGCGACAGGGCGGAATATGCTGCGCTGCGTTTGCGCCACTCGTTTTACGTTGGAGGGGACCAATGCAATTTATGAGCTAACAGGCGACCGCGAGAGGCTAGACAGCTACAGGGGTTCCAAGAGATCCGGGATCAAATAGGGAGGGTGGTCACGGACGATGCAGCTATAGCCGAGACGTTTCTAAATTTTTATGCCCATCTCTATACTGGGCAGCAGTTGGCAGAGAAGGACATTGACGCTTATCTGACACAAGCGCGCCTTCCTACACTAACTCCAGACCAGGCGGAACACTTAGACAGGGACATACGAGTGGAAGAAGTCATAGCAGCCATTTCACGTCTTAAATTAGCTAAATGCCCTGGCCCAGACGGCTACACGGCGGCCTTTTACTAAACATTTCCTCCACTTCAGCACCCTTATTGACCAGGCTCTATAACTCTTTTGCGTCCCCGGGGGCGATCCCCAAATCCATGCTTGAGGCCGCAATTGTGGTCAGTCCCAAGCCAGGGAAAGACAAAAGCTACTGCGGGGCCTACAGGCCCATTTCCCTCTTGAACATTGACTTGAAACTCTACACTGGGATCTTAGCGGCTCGATTAGCTCCTTATATGCCAGGTTTAATAGATCCCGACCAGGCGGGTTTTATCCCTCAATGACAGACCAGCGACAACACAAAGAGGGTCTTACATCTCACAGAGAAGGCGTCACGAATCCCCGGGGATTACATGCTCCTTACCATCGACGCCGAAAAGGCCTTTGATCGAGTCCACTGGCCATACTTAGAACAGGCAATGATTCGCATTGGCCTGGGGGAGAGAATGAGGGCGCACATTTTCAACTGCTACCATTCCCCAACGGCGTCAGTGAGAGTTAACGGACACACCTCAGCTCCGTTCCCTATAGGCAGAGGCACAAGGCAGGGGTGCCCTCTGTCACCCCTGCTCTTTGCATTGTATATGGAACCGCTAGCACAGAGACTCTGGGAACATCCACAAATCACGGACATCCGATTCGGGGGCGACGTACACACCATTAGCCTTTACGCAGACGACGTCCTTGTCACCCTAGCAGATCCAGTGGTAGCTCTGGGAGCCTTTTTGACGGAGCTGGACTCCTTTGCGAAGGCCTCCGGGTTCAAGGTCAATATTGCGAAATCCACCGCCCTAAACCTCTCATTATCGCCACACGCACAAGCATGCTTTCAAAGTCAGCATCCCATACAGTGGTCTAGAGACACGGTCCCATACTTGGGAATTCACCTAGCTCCCACCTTGCAGACTACGGCGTCAGTTAACTATACCAAATTACACGCTCAAATCAGATCTGACTTGCAGCGATGGAAACACTACCCCATTTCCTGGCTAGGGAGGATAGCGGCTATTAAAATGAGACAGTCTTACCTAAAATTCTATTCCTCTTCCAGACGCTCCCCTTACGGCCCCCCACAGGTTGGCTGAATCGAGTACAGACGGAACTCTCCCTCTTCATTTGGCAGGGTCGTAAGCCGCAAAAGAAGAGGATTGTTAGCACCCTTCCGCCTAGTGATGGCGGTCTTGGGATCCCCGATATCACGCTCCATTACAAAGCCACGCAGCTACGGCATCTGGTTGAATGGAACCACACTGAATCAGAGAAACATTGGCTATTCCAGGATCGAGCGGTGGCGGGCATATCTCTTAGGAAGATCCCCTTCCTTAAGAAGCCGCATAGACCCCCCAACCTCTACGCCTCGCACATTACACGCACCATCTTAACAACATGGGACCAGACCAATAGGAGACACAAGCTGACTACTTTCCCCTCCCCTCTCACACCACTCTTTGACAACTCGGACTTTAGCCCTGGGATAGGCGAGACTTCTTTCATACACTGGCGAGCCACGGAATGCTGAGCATTGGGACACTTGTTCGACGTAGAGGGCGTGATCCCCTTCCCTCAGCTTAGGTCCGACTACGGACTCCCGGAATCTGAAAGGCTGCATTACTTACAACTCTGACACTGGGCACTACACCCTGACAATAGGCCGCAGGCGCAGAGACACCTTACCCCTTAGGAACAATGGCTCATCACACGGTCATCGGATAAGAAATTGATTTCGGATCTATATAAAATGTTGCTCACTCGATACACGCACGCATACAATGCAAGCCGCACGCGCTGGGAGAGGGACCTCGGCCGCGAACTCAGTAGCAAAGAATGGGAAGGGGTATACTACAGGGCGCGGCACTCAGCAAGCAATATGGGTCTCACAGAAACGCTAAACAAATTAGCCACTTACTGGTATTACACTCCCGAACGTACGCATCAAGCCGATCCCACACACAGCGCGGATTGCTGGAGGGGGTGCGGGAAAACGGGAACGTTGGTCCACCTCCTGTGGGAATGTGAGCATTTACAACAGTACTGGTCTCAAATTCTGGATGAAAATGATAAACACCTAGACACGGAACTCCCCAGATTCCCTGCCTACGTCCTCTTGGGAGTCCCGAACCCCATTACATATCCCCTCAAGTCTAGAAGAGGGCGCGCGATAGCGCTAGGCACGGCCACTCAAAACATTTTACTCCACTGGAAGACCCCTCGGATTCCCACTCACAAGGGTTGGCTTCAGCGCTTGTGGCACATATTGGGGATGGAGAAGATATCACGCACGCTGGCAGGGAAGGGCTCGACTTTTGGAGAGCTCTGGCAACCATTTTTAGCTCTCCTGGTCCAAGAATTCCAGGAACTCACGTGCCCCAGATACCTACGCCTTACCTCACTGGACGCTAATACTCAGCAGGATCCGCCACAACAGTGAACCCCTTACATCTAGATACGACTCTCAAAGCGCAGTGGACGGGGGGGGGGATGTTGGGAGGGGGGGATCTGTTATTGTTATTCCTCTGTTTTTACATCTTCAGTTAGCGCTTTGTGCTAAAGCTCCTTCCTGGGTTCTGCGTAGCCCATGCACTGAAGTTTTTCGCATGTCACATTGCTGCACTGGCTGTTGTCTCAATCAAAAGATTTAAACCATAAAGTTCAGGGATTTGGGCCCCAATATTTATACCACAAAATCCTTTGTCCTCTCAGGCAGAGAGTGTCTGTGCCCAGCCAGAACCAGTTCTGCCCTCTCTGGTGTAGCTTCCTGGCAGGAGGTGGAGACGGCATTGTCAGAGGCAGACCAGGCCCATTCAGGTGAAAGGAAATCTCCTCCCCCTACTCTAAATGCAGCCCAGGTCTATTCAGCCCTTTTCTGACCCACCTAGACTATCTGGAGCCACTGCTGCTCCCAGCCCCTGTCATCCAAAACCCAGACAGTCAATCCACAAACCCAGTATAGGCCTACTGGATGGCTGAGCAAGAAAATACCTACTTTCTAAAAGTGGTATTTTCAAACCCAGAATGTAAAAATCACCTTCACTAAAAGATGCATCTTTAGATTCGGAGTTCAGGCATACTAAACTTCCTTTTTCTACCTAGTTCCCAGGGTCAGTTATGTTTATAAGAAGTTATAAACAAACTCTCCATTCTGTCCTATGGGAACAGGTAGCCTTGCAATAGTGAAAAACGAAATTGGCAGTGATTCACTATCAGGACATGCCGCACACACCAGGGCATGTCCTACCTTTCACATACACTGCACCCTGCCCACAGGGGAACCTTGGGCCTACCTTAGGGGTGACTGACATGTAAGAAAAGGGAAGGTTAGGGCCTGGCAAGTGGGTACACTTGCCAATTCGACATGGCAGTCTCAGACTGCACACAGGCTCTGCAATGGCAGGCCAGCGTCACATTTACAGGCTGTTTGTGTAGGTGGCAAAATCCAGTGCTGCAGCCCACTAACAGCATTTGATTTACAGGCCCTGGCACACTCAGTGCACTTTACTAGGGACTGACAAGTAAATCAAATATGCCAATCATGGAAACACTAATCCATAACACAATTTACCACAGGAGTACTTGCACTTTACCACTGATCAGCAGTGGGAAAAGTGCACAGAGACACTAAGCCAGCAAAAACAGTCAAAACCAGGAGGTCAGAAAGCAAAAAACTCAGGGGAAACACGCCAAAAGATGCCAAGTCTAACACCCTCGGTAATGCCTTATCTGGTAGAGACTCTATTTAGCCAGATTCTTTACCCTAGAATTATCCCCAGGCGTCAGACTGGATCCGGAACTTTTTCGTGAGCAGTACCCTTGCATGCCGGTAGGTGGCGTCATTCAGCTCCGAGTGGCGTTGCCCACGCCGGAAGTGACGTGTGCGGTCTCTATATAGGAGCCACCCCAGCACAATGTCAGTTTCTTTTCATGACTTTCCACGTCAGGAGAGCAGAGCTATGAAGAACACTAACCACTGGTGTGAAAAACTACGGCCCTGAAAGGGGGATAGCCCTGCCCCTAGAATTCCATCCGCAGAGCAGGGAGGATGGGTGGGCTTGTAAGGAATCTGCAGCAAGATATAGTCTCTACTAAATAAGGCGATACCGAAGGTAAGTAACTTGTTCATCTGATAGAGACTTCTAGCCGCAGATTCCTTACCTTAGTATAGATACCCAAGCAATACCTTCTTGTAGGTGGGTCTGCAAAACTGATTCACATCATAAAATCCTTCAGGACCGAACTAGCAAAGTGCCCATCTCAACAGACCAGACTGTCCAGGCAGTAATGCTTCATGAATGGGTGTAGAGAAGCCCACGTTGCTGCCTGGCAGATATCCAGGACCGGAACTCCACGTGCTAACGCAGTGGTTGCAGTCTTAGCTCCGGTGGAATGAGCATGCAAAACCTCAGGGGGTTGTATATTGGCCAATGTGTACCAGATCTTAATGCAGAGTACAATCCATTGTGAAATGGTCCACTTCTGCATAGCCTTTACCTTCTTCGCTATGACATACCCCCACAATGAGTTGGTTGCCACCCGGAATTCACTTGTGAGGTCAAGGTAGAACGACAAAGCTCTTTTTGGGTCCAGTCGGTGAAGTTGCTCCTCTTCTTTAGTGGGCTGCAGCGGAACATAAAAGGTAGGCGGGTGATGGACTGGCCTACATTAAAAGGGGTGAAAGCTTTCAGCAGAAAGAAAGTTCTAGTACAAAGAACCAGCTTGTCAGGGTAGATGTTCAGGTATGGAGGCTTGGATGACAATACCTGAAGCTCACTGACCCTCCGGCAGATGTTATTGCCACCAGGAAGGCCGTCTTGATGGTAAGGAGCCTGAGAGGACAGTTGTGCAATGGCTCAAAGAAAGCGCACATCAGAAACGTTAGGCCTAGAATAAGGTCCCACTGAGGCATGATGAAGGGTGAAGGACAAAACGTGTTGCAAACCTTTCAAAAACCTATTTACAACAGGGGATTTGAAAAGGGATGGCTGATCAGGCAACCGCAGAAATGTTGAGATTACAGAAAGATAGCCTTTTAAGGTGCCCAGAGCAGAGCCCTGCTGGGAAAGGGAAATGATAAAAAGAAGGACCTGACAGTGGGGAGCACAAATAGGGTCAATCTGTTTCTCTGCACATCATGCCACAACTTGCCCCAACAGCAGGAGTGTACCGTTTTGGTGGAGGGATGACTGGCTGCCAAAATAACATGGCAGACTTCAGGTGGAAGGTCATAAGCTGTCAACTGTTACCACTCAATCTCCACGCATTAAGGCAGAGTGTTAACAGGTTGGGGTGGAGAACCCTCCCCTGCTGCTGCGACAGAAGATCCTCCTGAAGGGGCAGCCTGATCAGAGGACCGATGGACATGCTCAACATCTTGGGATATCACACTTTCCAAGCCCAGTACGGAGCCACAAGGATGACCTGGGTCCGGTCGTTCCTGATCCTGAGAATGTTGTGGGAAATGTAAAAAAAAAAAAAAAAAAAAAAAGAAGAACGCGTTGCAGAAAATATGAAACATGATAATATTGCGTAACATCAAGACCAAGCAGAAACCACACAGCTGTTCTTGGTTAAAAACCAGTTTAGGCCAAACTCCAACTGAAACGATAAGTAGAAAAATAGACAACATTTTCCCACTATAAAGATTCGTGCAAGTCAACCATAAAAATATTTAATCTGGCAAGAAAACAGGTAAAAGTTAAAGTATTAAATACGCCTAATCATGAAGACCCCCTTAGAGCATATGCAGAAGGTATTCCCCAGTGACGGGAAGAAATTACAAAAGTATAGCCTGGAATGGTTTAAAGTCACCCAAAAGCATATGTATCCTTGGCCAAAAGAAGGAACGTTCAACAATAAGATAGCAGATTGAGCATGTTGTCTCATACCTCAAAAGTAAATATGCAGGAGCCAAATTAAAGAAATGGGAAGCCACTGTAGCCCTATGGAGAATATTTTATCAAAAAACTGCTCACAAGGAGATACCCCTAATACCCCATCTGTTCCCCCACCAGAGACCAAATTAGAGTGCGACCCACTGATATGGATGCATTCACTACAGCGGTATACACCATCATAGCAGAGACACCAGAATTACTCGGCAAGGAGGTTCAATTGCCCAAAGAATTCCTTTTAAAGACAACAAGGACAAGACTCTCAACCATCAAATGCAAAGTTGATATTGCAGATAGAAGCTTTGGAATCAACAACAACCTTTGGCGCTCTAAAATAGCCAGCAACTATAATAATGTTTTGTGGGCATGTGTCATCTTCCTTGAGCCAGGAAAAATTGGTTAGGGAGATACTGGATGACCAATTGTTTGATGATGACCCCAAGAAAACAGTTGTGGTTTTTCAAGAGGAAATACCATTAAGGACAGTGTTAGAAGTCAGAACTTCCACACCAAGCAGAATGTTTGATTCGGTAAAGGAAGCGATCTGTCCCAAAATGCCAGACACCTTGTGGATTAAGGGTCCCCATGATGTTGGTCTCATCCGCACCAGAACTCAGTACTTGTACTCTTGTTTTGCGTATTGTGAGTCCCCCAGCTTGTTCAACAGAGCGATAAAGATTGACCTGTCAAATTTTCAATGCCACAGTACTCTGTTGCAGGATGTCGATGGTATATTGATTTTTAGTCCCACTGAGCAACAGTGCAGAAGAGACACTGGGCCAAATGTACAACCGTTTTTTTGCGGTCGCAAAGGGGCATTTGGCCCGTTTGCGACCGCAAAAACGGATGCACAATGTACTAACCCTATTTTGCAAGTCACCAATCTATTAGCGACTCGCAAAATAGGGTTAGCGACTCGCTATTACGAAGGGGCGTGCCAAGGGCGTCCCTTCCTAATATCGAGTGCAAATGCCATGTATGAGTGTTTATATATGCAGTCGCAAAAAACTCGCAGTTTACCACCTACTTCAAGTAGGTGGTAAACCATTCGCAAACAGGAAGGGGTCCCCAGGGGACCCCTTCCCCTTTGTGAATGAGTGCGCACATATTTTTTAAGAGCAGGCAGTGGTCCCAGGGACCACTGCCTGCCCTAAAAAATTAAACTGAAAAGTTTCATTTTTCTTTTTTAAATGCATCCAGTTTTCCTTTAAGGATTTCTTCACTATGTCAGTTAAGTGACTATAAGTGCTTACGCAAACCAGGCGATCCATAGGGCTTTGTGTGTATGCATCAAGTAAAGCTTCTCCATTGTTATTCCTTGCCCTTTTGCATGCTCTCTGTATCTGCTCCGTAGGGTATGCTCGATGTAGCAGATCTGAGCTTAGTATGTTTGCATGTTCCTTATATTTGTTAACCTCCGTGCAATTCTTCTGTAACCTTAGGAACTGACCTACCGGGAGGTTATGTCTAAGTGCATGGGGATGAAAGCTGGTAAAACTCAGAGAGTTCTGGGCCATTGGCTTCTTGTACAATTCAGAGTATATTCCGCCGTCTGTGACTTGCTTCATTTCCACAGACGAGACAGTCTTCCTTTTGGCTGAACACTTCCCTATATTAGTAAGAATGGGAAATTTTCGGTGCGCACGCGAGCGGCGTAGGAAACTACGTTTCCCATGGTCCTCGCCGACACGTGACGCACGTTACGCTTAGTGACGAAGTCACTTCCTTTTGTTCCCTTCTTTAGTGTTTAGCGAAGGCGTCCTGCTGCCTCTTGTCGGGACCCCGATAAATGAAGCCCCGGCCGCTGTTTGGGTGAGTCTTTCGAAGTAATTGGGCACAATGCTCTCCTTCCCTTTCCTGGTGACATTCAAGAGTTACTATAGGGGTTTCCATGATATTTAGAATACAGCTGCATGGGTAACTAAGGTGGGCGGTTATTTACTTCCCTGATTGTTTGATAGACCGTTTTTTCAATGGGATCACAGTATAGGGCGAGGCATATTAAAAAGTGATTCACTGGATGCTTTTCCTAAATCACATTGTCACCGCCATGTCTCTTTGGACTTTCTCCTTTAGCCGAGCACTAAGTGGGGTACACTTTGGCTGAAGAGAGGTGATCGAATGCTTTTGACCAGGTAACCTTAATTTATTTGGACACCTGGTACTATTGTTGGTTGGGGATTTTTCTCCTTTCATTTCCTTTGTTGTTTCAACATTATATGTGCACATGAAAGCAGGAAGAATTCTGGTTATGTTTTGTTTTTAATTTTTACAGAGGAGACCACGTATCCTTCAATATTTGCGTATACTGCTATTAATCTGTGACGGCCAGTACAAACGTCTGTTTCTTCTCTGCACATTATCTTTATGTTTTGTATGCAGAGTTACTAATTGTATTTCTGGTACTGACGAATGCCCGTGAACCCCGTTGGGGGTCGAATAGAGGGCAGAAACATGTTAACCCAAAGCAGGGGTATATTTGTTGTTAACCCCTAGTCCTCTCAGTTTTTAATCCAGCCCAGGACACCACACAATAAAGTTATTTGGTTTCCTGGAGACAGTTTTAAATTTTTCACACATCAACTTTTTCATTTTTTGCACTCTGCCCCTCACTCACTGTTTTTCTCGGTCCCCTCTAAACAAAAAACACCTCAGCTCCTCTTCCATTTTTCCATTGAAGCCCACACTTGGGACCTTGCGGCCCCAGTGTGAGGAGGGAACCCTATGATGAAGCAGGTCACCTTCAGGTGAGTGAGGGTTCTCGTCCTTAAAAAAGGATCCCCCCCCATATCCTCAACAACACTCTTAATCTCTTTTTTAGGCATTAGTTACAGAACTTTGTCTGTTACAGTTTGGCTGAGACCGTACTTAGTGTGAGTAATAATTTAGATAAGGAGTAGTACGCTCTCCTGTGTTCCTTTGGGGGTTTCTCCTTCTGATCTTTAGTGTGGATAATTAACTCATTTTTACAATACAATATTTGAACAGAACACTGTTGGGCATAAGGCACAAATATTCCTCTGTGTACCACCCCAAAAGTAATAGCATTGATAGGTGCCTGAATGGCCTCTTGAAGAGCAAGATCAGCAGGTTATGCACTACTTTAAACAAAATGGATAATGTTAATTACCCAGTAAGCATTTGTTCTTGGCATGTAGAGCTGTAGATTCACATGCTTTGCATACTCCTGCCATCTAGTGTTGGGTCCGGATGTTTGCAAGTTGTTTTCTTCGAAGAAGTCTTTCCAGTCACGAGGTAGGTGACTCCTCCTTTCGGTGATAGTGCGCATGGGCATCGACTCCATTGTTACATTGTTTTCCCGCAGAGGGAGACAATGGAGTTAGTAAAGGTATGTGTATAAGATAATAAAAGAACTGCAACAGGTATAGGTACCCGGGGGGTGGGTGGTCGCATGTGAATCTACAGCTCTACATTCCAAGAACAGATGCTTACTGGGTAAGTAACATTATCCGTTCGAGGCATGTGAGCTGTAGATCACATGCTTTGCATAGACTATACAGCAGTATTCTCCCAAAGCGGTGGCTAACCTGTAGTTGTTGCAGTTGTCTGAAAATTGTTCGAAGTACTGCCTGGCCTACATTAGCTTGCTACCTTGCAAACACCTCTACACAATAGTGCTTGGTGAATGTGTGTGGTGTAGACCATGTTGCAGCTTTACAAATGTCAACTATGGGAATGTTCCCTAAGAAAGCCATAGTAGCCCCTATTTTGCGAGTTGAATGTGCTCTAGGGTGTATTGTTAAAGTTCTCTTTGCTTTTGTATAACATGTTTGAATACATTTAACATAACATCTAGCAATACCTGATTTGGATATAGGATTGCCTTTGTGAGGTTGAGCAAAAGCAACAAAAAGTTGTTTTGTCTTACGAAATGGTTTTGTTCTTTCTATGTAATATAACAAAGCTCTTCTAACATCTAAAGTGTGTAGAGCTTGCTCTGCTACAGAATCTGGTTGAGGAAAGAACACAGGTAACTCGACCGATTGATTGATGTGTAAGGAAGATACTACTTTAGGTAGAAATTTAGGGTTGGCACGAAGGACCACTTTGTCTTTGTGAAGTTGGAAAAAAGGTTCTTCTATGGTTAGTGCCTGTAGCTCACCCACTCTCCTCAGTGAAGTAATTGCAATGAGGAAAGCGATTTTCCATGAGAGAAATTGCAGTTCACATTTATGCATCGGCTCAAAAGGAGGACCCATTAATCGAGTAAGGACTATGTTAAGATTCCACGCTGGGGCAGGTGGAAGTATTGGTGGTTTAACTCTTTCCAGTCCTTCCATAAATGCTTTGATAACTGGTACTCTAAACAGAGACAAGTGCTGTCTATTTTGGAGATAGGCGGCTATTGCAGCAAGATGTAAGCGGATGGATGTGTAAGTTAATTCTGACCGCTGAAAATGTAATAAATAACAGATGATACTTTGTATGGAAGCATCCAAAGGATTGATATTGTTGCAATATATAACAAAATCATTTCCATTTGGCAGCATAACAAGTAGTAGGCCTTCTGGCTTCTTTGATAATGTTCATACAGTCTGGAGGAAGATCCAGATATTCAAACTCTATGACTTCAGGAGCCAGATCGCCAAGTTGAGTTCTTTGGGATCTGGGTGCCTGATTTTTCCATGGCTGTGTGTGAGGAGACTAGATGTGAGATGTAGCTTTTGATGTGGAAATATTGATCGCTCCAAAAGGGTTGTGAACCAAGGTTGACGGGCCCACGTGGGAGCTACTAGGATTAGTGTGAGGGATGTTTGCCCGAGTTTCCGAACCACTGATGGAATGAGTGGGAGAGGAGGAAAAGCGTATGCAAATATCCCTGACCAGTTCATCCATAGTGCATTGCCTTTGGAGAGCGGGTATGAATACCTGGAGGCGAAGCTTGGGCATTTTGCATTTTCGTGTGGCGAAAAGATCTATTTGAGGAGACCCCCAATTTTGAAAGTATGGGAGGAGAACTTGAGGGTGAAGTTCCCACTCGTGGATTTGCTGCCTCTGTCTGCTGAGAAGGTCGGCAATTTGATTGTTTACTCCTGGAAGGTGTTCTGCCAGGAGAAACATTTTGTGGAGTATGGCCCATTTCCAAATGGCTTGGGCTAGGTGTGACAGTTGGAGAGAGTGTGTACCTCCTTGTTTTTGTATATAATACATAGCTTTCATGTTGTCGGTGCGGACTAGGACAGCTTTGTCTAGAAGGTGAATTTGAAACGCTTTGAGCGCTAGAAACACTGCTAGCAGCTCTAGATGATTTATGTGGAGAGCCTTTTGGTTTTGACAACACAAGCCTTGAATTGTGTGATTCTGGAGATAAGCTCCCCAACCAGTGAGCGACACGTCTGCTGTTAGTACTGTCTGTGGAACAGGGTCTATGAAGGGCCGCCCTTTTGATCAATTTTGTGGGTTCCACCACTGCAGAGAGCAATGGGTGTGGCCCTTTACCAACACTAGATCGGTCAAATGACCCTGCGATTGGTTCCACTGACTCGCTAAGCATTCCTGAAGGGGACGCATATGAAGCCTTGCATGGGGGGCAATGATGATGCAAGAGGCCATCATTCCCAGCAGTCGCATATACACTTGAGCTGGTAGTGAGTGGGTGGGCTGAAACTGAGTTATTAGAGTCTGAATATTGCGAATTCTGGCTGCATTTGGGAAAAGCGAGAGCTTTGTGAGTTTCTAAAGTGGCTCCTAGATAGGTTTGTGTGTTGGAAGGTTGGTGAGACCAACACATTGACTGTAAATCCTAGTTGGTTCAGTAACTGTAGTGATATGCGAGTGTGCTGGAGACACTTTTGGTAAGTGCTGGCTTTGATGAGCCAGTCGGGAAGACATGAATATGTTGTCTTCGCAGGTGAGCAGCAACCACTGCCAGGCATTTGGTAAATACTCTGGGGGCCGTGGTAACTCCAAATGAAAGCACTTTGAACTGGTAATGCTGCCCCGCTACAACAAATCTGAGATATTTGCGATGAGCGGGATGTACTGGAATGTGGAAATATGCGTCTTTTAAGTCTAGAGTAGACAAAGTCGCTTTGCTGTAGAAGTGGGAGCAGTTGCTGAAGTGTCACCATGTGGAAATGATCTGATTGTATGTAGTGATTTAACTCTCTGAGCTCTAAAATGGGTCAGAGAGAGCCGTCCTTTTTGGGTATTAGAAAGTACAGGGAGTATACGCCCGACCCTTGATATTGTAGTGGTACGGGCTCTATGGCGCCTTTTAAAAGGAGAGACTGAACCTCCCGTTTGAGGAGGTGTAGATGATCCGGTGACATTTTGTGTAAACGAGGGGGAATGTTTGGAGGGTGTTGGTAAGCTCCAGGCAATAACCAGATCGGATAATTCCTAACACCCATTTGTCTGTAGTTATTGATTGCCAGACTGGGAGGAATTGTGAAAGACGTCCCCCGACGGGTGTTGAGAGATTGGGGGGGGAATCGTAGGCAAGTCACGGTTTGGTATTTGAGGGGGGAGGTACGTGTTGTAGAACCTCTACCTCTGCCCTTGCCATTGTTGCCTCTGTAGCCTCCTCTAAAGAAACCTCTTGAGGAAGAGGGTTGGTTGTTGCCTTTGTATGGTGTAGAGGCAGTGTCTGAAGAGATATTTTTGGACCCCCCACGATAGAAGGTGCGCCGAAAGGACACACGGTTGGAAGGGACTGTAGGGCTCCCATAGATTTCGCCACGTCTGTGTCCTTTTTCGTTTTTTCTAAGGACGTGTCTACTACCGGACCAAAGAGATGTTGTTTGTCGAATGGTGTGTTAAGAATGGAAGCCTGAACTTCAGGTTTAAAACCCGAAATCCTTAACCATGTGTGTCTTCTTAGTAACACAATGGTATTGACGGCTCTAGCCGCAGTATCGGCTGCATCTAATGCACACCTGATCGAAGAATTAAAGATGAGCTTCCCCCTCTTGCACTAAGTCTTGGGCTTTGGATTTGTGTTCATCTGGTAGAAACGGGAGCAATTGCTCTATCGTGCCTGGCTAAAAGGGCCTGGGTATTAGCGATACACCAGTAATTTGCAGCTTGGGAGGCTACCCTTTTGCCAGAGGTGTCTATGAGCTTAGACTCTTTGTCAGGAGGTGGAGCATCCCCTGACGTTCGTGAATTGGCCCGTTTACGGGCATTAGAAACCACTAAAGAGGCTAAAGGTAACTGGCCCTTAATGAAAGCTGGATCTGATGGTGCAGGTTTATACTTTTTATCTATCCTGGGGGTGAGAATGCGTGCATGAACAGGGTCGTTAAATATGTCGTCCACATGCCTTAACATACCTTTAAGCATAGGGAGTGTGTGTGTGTGTGTGTGGTTCTTTGGAAACTACTAAGGGTTTCAAAGAGGAAATCCTCCTCTAGGGATTCCTTATGTAATTGTACCCCATGATATTCAGCAGCTCTACTTAGCAGCTCTATGTAGCCTACATTATCATCTGGTGGGGAAGGCTTGGTAGGATAAAGATCAGGGTCGTTATCTGTGGGAGAATCCGTATTATAATCCTTCCAGGGGTCTGCAGGTGAAGGATCATTGCCCCCATCCCCTTCATCAGGTGTTTGAGGTTGTGGCAAATTAGTAGGAGTAATTAGTAAATGCTGTGTTTGTGGGGAAGGAGGTGATGGAGGAGGAGAAGGGTTGGTACCAACATGTTTCTTTTTAAAAGGAATGTGATGTGTCCTCGGAGTCAGATTTGCATTTTTGTGGCAGTTTGGTTGCAATATGTCCAGTTTTTGGATTAATATACAGTTCTTTTTGGTCCGGTTTTGAAGGCAGGGGGTCGAAACAGGGCTCCTGTGATGGTTGCGGAGCATTTTAATGCTTTGGTGCGAAGTTTTCGGTGTCGTCTTTGGTGCCGAAGATTTCGGATCCGAAGTCTGTTTGGGTGTCGAAGGTATTGGGTCAGAGACTGGTTTCGGTTTTGAGCCCGAAGGTTTCGGCTCGGTGCCCGAGTGTGGACGACTCGACCCCGAACCGGAAGGCTTTAACGTGTGTTTCGTGCCGTGCCAGAAGGCGGGGCGTTGGAAAGATTTTGTCGGTGCCGACCATGGCCCGAAGGCAGAGGTAGGACCGGAGCCTTTTTCTTAGTCTGAGTGGGACTTTGGGGCAAGGGAGGTTCGGTACTCACGATTCGATGGCCTTGCAGAATCTCTTCGTCCCCATCGGAGCCGGATTCAGAGACAGATATAGGATCCTCCTGTTCTTCCTCGGCCCCTACTGCCTCGCCGGTCTCTTGTTCGGAATCTTCTCCAAAGAGGTCCGGAATGTAACCAGTGTGTTGGCTCTGCATGTCGCGACGTCGAGCCAGACGGTCGCGGAGCGTTTTCTTTGAGCAGAAAGATTGACATGCGTCGCAGTCCTGTTCGTTGTGCTCCGGAGATAAGCACAAGATGCACAGTTCGTGTGAGTCGGTGCGTAGAAACTTGGCGTGGCACCGAGGGCAGAATTTAAATGGAGTCCGTTCCATCGACTGCGAGGTGGACCGACGCGGGTAGGCCTGATGGCCTTCCACAAGTTTCCCGATCGAAAAGAGTTTTTTGTATTGGACATGATACGCGAAAAAAAGTGAATACGCGTTCAAAAAAAATATATTGCCAAGGGTAAGTGGATTGCGCACCGAGGGGAACCCGAGCAACGGTTTCGAACCGGAGCGCAGCAATTCACGTCCGAACCCGATGGCGGAAAAATAAACAATCTAACAATGGAGTCGATGCCCATGCGTACTATCACCGAAAGGAGTCACCTACCTCGTGACTGGAAAGACTTCTTTGAAGAAAAACAACTTGCAACACTAGATGGCAGGAGTATGCAAAGCATGTGATCTACAGCTCACATGCCTCGAACATGGTTATACTGTTTGCCAATAGTACCATTTTCCCTGAGGAATACGTTAAGTTCAGACTATCCCTTGACACCTTATCAAACGGTGACAGGAAGGTCTATCTAGTCCAAGTCCCTGCCACTACTAGTTCATCACAAGCACTGAATGATGAAGCACATAAGTATTTGTGTGAACTGATGAAATGTGCAAGGTTAATTTCCAAACAGGTAGCCAAGGAAAAAGAAAAGCGAGCCAACGCAGAGGTCTACCTCCCAGTGATGCAAGTAGGAGATAAAGTGCTTGTACGCAACTGGGTCCGAAAATGGAGGGAGAATCGTTTAGAGGGCCCCTAAACAGTCACCATGGTCACAACATCAGCTCTCAAGGAGGAAGCCTTGGATTCATCACAGTAATGTGCATCTCAACCCAGCTTCTCGCCAAAAACAATGAACAATGCAAATGGAACAGGGGGGGCAAAGATTGTCGTCATGAAAGCACCCCCCTCCAACTATGCTTTTGAACTATTTTTTAAAAGGACAGCACAAAATATATACATTTTTGTTTTTATGCTTTTTTTGTCTCTCAATTCTATCCTTTCTTCTCTTTGCTAGCAAAGTACCCTCTAATTCCAATGTCTTCCACGTCCTGCGAGAGCTCTCTAATAACAATGTGACCCATAATGCCCACGCAAAATTGTCAGATAATGTGGTATTAGCACATGTCAGAAATAGGTGCACAGACCACAAATGAGTCGTGCTTCGTGTGCTCCCTAATTCCTCATGCTACTGGTTCAGATTGACTGCACTCCATGAAAGAAGTACCCCCAGACATAGTTCAATGTTTATTACATCTGTACTTGTGTAGAATTAAGGACCAAATGTAGTTAACACATGTCAAAGTAGTACGCTCTCTAGTTAATGCCACAAAATATGACAATTTACCAGAAACACTATGCATTCTCACAGATAAGCAGGACATCAGGGAAGAAATATCACGCATGAGAAAGACAGGTCACCCCATTACTGTAGATTGGACCCAGATGGTCCTAGATCTAGGATTTCTAGGAGTAACATACCCACCAACTGAGTGTAACAACTATTTTGCAAACCCATTACCCCCAGACTGTGTTCGAAGGCAAGGGTTTAGAGTAACAGTATCAGTCTTTGCCCATGATCAGTGGCATCCCAACATTGAATTTTCCTGTAGGGCCATGTCTTTATGGAATCGCACTGATGTCAGCCAGGATGCATTTGGGAAATGCACACCTACCTGTGACGAAAACATCTCGTGTTACACTTGGGTAGATAGCACTGTTAGTCCCCACACTGTCATGACACTAACTTCGGCCTCCTTATGTTTCAGGGGAAATGGCACCATCAACATAGGCCAGAATATTGGTTGTAGGATCACAGTATTCCACGCCGACATGCAGGGGGGGTGGAGGCGGGGGTGCACCTCCAGCCTTATGGATTTGTTCTGGCAGTGTGGAGACCTACTGTCGCCCAGATACCATTAAACTAGGGAGGGATTTGTTCTATTTTGCCTTTGCACGCTTCAGTCTTGGTAATTCCTTGAATAAACATATCTACTTTGCATAAACACCCCATGAGCCATCCAACGACCCTACTACACCACAACCAAATGAAGAGAACTGCAGAATATTATGGCACAAGCACATGGAATGAAATTCCCCAGGACTATCGCCTGTTCAACGATGCTGAACTTTTCTTTGGGAGCATCTTGTTGTTTGTTCAAGCTAAAGCAACAGCTTGTTGGCTCCTCATTACAAGGTGGGAGCTCCTCAAAGTCATCAACACTACCAACGATGGATTCAATTCCATAAAAGAATAACTTCATGCCATACGAATGATGGTGCTACAACACTGTTATGTACTTGTAACTGGTCATGTAATTATGACGGCCATGCAGGAAGGGGTGTGCAAGAAAATAGGAACTGTGTGCTGCACGTTCATCCCAGAAAATGAAGCCGAAAATGGAACTTTGTCAGAGGCAATATGGACATTGCATAATTTACAGACTAAAATGATAGATGAAGGTGTGGCCAAGATGGCGAGCGGGTAGGACGTGTGTTGCTGCGTCTCCCCGCCCGCCGATGCCCTGTTCGGACCCAAAATAGCGACTAATTCCCCCAAAAGCGGCCAAAAGGTAGCGGAACTGCCCCCCAGCCGATGCGACGAATAGCTGAGGTGTTTTAGCGGCTGGGGGCTGCATTTTGCCTCTCACCGGTGACGGACGGCGGAGCCCGAGGGAGCCTAAGATGGCGGCCGGGCCCTGAGCGTTGTTGGAGCCCAGGGCGTACACCCGCCGCGGCGGAGCGCGGCCACCAGCCTGCTGGGAAGCATCGAGCGCACCCCTGATAATTCCAGCGAGTGGCACATCTTTGGCGGACCACGGGCGGGCCCCCGGAGTGGCTTCAGCGACAGCTGGTGGTGGACGGAGCCCGCGACGCAGCGCTGCTGCCGGAGGGACATCCGGAGGGCAGAGAGCGGCCATAACTCGTGGTCCTGGTCGGCAGTGGGCAGCTGGGAGCTTCGCCGCGGTGTGCCAGACGGCGTTCTGGTGCTGCGGCTGCATCCTGCCCAGAGACCCCTCTGAATATCGACGGCCCTGAAGGCACTGCCCCGCAGGGTGGAGGTGGCCGGGAAAGCAGAGGGGACATCGCGGAGCGACGGAGAGCCGTCAGCTCGGCGGGACAGCGGTAAGCGGAGGCTGGCGTCAAGCGGGAGACTCGGTGCATAGCTTCCCGGTCCTGCCGGCGGCCCGCTTGGGCCCGGACTGTGGATATTGCAGGCAAGTTGGGCCTGGGAGTGCCAGCGCATAGTGGGCCTGAGGGATCGCGCGAGGCGGCGGCCCGGCGCAGACGAAGGCGGGAAGGAGAACAGAAGCGCGACGAGGAGCATCGGCCAGGGCGGGTCGGCTGGCGCTCCAGGAGTGCGACGATATTCATTGGTTGCTGATCCTCCCTCGACATTATCTCCGGAAGTGGTGCAAGTAGGCCGGGAGGGGCCTTGCTCTGCCACGTAGATGGACAGTCCTGCATTGGCGACGCCACGCATTTCCTGGACCTACATCAGGGGGCATAGCGCACGGAGCTAACGCTTTTGGCAAATTCCCCGGGTGGGCGTCATCGTGGGGGCTCGCTGCGCCCCGTCAGCTCTGTTTTGCGCCTGAGACCTGCGACATTGCTTCAGGAACCCCCTGCGCTTTCTTCAGGGCACTGCCCCTCCTAGCTGGGGCACACGCAGAGACATGTCCAGCCAAAGGGGCCGGAAGGAGCGCACACTCAAGGAGATGCTGGCGAAACCTTCCCAGGCCAGAGCTGGCCAAGATGACGAGGACACTCCCATCACTAATGCTTTTCTGGAGACACTTTTTAATACCCTTCGTGAGGACTTTCACACGCTGAAAAGCGAGGTGGCGGGGGAGGTGCGCGAGCCTCGGAGGGAAGTGGACACCCTAGGGGATAGGGTGGCGGCTATCGAGGACCAAGAGCGGTCCAAAGAGGAGGAAGTCACACAGCTACAGCAGGAGCTGATCCACTTGACGGAGCAACAGCTTGACCTGCAGGCCCATGACGAGGACCTCGAAAACCGCTCTCGGCGGAACAATATTCGGGTCCGCGGGGTGCCATCGGACGCAGAAGGGACTGACATCACCGCCTTCCTGCAGGGCCTCTTCCGAGACATTCTAGCTGGCCCTCCGGAGATGGAGATCCGCATTGATAGGGCTCCCCGGGTGGGCCTGCGGCGTAGGGCCAATGCACCGCCACCCGACATACTGGCTTTCCTTCCGGACTATCCGCTAAAGGAGCGTATCATACGGGAAGCCAGAGTGAAACATCCCGTTCGGTACCAAGGCCACAACATCACCCTCTATCAGGATCTGGCGGCTAGCACCCTACAGAAACGCAGAGAATTTAAGGATGTCACGGCACACTTGCGAGAAGCCGGCATAGCATACTCCTGGAGACACCGTTTTCGGATCATATTTAAGTGGCATGGCAGCCTGCACCAAATACTCTCCCTATCTGAAGCAAACAAACTCCTGGGCCTCACACGCCGACACCCGGAAACAGAGAGTCCGCCCAGTCAACGCCAATCCCCAGCGCGCTGGCATCTGGTAGGGGGCAAACGCTCAGGGGGAGCTACCGGAGGGCCCGACCCGGAGACGCTGGCACAGGAGCGGAGAGCAGTGATCGAAGCAGTCACCAATAACACGTCCTCACATGATGGGTCCTGAGAGGGATCAAGGGGGCTTCGGAGCAGCATGAGATATCGGGGCCGGGGGGGGGGGGGGGGTCTTGCCGCTTCGTCTCCGCCACAGGATGCCCTGGATTGCCTTTCGACACCACGGGTACACACTGCTCGGCTCAGTGTGCACGGGACTAAAGGGGGGGGTTGGGTTTGGGAGTTGGGGTTAGGGAGGGGAGGGAGGGGAACTGGTGTGCTCAAGAAGGGATTCTGACTTCACGGGATGGCGCTTTGGGGATGGGTTACCGTGTGGGTTGGGGCTGAGGTCCACTCTACATGTCAGCAGCACTAGACTGGGAGCGTGTGGCCCGCCCCCCCCTAACCATGCCCGGTTCAGATCTCACCATCATCTCGCTTAATGTTAAGGGTCTCAATAGCCCCAATAAGAGATGCGCCATATTATCGTATCTTGAGAATTCGGGCGCCTGATATCTGTCTCCTACAGGAGACTCATCTGCTGGCTCGAGATTGGCACAGATTGAAATCCCGGGTATTCCCCCACCAATATTTCTCTTCTATGCACGACAAGAAGGCGGGGGTTGCAATTCTAGTATCACGGAACTTTCGAGGGTCAGTGGGGGATAAATTAGTGGAAATAAAGGGGAGATTGTTGGCATACCGCTTCTGGATTGCAGGCCTGGCTTTAACAAATCGGGTCGATTTATGTGCCGAACTCGAGCCAGGAGGCCTTCCTTCAAACTGCTCTATCCGAAATTCTAGAATCCCACGATCGTTTCATACTAGTGGGAGGCGATTTGAACTTAGTTATGGATACGACCGCTGACGGGTCTAGCAGTAGATATTCTCAGGCAGAGGCGGTCTCTGTAGAGGGCAAACGGTGGTTGGCGGACAGAGGATTAGTGGACCTATGGAGAGTGGCTCACCCCCAGGCCTCCCAGTTTTCCTACTACTCACATGCACACCACACCTATGCTAGATTAGACCATTTTCTTGGCTCCACGGAGGCTCAGGCGGCTACCAAAGACATATCTATCACAGCGGCTGCCCTGTCGGATCACGATGCGGTAGTGGTAACCCTAGAGGTCCCCCACATGGCTCGGCCGATGGGCAGCTGGAGGTTGAGGAAGGCCATGCTCCATAAACCGGAGGTGCAGAAACAACTCCTCAAGTGCATTACTGAGTACCTCGAGATCAACGACACTCCCGATACATCCATAACCACGCTATGGGGGGCACTTAAGGCAGTGGTGCGGGGTGAGCTCATAGCTCTATCGGCAGTGGAGAATAGGGAGCGCAAAGCCAAACGGGAGGAGCTTACGGCCCAAGTGATGGAGCTGGAGAGGGTACATAGCCGGACCGGTGCACCACGAATTTGGCGGCAATTGAAGAACGCGCGGGCCCTGCTGGCAAGGCTAGACTTAGACAGGGCCGAATACGCGGCCCTTCGCCTTAAGCACTCATACTATATAGGAGGGGATAAGACGGGGCGGATGCTGGCTAGTAGACTGAGGGCGAGGAAACAGCAGTGTAAAATTAAGGAAATTGCAAGTCCCGGGAGCGATACGCTCACCGACGATATCGCCATAGCGCAGACTTTTCGGGATTTTTATGCCGAGCTATACGCGGGTGACTCTTCGTCCCTCCCACATATGGACACATACCTAACGGGCGCACACACGACGGCATTGAACCGCCACAACGGAGAAACGCTTGATAGCCCTATTCGAATTGAGGAAGTGGTGGGGGCTATATCCCGCCTCAAGCTCCTGAAATCTCCGGGCCCGGACGGATTCTCCGCCGGGTTCTACAAGGCGTTCTGCTGCGCCCTAGCCCCAATACTTACCAGGCTTTTTAATTCTTTCACTGGTCCTGGCACTATACCCCAAGAGATGCTAGCGGCTTCGATAGTAGTGTTACCCAAACCGGGTAAGGATGCCTCCAAATGCAGTTCCTACCGGCCAATATCGCTGCTTAATGTCGACCTCAAACTATTCACCGGTATACTAGCGACACGTCTGGGCCCCCTTATGCCAGGCATTATCGATCCAGATCAATATGGTTTTATACAGTCTCGGCAGAGTAGTGACAACACTAAACGCATCTTCCATCTTATAGATAAAGCTCACCGCACCAAGATGGACGCCCTCCTCTTATCAGTGGACGCGGAGAAAGCGTTCGATCGGGTGGACTGGTGCTTTCTTGACAAGACCCTGGCGCACTTTGGTATTGGGGACAGGTTTAGAGCGTGGGTCTCGAGTTGCTACACTAACCCCGTGGCCACAATCAGGGTGAATGGGGTGACCTCCACGCCCTTTGAGATACAGCGGGGGACCCGACAGGGTTGCCCGCTGTCACCTCTCCTCTTCACCCTCTATATTGAGCCGCTGGCTCAGAAGATCAGGGACAATCCAGAGATAAAAGGCATCCCTTTTGGGGGAGAACAACACACGGTTAGCCTTTACGCGGATGATATAATTGCTTCCCTAGAATCACCAGCCCGGTCGGTCCCGGCTTTCCTGAAAGAATTGGAAGATTTTGGCCAGGTCTCGGGACTGCGAGTTAATATGGGAAAATCCTCAATCCTTAGGCTCCACGAAGCTGATCACACGCCCCTCCCCGATAGTGCGACCTATGCGGGTATTCCAACTCATTCTTCTATCTCCTACCTGGGCATAGAGCTAGCGGCGTCGGTATCTCAAACAATACACCTAAATTATTCCAAATTCCTCCAGCGCACCACGAAAGACCTAAACGAATGGAAACACCATTCGCTCTCCCTGTTAGGTAGGGTGGCAGCTGTCAAGATGTCCCTCCTGCCTCGAGCGCTGTACCTCTTCCAAACAATCCCGGTATGGCCACCCCCAGGTACCTTACAGGCTCTGAAACAGGCCATCAATCACTTCATATGGGGAGGGAAGCGACCCCGGATACGCAAAGCCCTGAGCTATATGAGACCGGATGCGGGGGGACTGGGTATTCCCAACATTCTCGAATATTTCCGCGCAGCGCAGCTGCGGTACCTCGTCGAGTGGCAACGTCATGAATCCGAGAAGAGCTGGCTTTTCCAGGAAAGGGCATTAGCTCAACTGGACCTATGGAAGGTCCCCTTCCTTAAACGGGGCACAGACCTCCTGGCCTGCGGGGTTCCCCTATTACTAGGACACTTCTTAGGGCATGGGATGGGGTAGCGGTCAACAGGGGCCTGACGACATTTCCATCCCCCATGACCCCCCTCTTTGATAATGAGGAGTTCTCCCCGGGCATGGACGCGAGAGCGTTTTCGTTCTGGAGGGCAGCCGACTGGCGATCGGCAGGTCATCTCTTCTCTCCAGAGGGTATTATTCCCTTCCAAGATCTCAAAGCAGACTACGGGCTCCCGGAAACTGAGCGCTTTCACTACTTCCAGCTCCGCCACTGGCTTCTCCACGCCGAGGTTCAACCTGGCGTAGCTAGGAAACTCACTAAATTTGAGAGGTGGCTACACACCAAAAACACTGATAAAGCATTGATCTCTGACATTTATGACATGCTTTGAAGTGAGACCCCCACAGCGCCATCGGCCAGCCAGCGGAGGTGGGAGAGAGAAATAGGGAGGGACCTGACAAGTAAAGAATGGGCAGACATTTACTACAGAGCGAATCATACAGCGCGTAACACCGCTAGCAGAGAGTCGGCGGTCAAGGTGGCCATGTATTGGCATCTAACCCCGGCCCGCTTGCACAGGGGGAATCCAGCCCGCAGTCCGCTGTGCTGGCGAGGCTGTGGGGATGATGGCACCCTGGTACATATATTGTGGGAGTGCAGGGAGGTGCAGGCTTACTGGAAGGATGTCCTAGACGATATAGACCGCCAATTTGACACCGAGATACCGCGCTTTCCTGTTTACGTGGTCCTGGGGCTGCCCAACCCCATAACATAGCCACTTAGATCCAAGCAAGGTAGACTAATGGAGATAGCTCGCAGGGCAGCTACTCGAAACATCCTATCACACTGGGGCTCGCCCACGAGACCAACGCGGGTAGGGTGGCTACACAAGCTGTGGTATATTATAGGCATGTAACGGATACAAGCCTCCCTCTCTGGTGCTATGGCCAGCTTTCCAGATGCCTGGCAGCCCTTGCTTTCTCTTCTGTCCACGGAGATGAACGAGATTACATGTCCTAAATACCTCCGTCTTCTCCGCCTCACAAGCGTGGTCTCCGCACCACAGCCCATGGAAGGTGACTCTTGATTTCTTCCCTATCACGATACTCTTTTTTCTTTATAGCACACTACCATAGCACACGTATATCTTTATTGCATACTGTTTGTATATTTTTTGATGCAACTGCCAATAAAACACAGTTAAACCTAAAATGATAGATGAAGGAGGTACCCCAGATAGCTGGTTCAGTGGTTGGTTTGGATTGCTGGTATCTTGGATGCCGGGACTGTTGGGGGCCTTGTTGCCCACAACTGTGGTCTTACTACCAATATACTGTATAATACAAGTAATTCTGGCATGTGTTAGGAGAATAGGCGCCAAGGCGAGAGGGATGCTTTCAGTTAGGACACCAACACAAGTAGTAGATTCCCAGGGCAACGTGCATCACCGGGTGCCAAGGACAGACCAAGATCTAAATGAAGTAGTTGAAATATCAACTAGAGGGGGGGAGTGTTGTAGGAAATGTAAAAAATTGACACAGTGTGGAAAATATGAAACATGAACGTATTGCGCAACATCAAGCCCAAGCAGAAACCACTCAGCTGTTTGTGGTAAAAAAAAAACAGTTTAGGCCCAACTCCCACATTGATAGAACCAAGGTGAAAAGTTCACTTAAGAATGTAGTGGAATAGGAAACTTGAAAGGGTTTTCAGCTAAAGGCCAACTCATGTTTAACAAACTTGAAAGCATTTATGACATCAGCACACAAGCCTTCCCGGCAGACACAGTACCTTCAAACAGATTGTGGCCCGATTAGACATTAGCCCAGAGTACACAGCTGCTTGATTAAACACTGAGTGCAGGGAAGAAACTAAGTTCTGAGCACACAAAGGTTTCAGGCATACAATGCTCCCAGCACACACTTCAAGTAAACTTCATCAACCATGAAACACACATGCAATCATAGGTCAAACAATGCTCTGTCATTAAGCATTGTCAAAAGTATAATGAAGAATGTGTAATGGTTTAGTTCAGGAATTCAGGGTTATGAGGTCACACGTCTTTGACTGTTTTTCCCCATCTTAAACCTGTAACTTGCAAGTCAACTATTATTTACTATGTGTAATAAAGTATTGAATTGATTTGTATAAAAAGGCCTATCTGCAAACAGGCAGGTGAGAAAAACCCCAGAGATAGCCTGTACAGGGCTGAGGTGCAGTCCGCATTGTATTTACTAACTGTCGCGACAGGGAGAAAAACAATCTTTGCATTGCAAAGAAGAGTCCGAGTGTTTATTCCAGTACTGGGAGTATGGTCACCCGGCAACAAGAACTCTGAACAGGAGTGGTATGGGCGGATACAAATACAGTAGGCCGTAGCTCCACTCGAGATGAAAAGCATCTCCAATTCAGAGCTGCCTTGGAAACTCCAGCGAGCAGAATTGCTGACATTGCGCGTTCTCGGCGGTGGCGAACAGATCTAACCAAGGCTCTCCTCACTGCTGAAAGAGACCTTGTACAAGCACTGGATGGAGACGCCATTTGTGATCAACTAGACATCTTCAACTGAATTTGTACACGCTGCCGTTCAGAGATTCCGCCAGATGTTGAGCCACCAGGGATATGTCCTGACGTTCCTGCCATGTCCAGAGACGGAGGGACTCTTGAGAAAAGGTCCACAACCCCACCCCGCCCTGTTTGTTGCAGTACCACATGGCGGTAGTGTTGTCCACTAACACCTGCACTAGCCGTCCCTTGATGGAGCGTAGAAAGACTTTCAATGCCAGCCGGATCGCCCGGAACTCCAGAAAGTTGATGTGGAGTCAGGATTCCGTCGCAGACCAGAGGCCTCTGATCTTCACCTCTCTCAAATGGCCGCCCCATCTCATGAGTGACGAGCATCACCACTGTGAGATCTGGTTGGGAAAGAGAGGGGGGGGGGGGGAGGGGAGTCTGCCACTGATTCAATCGTGGTTCATTAACCACCACTGCAGATCTTTTGCAGTTCCCTCTGAGATCGGATCATGTTGGAGAGATTACACTGATGCTGAGCCCACTGGAACTCCAAGTCGCTCTGCAGAGACCGCATATGCCAGGGGCATGTCACAAGCAGGATGCAAGAGGCCACAAGTTCCAACAGCCTCAGAGTAAGTCTAACCAAAATCCAGGACAGAGGCTGAAACATCGGTGTCATAGCCTGAAATCCTGGACACGCCAGTCAGGAGAATAGGCCCGAAACTGCGCCAAGTCCAGAACAACTCCAATGAAAGGGTGCATCTGAGAGGGAGTCAGTTGTGACTTTGGAATGTTGATAGTGAGCTCCAGAGAATGCAGGAGGTCTGCCCTAGTCTGGAGGTGGAAGACGACAGTCTGGAGCGAGCCCACGTTCAACAGCCAGTCATCAAGATAGGGGAAGACTGGCACCCCTGATCTCCGCAGATGAGCCGCAACCACTGCCATCACCTTGGTGAACACCCGAGGGGTGCTGGTAAGGCCAAAAGGAAGCACGGCAAACTGAAAGTGCTTGTGGTCCACCGTGATCTGCAGCTAGTGCAGGACGGGAATGTGGAAGCATGCGTCCTGCAAGTCCAATGCCACTACCCAGTCTCACGGGTACAGGGAGACAGGACTTGAGTGAGCGGGAGCGTCTTCAACTTCTCCTTCTTGAGGAAGAAATTAAGAGGGAGCAGTTCTAAGATAAGACAAAGGCCTCCGTCCTTCTTGGGCACCAGAAAGTAGCGGGAATAACAACCACGACCTACTTCTGGCATCGACACCCTCTCTATGGCTATTTAAAACACAAGCAAAGGTGCACCACAAATCAAACTTAAAAGCGAAAAAACAGTTTTATAGTCTGTATACAACACAAATACGTTCTTCAAAATTTTCTTTTTAATTTAAATTCAGATTCTTTGTTTAAAAGATCATAAACATCAATTTTCACAACGATACAGCCGACGCGTTTCGTCCTTATACAGGACTTCTTCAGGGCACTAATAGTTGGGATAGGTCAATCTCAGCAATAAGCCGAAGAGTGGCCGAATCAACAGCCTATGTTGTGTTCCACGTCTATATCACGACTTAGGTATCAATTGTTTTGCGGGTTCCTCAAGGTCATAAAAATAGGATAAGAATGCAGGATGCGTCCAATGATGAGGCACAGGTGGCTACGCGAAATATCATAAAAGAAGAAGGATCACTCCTGAGCCGATCTTAACAGCTGTTAAGTAAGGGTTCAATTTGCAGATGCCTTATAATAAAGAGAATATGCCAGGGATACTGATAGAGCCCCAAAGATAGATGCGCATATAAGCGTAAATCTTGCGACAAGGATTACTCCCGACCAATTAGTTACGTAGATCACCATATAATTAACCTCATCAAAGTAAAAAGCAGACCCAAACTAAATTAATTCGAGTGCATCCTGTAGGCAGTGATCCTTCTTCTTTTATGATATTTCGTCGTACGAGTGCGGTTCCATACGTATCCTTGATCGCTGTGTCTCCATCGAGATTGAGATTATTTGGCTACGAAGCACTTCCTGCTCGTGTCTACCCTGTTTTATCTTTGCTAGTATCTTTACCAGATGTAGACTTCCTTACTTCTCGAGTCGCTTACTCGCAAGTAATCTTTGGATCGCCTGAGGTTTTACATCGTCTTTCAACTGGAGGTTTTTTCTGTACCAATGGAACTTTGATAGAACCCTTCCGCCCGCCATGATGATTGATCTATTGTGAACCTACTGTCATGAGTATTGGATGACGTTGAGGGCAGGAATATTCGCTTTTTCCTTAAACCTCTTCTAATCTGAATGTAATCCTTGTACCCTGTGAGCTCCTATACCACATATCCGGTGGTTTGCTCACTCCATACAGAAGGCCCCTATAAATTGAATGTACTTGCAGTCTACGCCCTGAAGAAGGAATTATTTATATGTTGTATTGTTCCGAAACGCGCGTCGGCGTTTTGTTTTTTTGTTTGTGGTTCTAACTTGGTGTATTAACTATATGATTTAATTCTGTATTGTTAATTGTTAATGTGTGGTAATTTCCCTTGTTTTGTGATATTTGGTTATATGTATTGTATGTGTATTTTTTATGTTCTTTTATTTTTTGTTTTGTCATAGTGGGCCTATGTTTGTTTACAACTTATATTTGTATTTATGAAAACTGATTATACATGTTTTTGTTGAGAAAAAGGAAAATAAATCGTATATATTTTTTCAAAAAATTGTTGACTGTTACATTTGATAAAAAATATAAAAAACAATTTTAGTGAATACTTGGATTTTGTGGGACAATTTTATATGTGTCTTGGATGAACCACCAATATTGTTTAAATCGTAGGAGGAAGATTTTGTATTTTGCTTGTGCTTATTTCCCTGCTCTCTTCCTCCCTATTGAGATTTCAGGGACCCTCTGTTGTTTATTTCTTGAACAACAACGCTCCCTCGTCTCATCTGAAGACCACGCCAGACGGGGTGAAGTCAAAGACCTCTTCGACTTCTTGTTCTTATTTTTCTTGTGGGACTTACCTGAACGCCCTGACGACTTCAAGTGCAACAAGGATCTTGTGCTCTGCGACCGATCCCGGTATTCCTCTTGACCGGGATCGAGACAGTCGCCGCATCGCACGACAAGGAGCTTCAGGGATCGCTCCCTCAAGGTCTCGAGGTGTATGGCGCAGCAATCAGTACAGGTCTTCACATCGTGGTCACGCTGCAGGCACCAGAGACAAACAAGATACCTCTGCCATGTTCTGTCGATGACAGGAGCCGCAGGGCTTGAAGATGGCCTTCCTAGTGGGTATCCCTGCCACACCAGGAGAAGAGCTCTCAAAAAAGGCTTTGACAAAAGTTGAAAAAAAGTTCAGTCAAAAATAGACTTGGAGTAGCTCTCTCCGGATCTGCACTGACTGGTGCAGAAAGAAAAGACATGACGTCAGTGCCTGGGGTGGTGCCTACATGGGCACTGCGCATGTCACTTCCTGCATGGACGACACCACGCAGAGCTGAACGACGCCACCTACTGGCGCACAGGGGTACTGCTCACAAAAAAATCTGGATCCAGTCGGATGCCTGGGAGATAATTCTAGGGTAAGGAATCTGCGGCTAGAAGACTATCAGATAGGAAAATGCTACTTACCAGTATGCATCCGTTCTTGGCATGTAGAGCTGTAGCGTTGTATACTTTAGCATAGATCGCCATCTGGTGTTGGGCTCGGATGTTTGCACTTTGTTTTTGTCGAAGAAGTCTTTGTAGTCACGGGATAGGTGACTCCTCCTTATGATGATAGTGCACATGGGCATCGACTCCATCTTCAGATTGTTTTTCGCCATGAAGGGTGATGATGGAGATAGTAAGAGTTAGAAAGGGATGTCCATGTGATGTATCTAAATAAGATAATACTGCAACAGATAAAAGGTACCCGGGGAGGTGGGTGGGCGTATACAACTCTACAGCTCTACATGCCAAGAACAGATGCATACTGGTAAGTAGCATTTTCCGTTCGAGGCATATGAGCTGTAGATTGTATACTTTAGCATAGACTATAAAGCAGTTTTTCCTCCCTAGAGGTGGCAACCTGTATCCGTTGCAGTAGTTTGAAAAAGTGTTCTTAATACAGCCTGGCCCACAGTAGCCTGTTGCTGTGCTTGCACATCTACACAATAGTGTTTAGTGAAAGTATGCGGTGTAGACCAAGTTGCTGCTTTGAAGATGTCATCTAGGGGAATGTTTCCCAAAAATGCCATAGAAGCCCCGAGTTTGCGTGTGGAATGAGCTCTAGTGGGAATAGTTAATGTGTGTTTAGCTTTGAGATAGTATATCTGGATGCATTTAACAATCCATCTTGCAATTCCGGTTTTTGAAATGGGATTGCCTTTGTGAGGTGGGGAGAAGGCTACAAAAAGTGGTTTTGTTTTTCTAAAACTTTTAGTTCTTTCGATGTAGTAGAGTATCGCTCTTTCAACGTCCAGCATGTGGAGAGCGCGTTCTGCCACTGAGTCTGGTTGAGGGAAAAATACTGGAAGTTCAACCGACTGATTAAGGTGAAAAGTAGATACCACTTTAGGCAGAAATTTTGGATTAGGCCTAAGAACCACTTTACTATGGTGTATTTGTAGAAATGGTTCTTGTATGGTTAATGCCTGGAGTTCACCAACTCTCCTAAGTGATGTGATAGCTACCAGGAAGGCCACTTTCCAAGTAAGGAACTGTAATTCTCATTTGTGCAGAGGTTCAAATGGGGGACCCATGAGTCTGGTGAGGACTATATTGAGATTCCATACCGGAGAAGGTGGAACTCTAGGTGGAATTATTCTTTTAAGTCCTTCCATAAACGCTTTTATAGCGGGTACTTGAAACAACGACAAATTTCTGTTTTGGAGGTAAGCAGCAATATGTAGCCGTATAGATGTATATGCTAGGTTACATTGTTGTAGATGTAAAAGATAACAGATAATATTTTGGATGGAAGCATCTAGTGGATCGATTTTGTTATTTGTACAATAAATGACAAAACGCTTCCACTTTGCTGCATAGCATGCTCTAGTAGTAGGACGTCTAGCCTCTTTAATGATATTCATGCAGTCTGGCGGGAGATTAAGGTAGCCAAACTCTAGGACTTCCGGAGCCAGATCGCAAGATTGAGTTGATTGGGATCTGGATGCCTTATCTCTCCATGGTTCTGAGTGAGTAACTTGGGGGGAGAGGTGGAGCTTTTGATGAGGCACTACTGAAAGTTCCAACAGGGTTGTGAACCATGGTTGGCGTGCCCATGTTGGAGCAACTAGGATCATTGTGAGGGAGTATTGTTGGAGCTTCCGAACCAGTAACGGAATGAGCGGGAGAGGCAGAAAAGCGTATGCAAATCTGCCTGACCTGTTCATCCATAGCGCATTGCCTTTGGACAATGGGTGTGGATATCTGGAGGCGAAGCTTGGGCATTTTGCGCTTTGGTGTGTGGCGAACAGATCTGTGTCTGGATGACCCCACATGCGAAAGAATGGAAGAAAAACTTGAGGATGAAGTTCCCATTCGTGGATCTGCTGTGTTTGATGACTGAGCAGATCCGCGATCTGATTGTGTACTCCTGGAAGATGTTCTGCGAGGAGGTAAATGTTTTGAGGAATGGCCCATCTCCATATGCTTTGCGCTAGTTGTGAAAGCTGAAGAGAGTGTCCCCCCCCCTGTTTTTGTATGTAATACATTGCTGTCATGTTGTCCGTACGGATCAAGACAGCTTTGCCTACTAGCAAGAGTTGAAAAGACTTTAGTGCTAGAAAGATTGCCAGTAACTCCAGGTGATTTATGTGGAGTTGTTTTTGCTGATGGGTCCATATACCTTGAACCGTTTGGTTTTGGAGATGAGCTCCCGAGCCGGTGAGCGATGCGTATGTGGTTCGCACTATCTGTGGAACCGGGTCGAGGTAAGCCGCCCTTTGGAAAGGTTTTGTGTGTTCCACCACTGCAGAGAGCGATGCGTGCGGCTGTCTACCAACACCAGGTCTGTTAACTGATTTTGAGCCTGGTTCCACTGATGTGCTAAACACTCTTGTAAGGGACGCATCTGAAGTCTTGCATAGGGAACGATGAGGATGCAAGAGGCCATCATCCCCATTAGCTGCATGAACACTCGAGCTGGAAGGGAGTGTTGCGGCTGAAATCTTGATATGAGAGCTTGCATGCTGGCTATTCTGACTGGATTGGGGTATGCAAGGGCTTTTGAGGCATCTATTGTGGCGCCTAGATACTGAAGTAGGTGGGACGGTTGAAGGTGTGACTTGGGTAGGTTTATTGTGAATCCCAAGTTCTGGAGCAGCTGGATTGTTTTGTGTTTATTGTGAACACATTGTGTGTGTGACTTGGCTTTAGTGAGCCAGTCGTCGAGATAAGGAAACACGTGAATGTGTTGTGTCCGCAAATGAGCTGCGACTACCGCAAGACATTTTGTGAAGACTCGGGGTGCTGTAGTTACTCCGAATGGGAGGACTTTGAATTGATAGTGCTGATTGTCCACTACAAACCGTAGATACTTTCTGTGAGCGGGGTGAATGGGAATATGAAAGTAAGCGTACTTGAGATCTAGAGTGGCAAGGAAATCGCCCTGTTGGAGCAGTGGGAGGACCTGTTGGAGAGTGACCATGTGGAAGTGGTCCGACTGTATGTAGAGATTTAACGGTCGGAGGTCTAGTATTGGCCTGAGAGAACCGTCCTTCTTTGGGATTAGAAAGTAAAGGGAGTAAACCCCTGTTCCCTGATGAGGTAAGGGAACCGGTTCTATTGCGTGTTTTTGTAATAAAGAGAGAACCTCTTGTTTTAACAGTGTCAGATGTTCTGTGGACATTGGACGTTGTTTGGGGGGTATGAATGGGGGAGTTGAAGTGAGTTCCAGGCAGTAACCATACTGGATAATTTGTCTTACCCACTTGTCTGTGGTGATGGAATTCCAGACAGGTAGGAACTGTGATAATTTTCCCCGACTGGAGTGGAATGGTCGGGGGGAAGTGGAGGGAAGTCTCTGCTTTGTAGTAGGGGAGGTGCGGGTATTATTACCGCGGCCTCTACCCTTGTTGTTGTTGCCTCTATAACCTCCTCTGAAATAACCTCTGTTAGGGGAGGTTTGAGTAGTGTTTTTGTAGGAGGATGAGGTGTTGTCCGTTCCAATAGTTTTAGAGGCGCCCCTATAAAAGGAGCGACGAAAAGAACCTCTACTGGTTGTTGCCTGTAGGGCTCCCATGGACTTAGCAGTTTCTGAGTCCTTCTTCATTTTTTCCAAAGATGGGTCTACAGTGGGTCCAAATAAATGTTCTTGATCAAAGGGTTGATTAAGAATTGTGGACTGTACATCCTGTTTAAACCCAGATATGCGTAGCCATGCGTGTCTGCGTAGTAAAACGCTTGTGTTAACTGCACGAGACGCTGTGTCGGCTGCATCAAGAGCACACTTTATAGAAGTGTTTGTAATTAATTTTCCCTCTTGTATGAGGTCATTAGCCTTAGTCTTATACTGATCGGGAAGATGTTGTATGAGCTTTTCAAGCTCATCGTAATGAGCCCTATCATACCTGGCCAGTAAAGCTTGGGTATTGGCAATGCGCCAGTGATTGGCTGCTTGTGAGGCAATGCGTTTGCCAGATGCGTCCAGTAATTTTGACTCCTTATCTGGAGGTGGGGCATCCCACGATGTTTGGGAATTTGCTTGTTTACGTGCATTTGACACAACCAAGGAATCTAGAGGGAGCTGTGCTTTAATGTAAGCTGGATCGTTGGGAGCTGGTTTATATTTTTTCTCAATAATGGGATTGAGAACTCTAGCCCCGACGGGGTCTTTAAAAACGTCAGGTGCATGTTTGACAATACCTTTTAACATAGGTAGAATACTTGTTGATTTTTGTGACTGTGTGAAAGTCTCTAACAAAAAATCTTCCTTCTGTGGGTCTGAGTGCAATTCTACCCCATGATATTGTACAGCTCTTTTTCTGAGCTGTGCAAAACCTATGTTGTCGTCTGGGGGGGATGGCCTAGATGGGTAGGAGTCTGGATCAGGGAGATCTGGGACATCTGGTGGATTATCATAATCCTCCCAAGGATCAGGTGGTGGGAGAGTAGTGTCATCATCATTATCCTGTTGTGGGTTTTCATCCCCACCCCAAGGTGATCATCATCATCATCTTGTGGTGTAGGTGAATATGGAAGTATTGGAGAGTGTGCTGGAGAGAGTGGTGTTGTGGGGATATTTGGAGGAGAGACGGGTATGTCTGGAGAAGTCCCTATGTCTCTCTTCTTTAAGGGTACTTTGGGTTGTTCTGGGGAGTCCAAAGGTCTCTTTTTGGATAGAATTGTCTTGATATGACCAGTTTTAGGGTCAATGTGAAGGGTTTTTTGTTTAGGATCCACTGGATCTGGTTGAAAAAGGTCTTTTAACCCAGTATCCTTGTTCGGTACCGATGATTTTGGTTGTTTTGGTTTTGATTCCGAAGCTTTAGGAGGAGTCTTAGTGTCCTTTTGCTTTGGAGGAGCTGTGGAGTCCGAGGACTTTTTCGGTTCCGAGGATTTAGTCTTTTTTCTGTTGCGAAAATTTGCTCTTTTTCGGTTTCGAAGATTTGTGGCCTGGTTTCGGCTCCGAGGGTTTATCTTGATGGTGTTTCGGTGCCGAATGTTTGGGTTTCGGTGCCGGTGATGGTAGTTCGGTACCGATGCGTGGCTGGCTCGTTCCAAATCGTCTGAAGGCTTATCTTTGGACTTCGGAGCCGAGCCGGAAGGCGGGGCATCTGAAGTTTTGTCACGGTGTCGACCTGAGCCAGAAGGCGAAGGTGTTACCGGAGCCTTATGTTTTTGAGAAGTGGTAGGGGTGTCGATGTCGGTACTCACAGTTCGTTGACCTGGAGTAACCGTCTGATCTTCGGCCTCTGAGACGCTGATGTCTTCATTGTCCGGTTCTTGTTCCTCAGGACCATCGAGGTCTGCCTCGAAGATGTCGTCCGGCACCGAGGTAGTGGATCGAGACATTACGTGACGTCGAGCCCGGCGATCACGTATGGTTTTCTTCGACCGGAATGAAGCGCAGGCCGGGCAATCTTTGTCCTCGTGTTCTGGAGAGAGGCAAAGGTTACAGACCTCGTGGAGATCAGTGTGTGGGAATTTGGCACCACAAAGGGGGCATTTTTTGAATGGAGTTCTTTCCATTAGCTGTAGGGCCTGATGGCGCGGATAGGCCCAACGGCCCGCGTCGACGACCGGAATCGAAGGAGTTGAAGGATATGTTGAATGCGCGTCGAGGAGCGCGATCGAAAACAATACCGTCGAGCGGTGAAGGATTGCGCGTCGAAGGGGAATCGAATACGACACCGACCCGGAGCGCAACCGTTTACATCCGAACCCGATGGCGGAAAAAAACAATCTGAAGATGGAGTCGATGCCCATGCGCACTATCATCATGAGGAGGAGTCACCTATCCCATGACTACAAAGAATTCTTCAACAAAAACAAAGTGCAAACATCCGAGCCCAACACCAGATGGCGATCTATGCTAAAGTATATAATCTACAGCTCATATACCTTGAACATGTGAGTTACAAACCACAAAACCAAAGGTAAGCAACGGGGCGAATGCATTCCCAGGGAAGCTTTCTGAGTGGCCCAAAGATGTCTTTAGCTAAACAGACAGCTGTGCTGTCTGGTAGGTTTCGACTTAAAAAGATGTATATAAACAAGTAAAGCAGTGAAAGAAATACTACCTGAATCACAGCGTGAGCAGCAGACGGTCACTAATTAAGATGAATCAATCTGTGCTTGGTCCATGCACCCCCCCCAAAGAAAAGGCCTGCCACGTGCTGGCCAATGAGGAGGTAGCAAATAAATGTGACAATGATGCCAACAAATGGTAAGCAATGGGTGGGACCTGAGCCCTTGAAAGCAAAAAAAATACCCATCCCAACAGACAGCACATGCTGTCAGTAGGCAAGACCTACTGGAGGCAGCCACCTCAGCGTTAAACAATCCGGTGACATCTCCATAGGTCTGTGACAGGCCAGCTTTAACTGCATGGTTTCTGCAGAAAACTATAGTAAAAGAATTATAATTTTAAACCACATTGCAGCATTTAGCGTAAAAACGTGCCATTTAATAAAAAGTCAACCCAAAAGCCTGCGCTAACTACAGAGAAAAATTAGCGGAAAGGTGCCCGTTAGGTCAAAAGTGCATCAGCTGAACTCAGAATACACAGTAACTTTAAGAAAGCAAGCAACTGCCATTCTTACTGATAAACGTACACTAGAGTAGAGTAGCAAGCGTACCCCAACTTTGCGGTTGTCAATGTAAGAAATAAAAACTATATATAAGGAAGACATGCAGAAAAAAGAAATTAAATTTGGGTAGGCTAATTAAATAGATTACGCAGAGTCACCTGACCCACCAAAGTAACAGCTTGAGTATGAATTAATTTCCAAGTTACAAACGTACACGTTTCTGAAAGGGGAAGATTCTTAACCCAAGCAGTAGATGTTGCTTTCCCTCTAGTGGAGTGTGCTTTGGGTTTATCAGGTACAGGTTTATTTGCCAACTGGTAGCAACATGTAATACAGTATATGATCCAACAAGTTATTGTCTGTTTGGAGGATGCTAATCCTGTTCAGAGAGAACCAAAATTTAGAAAGAGATGACCCGCCTTCTCTATAGATTTAGTTTTGTGTAAATGAAACTTTAACACTGAAGTGTTCTACCTGCTGGGGAGGAAGGATTGGGAAAAAAAAATACAACTTTGGACACAAAGAGGGGCGTGTCCCTAAAAATACCCAGTTGATATTTAGGATTAAGTAGACTTCAATAGGTGATAAGACCTGTAACTCACTGATTCTCCTAGTAGGTGTGATTGCAACTAAGTAAGCAACTTTCCACGAAAAATGCAGCAATGTGGCCTTAAGGACAAGCTCAAAAGGAGAAGTCATGAGTTTAGAGAGAACTACATTTAACTCTCATGGGGGAGGAGGCATTCTGATTGAAGGGTAGATATTTATTCATCCTACCAAGAAGTCTTTGACTGGGATTGTGAATTAAGACCTTCAGTTTGGGCCTTTGCAATAAGCTGTTATAGCTGCCAGGGGCACTATATTTAAGGAAAATTGAAGTTTGGCAAGTGCAATAGATAAAGAAGGATGATGTTTTCCTGGCAGGATAGAGGATAATTATTTTTTTCAAGGCACCAAACCACAAATCTTTTCCATTTACTCACATAAGAACTTATAGTAGATGGGTGTGGCAAAAAGACATCCAAGATAATAGCTTGATTGTGAGCTCTGCCGCACCGCATCGGCTTTAGCATCCTGGGGCACATCTTGTAGCCTCCTCCCGCCCTCCGATCAGCAGCAAAATATGGGAGGTGCCTGAAGGCCGCCACCACATCCAACAACGCTACCCACTGGATCACAGCAAAAGTGCAGCCTATGACAGCCCCGAGACCCCAGCCTATTGAGGGTGACACCCTGACTCTCAAAGAGGGTGCCCTGCATCCCTACATTATTCATCGCTCTTGGGCCAGCGTATGTGAAGCACATGGGGCTTGCTGACTAGCCCGTACCAAAGACCTCTCCAGGCAGCCCGAGGCACCAGACACCGCTCCCCCTCCGGCTCGCACCGAGAGCGTGGACTACGGTGGCTCAAAGACTGCAGCCTATCCAGTCAGCGAGCCCCGCTTCCCTGCGCTGCGACACCCACAAGGATGCGCCAAGCCCCTTCATCACTTGCTGCTCTTGGTCCTGCAGCCGTGTGGCACGCGCACCGGCAACCTAGCATGTGCCGGACACCACCCACCGGGAGGCCTGGGGTGAAGGAGCAGCCTCATTTGGATCGCAGGCTGCTGTGGCCCAGGACAGTGTCCTCAAGTGGCAATCTCAAAATGCATTTATTCTTGCTCAGCTCCTGCACTAACGGAAATAGCCCATGGTTGCAGGTTGCAGTGTCGGCCCGAACTCTCTGCCAGGCAACATATTTAAGGTCGCTGCTAGTGCTATGGGGAATTATTTACCTTTCCCCATACTGTCTCCGGTTGAACATCACACCGTGCAATCAGTTGTCTCAACACTACCATGGACAGACCTCCACTTGCCCATACTACTGGAGTTGCACAGCTCCCCTCTTACATTTGTAAGCATAACTGGCTTGCATGGTGCACACAATGCGTGGGCTGATGATGTTGAAAGCCAACGGTAAGGCGTTTCAGGCGGCGAGAGAAGGGGGGGGGGGGAGAGATAAAAGCGGGGCAGATGACACACCACACCCACACTTCATTGTGGTGGAACAAACACTCCAGGAACGTTCTGGGACATTCAATGAGATTTTTCAGGCTATCCTAGATATTAAATTCTCCCTGGAACTCAAGCTGAATGCCCTAGTGATCAATATGGGCCTACTGATGACAGACAATAAAAAAAACTAAAGGAGAGGGTTGATAAAGGGTAATCAATGCTGGCAACCCTGTAGCCCTCAGTTGCGGATGCACAGTCGCAACTGAAAAGCCTCCAAAACTAAATTCGCCACCTGCAACAGCAAATCAGCAATGTGGCGGGCTGGTCAAGGGGCAACAATATCAGGATAGTGGGCATCCCGGAACGCACTGAGAGCCCGAGCATGGAACTCTTTCTGGAAGACTAGTTGTTCCACACGGTGCAGGAGGGTAGTCAATCTATGCTATTCTCTTTGGAACGTGCGCACAGGGTGCCGTCATGTGTCTTAGTTAGGTCCTTGAAGGAATGCTGCCATTTTCCACCAGGTACACGTTTCTTACATTGCCTTTCCCTTTCACACAATAACCTTTTACACACATTTGCATGTGTGACAATACTGGATTAGTTTCCCTGAAACTGCTTTGCTTACAGATTCCACTTCCAGAGACCATTATCATGACTCCTTGAACACCATGTATAAGGCCTCGACACACATTGTGTAAATGTCGTTGTATTTTTCATCCACGAAGCGACACTGCTATCCATAGGCCATAACAACGATGGCTTGCCAGGAATTGCAAGGATGCTTTTCATTATAAATAAACAAGCATTTCCAGGTTTAGTGAGAGGCGCTTTGCTGTCATTGGCGAGGTCTCTACACACTGAAGCTTTGGCCTGGCAGCTTGCTGATATCTCTGCAAAGGGTGTCCAGCTTGTGACCAAAAGGGATCTTGCATTCTTTCCCTTCAGGTAACCGGGGTTGGATCATCCAGTATGGGGATTTTTGGCAGAACACACACACACGCCCCAGACACTTAGGTTAGGGACTGCATAGTAGGAGTAGGCCAGATTTCTAAATTGATATAGAGATATATATATATATATATATATATATATATATATATATATCCTTAGCATGATGGTGGAACTTTTTATTCTGTTCCCTGTCCTGGTACTCCTAATAAGTTTCATCTGCTTCTGTCTATTGATCATTGCAGCACATATTTTATACAAGAATCATGTTGGTTCAATAAACATTGAAAACGTCCCACTGTGTATTCCTTGCATATTTCTCTGAGAATAAGAGAGCTCGAGCGACTGGGCAAAAGGGTTCTAGATCGGTTTCCACAATCCCTGGGGATCAGGGTCGTCATGTTCAGTGGTTACCAGAACCATTTACTACCCCCCTACGTTTAGGGGTACTCATGGAAGCACTGTGAGCTAGTTAGCCTAAAGGCCAACATGTCCTAAGGGGGTGCATAGAATCAGTTTGGCACCATCCCAACTGTTATGCTGTCCACAAACGCACAGTTCCGGGTGGAAACTACACGACGACAAATGTTGGTTAGGTACTTATTTTGATGGATCGCCTGAGTAGTTCTATAGTGCCTTCTCAGAGACCCCTACTTAGCGCCAACCCGGAGACGTCCATGGTGGTAGGGAAAATCCTCCTCAGCTGAGTACGTAACCCCTATGTATTGGCTGTAGGCTTTTGAAGCTTAAACTCTTAAAGGATTTACTTCCCACTGTGTATACCCACTCTGTAATTAATTTCCTATTATGTCTGGAGATGAAGGTCCTTGGGCATTAAACACTGCAGGGGTGGAGATGTTACCTTCGTGGTTGAGGCACACGAAGCATTTAGGACAGAGGTGTTCTATTCTTGGGTTACATTCCCGGCTGCAGACAACACTACACAATTATTTCACACCTACACGGAGGATGAAATACCAAATATCTACACTCCATATGAAGAAATAGAAGTTCCCCTCACTTACCAAGAACACATAAATTGGTTTAAAGGCGCCCTCCCTCACACAACCGGTCAGGATCCGTAGGCCGGTAAAGCACCGACTGCCCGATAACGAAGTAAGAACCAGGAAGTCCAGACATAAAACTACACTTCCCAGCGTCCATAGCGTGAGCATGCTCCACGTGACTCGGACGCTGATTCAACCCGGATATAGGGGCGTCAGACGCTCCAAACGCTGCCGATTATTCTTGGATTTCCTTCGTCTGAAGCAGCGTTTCTACCCCTGATTTCCAAGGCGGTAAGGGTGCCCCCCGCACCTTGTTCTTGTCCTTTGCTTATTATTTTATGGTACTTGCGCGCACGAGAACAGGCTTTCTCAGCGCTTTCTTGGCCCACGCTTCTCTGTTGGGGAAAACAGCGTTTTCGGCTGTTTCATGCAGAGAAGCCTAGCGGGCAACATTTGACTTGTTCCTTTCTGGATTGGCTGGTCCGTTGGAGGGCGAGCTCCTTGCTTCTTTGTTGGCGGAACCGCACAGTCAGCGGTTCCTTGCAGAGAGGCGCTTGTGTGGTTAACAGCGTTCCGATCCTTTGATTGTCATTCCCTGTTGGTGAGACCAGAGGCTCCTGGGTTCTCATGCAGGGAGTGGATCCTTTTCTTTTGGCGATTCTTTCTTTGGTTATGCATTGACATTCAGTCGAATTCTCTATACCTGTGGATCTATGAACCTTGTCTTACTTATACTAGTTCACCAATGCTCAAATCAAGATGGCCATGTGATTATTGAACTCCTCCAGTGGAGCGCCTTATGTTTTCAAAGTGCCAAAAGTAATGTGCACCTCTTCTTTGGTTTTATTCATGCATGGTCTGTTCTTATATACCATTTCCTAGGGGAGAGAGAGATAAGAGGGCGCGTCAGGGAGTTCCTATATTGCTTTTGGGACTATTCCACACATGACCAGGGTAGGTGGTGTAAATATATGTTATTCCTATGACAGAGACATTTGTGGTGTAAGTGTAATACTGATAAATGTTTTCTCCTCCGTGTAGTGTGTCATGTTGGAAGTCGGCAATCACCCTCTTCTGGTAGAAACACCTCTTTAATTTCCTTTACAGGTAGAGTGCTCTATAGATTCACCAGATATACTTCACAGAGCGTTCACCTGTTTCGTTATATTGTTGCACCAAACTGGGTATTCACAATGTTTTTCCTGTGTCATCCATAGGTCTCCCTCCCTGCTGTTCCTACCCTTTCCTTCCCTCGCTTGATTATCCCACTAGTTCGCGTGTATTTATATTCCGGACTTGGGGCAGTCGAGAGGTGGACCCCTTTTGAGCATCAGCACAATCCCGAGGATTCTGGAAGGCGGAACCTGACAGAATAATCGGCCCACGAATTGTTTATCCTCTTGATTGTGCTGGTGACAAGGATGGCCACCTTGGAGGATGTCATGGCCGCTTTGGCTTTGGTACAAGCGGAGCTCACGGCCTCTCGTCGTGAAACCGCTGTTTTACAGGCCAGGGTTGAATCGATGCAGAGGAACCCTTTCGATATCGGGGGGGTCTCTTCACCCCACACCTCCTTCGGTCGTGGTAGAAATGCCTTCACAAATACCATTAGCCCCTCCTGAAAGGTTTTATGGGGACATTAATAAGGTTCAGGTGTTCATAACTCAAGCGCTACTGCACTTTACATGTAATCCTAAGTTATTTGCAACTAACCAGGCAAGGGTGGCTTTTGTGATTTCATATCTGGCAGGCGAGGCAGCACAGTGGTCTGTCCCCATCGTTAGGCATGATGACCCGTTGCTCTATGACTGGGATGCATTCAGGGAAGCCTTCGAGAAGACATTCGATCGTCGGGCAGAAACCTTTTCAGCAGATAAGGACTTATTGGAACTTAGGCAAGGGAAGTCAGACCTAATCAGTTACCTGAATAATTTCCGCAGGCTCGTGGCAGAGACAGACTGGCCTGAAACTAAACAGGCCGCCATTTACTATCAGGGACTCAGAGATGAGTTGAAGGATGTGATCGCCCAAATAGACCCTCAACCTCAAACGTGCGCAGCTCTTATTGAATTAACCCTGCGGTTGGACAACCGGCTAAAAGAACGAAGAGGGGACCTCAGACAAAAGGACCGGTTTCACTCACAGGGAGACCGTGCTCGTCCCTCAGACAATGGAAACCCCAAACCGGAACCCATGGATATTGGGGCTGTTAGAGCATCGTTGACACTCCGCGAAAGAGACCACCGACGTAAACAGGGCCTGTGCCTGTATTGTGGGAAAAAAGGCCATTACCTCCGTGATTGTCCCGTCAAACCCAAATACGGACGTCCTAAACCTGGGCAAGTGGCCACCGTAGTAGCTGGGAATGGGGCGGAAAACTCCAGAGCTTGAGGGTGCCGGAAGGGGAACCATCAAGCGGATGTATGATTCCTTCAGTGAACCACAATGTCTTTACAGAATCTGTGCATTTCTTTATACCGCTGACCATTGAAATAAATCAGCAGAAAAAACAAATACAGGCGATGGTGGATTCCGGAGCAATGGGATGCTTCATGGACAGAGAGGAAGCACAGAGACTAGGGGTACAGTTCATCCACAAAACCATCCCCGAAAGGGTGTATGCGGTAGATGGCAAGGAGCTGGAATCCGGACCCATCACCTATGTCACCCCCGAATACGAACTGATATACGACGGATACCAACATGAAAGACTAGCGTTTAACATCATTCAAGCTCCCATGTACGGAGTCATTTTGGGCCTCCCTTGGCTGCAGAAGCATGAACCCACCATAGAATGGACCAACAGAACAATACATATGCAGTCCACATACTGTCAGAACCAGTGTAACCAGCCGCTCACGAGTCCTTCCCAAGCTTTGGCCCTCCGGCATCACATCGCCACCGCGGCCGAAAAAGATGTGGTCCTACCAGAATGTTATGTGGAATATACAGAGGTCTTCAGCAATACCAAGGCGGAGGAACTCCCTCCCCACCGGGTTTATGATTGCCGGATAGACCTGGTTCCGGGAGCAGTGGTTCCTTGCAGCAGGATTTATGCTTTCACAGCACCTGAAACCCAACACCTACGACAGTATCTGGATAAATATCTTGCATTGGGTTTCGTTCGTCCTTCCCGCTCTCCTGCTGCTTCACCCCTTTTCTTTATACCGAAAGCCAATGGAGAATTGAGGTGTTGTATTGACTTCAGAGCGCTGAACCTCATCACCATTAAGAATCAATACCCCTTACCCTTGATTCCGGTTCTTTTGGAACAAGACACGTCAGCCAACATTTACACCAAACTTTACCTCAGAGGGGCATACCATCTGGTCCGGATGCGGGAAGGCGACGAATGGAAGACGGCCTTCAAAACACGGTTCGGATTGTTTGAGTATCTTGTTATGCCGTTTGGGCTGTGCAACGCCCCAGCGGCTTTCCAGTTCTTTCTCAATGACGTTTTGAGGGATTTTCTGGACCACTTCGTCGTGGTATACATCGACGACATCCTGATCTTCTCCTCCAACGAAGAGGAACACATATTCCATGTAGGTGAAGTACTCCAGGCATTACGAAAACATAAGCTGTTCTGCAAAACAAGCAAATGCGAATTCCACGTTACCACCGTAGAGTTTCTGGGTGTCATGCTCACTCCTACAGGACAAGAGATGGCAGAGAGGAAAATTAAGGCCATTACTGAATGGCCTCACCCTCAGAATGTAAAGGATATCCAGAGGTTTTTGGGATTCGCCAACTTTTATAGGCGGTTTATTCAACAGTTTTCTGACATGGTATCTCCACTGTCTCAACTGACAAAGAAGAAGATTCCTTTCCTTTGGTCAGAAGAGACAGACAGATTTTGAACGCCTCAAGAAAGCCTTTACTACAGCCCCGGTCCTCACGCATGCCAAACCTGAACTGCCCTTCATCGTGGAAGCAGACGCTTCCGATGTAGCGGTAGGGGCCGTACTGTCCCAAAGACACGAAGTGACAGGATATTTACACCCCATTGCTTACATGTCTAGGAAGCTTAACCCCGCCGAACAGAACTACACCATCGCCGAGAAAGAGCTGCTTGCCATAAGAGACGCCTTTCTGGAATGGAGACACTGGCTGTTGGGAGCATCTCATCAGGTGACAGTTTATTCGGACCATCGCAACTTACGATTCATGCGAGCGGCAAGACATCTTACTCCGCGTCAGCTTCGTTGGATGCTGTTCTTCGCTGAATTTCACTTCGTAGTAACATTCAGACCCGGTAAAGATAATAAAAAAGCGGACGCTCTGACTCGACAAGAAAACCCGGTGCGTCAATCGATGGAGACTGAAAGAGCGATTCTGAAACCCAGTCAAGTCCTCTGTGTCATCCAAACGGATGAATTCCTGCAGAAAGTAAGACAAGGGATGCAGTCCTTTGCATGGTAGAGCTGGATGAAGCACCACCCAGAATGGCAGTGGCGACAGGGCATACCGCTAAAAAAAACAGCAGATATTGGTCCCTACCAAGGAGTTAAGAAAGACCGTATTCAGATGGTGTCATGAGCTTCCCTGTGCCGGACACGGAGGGGGAACGAAAACCGTGGAGAGGGTGTTACGCCAGTTCTGGTGGCCCACGATTCGTCCCGACGTATTGATGTGGGTAAAAAGCTGTCCCACGTGCGCTCAAATGAAGTCAGACCATAACAAAACCCAAGGCCTTCTCCAACCTCTGCCCACACCGGTAGCTACGTGGGAGAGGTTCTCCGTGGACTTCATTGTGGGATTGCCCAAAGACCAGGGATGTACAGCAATTGTAGTAGTCGTCGACTACCTAACGAAGATGGGTCATTTCATCACCTGCAAACAGGAACCCTCTGCAGGTCTCTTGGCGCACTTGTTATTGACGAACATCGTCAGGCTATACGGCCTGCCCAAAGTGATTGTTTCCGACAGAGAAGCACAATTCACCGCCCTCTTTTGGAAAACCTGGTGCTCCGAACTAAAGATAACATCCTCATTGTCTACAAGTTTTCACCCCCAGACAGACGGCCAGACCGAGAGGCTGAACCAAACCCTAAAACAGTTTCTCAGGTGTTATGTCAGCAGTCAAACAGAAGCTTGGGTGGAATGGTTATGGGTGGCGGAAATAGCGTACAACAGTGCCCAGCATACGTCTACACTACATACACCTTTCTTCAGCACGTATGGTTTTCACCCACCTTTCACCCCATTGGTACTCCCCAGACAGAACACTAAGCTCCCAGAGGTTCATCAGCAATTGCAGCAGCTCCGCACAGCCCTGCTTGAGACACGGAACAATTTGCTCCGTGCCAAGGTGCGGTATAAATCCCAGGCAGACAAACATAGGAGACCAGGTCCCACATACACAAAGGGGGAGCGGGTTTGGTTGTCTACAAAAAACATCAGGTTTAAGAAGTACAGCGCCTTCAGCCCAAAATACATTGGCCCTTACAGAGTTATCAAACATGTCAATGCTGTGGCAGTAAAGCTACAACTACCTGCTAACCTTCGTATCCACCCTGTTTTCCATGTTTCTCTGCTAAAACCTTCTCATTGCCCAGTTAAGAAGCAGCCCATGCCCATTTGGGTGCAACAGGACCCCGAATATGAGGTTAAGGGAATATTGGACTCTAGGGTGGTTCGTCGCAAGCTTTGGTATCTAGTTTCTTGGAAGGGATACGGTCCTGAGGAGGACTCGTGGGAACCGGCGGGGGCGGTGCATGCTGCACGTCTGGTTGTGGCGTTCCACAGAAAACATCCAGACAAACCTGGTGTCAGTCAGTGTTTGGCTCGAGGGGGATGTACTGTCAGGATCCGTAGGCCGGTAAAGCACTGACTGCCCGATAACGAAGTAAGAACCAGGAAGTCCAGACATAAAACTACACTTCACAGCGTCCATAGCGTGAGCACGCTGCACGTGACTCGGACGCTGATTCAACCCGGATATAGGGGCGTCAGACGCTCCAAACGCTGCCGATTATTCTTGGATTTCCTTCGTCTGAAGCAGCGTTTCTACCCCTGATTTCCAAGGCGGTAAGGGTGCCCCCGCACCTCGTTCTTGTCCTTTGCTTATTATTTTATGCGCGCACGAGAACAGGCTTTCTCAGCGCTTTCTTGGCCCACGCTTCTCTGTTGGGGAAAACAGCGTTTTCGGCTGTTTCATGCAGAGAAGCCTAGCGGGCAACATTTGACTTGTTCCTTTCTGGATTGGCTGGTCCGTTGGAGAGCGAGCTCCTTGCTTCTTTGTTGGCGGAACCGCACAGTCAGCGGTTCCTTGCAGAGAGGCGCTTGTGTGGTTAACAGCGTTCCGATCCTTTGATTGTCATTCCCTGTTGGTGAGACCAGAGGCTCCTGGGTTCTCATGCAGGGAGTGGATCCTTTTCTTTTGGCGATTCTTTCTTTGGTTATGCATTGACATTCAGTCGAATTCTCTATACCTGTGGATCTATGAACCTTGTCTTACTTATACTAGTTCACCAATGCTCAAATCAAGATGGCCATGTGATTATTGAACTCCTCCAGTGGAGCGCCTTATGTTTTCAAAGTGCCAAAAGTAATGCGAACCTCTTCTTTGGTTTTATTCATGCATGGTCTGTTCTTATATACCATTTCCTAGGAGAGAGAGATAAGAGGGCGTCAGGGAGTTCCTATATTGCTTTTGGGACTATTCCACACATGACCAGGGTAGGTGGTGTAAATATATGTTATTCCTATGACAGAGACATTTGTGGTGTAAGAGTAATACTGATAAATGTTTTCTCCTCCGTGTAGTGTGTCATGTTGGAAGTCGGCAATCACCCTCTTCTCTCTTCTGGTAGAAACACCTCTTTAATTTCCTTTACAGGTAGAGTGCTCTATAGATTCACCAGATATACTTCACAGAGCGTTCACCTGTTTCGTTATATTGTTGCACCAAACTGGGTATTCACAATGTTTTTCCTGTGTCATCCATAGGTCTCCCTCCCTGCTGTTCCTACCCTTTCCTTCCCTCGCTTGATTATCCCACTAGTCCGCGTGTATTTATATTCCGGACTTGGGGCAGTCGAGAGGTGGACCCCTTTTGAGCATCAGCACAATCCCGAGGATTCTGGAAGGCGGAACCTGACACAACCGCAAACATTAGACTCGGTCCGCTCATCAATGAAGGAGCACCGTGGCCAGTCTTAGCAGGTTACACACCGCATCCTAATGTTGATAATTTTTCCCAGCAATAGAGGTGCGAAGACTATACAAAGTATTAGTAACAATATACAGAAGTCATACACTGTTCATTATGCAAACAATGTCGCTTAACCCTGCACGGACTGCTCAAGCTGCACAACCACTATTGGCTACCCCGGGCATCAGATTCCATTCTGGACTGCACAAAAAACAAGCCAGCTTGAAGCGATGATTTTCCATACGGGCCGCATGAAAAACACAGAATACCAACGATTGGCTTGTCGATGGAGATGGCTCCCCATTAGGAAGACTGCACCACCAGGGGTTACAGTCTTTGCTGCAGTATATACCAGAACGCATGATACCTCTTCTTTGGCTGTTGTGCCAGAAGCGCTAAAACAGCTCCAGAATGAATACAGGGCAGCACCTGCCCTGGACTTGGGGATGAAACTGATGGGCAATTTTACTGCAGTATCTGCCATTATGTTAAGTAACATAAAAGGGGAAGCATTGGATATACGTCAACACATACATGATTTGACTCCTACACAGCAGGAGTGCGAATTACCTAAAAATTATCTAAGAAACCTATGTTACACTAGGTAGAGATAATTTGGGAGCCAGACCTGGTACACCACAATTAAAGAGCAATTCTGAAAAGGATAACTCTAAGCAAGCACCTGACTCTTCAACAAAGAAGTGGGACAATAAACAAAAAAATAAAAACAAGACAAAATCACTCGGTGGGTCTCCTCAACAGGAAGCTACTGAAAAACTATATAATCTTCAATACCGTAATATTAGACCATCTGACAGGTATCAGGATACGGATACACGTTTGTCTCGTTCCTTTCAGGAGTCATCCGATAAATGTTCAAAGAGGTTGACGGTCAGAGCGCAGATTGGAGGAGCGCCTAAAACAGAAGAAGGGGTCACAACTCTCATCTGACTTCATAATAAAACAGGAAGATAAACCGAAACCTTCCAAGCCTCAATTCAAAAAGAAGAAGGCAGCCGGACTAAAAGTCAGGCATGCTCCGGATATGGAGGACTCTGCTTCTGAGCGAGGAATGGGCAGTGCCAGTGCTAGACAGCATGGCTGACGCCACAATAGTTCGCCTGAACCTGATGGATTGTCTGGTGGGAGTATCACTGAGTGAGCATATCACGGTGGAAACACCTGATACTAGGGTAAGTAGTCCCCATCGTTTATATGAAATGCAACTCACATTGGAGGACATACCCATATACATCAATGTTCTCTTTTGGCCGGACTTAACTTACGGATATGATATTCTTTTGGCTGAAAAAGACTGGCCACCTGATTTCATAATAGAGTGCCCAAACGGGGAAACTGTAATTTTACCTGCTTTCTCTGACCTCATTCCAGAATCAGGAAAACATTCATACGCCAAGGAGTGGGCGTTAGCACTAGCTCCTGCGTTATACCGCAACCATATGGGGTGGGATGACGGTTCCCCTCATCATGAGATCCCATTGAGGACGACCCCACAACAATACCCAAATAAACATGATGCTTAAAAACAAGTTAGGGAAATCCTAGATCAACTTAAATACCAAGGTGTAATAGAAAGTTGCACCTCATTCATGAATAATCTTCTGTTTCCAGTAATGAAACAAGACCATTCATATTGTCTAGTGTTAGACTCCAGACACTTAAATACAGCTACTCACATATTTGCAGTACAGGATGCACATAGTGCAGCACTAATGAACAATATTGTGCAGAAGAAATACAAAACAACACTAGATATCTTGAATGGATTTTTCTGCCAGAATATAGCGCCTGGAAGCAGATATTTGACTACATTCAGTGAGCTAGGTTCTCAAAAGCGGTTCTGTTGACTACCCGAGGGGTATAAGAATAGCCGTGGGCTGTTTTCAGCAAGAGTAACAGAGCTACTACAATATTTTGACGAACAGGCATTGTCCTATGTCGATGACATATATCTGAAGGATGATGACCTTATGGAACACTTGACAGGAGTGGATCACATAATCTTGGGATTTGCTCACATGGGCTACAAATTCAATCTAGAGAATTCAACCACTGACAATATTGAAAAGACTGCCATCCATATTGGGATTCCTAAATTTTGGTGAGAACATACATTCCAGGTTACGCAGAACGGGTTAAACCATTCTACGACTTGATACGTCCAGACTTCAAGCACACATTGGACACAGGAACACACTAACATTTTACATTCCTTACAAGCTGACATGATAGCTTCTAAACATTTACACACATGAACACAATGAACCTGGTGGTCTGTGTCATTGCGGGAACATCCGAGTACACTTATGTCATGTATTGTATTGTAATTGCATTTATATAGCGCTTACTACCCCTGACGAGGCGTCGAAGCGCTTTTTCGGCGAGTAGCACGCTACTCCGGGACCCATAGAAGATTAGTGTTGAATTAGTATAGTGAAACATGCAAGTAAATTTTAAGTGGTGGATAGGTTAGTCAGTTATTTGGATTCGGAAGGATAGCAGAAGGATAGAAGAGGAAAAAAAGGTTTGTATTTATATAGCGCTTGTTACCCCTGATGGGGTGTTGAAGCACGCTACTCCGGACACCCATAAAGGATTAGTGCTGAATTAGTATGGTGAAATATGAAAGTAATTTGAGTAGTGGATATTAGTCAGTTATTTGGAGTGAGAAGGGTAGCGGAGGGATAAAAGGGAAGAAATGTGTGCATTCATGTAGCACCTGTTGCCCCTCATGGGTGTTGAAGCGCTTTTCTGGCGAGTAGGACGCTACTCCGGAACCCATAAAGGATTAGTGTTGAAAATTAGTATAGTGAAGTATGAAGTAATTTGAGTGGTGGATATGTTAGTCAGTTATTTGGATTGAGAAGGGTTGGGGAGGGGTAGAAAAGGGAAAAAGGTTTGCATTTATATAGCGCTGGTAACCCTGATGGGGTGTTGAAACGCTTTATTGGCAAGTAGCACGCTACTCTGGAACCCATAAAGGATTAGTGGTGAATTAGTATAGTGGAATATGGAATTTGAGAAGTGGACATGTTAGTCTGTTATTTTGATTGAAAAGGATAGTGGAGGGACAGAAGAGTGAGATTTTTTTTTTTGATTTTTTTTTTAGGTCATAGCAGTAGGAGGAGTCTTTTGGATGAGTAAAAAGGGGTTTTTGAGGGGAAGAGTCAGAGGGAAGAGTTTAGAAAGGTTTGTTTTGGGGATCGGTATAGTAAAAAGAGGTGTCAGATGATGCAAGGAGGAGTAGAGTAGGAGAGAGTCTAGAAAGGGTTATTTTGGGGATCATAGTAGTGGTATGGGGTTTGGGATAAATGAGAGAGTGGATGTAGAGGATATATTGATAGATGTATAGGGTGAGAGATAGGGTAGTGCATTGGAAAGAGTAGTAGAAAGAAGTTTGAGATGAGTCAGAAGGTTGGCCCAGAGGATATATTGAGAGAAGTATAGGCTGAGAAAATAGGGTAGTGCATTTGAAATGCTAAATTAGAAGAAAGTGATAAATATATACATCCATAAGTACATTGAAAGTATATAGATGCATAAAGGAGGTAAGTATATATAGATTAAAGATATTGATAGAGGTACAGGATGAGAAATAGGGTAGTGCATTGGATATGCTTTTTCAGGAGAAAAATAACAGACACACAGATCCAAGTACATGGAAGGTACATAGATGCACAATGGAAGTAAGTACATGTAGACCAAAGATGATTTTTATTTATTTATTTATTTACTTACAACAACATAATTATTCTACATGTTTATACAAAGCAATACACAAAGATAGGTACATATCTATAGTGAAAATAAATGCTTATATCCAGAGGAATATGCTGTAAATTTCTGTTTGCGTATGGTGCTTATGTGGGGAAGAGCCAATTCTTGAGTAGTTTTCTGAAGATAAGGTGGTTGTCGGTGGATCTTATGTTGGGGGGGGTAAAGAGTTCCATAGTTTGGCTGCTTGAACAGAGAAGGATGTGCCACCCATGGTTTTTTTCTTGTATCTTGGGATTTTGAGGCGAGATGCCCCTTTTAGAGCGTAGGTTCCTTTGTTGAATGTGTTTGGTGATTTTATTCCTGATGAAGAGCGGTCCCATTCCATGTATTGCTTTGTGGGTGATACAAAGTAGCTTGAACCTGGATCTTCTGGCAACCGGTAACCAATGCAGGGCTTTCAAGGCAGGTGAAATGTGGTCTCGCGGTTTGATATGCAAGAGTAGTCTGGCAGCCGAGTTCTGAATCCGTTGTAGTCTTTTCATGGTCGTTAAAGGTGATCCGTGGTAGAGGCTATTGGCGTAATAGAGTTTGGACAGAACAAGGGAGATGGTAGCTTGGACCTTGTGCGGAAATCCCAAATGAGAGAAAATTTGTCACAGCGTTTTTATAGTGACAAAGCTTGATCTTGCTAGTTTGTCCACTTGGGCATTCATCGACAGCTTGGAGTCCATGGTCATTCCGAGGTTTCTTACTTCCTTCGATACTTTAGGTGGTGATCCCAGTTCATCAGGCCAGGCGGCAAGCGGGTCGTAATGTTTCCAATCGCCACACGTGAGTATTTCTGTTTTTGAAGCATTCAATTTGAGATGGCTCCATGTCATCCACTGATCCACAGACCTGAGACAACTGAAAATTAGGGATTTTTCAATGTCTTTGGGGCATTCAAGTTGAAGGAGTATTTGCGTGTCATCTGCATAGTTATAGCACGTGAGGTGAAATTGATTGATCAGTACTGGTAATGACTTCATGTAAATGTTGAAAAGCATGGGCGAGATGATAGAACCTTGAGGGACCCCTGCTTTTGTGGAATATGGTTTGGACGAGACAGGTGGGGTATGGATGACATTAGATCTGTTTTGAAGGTAGGACACGATCCAGTCTAGAGCAGTTCCCTCTATGCCGGCTTCATAGAGTCTTTGTTTCAGAGTGTCATGGTCAACCGTGTCAAAGGCAGCCGAGAGGTCCAAGAGGAGTAGCGCAGCAACCCCGCTGCGGTCAACTGTATTCTTCAGGTCATCCCAGATGGCAAGGAGGGCAGATTCAGTGCCTCTTCTCGGACGGAATCCTGTTTGGAAGTCTGAGAGTGTCATTCTCTCAAATGAATTGTGACATCTGGGCGAACGCTGCTCTTTCTATCAGTTTGCCCAGGAAAGGTCTATTTGTAATGGGTCTGTAGTTGTCAGGGTTCAGCGGGTCCAAGTTTGTTTTCTTCAGTAAAGGGCGTATGTGTGATTTTTTGAGTTCTTCTGGTCGTTAAGGAATCGTTGAGGATTCTTCTTACTGCAGTGGCAGCAGAGGTTGTTAAAAGAATTGTCTTGAAAGTTTGTGGTGGACAGGGGTCAGAAGGGCTGCTGGCAGGCCTGCTTGCTTTGACCAGGTCCATAAATTCATTGTGTGAGATGTGTTGGAAGGAACGGAGAGGCTGGGTTAGAGTATTCTTGGATTGTTGTTTTGTACAGGGGTTAGTGCTGGTGCTTTGTTTCTGTTTTAAGTACGAGTCCAATGTGTCTGCTTTGTCTGTGTAATGATTTGCCAGTTTGTCTGTGAAATCTTGAGTAGCAGGATGAGCTCCTAGGCAATTTGGTTTGCGAAATTCATTGAGTGTTTTATAGAATTCTTTATTTGCACATTTAGCATTTTGAATTCTGTCTGAATAGTACCTTTTCTTAGCTTTTTGATAGCGGACTTGTATAATCTGTTAATTTTTGTAGGTGAAGTTTGTCTTGTTTGGCGTTTGTTTTGAGCCAGGTATGTTGCAGCTTTCTAATTTGTTGTTTTATGTCTTTTATTTCTATGTTTCGCCAAGGCGCTTTTTTTCTTTTGTGCTGTTGTGTGGTATCAGGATGTCAAAAGCTTCCTGTAGCCACTCATATAGATTTTGAACAGAAGTTACTGTTTCCAGATTTGTACTTGATGTTAGTTGTGTTTCTAAGTGTTCCAAATTGAGTTTGTCCACGGCCGATAGGTGGATGGATGTAAGCTAGTTTTAGGTGAGTCCCTTAGTGTTGTTTTATGTTGGAAAGCAAGCAAGTGGTGGTCTGACCATGTGACTGGAGTTATAGTTTGAAAGGTAACTAGTTCAGTATTAGCAAAAATGACATCTAGGATATGTCCAGCGATGTGTGTGGGTTTGTGGACAATCTGATGCAGGTTCAGTGCGTCTAGGCCAGTGATTATTGTTTTTGGATGGGTCATATTGGGTTTGTCAAACCAAATGTTGAGGTCACCCAGAATGCATAAGTTAGAGTGTATTGTTATCAGGTTTGAAACTGTGTCTAGAAGTGCGTCTGGGAATGTCGCCTTGCTAGGTGGAGGTCTTGTCACATTCAATGAAGGTGACAAAGTACCAATTGCATATAAATCGCATTTATACAACAGTAATGCATTTTGCACCTCCTGAAAAAATACTGACAGCAGTACAGACTGCCATGGTGAGAGAGACAGCCCTGGCTCAGGGTAAACGCATATTGGTCGTGACCCTGGAGCCAACCTTAAAGACCATCACCAAAGCAAGCATTCCAAAAGCTAAGGCTTTACATCCACTATGGATACAGTGGGCTAACTCACTCACTGCAACCGATTACAGACTACAGATTTGATTCTACACACACTACCTTTCTGCCGTATGAACAAGAATATCCTCCGCCGCATGAAATAATGCCTCTAGAACTGTATGATTACATCATATACACTGTAGGTCTGCCCAGCCTGCCGTAGGGACAAAGCACCAATACTCAGCTGAGTGCGCAATTGTAAAGGGGCACATGCATGATTGAGAGTTCATCTTGAGAAAACCTACATGCAGTCACTTGGTGACTGCACAGCGCAGCTAGCAGAACTAAAGGCTCTAATTCTGGAAGTAAAAAATACGGGTCATGGATTCCCCATACTTCTAGTGTGTGATTCGTGCTACTGTGTCCAGTCCTATAATGAATACCTACACTACTGGAGCCAGAATGGATTCAGAGATTCAAAGGGTTGCACAATAAAGCACAAGATGCTTAGGGAAAAGGTGGCAAAGCTGAAAGATTGCTTGCCACGGACTCATGTAATACACACATGAAGTCATCAACATGTTCACGTTGCAGGAAAGTCCATGGCTGATGAAGCAGCAAAAGCAACAGTTTGCACTGCTGCAGTTGCTGCAATCACTCGTTCTAGCACGAGGATAGACCGAGACATCATGGTGGCTGTCAAAGCGGAACGTGACGGCACCCACCTGCCTAAAGGCTTTCCTCTCAGGTACTCCTACAAGTTAGATGCACAAAACATACCATATGCCTACACTCCTGGAGTTAGGCATAAAGTAATACCAAACACAGATTGCAGACTGGGGTTGATACTAGTTGCACACAAAGGTCTTGCTTCTGCACATGCCGCGGTGGCTGCTAAGATTTAATTATTGCAGCAGCGCTATTGGTGGCCTGGTCTTAACATATAGACCAAGGACTTTGTCCTTAAATGCAACATCTGCCAGCAGATAAAGGGTTCCACCGTAGCGCGTCCACCACAGACACCTCTACTGACTTCAAACAAGCCATTGGCTTGTGTCTATTTGGACCAGTGCAGCCCTCTACAATCAGATGGGGCTTACAAGTACATCTTGGTGGCAGCGGATTCCTGCTCTTGATTCCTGTGGGTATGGCCACAGCGGTCGGCTGACACCCGAACTGTTATAAAGGGTCTGCGAGTCTTTATCAGGACATACGCAATTGGCACATTACATTCAGGCCAGGGTCCGGCTTTTAGCTCTCAGGCTTACAAAAAGACCATGGGCAGTTTGGGTGTGACCTTGCGTTACTCTTTCCACTATCATCCTAAGGGAAATTCGGTAACAGAGAGTTAAAACCAGGACTTAAAGCAGTCTTTAACAGCAGGGGTTCTAGGCTCAGGTAGCAGTTGGGTCCATCACCTATATGGGGGCCAGAGGCCACTCAACAACACGCCGAGAAAATCCCTGGGTGGTCAGATTCCCTAGGAAGTCCTGTTTGGGGTAAAGATGTGGGTCCCAGGCCACAACAATCCCAGCACAGTGGCGGCAGAAACACCATTTGACATCAATGAACGTTTGGCTGTTTTACAGGAACTGAACGAATTCAGGGACGAACAAAGCAACGTCCAAGCAAAACGTACTGCCACTGGAGAAGTGAAGGTAGTTCCGGTGAGGCCTGGTTGGATCCCAAAGATTGGGGATCTGGTCAGGGAAAAAATGGTGGACCAAAAAAAAAAATATATGAGTTTGGGCCAGCCTGTACATGTCCTGACTGCTGAAGGTACCAGAACCATACTTCTTCCGCCCCTTGACCAGTGGCACAGACAAAAGATTGGTCTCCATTGATCTGATCAAACCACAATATGTGGCCAATTCTCAACAGTAAGTCACGTCGGCTCCTGGGTAGCTACCTGCCTCCTCTCGCTACTGTACAGGAAGTTCAGATGGAAGCTTTGATAACAGAAGAAGCATCCTCTCTCCAACGAGAGATAACAATCAACAGCAACGAAAGATAGAGAGGAGTGCCTCTGGTTACTTTTCCTGGTCCTCTGGATTGGTGACAGTCTTTTACTTGCTTCTCAGTGGACACTATCTTCCAGAACACTCTGCAGTACAACTAGTAAACTTGGTACTCAAACCACATGCATCATCACACCGTGAACTAAGAAACCTTTCCCTGGTGAACATTTCAGCTGTTCCAGTTTCTGAGGGGACTGTTTGGGATAGGGTATCGTATGATGTGTATGGTCCCACTGAACTATTACAAATTTGTTCAAAATTTCTTTGAATGATATCATTATCCCTAGTGCTGTTTGACGATTGGGACATTGATACAGTGCATGAATGGCTAGAAGACCTAGAGATCAGGGAGACAGACGTTGGGTACCAGAATAATAAAAGAGCCTATGGATCCTAGCAAGGAAGTGACTTTTCACACTATTGGATTTGCGGCATTTAATAACTAGTGACATTTTTGAAAAATGAAATACACTATCCTCCAAAGAAGGCACTTGCTATTCCTCTGATGGCATTAGGAGATGCTCCCAGATCGGTTAAGATTTGAACTGCAAATGTGGTTGATTCTTCCAAGTTCACACGAAGCACTAAGCGGTCTAACAACTGAACAGCATAGTCAAAGTCCTTTTGTGGTTGGCAGGCTCTGCGAGTTTTTATCAGCCAATGGTCTAATTATGGGTAAACAAAGGTCCTTTTTCTGCGAAGAGAAGCCGCCACCATTGCCACGTATTTTGAAAATGTTCTAGGGGCTCACTTGATGCCAGGTGGTACTTTGTTCTTGTAGTGGGTTTTGCTAACTAGGAATCTGAGAAATTGTCTGTATTTGACTACAATTGGAACGTGGAAATAAGCATCCCTGTGATCCACAGGGCAAACCCATTTTTCATTCATGCGCTGTGGATACATTTGGTGCAGAGCTCACTGGACACAAGCTGTCCTTCATTTAGAACATTAAGGAAACCTGGTCCCCAGTCTTTTGGTAAGTCATCCACAACGTAAAGATTCCACAAAGCCATATCTGCCAAGAAGTACAAAGTCATTTCCTGTTTTCAGGGCTGTAGCAGCAAAACCGCAGACTTTTCTGCCCATTGCATCCATCTTTTTGCTCTTCCTTTCACTAGGGACTGACGTCTCTGAAGCTGAAGGCTGTTGTTATGAACTGCAGAGAGGTTCTTGCCAAAGAAAAAAATTATCTTGTTTGGAAGCCTTTTATTTTTTAAGGAGTCTTGTGCTGTAAAGTTTAAGGCTGTGGGAGTCAGGATGTTTTCCTCTGCCAGTTCTGTGAAGCCTTGAATCAAATGGAGGAGACGTCTTGGTGAGGCCCTTGGTTGCAAAGACTCAATAAATGACAGACTGTAGTACACAAAATTTCGATTTGAATTTTCAGTTTTGACGTACCTCTAATGAGAACATTTTGAAAGAACGTCGTTGGGACGGCAAAGTCCTTTGCATGGTAAGGGACATGCACCCCTGCTCTGAGCGTGCTCTGATGTCTGGATCCCTAATGCTGATCTTTGTTGTCATAGGCAAACATGATTCATGTGTGTGTGCCATGACATAGGCCTGTCTTACGGATTGCGGTCCCCTCAGTGGTGAGAGGTTACTGCCTTCACCAGGAGTTAAGCAGCATGAGCACGCTAGTGGCAGCATACCATGTGGTGATCAGTAGGAGTGAACAGGTACTTTTTAACCTGTGTCACTGGAGTGATGCCTACAGCCTCACTCAGTCAACGGCCGAAGCTTTGTGCTAAACTCACCCTTGGTCTACATAAAGTTGGTGAAAAGTTAGTGGTGTATCTGCGATGGGTGTATGTGTGCCTGGGAAGGGTAAATTACAGGGATAATGCTGTACTGAGCAGTGCGCGCATGGTGAATGCATGTGCTGGATGTATGTATGCCTATGAATGGTACAGTACAAGAATACAGTGCTGTATAGTGTGTGTGGACTGTATACATGCACTGGGTGTATGGGTGCCTGTGAATAGTACAATACATGACTGGCCTGGGTTCCATTTTGGGAGACACAGGCCTGCATGGTGAAACATAAGGAGATGGAGGAATCCCCCAAAGAGGATTGTGTTTTGCTGCATCCCTGTAAGCTGGGTGGGACACCTACTGGATAGGGGAGAACCAGGCTTCCCATATACACTTCAAAGGGTGCTCTTTGATTCAATGAGAGGTGAAAGGACCAGGACACATCTCAGTAACAGGGGCGGCCGGTGCAGGTAAGAGCGTGGGGAATGGGGGAGGGGGGGTGTTGACAGAGTAGGGGAAATAAAATAAAAAAATTAATTAAAATCACTTACCTTGCGTTTGCTGCATCGCCAAGCACAAGGTAAGAGGTTTTCTTTTTTTCCCCCTATTCCTTCGTCTGTCAACTACCAACCCCCCACACCCCGCCCTCTTACCTGCACCAGCCGCGACAGCTCAGGATGGAGTTGGGGTTGATAAGATAATCATCAAGAGTAGGGCTGGAGCCCTGCCCTAACCTTTTGATACAAATCACTGTGGCTAAAATTCAGGCGTGAACTACCATGGCCTGTGTTGTGGGGCTATCAGCTTTAGAGTTGCTCCTGTTGTGGCAGACTGCTTTCAAGAGGAAGAAAAGGGCAGAGGAGTGGGCACTTTAAAAGAAGCAGACCCCCAAATTAAATTTAAAGACTAAGACTCTAAATCACATTTGGTGTCTGGAAATGGACTATAAGAAATATAATAATACAATTATCATCTGCCAAGCAGCCAGACGGGCTGTGCGAGGAGGGGAAGCACTGCAAGATTTCTGTCTGTGCCGGAGACTAGGGGCCAAGGTCTGCTATTCTCCCGCTTGGGTAAGTGGACAACACCCAAGAAATCCAAGACCACCTGTGCTGAAGCCTGGAGCCTGTAGCACCAGTGCATGCCTGCTTGCCAAGACCAGTGTGCCCTGTGAGGAAGAGGAGAGCGTTGAGGGAGTGAGGATCAGTGGGGAGCCCTGGCAAGTGTACTCAATTTGAGAGGGGTGAGGAGACGGCTGATGGACTGATCGGGTAGATGCCCGTGTGCAGGACAAAGAAGGTGACCCCGTCAGAGAGGTGCCGCCATGAATTGAGTCGTGTGCATCGCTGCGCCGATCGGATCAGAGGGCGTGCATTGTGGGAAGTAGCAACCCTGTATGCCAGGTGGAGCCTCTGTGAGAAGATTGCCATGAGGGAAGGGCTGTTGCCCGTGTGCGGTAGTGGGCCGCAACCCAATATGCCAGATAGAGCCGGCGCCGAGTACTTCACTGTGCAGATTGGGCCTGAGCCTGTGTACTGTGAGGATACGGAGACCCCATATGCCAGAGGGGGTCACTAAGATCAGCAAGTCGTATGACTTAGTCAGGGACATCTTAAGGATTTTGGGGGCCCTGGGCCAAACTTATTTTGGGGGCCCCTGTTTGGAACAGCTTTGTATTTATGATACCGTTTCAGCTCTTCCATGCCCACTTTGGGAAGGTTACTGACAGTGTACAGACACACTCGTCCAAATTCTAAATGTGTTTACATCTAATATTCGGGGATGGTGACATGTTTTCAATACTGTAACACAGCAGCAGCTCACTAATATTACTGAAAATAATCTCTGTGACGCTCTCCCACTTCTCATATAGGAGGTTCTGTTTTGATCTAAAAGAAACCTTTTTTATGGATGTTGTATGAAACATGAACACAACATTTCTCTGCAAAATGTCTGTAATAGATTTTCACACATCACCCTCATTAAAAATAAATTAATGGAAAATGGAATTTAAAACGATCTGTTTAAGAATTATGCAAGGTCAGAATTAGGGCTAGACTTTCTGCAGAACAGAGCTGTCTCCATCAGGGGGCCTCCTCTAAAGGCTGGGGCCCTGGGCCAGAGCCCACTTTGCCCATGCCTTAAAACGTCTCTGGACTTAGTCCAAGACGCCGCTGGACGAGTGAGTCCACTGAGGCACCATGCACACCTCGCCCGGGATGAAGGATTTGATCCAGGATCTTTGCACCACCCCCCTCCCCACTTCATTGAGGGAGGAACGAGAGTCTCTGCCTTCAGAGACGAGCCGCAGTAAACTTCCAGTCACTGCATAGGTGCAAGTACGTGTGAGGACTCTAAGACCGTTTACTGCAACCTGTTTGGGCCTCATACAGCAAACTCACCTGAATCAGCTGCTGCTGCTCCAGCACCTGCAGAAGAGGCGTGCTCAGAAACTCCAGTCGCTCTGATCCTGCGAGATGCGGGTAAAACGGATTCAGGCCAGTCGGCTGAAGCAATGGTTGATATTAAGTTGTTGCTATCGAACCCTTTGGTGGCGAACATGTCGGTGTTGATGACACGGATGCCCAACAATGGTTCAATGAATGATGGGAGTGCTTAGAAAGGTGGTGATAGTGCCTACAGAGTTTCTTGTCCCAGGATCTCCTTCTGTTGGGATCATTTTCATGGGAGGAACCTGTAACTGTAGAGAGGGCCCCTTCTTTTCTTCTCTGCTTTTTCATTTCCTTCTCTGCCCGAGTTCCTCCAAGAGTCCTCTCAGGCAAATTTTCTTTCTGTTGTTGAAGGCTCTGTGCCCTTTTTTGACAAAAAGGACATTCTTGGACAGTATGGGATAGAGAGAACCAGACCACACATCGCATGAGAGTCAGAAGCAACCATCTTTCTCCCACAGAAGGGCACTTCACAAAAGTGAAGGCGTTTCTGAAAGAACAAAAATCCCTGAAGGTGTTGAAAAACAGGGAAGATGTCTTTCTTCAAGAGACGTCGAATAGAGGTTTCAAAAATATTTATCTGAAGAAAAAACCTCCTAAAAAGTGGGTTAGTAACCCTGAAGTGCTCTGAGATCCAGTCAACAAGAGCTGGAAAAAACACAATGGGGCTGTGAGGCAAACTGCTAGTACAGTGCAAGCTGGGTAATGGAAGCTGCTGGATCTATTACAGTTACAGTGTAGGTATAGTGCAGCTGGCGCACTTTTGACCTAACAGAACCCTTAACTCTTCATTTCTCTCTTGAGTGAAAGCAGGCCTTTGGGTTAGCTCTTTATTACATTGCACAATTCTACATTAAATGCTGTAATATGGTCTTAAATTATATTTTTATTACTATAGTTCTCTGAAGAAAAAATGAAGTTAAAGCTGTCACAGACACTGAGGTGGCTACCTCCAACAGCAGAAATATATATATTTCCAGGCTCTCTGCACGCCACGCAGGCAAGACTATTCAAATTTTATGGCCATCAGTGAGAATCCTACGATGCAGAATTGATGCCGCTGTGCTGGCATTCTACTTTTGTATAAATTAAAATCATTGACCTAATCGTCAAAAAACTTACCTTACCACTTGGTTCTGAAGAAACATGGCGAGTATAGATATTTCACAGTTAATACACAATTTCAGGGGGGTGGTGGTGAAGGGAGATAATTCATTAAGATTTAAGCTCTGCAAGTTTAACTCTCACAGAGTATAGTATATCATTGTATCGTGGTTTATCAAAAAAGTAAATTAACATTTGCCACTACACATACTGTTGATACAGATTTGTCATTCTTTTAGGATCATGTAATGGTCCAAGGCACACAGATGTAATTGGGACTTGGGAGATAAGGCAGAGGCTTTAATACAGAACTGGACTGAATTGTCTAAACTAGGATCAAGAATGCAACAGAATTGCCATCAGGATCTGCTCAACTAATAATAAAATGCATAGACAGTTCCAGTACACCAGATCTTTTTTTTTAAATTCTTTTTATTGGTAGTAAGAAAATCAGGATCAGTGTACAGACATTATTTCAGAAACATCGATAAATATACTGTCACCCTGCCAAGGGACCCCTTGGTACAATTCTCATAACACAGAGCGGCATATTTCAGGCATCTTACAGGAGCTGATCTCCCATTTTAAACTCAACCCTCATTACAGGTGCAATATTTTAGACATACCCAGCGGAGCAGGCTTCGCCTCATATCGCCCAGGCCATAGCCACTTCTGTGCCACCCCAGGGGTAATCCATCTGTAATTGCTATCCTCCTGTCACATTACTACTTTTTATTTTACATATTTTTTAAACATTTAAACTTATTGTTGCTATTGACAGCATCTGGCGGTAAAGGCATCCACCCATACATTGTGCTTATGTGTCTATGTTTGATGTTCGAGAGAGGTTTTCACGTGTTGCAGCGTCCCTCACTTCCTGTCCCTGTCCCCAACAAGGGTGCGTCTGGGTGGGGGGTGAGAATGATGTGAAGGGGGCATAAGTGGGGGGTGGACTAGTAGGTAAGGCATAGTTCATCCACAAGGTCTACGAGGCATCAGAATGTAAGCCAGCCAGCGGTCGACACCGGAGTGCATGTGGTGGGCCTGGAAGTATTGCCTCGACGAGGGGGAACCTGGTGTTGTAGTCATTATGTAACTATGGGAGATTGGGAGAACCCGCTGGGGAGCTAAGCTGTGTGGGTGTCCGGGTCTCGTCCCTAGGGCGATCAGAATTACTCCCTCCGGAGTGATCTATTCCCTGCATGCTATCCAACATAATGCCCCAGGTCTCTAGATCTCGGTCCGCGTTCTCATCCATGCGGACCGCGCGTAGCCAGCGCCCTTTCGCTAACCCCCATTCGCAAAGGTCCGTCCTCCATTTCTCCGGGGGGGGGGGGGGGGTTTGCTGCTAACTTCCAGTGGATAGCTATGCAGCGTTTCGCCAACACCAGCCCGACATGCGGGTTGTGGCCCTGGGGATCGGCAGCACCCCCAGCAGACAGTGTTTGACTGAAGACTCAATTGGGAGCTTCGTTGCCCTCCGCAAAGTGTCCAGCACTGTGCTCCAGTAGGAGCGGATCATGGGACTATCCCAGGTCACATGAATGAAATGGGCAGGGGTGGCACCGCATCTCAGGCACTTAGGTGAGTGCGATGGGTCAAACTTAGACAAGCGCAGGGGACTCAAATAGGTGCGGTGGAGGTAGTTGAACTGTGTGAGCTTGAATCAGGAATTGATCGAGATGTCTTGGACCTGCACGTCTCCATTCCCCCTCCGTTAATGACACAGGTAGGTCTTCCTCCCATCTGTCCAGAGTCTCAGTTAAGTCCATACTACGATCTGTTTTAAGGGCCTTGTATAGTCTGGATATTAATCCTCGAAAGGAGCCTGGGTCTAGGATTGTGCACAGCGTGCTCGATTCCTCCGGCTCGTTCGGAAACGTGGTCCAGATTTCACGGAACGTGCGAGTTATCTTCACATACTGGAGGAAGTAGCCTTCCAGGAACCCGTAATGTTCCTTTGCAGCCTCAAAGGACAGGAAGGAATTGTTAAGGTATAAATCCCCCACCGATGTGTAGCCGCCCTCACACCAAAGGGCTACATCCATGACTGGTTGTATCTGGCGGAAACCCGGGAGCCACTCCAGAGGGAGAGCGCGTGCATAAGGGGCCAGCTACAGCACAAGGGTGACCGCTCGCTCCCATGCCCAGGCGATCTGTTTAATCATGAATGGGCAGTCCGAAGGAGTTCTAGCCCCCATCATCCGGTATCTAGGGAGGTCTGCTTCAGGGAACAAGCCAGCGAGCAGCCTTTTTTCTGTGTTCGAACCGTCCGCGCACCATTGCGCCGCATACTGAAGACCCGCGATGTAATAGAGGCGTAAATCCGGGAGCCCCAGGCCGCGCCATGTCCAGCTTTAGGAGATCAAGTTTGACTCTGCTGCATTTGCCCACCCAAACCAGGAAGACCAGGAGGCTGTTCAGAGTGGTGAAGGTGTCGTTCGGAATACGGCAGAATGAATTTTGCAGAGTATATAGGCAACGGGGAGTAGGACCATCTTTGCCAGCGCCACCCGTCCCATGACCGACAACGGTAACCAGTTCCAGAAGAGTATTGATTCTTTAGGGCCTTCAAGAGTTTTCCCCATATTCAGGGCATACTGGGCTTCAGGTGGGTGGGCTATCCGCATCCCCAAGTAGCGGAATTGATCATTCTTCCAGGTGAGCGCTAGCGGTGGGAGTTCAGCCACATCCCCAGGCCTGCCAGTGGAAACGCAACAGATTTTTTGGGGTTAATTATCAGCCCGGACACCTTTCCGAAGTCGTCCAACACAGCCAGGAGGTCCGAGGCGGCCTCTGCAGGATAATGCACGTATATCAACACGTCATCCGCATAAAGGGACAAGACATGCGTTCGCCCCCCTACCACCAGGTCCCAGTGCTCCATGTCTCTCCGGAGACGGATTGCAAGTGGCTCCATTGTGAGAGCAAATAGGAGCGGGGACAGGGGGCAGCCCTGCCTTGTGCCCCGTTCGATGGTGATTAAGGTAGAGACCAACCCATCAGCGCGCACTCTAGCAGTGGGACACTGGTACATGAGGCGCACCCATGCCACAAAATCCGAGCCCGGTCCCATTCTAAGCAGTACTTTCCATAAGTAGTCCCATTGCAAGGTGTCAAAGGCTTTTTTATGTCTAATGAGATCACCGCGGCTGGTGTCTCCAAGCCTGCAACAGAGTGCATCACATGCGCCAGTCTACGCAGATTCATGTGCGTGCCCCGGCAGGCATAAATCCACACTCGTCCTCATGCACCAGTTGGGTCACCACCCTGTTCAGCCTTGATGCCAGAACCTTAGCTAGGACTTTGGTGTCCACTCCCAGCATGGAGAGGGGGCGATAAGAGCTCGGCGACGTAGGGTCTCTACCCGGTTTGAGTAGCATTACTATTGGAGCTTCTCTCATGGTATTCAGGAGTATCTGCATGGGTTGGATGAGAGGCAATATATAGACACAAAACAGTCTAATACACACGGGCACATCAATAACAGTCAATTTGCAATTGTTCGTTTCTGGTCTTTTTTATTCTGTGATGTGCTTCTTAAAAATAGAACCAGCCAACGCGTTTCACCCAAACATGGGCTTCTTCAGGGCAATAAGATAGAGGAATAATGTATATCCTCAGATGCTGAGTCAGGAAAGATAAACGCGAGTCCTAGGGCGCATAGGTGAAGCTCATGGTAAAGCGATGTCCTATGAGTATAAATAATGTGAAGTATTTAAAAGGTAAAAACTCTGTGTATTCAAGGAGCCGTGTCCGGAGAACGTCCTGTGACCAGCAGGATAGTGAGTGATATTCAGGAGTATCCCTGTCTGCCTCGCCTCCCGCAGGCACGGGAGCAGCTGGTCCGCGAACGCCCTATAATATACTACTGGGAGGCCATCTGGCCCAGGGGCTTTACCACCTGCCATGTCTCGCACTGCCCCCTGGAGGTCCTCAAGGCCGATCTCCGCCTCCAGCATCTCGCCCTGCTCATCAGTGAGTCGTGGCAGAGGTATTCCATCAAGGAACTGCACTATGGCCACCTCTCCGGTCGCCTGGCCCCTACTGTATACGCTTGCTAGATGTGCACGCAGCCGCATATTTATGGCAGATTATGTGTGTGTGAGGGACCCATCCAGCTGACTAATTGATAGTATGGTAGGGAGTGGACGCTCTCTTTTAGAAGACAGGCTAACAGCTTCCCAGTTTTATCACCTTCTTTGTGCAGGAGCTGTCGGCATTCTTGCCTAACTAGGCAGTCTAGCCTATCCCATAATTCTCCCACTCGACGGTGAGCTCTCAGCCAATCCTCATCCAGCGTACCTGTGCTAGGATTCACATTCTGTAAAGAGTTCAAGTCATTCTCGGCCGCCACAAGGTCCGCCTGCAGCCGTGGTCTCATCCCGCCCACCTTAGATAAACACTCGCCCCGCAACACCACTTTTAATATGTCCCACTCCGTGCCCCTGGCGTCTCTAGACAGCCAGTTACTGTTGAAAAAGTTAGCGATTGAACTACTCTGTGCGGAATAGCTCATCCTTCAATGCCCTTGGCTGTAGTCTCCAAAGCGGGACCACGGGCCTATCTCTCCCCACACCCCATTGTAGTATTACTGGGGCGTGATCCGATAAGAATCTCCCGAGTATACGTATGCTTTGGGCATGTTCGGCAGCTTCCCCAGAGAGCAAAAAGCTATCAAGGCGACTATAGACCGCGTGGGTCGGGGCAAAGCATGTGTATTCACACTTCGTTGGATGTACCGTCCTCCACCAGTCCACACACCCGAGTCTCCGCATCACCCCCCGAAGGGCCTCCACCATATTTGGTTTAGTGTGCATTTTCGGGGGGAGTCTATCGATTGACCCCTCGAACACGCAGTTAAAATCGCCAGCCCACAGGAGTGGTATGCCTGCATGGGCCACTATTAATTCTTCAAGGCCTAGGTAAAAAGCGATGTTGTCTATGTTGGGGGCATAGATATTCAGGAGGCAATCCTCTGCACCGTCTAGCACACCATGCACCAGTATGTATCTCCCCTGTATGTCTGTGGTGTACCTCAGCACCTGAAATGGAGTTTGTAGGGCTATCCAAATTGCCCCCCCCCCCGAGCGTAGTTGGAGCATGTTGCATAGAACATCTGACCCCTCCACTTCCTGTCTAGCTTTTGGGCCTCATTATCGGTTAGGTGTGTCTCTTGCAGCATTGCTATGTGGGTCCGCTGCCTACGGAGATATGTGTGTGTCCTATACCTTTTAACAAATGTACCAAACCCCCATACATTCCAAGTAACGATATTAAAGGTCTAGGCTACGAGGTTAAATTGGGACCATCACGGCCTCTCCGCCAGAGCTGTCGTCGCATTAAAAACAGATAACTGAACTGAACTGTTCACCCCCACCCACTGGGTAAACACATAATAAACCAACCGTGCCTTTCCAATCTTATCCTAGCATCGCAACACCCACTTAAGAGACAGAACTAAACTTATCTGACATTCAACCTACTAAATGTGCAATATACCAAAATAAAACTAACCATACCCTTTTACAATCAAGCACACCACACTCACGCTATACCTAATCTTGCGCTGGGCTGCAAGGGGATCCCGTCCGCCCACCGGGGCGAGTAGCCGGAACGCCGTCGCCGTCGCCAATGCTACACTCATTCACATTCACCAGCACTCGTACTGTAACTCAATTAACCGAAGAGAAGGGATAAGAAAGAAACCCAATATCCATGCAACACCTCAAAATAGAGAGGAGGCCAGAAAGAACGGAGGGGGAGAAAAAAAATAAGGGGTGGGGGAGAACACGAGTGAAAGAGAGAAAAGAAAAGAGGAGAGGGAAAAGAAGTGCGGCGGCCCGCCCATCCCGGTATAGCCGATCAGCCAGGGTGCCATAAGACAGTTCACGTCCACAGTAAGAGCTTATGGCAATTGTCTAGTGGACCGTTGATAAGCATTGGATCAGCTCACAGTTCCGTGGGATCACCACAGTCCGCCGACCTCCTCGGGGCGCCGTGTGGCCACAGTCAAGATTCCAGCGGCATCAAATCCACTCGGCACGCTCAGGTATTGGAGGTCTGAGGGGTATCCTCCACTATGTCCCCGGTGCTGTCCCAGAGATGTGGAATTCCTATAGCCCGAGGCCCGGGACATATTGTTTGGGGTCAAGGGCAACAAGTTCTCATGTGAATTTTGTCCTTGGGACAAGTAGGCCCGACCCCCTACAGTACAAACCCTTTGGCTGCCAGTTTACAGTACCACATTATGGATCAGGGAAAGGCATAGCCTGCAGTCAAGGTATTATTTGTGTCCATGTGTTAATGATGTTCAAACTTGTATTTATGGTTAATTAATGCAAAGACTTTATAATTAGGGTGAGCACTCTAAGCGAATGTAAGCTCAGACTGTACTACTGACAGTGGTTAGAGTATTAAAATGTGTACACACGTTTTCAATGTTTAGCAATGAGGTTATGCATACTGCTCCCAGAATGCTTTCTGATTAGATGCAAATATTTGCAGAAGCTTGAAAGCAAGATTGATGATTCTTTGCTTTCAAAATAAAATGTTCACAAAAAAATGCAACAACGTTTAGCTAAACTACTGAAAAAATGAAGGTACCATTTATTTGCAGCATCATTTAGTAAAATGTATTGATTTACACTAGTATTTCCCAAAAATATTCATAATGGAAAATCAGTGTAACCAGTTTTAATAAGATTATGGGAAACATACAAATAAACAAGCATTGGTAAAGCCAGGTCTGAAATTGTTGCTCAGACTTTTGGTTTTGTCAATGCGCGACTTGTTTTGGCATGGTTTTTGTAAAACCTTATTGGTGTGGGAGCTGCCGGGCCCTCACCATTATAACAAACAATGGCAAAAGCAAAAATTGTTTTGGTCTCAATAAGCACATATTGCACAGTAGTTCCTGGCACTGAACAAAACGACTGTCTATATGCTCCTTGTGAATGAACAGAATGTTGTCACTCACAGTGAAGCTAGCCGATAGACAGTCAGACAGAGAGAGACAAAATTTTAATAAACACAAAAAGGTCATGGTTAACGCCAGACCTAATTAGCGGCCTAATTATTAAATAAAATGCACCCATGTCCTTGGATTAAGTGCAGATATATTACTTTTGTGAATCCACAAGACTTTACAGAAGTAGGCCAAGAAATAGTACTCCTAGAAAATATTTTTGAACTGCATTTTAGCCTGAACAAATATGAAGGTATAGAGATTTGCTCATGCAAAAATCGGAGTGTTTGCAAGTTTACTTTCCCTCCAACCACTTTTTTCCCCAACCCTGGAAGAAGTTATAGGTCTGCCATTGTCAGGAGTAAATAGCCAACCTTTCTCAGTATGGGAAAATATTAGAGAAGAGTTGGTGAAAACCCTTAAAACATGCAAGTTAGTAGGTTTGCACAGACTCAAAAGGGCATTCCAACCCTGGAATTGTTGCTTAGCATTACCTTCAGCCGCAGTATGTAGATCTGCGGAAACGTGGCAACACAAGGGAATTGCTAGTAGTCAAACCCTACTATGGAAGGAGCTGTGGCATATTCAGAGAGGCTATTTCAGAGCTCTTATATAATGAGATTGCCGCCATAATTTGTCGCTGCATTACATGGCACAAAAGGGACAAGTGGATTTTGTTACAGGACAAGTAGATTTGTGAAGCAACCTGCCCCATGGACAAGTAGATATTTTTATTAAATTCCACACCTCTGTGTCCTCAGAACCAGTTGCTGTCACCACCTCCACCAGCGCTCTGGCCTCTTCGCGTTCCGCCAGCAGGAGTGCCTGGCTTACACGAATCGCCTGGCCTCCTTGGCCGTCCAAGCTATTGCGTTCGAGCTCCAGGGCGCCATCTTGTTGCACCACTACTCTTTGGGTGGACCGGGAGGACTGCTTGTATTGGTGGCCACGCTTCAGCGTCTTGCGCAGCGACTAGGGCTCTGCGGGTAGTCTGCCAGAGCCCCCGGGGGCCGGTATCCATTCCTCCCCTCTCACCTCCAACCAGTACCAGGCTGCTTCAGGGGTAGTGAAGTAATGGGCTTTGTCCTGGTGGATTACTCTGAGTTTGGCGGGGTATAGCAACATGTATTTTAAGTCCATTGCCCTAAGCTTCTGCTTCATACCACCGAAAGACATTCTAAGTTGTTGGACCATTCGTGTGTAATCCGGAAAAATACGAATGGTGTGGTTCCCGAAGGATGGATCGCCGCTGCGTCGGGTCTCCCGAAGGATGTGATCGCATTCTCTGTAGTTAAGGATCTTAAAAATGATAGTGCGAGGCGTAGCCCCCACCGGAGGGTGGTCCCAGTGTCCGGTGCGCCCGCTCTATCACAAAGCAGGAGGAGAGAGACACCGAGGGGAAAGTCGTCCTAATCCATTTCTTCAGGAACAGTTCGGGTTCAGGGCCCTCCGCCCCCTCGGGGAAGTCCACGAAGCAGAGGTTACATCTGCGGGAGCCCCCCTCTGCGTCCTCAGCCCGGCGCTCCAGTGTGGCCGTTTTTTCAGTCAATTCCATTAAGGCAGCCTCAGGGAGGAGACCTCCGTCTCCAGCGTTGACACCTTTTGATCCGTAGCTAGGGATCACTCCGCAACTGCCCGCAGGTTGACCCGCAGCAGGCCCACATCCAGCCAAACTGCGTTGATCTTGGCCTGGACCAGCTGACTAGAGGCCTCTATGGCAGCGAGAATCTGATTACCTGTGGGCTCGCTCGCGGGGCCTGCCGCAGCCAGTGCAGAGGCCCCCGGAGGCTCCGAGCGCGCCGCTGTGCCCTGGGCCGTGAACTGGTTCATTTTAGTAAGTTGGACCCCTCTTTGGGGCCTGTCTTTTCCCATGCTAGCAGTCCTCTGTTGTCGGTATGTGGGCCCAGTTCCAGTCGATTTTGGCTCCTCTCCGATCTCCCCCTCCCCGGGTCCGTCCCAGTCTTCTCCCACTGGGGAGGGGGATCTGGCTGGCCCTGCGTGCTCAGCCCTGGAAGTTCAGAGTCCCCGAGGGGTCCAGGGGGGAGTCAACGAGCGAGGGCAAGGCCCGGAGTATGTGTGCACCACCCAGGGGGGTGCTGCTCAGGCGCAACTGGGCCACCAAGCACTCTGCTCCTACTTCTTTGGTGCCTGGTGCAGCGTGACACAGCAGGCGAAGCGATGTATGGGTCCCCGCCTCCTCCACGCTCCACTCTTGTGAGGTCACTGATGCGGCTGGCTCCCCGATGCCTCTCGTCCTGGTCCGCTGCACCCTGGACTCCAGGCGGGAATCCCCGGGGGGGTGGGGGGGCGGGGGGGGCACGTGCTCAAGGCGCTCCCTTCTCAGCAGTTCTCAGGGTGTGATAGTGGAAGTCCCCGAGGGGAGGTAGCAGCAGGGCCCCCCGTCCCCCTCTAGTCCGCTCTTGGCCGGTCAGGCCGCCTCCTCACCTCTGGGCCCCTGTTCCCCGGGCCAGGCCGTCAGTTAGCCTCGGCGTCGCGGCAACGCCCTCTTCTCGGGCTCCGCAGGTCGCAGCCCGCCTGTCGCTGCAGCTATTCCCAGGGGGCCGAGTCACACCTCCCAGGCTCCCCCGGGAACCATCGCGGCTGCTCCAGCCTCAGATCCGTCTCCAGACGCCGCCGCGGCCAGGCACCAGGCGCGCCGCGGCAGCCACCAGGCCCAGCGCCGGCCCGTCGAACAGCCCGCGGCACGTAGTCCTCTGGTGTGCCGGCCCCGCTCCGCAGCCTCATCCAGTCGGCCGCCGCAGGCCGCTCGATTCCTTTTCGGCACTGCTACAGGTCGCCGCGAACCCCTCCAATCGACAGGGGGGCTTCCTCAGCAGCAATCTGCCACGATAGCCTAGGGCAGCCAGAACCGTAAGCCCCGTCACCGGCGCCCACCGCCGGAGGTCACCGCAGATGTTTGTCCTGGTGTCTGCTCGAACCAGGGCGGTCCCGGAGTGCCAATGGTTCAGGATAGGGGCACCCTGGGGCCCGATGGCAGGAGGAATGCAGGATGTTTGGCGGGCCCGCCACAGAGCTCTTTAAGAAGCGTCCGCTACGGCCACCATCTTGGCCATGCCCCCTCAGTACACCATATATAATGCAGCTTTCCTGCTCACTTCTTTAGCAGAATACAGAAACTTGCTGAATAGTTTATGCAAAGCTGAAAGTGAGCACAACAAGCTGTAGAAGTCAAAAGCTGAACCTAAGCAGAAATATATGTTCGGAGTACAATTTAAGCTATAAAAGTTCAAATGTATCCTAGTTCAAATGTATCCTAGTTTCTTGTTAATATGCTCCTGGTGTTCTGTAAGCAAGATACAAATAACGTGTCACACACCTAGGCTATTAAGGGATTAATGTATGGAGTGTTCAGGTTGGCTCAGTTCAGCGAAGTGTGCTTCAAAACTGTATCAAAATCCTAACACAGCTCGATTCACTTCACTTGAAGCATATAAATATAGGAAATCATGTACCACAAGATTCGCTGTTGCAGCAAAGGAGCCACAATTTAAAATGATGGTCAATACTAAATTAAACAAGCATTGGCATAGCCAATAGATCTCGCCTTTGGGACCTTATGTGTTTAGCCAGAACTTTTGGCTATGTTGTAGAGCATTGTGGCTTCTGTGCATCATGTTGAAAAGTTATAATAAAAAGTGTTAAGCATTTTTGTTACCTTTATACAAACGAAGACGACATTATATACAACTGAAAAATCTGATTAAAAAAAGATTTTAACATAAAAAATGACCTAGTTTTTTTTGTACTTGCACTGCTGGCAACTTCTTCCTGCCTGTTCTCATGTTTGTTTGTTATAATTTTTTTTGTTATGGCAGACACTTATAAGGTCCCAAAGGCGAGAACTATTGGCTATGCCAATGCTTGTTATTTATTGTTTTATTTAATGCATTGTTATATAGCGCCGACTTTACCCAAAGGTGTCAGAGCGCTTCACAATAGAACCAAGTACGTTACATGAGGAGCATTTACATATTTACATGTTACAGATACAAACACGTACTTGTGTCAATCCTGGATTTTACCCACCAACATGTTACATTATGGGACTTGTAGTTCTGCCTTGTTAGTTAAAAAGCCAGGACTGGCCGACTGTGCCACACATCAGGGGGTTGCTTGCCAGCTATGCATGAGCAGCGAGGCTGGGGGAGTAGGGGGCAAGGGACTCGGCGGGGTGCTGGAGGAAGTGAGCTGGGCAGAGAGGCGAGATGGCTGGAAAAGGGGAGAAAATGCGGTTTTGGGGAAGCGAGAGTCCGGAAACATTTGACTGAGGTTACTGAGGGTAGGGAGGAAAAAGTTGAGAGTTTAACTGTTAAGGAGGGTGGGCAATGAGCTGGTGGGAAGCGGCTGAGAGGGGTAAGGTCATAGGGCCGTGCCGAGGAAGCCACCGCTGGGCCATGTCCGCCTCCGAGCCACGGCTGCTGCCACCGCCGCGGCCAGCGCCTAGCGTGCCCGCACTCGCGACTCAAGGCGCCGCTTCCCGCTCTCGGCTGCTCACTTTGGAGGAACGCTTCTGGGAGCTGTTTTAAGAAGGCGGTTTCTTGCCCAGCCAGGAGGAACCGTCATTGGCCAAGGAGGACGTGGGTATTGAGAGAGGACCTGCGAATAATGAGATAGCTGGAAGCACGCGCGCCTGGATTTTGTGGATCTGCCTGGTGTGTGAAGATGCCGCCCTACAGCGTGCTGGATGTCAAAGTGGAGGATGTGCAGAAGCGGCGGAACCCCAACAAGCACTATGTGAGTGTGTGACTGCTGGGCGCAGATACGACGGGGGTGCTACTGACCGGCACTGGGGGAGAGACAGCAAGGGGTGCAGAGGGAGCCGGGTGAAAAGTGCAGACACCGGTTGGGGTGCTGTGACACGATGGTCGCAAAGATACTAAAAGTGCAGAGGGATTCAGTGACACTGGAAGTGCGGAGGCATGGGGGCGCAATGACAGCGGGGGTGCAAAGAAGGCGTGGGTGCAGAGACAGTGGGGTGCAGAGAAGCTACGGGTGCATAGAAAGCGGGTGCAGAGACATTAAGAGCGGGGACGCCAGGGGTGCAGACACCTTTGCTTCAGAGACACTAGTGCACGCGCAGCACGGTGGAGAGAGAGGCGGTGTAGAGGCGTAGACAGCAGGGGAGCTGCCACTAGAACACGGGTGCAGCAGCAGCTGGTATGCACCAGCGGTGCAAGAACACCAGGGGGTGAAGAGGCACCACAGATAAGCGCGCGCACGTCTACAGTGGCTGGGTGGTGCGCCAGTTATTCCTCCACCTACAGTAACAAGCCCGGAAGTGGTGCGCGCCCGCCGCGGCGAAAGTGCCGCGTTTGCCCATATGTTTCCAATTAACGCGAGACGCGGCGCGATAATTGGAAACATATGGCGCTCATGCTCGCTCCCACGGACCCTAGGCCACAGAACAGAAGGCGGGACATGCACCCCCCTTGGGCCAATTGCGTGCTGTCTTTCCTAGAAAGACAGCACGCAAAGCCCAATAACAAGTGATAAATTCCAAGCACACGCACAAGCGTGTGTTTGGAATTTAAAAGCCCTTACAAAATGCCTCGCAGAGCAGCGCATGCGCGCTGGCTCAGGCGAGACCTAAAAAGGAACGGTTTGCGATCCTTAATTGGTCAAATCAATGCAATGTAACACTGTAATCAACTATACATAAAAACTCATGTGCGTACCCCAAACAAGCCATGATTTGTTTAAAAGTGAAGAGCAACCTGAATAGTGAAATTATACCTGCTCCTTATTTGGGACAAAGCACTGTTCTGAAATCCATGCGAAGTGGGCTATTTTTAATTTGTCATGCCAGGAGGTCCTTGGGCTCTTCAGCTTCAGATGAATGCCTGAGTAAAGTGCTGCCATGGTAATAGCTTCCTGAAAAGAGATTTAAAAAAAGATAACTCCAGTAAAACTTGTTGGCCCAGAGAATATTTCAATTCAGAATCTAAATTGATAGGTGGCATTTCCTGTTACATTACTACTCATGGTAAATTTCAGACTGGCTGCTCTCAATTACAAATATCCTAAAGAACTAAAATACCAGCTGTTTCAACTTAGAAAGGTCCCGATTTCCCTCTTCACTCATTCATGCCTTCTGCACAGCACAGTTTAACTCCATTCATTAGCACTTTCAGAAACATACAAATCCACCTCTACAAATAATAGAGAACCAGTACCACCTCCTCATACAAACAGACACCAACGTAATCACGTATACTTAAACAAACAAAGCCCTTCAACACGGCCTAAGCTCCCAATACTGAAAGAACTCACTATCTTAAATTAGCTACCACTAATAACCTCCAATGTGCCAGTGTTTTCTGCATATTAGTGTGATTTTCCAGAAAATGCCCTTTGATACACTTCTGATGAGATCCATACTTTACAAATAATTGTCAAAGATGAATGGAACTATTCGTCCCTCTCATCTCCAACTTCAGACAGAAGGTCAGCTAAATCAGCTAATCTGCGAAAGGACATCAATTATAGGAAAAGAGTTTTTTATTTAGGACAGATGTGTAGCTTACAAAGCAGTCTCTCTAATTCACTACCCTGCGTCTCTCAACTCCTCAGGTTATGAGAGAGGAGAGAACTTGAAAGCAAAAAATACCTTTAGCTGGAAAGCCCAAGTTGAAAACCATCCACACTCACCATCAGTCCTTCTTCAGGAGCTGCCAACCTTTCTATGAAACTTTCTCCCTAGCAAACTCTGTACCAGACCCACCCTCATCTCATTCCATCCACATCTAAAGACACAGTTCTTCAGAATGTAATTCAACCAAAGGTTAAACTAACTGTGTATATAAATACGTTCATATACTCCGAACATTCCCGGCCTCTCGTATTTCCATCTGACTATATCTGCTTGTTTTCACACCCCATGGTGGAGCTTAATCTTAGCTGTTCCCCTTCCTTCTCCTTTTCACCTTTATCTTTCCTCTGGGTCCTCCTCCTGCACATTCCTGCTCCCTTTCTGTTACCTTCCTGTTTTTCCCTCCTCCTGCCTTCCAGCGCTTAGATCCCTATACACATTTACTCTCCACAGGACCCCTTATCTCCTGGCCCTTCCAATTGGGCCTAAATAATTAAACTGCTTTCTTACTTTTGTGTAATTCATTGATCTCTACCTGACTGCTTCTGACCCCTGATTACCTACCATGTTCCTCCTGTTGGTCATCTACTGAGATTTTGTTTTATCTTATTCTTGCATTGTTTGAAGTAAGACATTTTTAAGTCACTGTTCATGTTTTACTATAAAGCACCTCTATCCTTTACAGTGCTTATGCACTATATAAAACTGTTAAATAAATAAATCCCTGGCGGGCAAAAGACAGATGCTACTTGGTATGAGTAAAGGAGTTTTCACATATAGAATGGTTAAATCTGGTAGGAACAACAGCAAATCATCTCATTCTAACATTGAATACTTCAATAATTTTAGACACTATGCATGTTCTTGGGAAACGTTCTAAATGAACTACTAGAATGACCCAATCCCCCTATTTTCATCCTGCATAATTGCCCTGACACTCACCTCTGATAGGGAATCGCTCCACTGTCATGCCTGTTCCTGTCTTGTGCGTTTCTGTCAGTCTGCTAAACACCACCATACAAACACCATAAGTTCCATACCAGGCCTTTTCTGATCGGGAAAAGGTCCACATCATTTTAATTGGACCTAGCCAAAAGGCTCAAGTGCCACACATTCCCATCACTGAGCTTAGCAGAGTTTGTCAAAACCTTGACTTCAAACGATTTCATAAAAACACTCTCTCCCATATCTATCTGAACGCGTTGCTTAACCCACATCCATTCTTCTTACTTCAAAACCACATTTAAAACACCAGGTTTTTTAACGTAACAATTCTTAAAGGTCAACTGTGTCTTCTTAATACGCTCCCTAACATCTGCAGCGACCATTGTACACATCCAGACTTTGAAATCCAACTAAATTATCCTTGACAAAAGGTGTTCTTCTCTTCTTTATAACCAGGGGGCTGTACCATGTTAAGTTAGTTGTTCTGCAGTACGTCCAAACCCTTTTACTTTAAATTCTCTTTCTCTGCATTTTTACTTCTGTTAGCCAACTAGATCTCTCTTTTCTCGATCCTGTTAAATCACTCCACTGCGCCGTTGCTTCCAGGGTGATACAAAGAACAGTACTGTGGGTAATACAGATGCATTTGAAAAACTTTGTAGGTTAGATGACGAGAACTGTAATCCAGGTCACATGGAGAAAGGATATACTATTACTATAATGTATCTGACTTCCCCACCTTTAACATGTACCAGACCCATTATATCTATGCTTAATATTTCTCAGGAAATGCTAGGACAAATCAAGGGGCATGAGGGTGGTATAAATGTAATTTCTGGCTTATCAGCACATCACAACATTAATTACAATCTCTATATTTAACCCAGGTACCAAATCATCACACACAGGTATCACTCATTGGTAATGGAATCCTGCTAAAAAAAATAACGGGGAAAAAAAACTACCTTATTTTGTACACCTGCAACATACTGCAATTCATAATTAAAATCCTGTAGCCTCACCGATAATCTAGCTATTTGCAGCTAAACATTAGCTAATTTTCTCAAAATTAAGACTTTCAGTAGAAGATAATGAATACCTGAAACAAATTCCACGCTCCACACAAACAGATATTTTCTATTCCACACTCATTCAATGACCAAGTAATGTTCTTTCCTATCCTACAGCTGTTTTCACCTTGATCTACAGATACGTCTTCAAACAGTCTACACAATGACTAACCCCATCTAGCTCAAAACAAACAGTGTTACCTTTCTGTCATCAAGCACCACCTGAGAGGTAAATCCAACATCCTTTGCGCCTGAACCTCGGATTAAGTTAACTGTGCACCCACTGAAACAGGGACTTGTATTTTCTGCTTTCTTTCTACTGTTCAGCAACTGTCATTCCTCTCCATCAAGCTCCTTCCACCATGGTTTAAGTTTTCATTATATCTATTGCAGAAATGCTGTGCGGGCGTGATCACAATTGGTGCTCTTCATTTAAATATGCCTTTTCCACGCAAATAAATGCAACACATAGCTGTGCTCAAGCTTTTCACGGCCACCTACTAAATGTACTTGACAACCATGGAAGCATAACCAAGCAACCAACAGCATAGAGGCTAATATTTGCAGGGCCAAGTTCCTTCAGTATAGTTTCATTGATGAAGTGTATTTAGAATGGCAACACACACACATCCCTCCCCCCACCTCCATATTGTTGAGCATGTGGAGGTCACAGGATTTCTGCGCCAAGATTGCGGCATGGGCCCAAGCTGGAACCTTAACCTACCATAACGCTGCCCTGTACTGAGATTACCATGTAAATTTGAATATATCTTTTGTGTAAAAAAAAAAAAAAATTGTGTATTACAAATATGACAATTTCTTTACTGCATGCATACACGACTATTGTGTAGATACACAAAATGGAAACTGTTAAAATGTCAAGCACAAGATTGAACGTGCACTTTATTTCGTCTATACGTAGATCCAATGGATAAAAGGGGAATTCCTGATGGGTTTTTTTTTTTTTTTTTTTTTTTTAATCTGTTTATTGGCATTTTGAAAAATACTGGAAATTCTTCTGCCTTGCAAGGCAGCACAACAATAACAAAACATACAACCATTCTGTGATCGACTTTTACATCATGAGTATTCTGATAAGCTTCACATCAATGTCTACAGAGACATTTGCGGCAGTGTGATATCCGACATACTGTAACATCATCTCTATTTAGACTATGAATCAGTGGCAGCCTGTCGTTGTAGGTATTAAAGTAAAGGCTCCCATATGTCTCTAGGTCTAGATGCTGAGGGCAACTCCTCTGCATATAATATCAGGTTCTCTCTACAATACACCAAGTCCTTGATCCAGCTCTCAGTCTTTGGGGCCATGGTACTTTCCCAGTGCACAGCGACCCGACGTTTGGCCATTAATAGTGCAATACGCACAAACTTACCCATTGGTCCTTTTAGGTGTGGGACGTGACATAACAGACAAATTGAGGGTGTACATTGCAATAATATCCCTGTCATTTCCTGTACAAGTTCCATCACCTTTTTCCAAAATAGTTGCACCCGCCTACACTCCCATGCAAGGTGGAGAAAGTCAGCGTCCGACTGGCCACATCGTTTACAATTACTTGTTTCCCTGAGCCCACACTTGTGCAGTTTAAGGGGGGTGTGGTAAATCTGATGTACATATTTAAAATGTATGATGCGCAAGTTACCGTTGGGCGTAAGGGCGCTGGTCAGTTTACAAATATGTTCCCAGTCCGTGTCTAGTAGTGGTGGGGTTAAGCTATCATTCCAGCGGGCCAGGCTTTTATCAGGTTTGGGAACGTTCTCATCTCGTTCTTCTCTATATAGTTTCGTTACTAGCTTACGCTTCGATGGTGCAACCAGTAGCACCTGTAGTGCACATAGTGTTGGGGGTTCAGCCGGGTATGTGTGGTAATGGACTTTGATAGCTTGCCTTAATCTGTGAATAGTAAACTTAAACAGTAGTGAAGGGTTAGTAATGTAGTTTAGATCTTCTGTGGTAAGGAAGTGTCCGTCTATGTATATGTCTTGCATGGCCACTATTCCCACTTCTCTCAGTGCCTTGAGCGGGCCCTCTTCACGAGTCACGGACAGTGCCGAGTGATGCGCAATGGGGAGCGCTGGTGCATATAGAGGGAGTCTTTTGGTAATAGTACCTATGGCATGCCATGCGGCTATTGTCGTGTCTAGTGTATTAATTTCAGTTCTGGGCGTCCCTCTTCGGGTATGTGTGAGAATGCCAGCTAGGGGAATTGGGTGAGCGTCTCCGTCTTCCACTGCGACGTGTGGAGAGAATGCATGCGGCTTGAACCAGTAGTACGCGTATTGCGCTTCAGCGCATAAGTAGTATAAATAAGGGTCCGGAGCACTGAATCCCCCTCTGTTATAGTCTAGCGTTAGTGTGGCCCAGCTCACCCTCGCCTGCCGTCCTCCCCATATCAAGCGGATAAGTGAAGATCGTACCTCGCTGAAGTAGTGTTGCGTTAGTTTGATTGGGATATTGCAGAAGAGGTGTAAAAAGCGTGGGAGTATGACCATTTTAATGATCGCAATTCGATCCGCTAGGGAGAGGGGTAGCATAATCCATCTATCTACTTGTTGTTCTAGAGAGGCATATGCTCGGCCATAGTTTTCTCGAAGGACCTCAGGGTCATGATGCACCCAGACACCGAGGTACTTTACCCGTTCTGTTGTCCACACCAGTGGATACTCCATGTGCGGGTGAGTCGTTCGGGGTGTTAGTGGAATCATTATTGACTTGTCCCAATTAATTTGTAGTCCCGAGATTGAACCGAATCTAATATATTCCCTCAACACCTCTGCCAGGTACAATGTCGGTTCTCTGATAAATAACACCATGTCATCAGCGTAAAGTGAGATGCCGACCGGGCGGTGTAGAAAATTAAGGGCAGTTTTTCTGTGACGCTGTCGGATGATACAGGCCAGCGGCTCAAGTACCAGAGCGAACAATAATGGCGAGAGCGGGCACCCCTGACGGGTGCCTCTATGAATCCAAAAAGGTTGTGAAGTTAGGCCCCCTACCCGCACCAGCGCATTGTATAATAACCGCACCCAGCCAAGGAACAGAGGCGGAAATCCCATATGTCGCAGTACATGAAACGTGTAGCTCCACTCTATAGAGTCAAACGCCTTTGCCGCGTCTAACATGACCGCAGCGGCCTGCAACTCGGGATCCAGAACATGGAACATGGCAAATATTGTTCTGAGATTGAGAGAGGTAGAGCGGTCAGGAATAAAGCCAGATTGGTCCGGCAGTACCAGGCTGGGCATTAGAGGCTGCAATCTGGTGGCCAAGATTTTTGCCAGGATCTTGGCGTCTATATTAATGAGCGATAGTGGTCGGTAGGATTCGCACAAATCCGGGGCTTTATCTTTTTTTAATAGTGTGATAATTAATGCTTGGCGAAGAGAGGGTGGCAATATACCCGACTTGTGCGCTTCTGTGTACATCTCGAGCAGGGGAGGGGCAACTAGATCAATAAATTCTTTATAGAATTCGGCTGTGAGCCTGGCGCTTTTTGGTTGGGTAATTCGCGAATTGCCGCTTTTATATCTGCTTCGTCTATCGGCTGATTTAAGTATTCGCGGTGATTATCTGTTAGTCATGCGCATGCTATATCAGACAGATAGACGTTTAGTTCAGGATCCTCTACAGATCCACATGATGTGTACAGATCCGCGTAGAATCCACGGAATTGATCCACTATCTCCATGGGGGCATAATGCTCCGTCCCTAGGTTATCTGTAATTTTAGTGATATAGTGAAAGTCAGCTCGGGATTTAATTTTGGCAGCCAGGTTACGGCTCGGGCGCCCTCCCTCGCCATATGCCCGCGCCGTGTGTCTGCGAGACCTATAGCGAATCTCAGATTCTGCTAGTTCATCATATTCTAACAGTGCTTCATGTAGGCGGTGCAGTGTTTCAGGACAGGGTGCGGTTGTGTATTGGCGTTGTAAAGCCTTTAGTGTTGATTCCGTCTTTGCAAGTTGGCCTCAAATGTCTTTCAAGATACCAGCTGTGGTGCTAATGCAGACCCCTCTTATGGTCACCTTGAAAGCCTCCTACAGCGTAGACACACTCTCTACTGTGCCCGTGTTCAGGTCAAAGTATTGCACTATGGCATTCCGTATGGTTTCGCCGTACACTGGGTCCAGCAGGGCCTCCGAACGGAATCGCCACGTATAGGGGCGTTGATTATTAGCAGGTATCGCAAGGACAAGCAGCACTGGGTTATGATCCGACAGCGTACTCGGGAGTGCAGAGACATACGCGACCCAGCCGTTTGGTCCCTCACTAAGGAGCCAGTAGTCCAATCGGGACCAACTGTTATGTGCAGGTGTGGCATGTGTTCCCTCCCTCGTTGCGCCGTTACGCACCCTCCATACATCGACCAGGCCAAATTCGAGCATGGCACCATTAACACTGTGAGCAATTTTGGGTGTACGTAGACCTTGCGGACTTGATTTGTCTAATTGAGAGTCCAAATACGTGTTAAGATCTCCCCCCCACAAAATAGCTGCCTCCGGCCATTCGCGCATAGTGCTGTACAGCTGTGTAAAGGTTTCTGGTTCATCTACTATGGGCCCATACACATTGATAAACGTGACCAGGGAGACTCCCAGTTTACCATGTACCATGGCACACCGTCCTTCACTATCCGTGTATGTTTTTATGGGTGTAAAAGAAAGCCCTCGTTTGATGAGAATGATCACCCTCTAGCATATGAGGAGGCCAATTTGTACCCAGCCCATTTAAGAGCGATTTTAGTCTCAGAGATTGTCGTCAAATGCGTCTCCTGGAGGAGAGCAATCTGAATATTATGACGATCCAAATAAGCAAACACTTGCCTAATTTTTTTCGGGGTGTTGAGCCCACGAACGTTCCACGTTATACAATTATATTTCTCACCCATATTCAAATTGAAACACAACTCCTACTGAGTACCATATCTCGCCGCAGTCATCTAATAGTGTAACCAACGCAAGCCTCATCTGACATGTCGGTGCAATCACAGTAACACACCCCAACTCAGAACAAACCCATCCCCCCCCCACTTCAGCATGCCCCAATTGCCAAAGCCATCCCATGTTGAAACTAAGAACCCCTCCCCCCAAACAGTCCCATGAGGAACCAATAACGTGTTGTGGTGCACACAGGGTGGCGGGAGCCGCCAGCCGGGAACCCCAGTAACAATGTCACATGGGGGGGGGGGGTCGCTTAACCAGTCCCCTTAGGGGAACAAAGATCAAAATTGTCGGCATTATCTGCTATATTAAAAAAAACTGACAATTCGAAATCTAGAGTGCGTTCCCCATCTCTGCTTATATACGCGTGTTGCAATTAAATATGCTGTACCCATTGGTCTACGTGTCCACCGTTAACCCTCCCATCCGTGTTCACAACTTATCTGTGTCCATAGGGAGCGTAGCTCGGAGAGACAGTGAGCACCGCCCCGGCACCACGGGCAGGCCAGCGAGGGCAGTTCGTTATTCAATGTCAGAGGTGCCTCCGTGCTCCTCCTGTCCGCCCCTGGGCGATCTGCGCGGTGCTTGTGCGCCTTTTAGATGTAGAAATTTGAGCACCTCTTTGGGCTCGTTGTAGACTGTGTTCTTGCCGCCGTCCGTCACCCGCAGCCTGGCCGGGTAGATCATCACATACGGAATATTGAGGTCCTGTAGCTTCTTTTTTACCGCCAAAAACTTCTTTCGCGCATCCTGGACTTGTGGTGTGAAGTCCGGATAAATGGAGATGTCCATGCCGTCGTGTTTCAGACTGCCCAGTTCACGGGCCTTGCGGAGCGCCGCGTCTCAATCTCTGTAGTTCAGTATTTTCGCAATGACCGGGCACGGACGCACCCCAGGCGGAGGCGCCAAGGATCTGTGCGCCCTCTCAATAATGAACACATACGAGAACGTTTCCCTACCCAGAAGCGCGACCAGGAGATTCTCAATGTAGCGCTCCATGTTGCCCACGTTCGTCGATTCTGCTATCCCCATGAAGCGAAGATTATTTCGGCGAGACCTCGCTTCCAAATCTTCTGACTTCGCTATGAGCGTCACTAAGGTCTTAACGATTTTCTCTGGTTTGGTCTCGAGTTGGTGGTGAGCATCTTCCATGTCTGATATGCGCCGCTCCGCCATGTCGATTCTTTCCGTGTGTCTAGCCAGGCGTTCAGACATGCGGTCTATTCGGTAGGTTAAGGAGTCGATCTTTCCGTAATATTAGAGAGAGTGGATTGGATCGTTGTGAACATGGACTGGAAGTCCACAGGAGCGTCCGAAGTTGCCGCCGATGTCGGGGGGCGGGGGGGGTAATCGTCTACGCCTTGGTCGACTGCCTTCTTTGATTGTTCGAAGTGAAGTTGATTGATTGATTCCTGTCTGGTTTCCCCATTGTTCGAGCGCTGCAGCAGCGTCGTACCTTTGCGCAGACCTTACCTCGTGAACGGCGACACTCGGCAGTCGCAGTGATGAGAGGGATGGAATGCGTCTACCCACCCGACTCCGATGCTCTGGTCAGCCTCGGGGCTCCCAAACGGAGTTCCGCAAGTCTCACTGTGTGGCAGGAGCGAAGCGCGCGAGCTGTATGGCACATCCGCCACTGTGCCAGCGGTTCAAGATGGCAGCGGTGGCACCCCACAACATGCAAAGCCCCAGCAGCGACTCGCCGCGTCTTGCTTATATGCTAGCAGGGGGCCAGCCAAAGACAGTTTGTAGACGTAGTAGACGGCTAGGCGCAGGGAGCAGGCCAGGATAGCAAGCGCCCTGGCATCGCCATTCGTTTCCGGGGGCCCCTCGTGCGTCCCAAAAAGTTAGTCTTTGCGCTCCGAACCACTTACGTGGAGCGCCGCCTCAGGGCGCCGCGGGCTTCGGTGTCCTCCGCACACAGAGTCCGAGGAGGCAGGGGGTCAGCACACGGTCAGTGTTCTCCTGGGCTGCAGGTCACTCCACAGTAAAGGCACTACACGATCCCAGGGTTATATGAAAGCGGGTGCCCTTTACCGCATGTCCCTCTTTGCACGCTGGTAGTTCTATGCCGCTACGCCTCGTATTTGGTGGACCTTTGTTGGCTTCCCGCGATACCGGGCACTTTGGTGCTCCCCCGGTCGCTTCAGCCACGTCTCTTCTCCTTATTAATTGCGTCGTCACAATTCCACGCAGGGATTCTCTCACCCGCAGCGATGCCGGCGCCAGGGCCTCAGCGCCTCTCCCCCCGCGCTGCCACAAGTCTCGGCACCACCAGGAACAGCGTCAGGCGGAGCAGGGGTCTCAGCGAGCGTCTCGGATACTCGTGCGGTGTCCCGCTTGGTGCCCCCTTGCCAGGCGCCGGTGCCTCCTTCCCCCTCGGAGTCGTCTCGACGGAGCAGCGAGTGCGCGCATGCGCTGGTGTGGCAGGCCGTCGCCGGACTTTCAGGCGAGTTCTCTCTCTTCGGGAATGATTTTAGCGCAGAGAACGGGTCAGCAGGGTGCCACGTCGTTCCGATTCAGGCAGTCATGCTTTTTATAGCATTCTGCAGGATATATGCCCAGGATTTTTGCAGGATAATGAAGTGACCGAAGGAGCTCGCTTACAGCGCGGCCATCTTCGGGCGTGGCTAGCTCCGCCCCCCTGAATTCCTGATGGGTTATGTGTGTATTCTTGCATGCATCTTCTCTCTCTGTACTAATTTATGGCACCCTATTCTTTACTGTTGTCCGCTCACCATCCTCTAATAACATGGCCACCCTTCTGAACATACTGTTCTGTTACAGGAGGGATTCTCTCTCTGATATTCTGACTATTACTCTAGACCAGCTCTCCTAAGTGTCGCTACCTTAACATAGTCTGGGTGTTCACCTGATTACCCCCAACCGAGAACGTTTCGGTCTTTACAGGACTATCGGACTACTGTGACAGTCATACAATACCTAATGTACGTTTTAGAACCTTTTCGGATTGATTATTTAACTATCTGTTTTTTTAACATTCTCTTCCTTTTCTCTAACAAATAGTGCACTCGGATTAGAATTTCGAGGGTCCCAGAACCTTTGCATAATGGCTGCGATATTTACTCTCTCTTTGGGACTTTTGTTCTGCTAGTCCCTACTTACCTTCCATTTTCCCCACGTCCACCGTAAAAGGGACACGCAGAAGACTGGTCTTTCCTTCCCTTTCTCGAGACACTGAAAACACTTTGTCAGGTAAAAACGTGTAAAGTTATTTCAGCTCAGCGTGGCATCTTATTACTGGGAAACATCACGCTATTATTTCTGATTGCCTTACGGGCTGTAACACGCAACATTCCCTAGTAAATGTGTGAACCACGCTGCTACCAGGACGCGGTTGGCAGTATTGCATTGTTCTCTAAAGAATGGGGACCTCTCTCAAAATGTGATATGCACATAGTAGACATTAAACGCATTATGCTTGTACCTACATCATATTACTGGTAAGTGCCAACCACGTTTTAACATCCGTGGTAGACAGATTTTATCTTGTTCTCAGAATGGGCGTTTCTCATACAATACGAGACGAGCACAGCCTTGTATTGAAACACGATGACACAATATCAATCTTAATCTTTTTGATAACGCAAACTGGGTTTCTCACCCTATTTAATTTCTGGACACCGATACTTAGAATTTTTTTTTTGTACTGGAAATTTACATTATTCACTTTTCAGATTGGAGCTTACTATGGACTCCATCCAATCATAACACATACTGGACTCTTACATCAGGATTGGGTTGTGTAGTCAAGATTCAGTTGGTATTTTTTTGTCTTGCTGGCGTCTACCATACACAATACGTGAGACTCACGAGCTGTCCTTTTCTCATCTAGTCTGAAACAAGACTTAGTTCCAGGTTGGCTTAACAAGAGGACATGAATCATCTTTCGATAAAAATTGGCATTTAACTGATTGAGTCTGCTTTCTTTATGTACTACTTTGGTCTAACCTCTAATTAGGGTCTTTTGTATGTTTTTGGACTAGTACCCATCTTATTACAGCCACATGAATTGTATGATGTGATGCAAAGGATTGCTCTTTTCTCTCTTTGTCTTACCCCATTATATTTATATCTTTTGCCTCTCATATACAGTGATCCATCATATACTTTCAAACTAGGACTCGTGGTTTTCCACTTCACTCCACGGAGATCGGTGTATACGTTTCGCCCTTTACTATCGTCTCAATGTGAGATTTTTAACCTCACCACACGTAGTCTCTCTTGATTTATGGGTCCTGATGACATTTACTTTCTGCTTCGGTCAACCAACCAGCTCCCTTTTGTCTTTTGCCAGTTGTGTTTGGCTATTATACACAGTGTGGATTTACTACATCTAAGGGTTCTACACAGAAACTATTGGACCTCTCTTGTATTCCCCGACTTGGAATTCGTGACCTCTTGCCTAAATCAATTCAAGGTTGGTGTACTAGACAATGGACTATGACTTTATACACCGATTCTTTTACGTGGTTACTGTAACACTTTCTTACTCTGGGATGGGATTGCTTTCTATTGGAATTTGCTATCTCCGGTCTTATTAGGCTAGATTTTTTTCTTAGAACTCTCATCACCTACCGGACTCAACTTCACGCTCCGATTCTTTCTTGCACTTATTTCTTCAATTAAGATATCTGATCACAGCGGTTGGTTTTTCTCACCTACTAAGCGGACTTCATTGTCTAAATGAGAATCACTCCATACATGGACTATGTAATTCTCATGCTTGTTTCCCTTCTTCGTCCATTCTTCTGCTTATGTTCTCTCTTCTCCCAATTTTGTTTTGAGATTTGCTCTCATTTCATACCTTATTGTACAATTTCTCAGCCTTGAAAAAGTCACTGTGTGATAAAACATGTGCTGGCTGTTTCTGAAGAAAAATAACTTGTGAAAATTGATTTTACAGAAGAACACATGATCTTTCATGTCTACAATAAAATAAACCTTTGTTACAAATAAGTCCTCACTGTCTGGACCTTGTACTATTTCGAAGATACTGTTTTTGAGTGCTCTGATTAGCGTCTATTGCCAAATGCATTTTTCTGTTATAAATATGGCATTGTGTCTACAGGCCACTGGGAGCAAGATGCTTGGTGTTTGTAAATGTGACACTTGGAAATGGAGAAATTTTAAATGAGTTTATGGAATCCATATAAATAAAGTTAACTCTCTCAACACAGTACCATATTTAGAAGTGAAAAATACAGCCATTATTTTAAGTGGGAGAAATTTAAAGTGCCGCAAAATGTTCTAAATTCTGAACATTTTTGGGGAACATTCTTCTACACTTTAAATTTCTCCCATCTGCGTTATACATTTAACAGTCAATTCAAGGTCGAGGGTCACTATTCCTGAGAAAGGAGTGTAGGTTTTAAACAGATCAGAGTTTGTTTCTTGTTGCCCCCACAGATCCCTAGGGATGTCATGCTTCCTCATCGGGCGGGTGCTCCTCGTCGGGCCGGTGCTGCAATGCCCTACGGGTCCCCCGAAGGTTCATCCACAGCGGAAACACAACAGTGGATCTCTCAGCATGAAGCAGAGTTCCTAGTGAACACATCCTCAAAGGTACCATACTTTTAAGAATTACCTAAAATACACAAAGGGGTCCAGCCTCCACCCGGAAGACCTACTTCCTCTGGCATTGGATCTCTTTTGGAACCTCTCAGTCAATTTTGTGACCATTTCCTTCGTTCTTTGGTCCAAAATATACCCTCATTCATAAAAAACAGAAGAGATATCCTCAATCTGTTTGCTAATGTGGACAACCCGGAGGAGATCAACATCCTGATGACTCTCGATGTAGAAGCTCTATGCATGAATATCCCCCAGGATGCAATGATCGAGGGGATAGACAACTGCCTCAGAGCAGCAACACTGACTACCAACACACCGGTCGACTTTATTATAGAATGTGCCAAGATGGCCTTAAAAAACAACTTAAGTATAAATCACAGTTATACCACCAAATACAAGGCACTTCGATGGGCAGTACCTTTGCCCCAAGCTTGGCGTGTTTGTACATGGCCCATTGTGAAACCCATCGTATATTTACACTGTCTAACCCCTACAAGATGAACATCGTTACCTGGAAACGATATATCGACGATATCCTGATTTTCTGGAAAGGTGATGAGGCCAGATGCCACGAATTCAGCGAATGGGTCAACACCCTAGACCCCTTCCTCAAGTTCACCAGGTTCCACTCTGATAAAGAGATGCCATTTCTGGACCTTCTGATCTCCATCAACCAAGGAGAACTCCGCACAAAAAGGATACCAACTGCAATAGTCTGCTTACTTTTGACAGCCACCACCCAAGAGCTCTACGTGAGAATCTACCTTGTGGTCAATTCTTACGCATACAGAGAAATTGCAGCACCATAAGAAATTACGACATGCAAACCAAAACCCCTGAGTAACACCCTCCTGGCAAGGAATTATCCACCAAGAGTGATCAGACGAGCAGAGACAAGGACCCGCATTAATAACCGTGAGGCCCTTTTAGAAAACACCACACGACCAACTGAAGATGTCATCACGTGTGACCACCTTTTACTCCACAGTCCAACAAAATCAAGATTATGAAACACTGGAACATTTTGAATGCAGGCAACATGAACCTGGATACCACGTTCTCATTCAAGAGAACTCAGAATTTGAAAGACCAACTGGTACATACGAGACCATGAATAAAAGGAGATCCTAGACAATCTACTTTATAGGTACTACCCCCAGTGACTGGTCATTGCCCTTGTGGTCCTGCAGTGCTTGCCCCTTCAGCACACACTCACAAAAAACTCAATCTGGGTAAAAACTTTACATGGACACAAAGACAGCACACCAACTGTAACACCAAGAACTGTGTGTACCTCATCACCTGTCCATGTAACCTCTACTATGTAGGGATGACGACTAGAACCACAAAGACAAGGATTGGGGAACATGGAAGTACCATCCGCTGTGGACGCAGTGCAACCAAGATGTGCAACCATTTTAACGAGCCAAAACACTCACCAGAAGATCTTTGATTGGCTATCCTGGAAGCCAACCCAATGTGGAACGCAAGTTCGAATTTTCAAAAGAGAACGCTGGATTTTTTATCCACGTAACCATAAGCAGGGTTTAAATGATGAGATACCCCAGATTGAACTGTGGCAGAATGTACATTTAAAAAGACACTCCCAATGCAGTCTTTAACCTTGGGGTACTATGTACTACCACCATTTAATACCCCCACCTAACAAAGTTTGACTGCTCAGTACTATAAGAAAAACCCCTATTTTAAGTGGCAAAGTTGATTTAAACCCAAACATAGAATCTCCTTTCACATATAGAATAGTTTTTTAAAAAACAACCTTATCCTCAGACTTATAGTGGTCTCAAGGATGTGTTGACAGTTTAATTACAATACATTATACATAAGACTTGACAAAAATATCCCATTTCAAATACAACACAGGTATAAAGGTTTGTGAGCAGGATTTAGAATAACCAGTCTCCAAAACCATTACAATATGGCCGCCACACATACATGGAAAACGCTCGTCCAATACCTATATCTGCAACGCCTACAAAAACAATACGCCCCCCCTTGCTCATCCTTGACCCAGGCGAGCTGGGGAGGTGCATCGAGTAGGGAGCGCTGTAAAAATGTGACTACCGCACCACACTTTCTTCGTCAGGACACCAAAGGTCGAGGTGGATACTCGACCCTCCTCTGTGTCAATTCCTTACACACGGAAGACCCATCTTTTTCATCACCTTCGCATCCTGTTTCTCTTCCTTTTTAGCCCGCAAACAGTGTGCGTCCTCTGCCCCGACCGATAAGGCATAGCTGACCGTTCACTAGATAAGGCTATGCAAATCAGGCCACGGGGAGCACAAAGACTAGCACAATTGCATGGCTCACCTGTTACATTTCGGATGCATTGTGTCACGAGCGTATTCAACATATCACAAAGGGCACCCACATGATTACAATTTGACAATGGATGCAAGAAAGTCATGAGTGATTTATCACACATTGTGGTGTGTGTGGCATTTTTTATCAAAACTGGTTCGTGATTGAAATACTTCACATGTATGTACCATCATTAGGGATCGACCCCTGGAACACATACCAGTCCACCCTTGGGGGCTTTTTCTGGTATATAAAAACACTTGAGCCTGAAATTAAATAATTTACATTTTTCTTGCTATTATCTCCTTTCTCAATTTTGTTTTTTTCAGGTTGATCGTTTACTACCATAATAAGTAGGTACCACCCGCGCAGGGAGGACCTAACATGCTTAGTAAGAGGGGTAGTTAATTCACCCTCTCTTGGTCCTGAAGAAGTGCTGCGGATCTTGCATAGACCATAGAGGCGCAAAACATGTCGACTCTGCTTTTATTTCACTAGCTACTTCAGCACATTATTGACCTTAAAAGTAACACCAATCATTTTGATCTTTTTAATCTGACAGGGGAGTCGACAGAATAAAGACATATCTGCCATCCCTTAGTCAGTTTTAACTCACTGTCATCACACCTCAACAATCACCCCACCTTCATACTCATCATAGAGCATCCAAATGAAAAGATCTCAGACAAAGTGAATCTTCGGGGGACCTATAGGGCATTGCATTGCCGGCCTGACAAGGAGCACCCACCTGATGATGAAGCATGACATCCTTAAAGATGTGAGAGGGCAACAAGAAACAGTCTTGTTGACTGTCCCCCATATGATCTGTCTAAAACCTACATCCCTTTCTCAGTAACAGTGACCCATCCGACCTGGATTTGATTACAGTTTTGAAGCACGGGCACTGGACCTTTATCCGCTCTCAGTTCCCCGCTCTTTCTGATACACATGTAACAGTGCCACATATGGGGAAAAGGATGTCATGTGCCACAAGTATATACGACACAGCTTCTCAGTCACAAATACACATAGATCACATTCATACGCACACCTCCCCAAATACCATGCTCTCACTGACACACATGGCAGCCCTGTCATAGCGCCCCTAGTCAAAAGTATTTTGTTCAAACCACAGACCTGCCAACTCACATGGTGCCACCATGCGACACACGACATTGACCCCCTGCAAAAGGTCACAGGGTGAGAAGCCGATATCACACAGTAGCAGGGAAAACGAGCTGAAAACCACTGTAAACAGTGTATTTTCAGATCGTTTTCAGAGGCTTTGCAGTGACGGCGACACCCGTTACCCTGGACTGCTCGCTCTGGTGAGTGGAGAGCTGCTCAGGGGCATTCTCGGAGCTCTACAGTGCATATCGCGCCCGTAATTTCTTAGCTGAGTCCGGCCGGCCGGCCGCGAGACAAAATGGCACCCGAGCGACTGTAGCGGCGCCGCACCGGAGAGAACAGAGGCTTGGGTGGCATTTCCCAGGTGAGAGCCCGAATGCAGCGAGGCGGAGGGGCCCCCATCCATCTACCCCCCCTTCCTGAAGTGGCCTCTTTCCGGCATAGGGGAGTGAAGCGGCCAGCACAGTCCAATTGGGTTTTTGGCGGGTGCCCGCCGGGGAGAAGAAGTGATTCCTCCCGGCCGGAGCGGACTACGACGAGTCTGCCTCCGGGGGAGGAGTGTGGCCCCGGGAACACCAAGTACAATTGGCGAGGCGGCAGGGAGCGGACCAAGGAAACGGCCGAGACCACTCCAAGGCACCGATGCCTTCTATGGTGCAGCCCCCTCTCGCGGCTCCCTTTACAGCGCCGCCGATCTGAGAGTTGGCTGCCATATACAGGAGGATTCCGTCGGCCGGAGTGGCCCAGCGGCTGAGACTAAGCCTGGGAAGCCAGCAAATGACACGGGTGCGAAGGTGAGGAGAAACGGCGAGGGGCTTTGGCACAGCATTGGTCAGAAGGTTGGTGGCGCTGCGGTCGGGACACCACGCTGCTACTCCGACGAGCATGTGGGAGCCCGGCACCTGCGGGTGTGCTTCCTTGTATTCTGCGGCCTGCCTGTGCACCCAGATAAAGGCGGCCGGTACAAATTCGTTTCTGGGCCAGCAGCGCTAGTGAACGGGAGTACGATCGGCTGAACCGGTGAGTGCTCCAGCTACATCGCGGAGGCGGGGGGAACCGGCCATGCGGGAGAGTGACCACCCTCCTATCGCTGCCTTCTACCTGCCCCCCCTCCTCCTCCCTGAGAAGTAACGGACAATGGGGCCTCCCGGGCCGAAGTAGATGCCCCATGCTGCCTGACCCTAAAATGGCGCCCAGGCAGGACACTTTGTTACAGCGGAGTACGGGGCAACACTGGGAAAATTTAAATTTAATTATAGCGCCAGACCAGCAATAGGAGCGGCGAAAAGGCAGACACATCAGCAGAGTACCTCCTCACACACTGACCAACAGACTGTCTGTTACTCTCATGACCTCGAGTCGACTTGCTGCAGCCCCTCTGCCCCTGTTGGTGGCGATGCTGTGGCTGCAGAGGCTAGTGAGGCCCCAAAGGCACGGTTAGTGCCAGGCCTTTTCACTTCACAGCTGCCCAGCAAGTAGTGGGAAGCTGCACCGTTTAGGCTAATGTTGAGTTGGGCAGTTAGGAGTGAAATGCCCTCCCTTAGCCCTGACCTTCACAGCTGCGCAGCACTTAGTGCCAGCTGCAACGTTTAGACCTGGGTTGGGGGTCATACCTTGGCTGTTAGAAGTGAGATGCCCTCCTTTAGCCCTGACCTTCACAGCTGCGCAGCACTTAGTGCCAGCTGCAACAGTTAGACCTGCGCAGATTGCGCACCCTTGACTTTCGCTGCTTAGGCAGCGCGCCCGGACCTTCACAGCTGCGCAGCACTTAGGTGCCAGCTGCAACGTTTAGACCTGCGCAGATTGCGCACCCTTGACCTTCGCTGCCTAGGCAGCGCGCCCTGGTCCTTCACAGCTGCGCAGCACATAGTGCCAGCTGCAACATTGAGACCTGTGCAGATTGCGCACCCTTGACCTTCGCTGCTTAGGCAGCGCGCCCGGAACTTTTGGGTCATAGGACATTTGAGCCCCTCTTTGAGATTGCCAGTTTCCGATTGGGCTGTCCTGGCTCGATTGGTGGCCCATGGGATGAGTAATGCACATAATTGGCGTCCACTTTGCTCTCCTCTAACTGTGCTCTTGGTTGAGGTATGGTGTCCATTTGGGCCTCCTCCCTGGGGAGCCAAAGAATGTCCTTCCCCATCACTGCGATCCTATAGGCGACTCCCATTTCCATGCGGGTTTCCACACTGGGAGGTCCCAATCCCGGGTGGTAGGGTTTGCCCCGGTATGATCCCACACCCTCTCCACTGCTGGAGACAAGCCAGCCTTCTATCCCACCGGTACGATGTCTTATTAGGGAGTAAGACCAGAGGCCCTGGCCCTGCATGTCTAGTAGCCTCCTGACCGCTCTCATTGGATTATCCTCACTCGTCTTCCGGCTTATGTGCCCTCCTCTTCATATTATTCTTTTCTGATCTATCGCTACCCTAGTGGCCCTCCTCTCCCTACCATGGCTTCCATTCGAATTAAGTCGGGAGTTAACTGCTTCAAAGTCATCTATCCCCCAATCTGTCCAAAGCAGCAGCAAAACGGTTCAAACACAACACCATTGAACACTTCCCCGATTCCCTCTTTGTTGATCAATTCCATAATGGGCACCTAGGGAAGCTAAAAAATGACTTAATTTTTTTCACCCATGACATCCCTTCCTGGTCCACCAGCTTCGTCAATTTCTTCAACGTCTCCTCCTCCTCACCTATCCCGCATGGACAGCGGCTAAAAATTTCCCCCTCCACGAGCTTTAAGGGCTCGCTCACCATAACACTCTACAACAATGGCACCGTCATGATTCAAGCGACAGACTCCTGTCTCTCCCTCTTCGACCATCTCTTCCACTCCCTTCGTCCAACCCACACAACTATGATCTCCCCCAACTCTTCTTTGAACTCCTCTCCTTTCTCCCTTTCTCCCCCCTGACCCCCCGATACTCCAGCAGGCCGCTATCCCGGGAGGCGCAGGTCTACCCTTTGTTCCCCCAGTCACTGCTCCCTCATCTCCCTCTCTTCCCCCTCCCAAAATGCCCCTCCCCCTATCTTATCTTTCCGGCCTCTGGCCTCCACCCCCCTCCCCACCCTACACCTGCTCGATTCTCCAACATTTTCACTGCCCCCTAATCCCACTAAATCTGCCCTCCGCCCCCCTCTTAATTCACCTCTCTTACAACCTGGTCTTCCCATCAACTGTCCTTACCTTCCCCCTTACCTCCCCTTTCGCCTCATCCCTTTCCGCTCTTCCCCGTCCCCCGGACCCTAAATTCTCCTCTTCCACCTCCCATCTATCCTCAACCCCACCTTCCTCTTCCCTTGCTTCCCAACCTTATCTCCCTCCCTGACAATTCCTTCCTCGTCTCTCCCTCCGACCTTGCAGTCCCTTGCTTCTCCCTCAGTTTCCCTCTAGTCAATTCCCCCCACTCCACCTGGTACCTGTCCCCCTACATTCGCCTTGCATAGCCTACAGTACCTATCTTGCACCATCCTCTCCTTTCTCCCCATTCCTCTGGCCCTCCTCGGACCCCCTGCCCTCCCCCTCCTTTACAGCCCCCTTTTCTTTCGGATCCACGCACATTCGGACCTCATCTGTCCCCCCGCCCACCCCGCCCGGGTCAGTCTCGTCTCCCCTCTTCTCCCCTTACCTCCGGCCCTCTTTTATCCCCCCTCCTACTCCTCAACTTCCTCCTCGGACGTATGCCCTCTTCTCTTCCCCTCTGTTTAACTCCAGTAAAAATATTTCTCTTCCCACCACTGTTTCACCTTCCACTCCCTCTGTTCACCATCGTTCCTCACCCTCTTCCCTTGCTCCCCAACCCCCACCCATTCCCCCACCCCTCCCCTCCCTCCCTCACCCTCTGCACTCCCTCACTTATCCCATTCCACCACCCCGCCCCGTCCTCCCTCACCCTCTGCACTCCATCTCATATCCTGCTCCTCCAGCCCGCCCTGTCCTCCCTTACCTTCTGCACCACCGCCCTCTACTCGTTCCCCCACCCCTCCCCGTCCTCCCTCACCCTCTGCACTCCCTTCTTTATCCACTGAGCCACCTAACACTCCATGCTCAGCTCTCCTCTCTCTGGAAAATAAACTGGATTCTCTCATCTATTCCATCTCCCAGCTGGTAGCGTCCATCTCACGTTTAAGCGCCAAGTTATCCCCTGTCCCTAACACCCTCCCGAGGAGTCCCTTGCTCCCGCACCCCAATAAAACCAATCACAGTCTGCCCTCTGCAGACATCACCAATTTACGGGCCAGCCTCAAGACCACCAACGTCACTCCCTCTCCGCCCTCCTCTCCTAAGAATTTTACGCAGTTTCCTATTCAGGTCATCTCCTCTGTCAGACCTCACCAACCTCCCTCTTGCCGGGCTCCCTCATTCAAGAATCTTATCCCTATCTCCCTGAACAACCCTAACACCCCCTTCACCAAAACATCTGCGTCAGAGCTGCACTGTTTGCTCCACAACTGCAGATCTGCAGTCAAACACAAAGTGGAAATCTCTGATACTATCACTCACCAAAATCTTGACATGATCTTCCTCACTGAGACCTGGTTTAATGACTCCTCTCATACTTTGTTTGATCTGTTGGTACCCACTGACTATTCTATCCTCAGAAATGACAGGGCAGACAAAACTGGAGGAGGTGTCGCTATCATCTTCAGAAACTCCCTTCAAATTAAAGCGGTCCCAACCACCCTCTTCCGTACATTCGAATGCCTTTCCCTAGAACTTCAAATACATCACGGCTCACCCTTTAGATTCCATGCCATCTACCACCCGCCTGGTTACTGCTCTTCCTTTGTGGAGGAACTGACTGACTTCATCAGTGACCAACTCTCTCAAAGTGACAGACAGATCTTCCTGGGTGACTTTAATCTCCACTGGGGCTCCTTGGAAGACTCGGCTGCCAACAAGCTTGCCTCCTTTCTCTCAGCCAATGATCTCCTCCAACATTGCTCGGAAACCACACATTCTAAGGGCTCTATTCTGGACCTTGTCATATCCAAAGAAGACCTGCTGACCACTGCTCCCCCATCCATGTAGACTGGTCTGACCACCTCCTCATTCCCTTCCGCTTTCACCTATCGCACGTTATAACTCTCGGCCAACCTAAAAGAGCTACTACCTGGTTCCGTAACACTAAGAACATTGATCTTGACACTTTTTGTGATTCCGCTATGCAGGCACTTCCTAGACTAGACCCTAGCGTGGATGTCAACGATCTCACTTCTCAGTGCCTCTCAGTACTAGCAGTCGAAATCGACATTGTTGCTCCTCTCCAAAGCAAAAGACCCACCCCCTCAGCACCTTGGTTCAATAAAGCGCTCTACGATGAAAGGAAAAACCTTAGATTCCTGGAGAAGCATTGGAGAAAATCTCCTTCCACCGCTAATCTCTCTCTTTTACGCTCAGCAAGATCCATATATCACAATCACATCTTCCTGGAAAAAGCATCACATTTCAGATCCCTCCTTGACTCGGCTAAAAACAGACCCAAAAAACTTTTTGACCTCTTCAAAAACCCAAACTGTTCTCCTCCAACCATTAAGCCTGAGGATTCCTCAAAGAAAGCAGCAGATTTCGCTATATTCTTCGATGAAAAGGTCAAAGCTCTGGTGGATAAGGTCGCCCACCCCCCCATGGAGGAGCGGAAATCCTTGGTCACCTGGCAGAACTTTGACGTCATCTCGGAAGATGACCTCCTCAAATGCATCCGCGAAACTAAACCCTCCAACCATTCCTCCGACCCCATCCCTAGCGACATCGCCATCGATTTCTATACCTATACTCTCTCTTACTGGACCAGGCTAGTCAATCTCTTCCTCAGTCAAGGCTCCCTCCCAGTTACCCTCAAATCAGGTCAGGTCACCCCTCTTCTAAAAAAACCCGCTGCGGATGCGAACGACCTCAACAACTTCCGCCCTATCTCCAACCTCCCTTTTCTGTCGAAAATCACCGAAAAATGTGTCGCGAAACAACTTTCCTCACATATTATGGACAATAACCTCCTCGACGTCTTCCAGTCGGGCTTCATCCAAAACTGCAGCACTGAAACAGCCATGCTGCAAGTGATTGACGATGCGCTGCATATACTCGACGCTGGGGAATCGTGTCTTCTGATTCTTCTAGACCTCTCTGCAGCCTTTGACACGGTTAATCATAGCACCCTCCTCAACACTCTTCAACAGAGAATGGGACTGGATGGCACAGTGCTCAAATGGTTTGCCTCTTTCCTCTCGGACAGATCCCAAATGATCAAGATAGGGAACAGTCTTTCATCTCCTGTTGCCGTAGGTCAAGGCGTCCCTCAAGGTTCTATCCTGGCACCCACCTTGTTTAATCTCTACCTGGAACCTTTAGGGAACCTCCTAAGCAAATCTGGGATCCTTTACCATCTGTATGCGGACGACACGCAAATCTACCTTAAGGTGTCCTCCGCACACGATCTCTCCCTACTCAATTCTACCCTCAACTCTATTCACAACTGGATGTCTGCTCACCAACTCATTCTGAATCCCGCCAAAACTGAATTCCTCCTCCTCTCTACCTCTCTCTCACCTCCTCCTGTTCAATCTTGGATGGATCAGCTGAACCTTCTCAACAACAAACCCATCATTGTTGACAGCGCTAAATCCCTAGGTGTCATTCTCGACAAAAGACTCAACCTAATCGCCCACATCAACTCTATTGCTAAGAATGCACGGTACCAGCTGCGCCTTCTGTGGGGGATCCGTCGGTTCTTCCCGGAGAAAGACTTAAAAACCTTGGTTCAATCTCTGGTTCTCTCAAGACTGGATTACTGCAATTCTCTTCTGACTGGCCTACCCAAATCCCACCTCTCCCCTCTCAAATCCATCCTCCATTCAGCAGCTCGCTTCATTTCAGGGTCTAAACGAAGCGACCACATCACTCCTATCCTGTCCTCTCTGCGATGGCTTCCGATCGAGGCAAGATCTATTTACAAAACTGCCTGCATCACACACAAAGCCTTACACACGTCCTCCCCTCGTTACCTGGCGAATAAACTGAAATTGTCCGGTGGCTCTCGCCCTTCTCGCAATGCGGAAAAGCTTCTGCTTGAGCCCCCGTCTTCAAAAGGGAAAGATCGATGGCTCAATCCTTCTCGGGCAATGCGGTGAGAATCTGGAACTCGCTTCCCCCACTGCTCCGTGCCACCTCCTCTACCCGGATCTTCAAAGCTGACCTCAAGTCTCTTCTATTTCCAAAGACACTTCCAGAACTAATACGTTCGGTCTTAGGCCCCTCTAGGAAGTCCGCTCGTCAGTATAAAGTTGTACTTGTGTCTGTTCATTCCTTATTTTATGTGTTGTGTTGGTTTTTATGTGCGTGTTCCCCCATTATAAGTCCCCTGTGAAGTCACGCCCTCTCTACTACCTCAAGGAAGCTCTTCCATGATAGGAATTCTGTATTCCAAGCCTATAGAAGGGCCTTCTCAGTGTGCTTCGAGTTACTGCCACTTATTACAGTATTTTGCCTTTAGTGTATTTTGTACCCCATGTATCATATATTTTGTACCCCATGTACCCCCTGTTGAATCCACGCCCTCTCTACTACCTCAAGGAAGTTCTTCCACTATAGGAAATTCTGTACTCCAAGCCTATAGAAGCGCCTTCCCAGTGTGTCATGTGTGACTGCCATTTATTGCAGTATTATACCTCCATTTGTATTTGGTATCCCATGTTTCATGCACATCTGTCACTTTTTCCTATTGGAACTCATTCCTCTTTTGTATTTGGTTTGTTTGTTTTTGCACAATTGTCACTTTTTCCTCATGCAATGTAACGCTTGTCTTTGTATTATGCTCATTTGTATCCTCCTCCTTATGTAATGTTGCTGATCCTGTTGTGAAGCGCTCTGACACCCTCGGGTAAAGTCCGCGCTATATAAAAACGCATAAATAAATAAATAAATAAGGGTTCTGGAAACACCCCAGGACATCAGCACCAGCCTCAGTAAACGTTTTTTCTTCTTTTTGGAAGAGGGGGCTTGAGGTGGGGGCAAAAGTGCCTCTTAGGTACTTATAGGTAAGATACCCCACCCCTCCATAGTCCCACCCCCTCCTCACAAGGTGAAATCTTTATTTTAGTTTGCAGGTATGAAACCATAATATTTGGGTCTATATACATTAGGCTTAAAGTCAATTAAGCTGGGAGCGGGGGTTTCTGGTAACAATGCACGAGTTGCTTAACCGTCAGTTGCTCACAAGGATTTTCAATGATCAGAAGTAGCTCTCACTCCAGAAAAGTTTGGAGATCCCGGGTTTAAAATAAGAGGTTTGTCACTATTTTGTTGTATTGGCTCCGCCCCAAATTGTTTGGAGTACTAGCTCCGCCAACATTGCTTCGTGTGTCAGCCCCCTCCAGCCCAAAGTTCCAGTTTAGTTGCCACCTGAACAGTGCTCCGCACCCCTCTTCCCACCATCTACAATCGCGGGTGAAATCACTAAGACATGCACAGGACGTGATCGGCTATCACCTACCGGCTAAAGTTCACCGTCCCATTGGTAACTGACTCACCGCAGGTCATTCGGCAGACAAATCCATCCCGATCCAAACTGTGAGGATGCTGCGTGTTTATACACCCTAGCTACACGTGGGAACTCAATGTGCACTTCTGGATTCTGTGCAGCGCGCTAGGATTGGCCGAGGTTACGCAAATACTCCAATCCCAGGTCACTTTACACAATTACGAGTCCTTCCCACTTCCAGTCGAGTACAAGAATATGTTCAGCCATGGGATTGGCTGTCAGGCGACCCGGAAATGCTGCTATTACGGACAACTGTAAGCCGCTAAAAGATCGATGACGGACAACGGACATTAGACTGAATTAATCGACGGCCAGTGTAAGTAGTTGACAGGTGGTCACCTTTATAGAAACTCACCTCCAGTGGGTCGGGATGAAGTGAGTACTAATGCTTCATTGTGCATGGCAGCTAATAGGCTGCTTAGGAAAAATGGTTTTAATTTAATTATTGTATCAGCATTTCTTGGTCGATAGTGTGTCAATTAACGGTAGTACCTGCCTTTTCTCAGCAGAGCATCAATGTTTTTAATGAACCGTGTTATCAGAGCTAATAATCTCAACCGTCTTTTCCATTTGTAACCGACGGCACAGGGCCTTCACCGCAAGAAACAAATATGCTGTGATTAAGTTATTGAATTCATCCCCATTTATAGCACTGGGGATGGTCAAACCCATACGTATTTGTAGAAAAGAGGATGCAGATTAATTCTTGTAGCGTGTTTAATCAGAAGACACGTCTACACAGCATTGAAGTCCAGTACAGAATAATCTTCCCACGTTCTCTCAGCCCCCAACCCTCCAACCACCAATTCAAAAGATCACAGCTCGTGCATCGGACGCGAGACAGACACGAGCCATGACACGCAGTGCCATGTTCGTGTCTTGTCACGCACCGCAAGAATTGCAACAGTGAACCCAACACACCAACCCCCCTCCCCTTTAGAAAAAAAAAACACAAAAGAGAAAGGAAAAAAAAAAACAGGTCAATTCATAACATAGTCTTTGAACCTTACGGGAAGACGATGAGCTCTCACACTTTTGGGAGAAACATTAGCACAATTAGTAGAACAAGAAGCATGACATTCATCATCATGTAATTTGACATCCAAAAATACATTACTATTAAGAGTCATTGCATGAAGATTTCATACCCTTAAACAAAGAGACCCTATTCAGATTCCATACACTGCCACCATCAACCCTGACAGCATGTTTGAAAACTTCTACAACTCTTTTGGGTGAAGACCAAACAGGAAAACCCTTAGTAACAACAACTTCTTCCTCTTCCTCTTTTTTTTAATTTTTTTTATGCGAACCATATCTCCAACTGAAATTCCCTGTTTGCTTATAGATCCTTGTTTCTTTTCCATGACTTGTTTCATTTTCTCCTTGTATGCATTGACTCTACGGTGAACTAAGGTATAATCAACATTAGAAAATTGACTTATCTCACCTAGATTCTTCTTCAACCACCAAGGAGCTAATTTAGTACTAGGTTTACGTCCTCTCAAATGGGCTAACTAAAGTAACAGAATTAGGAGATGTTCTGTACGCTAATAACATGGATTGCAACGCTTTCCGCCAATTCAAACCTCCTTTTACAGAAAGTTGAATAGCCTCTTTCACCACACGGTTAAATCGCTCAACTTGACCATTGGCCTCTGGATGGAAAACAGCAATTTTCTTATGTACAATGCTTCATTTTTCCAAAAAAACATTAAATTTCTTTACTGACAAATTGGGGCCCATTATGAGTGACGATCTCTTCAGGAATCCCTTCTCTGCAAAACACATCGTCTAAGAATTCTATGATATTCTGTGAAGTGACATCCTTAACCATTTTAACTTCTGGCCACTTTGAGTAGTAGTCGATTAAAACAATACCAAAAGCTTCTTGTCTAGGTAGAACACCAAACGGCCCAACAATATCAAGACCAAGTTTACGCCATGGAGCAGATGGAAAGTCTACAGGGCGGGGTTCAGAGCGCAAAGCTGTAGCAGATTTGTCACTATTGGCACAATTTGTGCATGCACGTACAAAATGTTCAACACAAACGTCAATCCCGGGCCACCAAAAAGATTCTTTTTTGCGTCTCCTCGTGAAAGAGATGCCTAAATGACCCTCATGAACAATTCCAACAATAATATTTCTCAATGAGTGGGGGGGGGGATACATTTGTCACCTCTCATAACCAATCCATTCTCAACGGCCAACTCATCATGCACTTTGAAGTAAGTCATCATGTCACCTGATACTTTTCTCTGCTCAGGCCAACCTTGCAAAATGTATTTTTTGACATTAGTCAGTTCTACATCTTTCTCCATTTCCTCTAACCAAACATCTTCACGTAAGTTGGCTTGTTCACCACACACCAGATTTACATCATGAGAAGTAAAAGCAACCTCACACTCTTATTCTTCCATTAAATCAGTAGTGGGAGAATGCAACCTAGACATGCAATCAGCATGTATGTTCACTTTACCTTGCACATATTCTATTTGGTACTGAAACGATTCAATCTGGAGGCTAACCTTGCCAGACGGGCGGACATAGTACGCCCTCCACCAGGTGCCATCATGTACACAAGGGGTTTGTGATCGGTTTTAATGGTGAACTTGGTACCCCATAAGAATGATTTAAAATGTTCTGCCCCCCAAACGCACGCTAACAACTCCCTCTCAATAACTGAATAATGTTTCTCAGTCTCTCTCAATGCTCTGGAAGCATAAGCTATAATCCATTGTTTGCCATTAGCTCTTTGTATGAGAACGCCACCCAATCCAGTGTTGCTGGCGTCCACCATCACAATACACTTTTTACCAGACACAAAAGGTATCAAACATGGGGCATTCACTATGAATTCTTTCAAATCTTGAAAAGCTGTTAACATGTCATCAGTCCAGGAAAACTTTGCATTTTTTTTTTAGAAGACATCTGAAAGGATCTACTCTGGAAGCGAAATTGGGTATAAACTTAGCGTAAAATTCAATTAGCCCAAGAAAAGCTACTAATTGTTCCTTTTGAAGTAGGTACAGGAGCATTGAGAATGCTCTCAACATGTTTGCGTTTGGGTTTGATGCCCATACCACTGATGGTGTGTCCTAGATACTCCACCTCCGTTGCTCTAATCTTGCACTTATCAAGACGGCGTGTTAGGCCCTTAACAGATAAGGCCGCAATCACTTTTCTCAAGTTTTCATCATGTTCATCAGCATTCTTGCCATCCACAAGTATATCATCTTGAAAGGCAATCGCGCCAGTTAAATCTTCAAGAGTATCTTTCATTAACCTTTGGAAAACTGATGCAGCGCTGGCAAGACCAAAGGGCATACGGCAATATCTGAACAAGCCTTCAGGGGTAATAAAAGCTGTAAGATCTTTTGATCCCTCATCCAAAACTACTTGGTGGTACGCATTGGCCAAATCTATGCATGAAAATACCTGCGCACCTGCCAATGTGGACACCATCTCACGCAAATTTGGCAAAGGATGGGCATCAACCCAGATAGCATTATTGAGACTGCGAAGGTCTACACATAACCTGAGCTCACCAGAAGATTTGACCGAAATAACAATCTGAGAAACCCATGGTGATGACTCAATGGGTTCTATGATGTTTTTTTCGCATTGGTCTTTGAGCATATCTTTGAGTTTGGTCCTGTAAGTGAGAGGGACATTTCTTACTCTGTGGCGAATAGGTACAGCATCATTGTGCAACTTAATGACATGTTTGAAACCTTGATATTCTCCAAGTTTTCCACTAAAGACACTTGGAAATTGTTTTTTTAATTGATGAACAAGATTAAAATTGTCCCCTTTAATGGTAGATTCAACGACATAAACAGGAGGATCAGCTCTGGGGTCAAGTCTAATTCCCAATTGTTCTTGGTGTGGCCATCCCAAAAGAGATTGCCCTGATTTTGCAACGTAAACTTTCCCAAAAGTGTTACGTCCTGAAAACATCAAATTAGCCCAAAAGAAGCCGACCAAATCAATTTTGTGACCAGTATATCCTCCAGGTGTGACATCAGGAGTAGATAGAACCTTATTAGGCCACTTGTTCTTAACCACATCAAAAGCGATGATAGTATACCGTGCACATGAATCAACAAGAACTTTTAACTTGACATTATCAATAGTGATATCACAAGAAGGAAATTTGCTAACTCCACTACCACAAACATTAATCACAGTATTAATGTCATTCTCATTTTTGTCATACGAACATTCAAAATCATCCATATTTTGTACAACGTTTACCCTCTTTAGAGTTGATTTGCAAAATTTGCTAAAATGACCTTTCTTGTTACATTTAGAGCAAGTTTTATCGATAGCTGGACACGTTTTGGAGTTAGCCAAATGTCCTGGGCTTCCGCACCTACAAAAAAATTGAGTACTTCTCCTTTCATTCCTCACATTTTTAAATTTCCGATCAACTCTAGTAGGATTCTCATTCTTCTGCGGGAAAGTTTTTTTTTTGTTTATCTACTTCTTTTGAAATAGTAAATACATCACTCTTATCATTGCCTCTAATTTCTTTGACAAATTTCTCAGAATGTTCAATAGATCTAGCTATTTCAATGGCAGCATTTAAAGACATATCTGACGTGGTCCATAATCTTTCTTGCACTTTTTTGTTATTGGTTCTCATTAAAATTTGATCCTTAAGAACCTGTTCATAAGTTATATGTTCAAAATCACATGTGACAGCAAGTGACCTAAGAGCTGATACAAAGTCTTCAATAGATTCATCAGCGTGTTGTTTTCGGGAATAAAACATAAATCTTTCCATAACTATTTTTTTTTTTTTACCAAACCTTAGTTTCAATTGTGAGGAAGCATATTCATAGACATAAATATTGCCAGGAGCAATTAATGCAGGTAATGTTTTGAACTCTTTTAAACCAATCCCGCCTAAACAATGCTTCAATAAGGAAAGTTTCCTCTCAGGTTCACATTCCCCCTCTTCTAATACATCAACATAAGCCAGAAATACTGGTTCCCAAACTTCCCAATCCATGGGAGGTTCCCCAGCATTCGATAAAAAGGAAGGAGGTGGAACAATTCCAGACATGGTGAGATGAAATGAGGGAAAATACCTGCAAATAAGAATGTCTAATGTGACACGAGGTGTGCGTGTCACCGAAGGTTAGGAATCCTTGAAATAAATGCTGAAAACGTTGTCAAAGAAAATGGAAACCGTTCCGATGTAGATCGGTAAGATCTTTTTGCGAAATCGGCAAACAAAGAGATGAGACTGTTTAAATGAAATAAATCCTTTGAAGTGCAGAAATCAAAATGGCCGCCGAAAGCGTCAAAAACTTGACGTAATGCGTAATGTTGGATCTGTGATGACTGGAAGTCACAAGGCAACAGAGCGTCAGAGTTGCTAAGATGCTAAGAATATCCACGTAGTAGTTGCTGAGCAGCAGAATGTTTATGCGTTGCTAGGAGAACTGGAGCTTGAAATCGCAATTGAAAAAATGCACACGATAACTGGCAGAGCCAGTTAGGACAGACAGAAACAACAAATTCAGCAAAGTCCTCACACAGGCTGTGTATGGCACAAAACACATGCACAGCAGACGTTGCAGCAACGCAGGCGGGGTAGAAAGCGATGAGCAGAGCACACAAAAAATAATTGCAAAATTTCCTCTTTCCCTTTTTTTTTTTTTGTCCTCTCGAAGAAAAAAAACCAGATGAAAAGCCGCGCAAAGCTCCAATCCACAACAGGTGCAACCAACAGCAGACGTCAAGAAAATCCAAACGAAGAAAATCCAAGAAACAATGAAAATCCGCTAAACCCAGCAGAAACTTTTTAATGCAACACAGCAGCAGGAATCTGATCCCGGTCGTCGCCAGTGTAGAAAAGAGGATGCAGAGGCAGGATGAATTCTTGTAGCGTGTTTAATCAGAAGACACGTCTACACAGCATTGAAGTCCAGTACAGAATAATCTTCCCACGTTATCTCAGCCCCCAACCCTCCAACCACCAATTCAAAAGATCACAGCTCGTGCATCGGACGCGAGACAGACACGAGCCATGACACGCAGTGCCATGTTCGTGTCTTGTCACGCACCGCAAGAATTGCAACAGTGAACCCAACAGTATTACAAATATTTAATATTGTATTTTATTATTCAATTCAGTATATGATAAGAAAGGTTATTAAAGGCGCTGCGTATCTCCTTTTAAAGCCACGAGTGTTCATACTGAATATTCCTTCTTCAAAACTGGCTCCGCAAAATACTAAGCAAGCTGTATGGCTGTGTATGAGTTCTAACATAAGATAAGTCCAAGGTGGAACACCCTCATTTCACGCTCCCACCTAATTATTTAATTGAATCAGCTTAAAAAAGAACAATATGATGGTACCGTTAAGTGGCTAGAGAGAGGTTCTCCCGACTATAGATCTTCCACCTGAATCTACCCCTTATGTAGTGGTGCTGGGGAATGTACCTCCTCTCCCCAACAGGGTTGAGGAAAATTTCGTACAGCTGAAAAATAAACTAAATTATTGGTTTACACACTCTACTACCTGGGGCCACCGAGTATCCAATAATATCCTTATGGCACGTAGGGTTAACTGGATAGGGAGTTCCCGGAAATTGGATACTGGAGACTGTGTCATTGTAAATTTTGACAACCCCTTTACTGCGGGGCGCATCTTATCCAGGGAAATTAGCCTTACCCCGCTAACTGGTTCTGCTGTCAAGGTTCTACCCCTGGGTTATTTCTATAAGCCAGCCCTTAATAGGGAATTGCCTGAAAATAGCTATTGGGCCTCACAACGAAGAGGAGGGCCAAATAATCCAGATCCCAGGCAAAACTCTTCTGCCTCTGCCCACTTGACCTCTGAGTCGGATGGGCAGTCTAGAAATACTCATACATTGGCATTAGATAACAGATTTTCAGCTCTCTCTGGGTTGGACAACTGCGATTGACTAAGGGACCCTGTTTCTCCTGGAATCCAGTCATTTGCACTTTCTCAGTCCCCAGGGGAGGTAGCTATGAGTCACATAGTTGCGAGGTCTAATAATTTCTTATCTTGGAACATTGCAGGATTGGCTAATAAGTTTCTAGACCCTCGGTGGGTATGCTTCATGAAGCAACACACTGTAATTAGTCTCCAGGAAACATGGTCGGTGGACTGCGATCTTCTTCTAGAAGGTTACAAAGCATTTTTGTCCCGGCCATTCCTTCACCGAGTGGAAGAGCAAGGGGTGGTCTAGTCACTTATATCTCTGTAGCCGTTGACTGTAAGTCACAGGTGATCCCAACCACACACCCAGGAATCCTGGCATTGTCAGTAACTAGGGGGGACACTAGATGGGGAATCCTTAATTTTTATAACTCGGTGGCCAGTTCAGTACGAGGCGGGTAACATTACTAGCTTGGGAGTTCTTATAAAACAACTTATGGGTCGTGGATTTTATAATTTTTGGTGTCTGGTGATTTTAATATACACCCTTGTGGTAACCCTTCAACATCCTGTATCTCGGAGCTTGGGTGTCCCCTTATGAGGGTTTTCATTTTGACCACAACCTCCAAGGAGATTTGTTGAATAATATGTTAAATGAACTAGATCTGGTGGTCACGATGTCTTTAATTGACCCTTATACCAAGTTCCCTGTACCAACGTTCAAAGGAAGTGGAAGAGGCTCATTTATTGATTTTTATTTTAATTTCCTCATCGCTGTTATCTGTTTTTAATGGTTTTAATATTGTAGCTAGTGAATTTAGTGACCATGATCCTTTAACTGTCCAAATGTTGGGCCCGTTATTGTCAAAAACTAGGGAGGCTCCGAACGGGGGCATTCTGAAACCAACGGACGGAAAGCGAAGATTAAAATGGTCTCAGGTGTCCCCTGTTAGTTTTTATAATGAGGTAAAAACATCCTGTGCCAATGAGTTATTATTATGTACCTCAGAGAGGTCCACTCCCGAAGAGATCCTTTGTGCCTATGAGGCAATAGCGTATACAGTTGGTGAACTGTTAAGTGCCCCGGCCAGAGGCACTGTCTTTTCTGGCCCCAGATGGTTCGACTCGGATTGCTCTAAATCAGCTAAACGATTGAGGGCGGCTCTGGCAGCCAAACCAAGAATTCAAACTGAGGTTTGTGCTCGTCGTAGGGAATATAAGATAGCCCTGGCCACACGTAAGGGAGCATTGAAGGAAGACGCCTGGAAGGAGCTGATCGACTCAAGTATTTTGAGGAACAGCACGAGGTTTTGGAGTGTCGTGAATGGGCCCCTGTTTGTTAAGGATGGGGGGGAGGGTCTCGTGGCTCATATCTCAGAGGACGAATGGGTACTTTATTTTAAAACCATGTTTGATTGTCCGCTCGAGCCTACTCGTAGTGTACCCCAGACTAGGATGGATGCCCCGATGTGTTTCAATAGGAGTGAGATCTTGGAAGGAATCCGAGGGTTAACTATTAACAAAGCCCCAGGTCCAGATGGGATCCCCCCGGACTTAAGTCAGACCCCGTGTTCTGGGCCCCGATTTTAGAGTCCCTATTTAATGCGGCAGCTAAGAAGGGGTGTCCTCAGTCTTGGGCCTCCTCAACTATAGTCCCAGTTTTTAAAAAGGGTGACAGAAACAGTACCCACTGCTATAGACCAATTTCGCTTATTGACTCGGTGGTCAAAGTGGCGGGTCGTGTCATCTTACAGAGATTAACAACCTGGGCAGATGAGAATGGGATTCTGTCGGACGCCCAGTATGGTTTCCGGCCGGGCGTTCTACGGTTGCACAGTGCCTTAACCTATTCATGATATTGAATAAATACACTGTTGCGCACCCCGGAACTATCCACCTTGCCTTCATGGACTTGTCATCTGCTTTTGACTGTGTAAATCGAGTCAAGCTATGGCAGTCCATGAGGGCAATGGGGGTAGACAATTGTATTGTTAATTTTCTCGAGGACCTGCATTTATCAACTAAAGCCAACGTTAGGTTCGCACAAAATTTGCAGGTTTCCAGGGACTTTGAAATCAGGAAGGGGGTCCGGCAGGGCTGTATCTTGGCGCCATTTTTATTTAAATTTATATCAATGAATTAGAAAGCGAGTTGAGGGCAACCGGAGCAGATTTCCCCTATGTAGGACGGCGGGGCATTCCCGTTTTGCTCTACGCGGATGACGCCGTCCTAATATCCAGAACTGAATTGGGCTTACAATCCCTATTAACGGCATTCTCTGAATTCATGACAGATCGGGACTTGACCATTAATAATTCTAAGTCCTATGTCATGAAGGTAGGGAAAAATATGAAGAGGAACTTTTTGTTTAGAACTGGCAACGACAAGATCCCACGTACGAATGTTTTCTCTTATTTAGGGGTCTTATTTGATGATCAACTCAGGTGGGACCCCTTAATTAAAAGAAAAAAAGGGAATTGGTGCGGGTCAATGCTGCAATTTTTAATTTTGCCTCTAAAGTGGGAAAGAAACCGACAGGAGCTATGCTTCAGGTGTACCAAGCAAAAAGCTTAGCTATAGCAACTTATGGTAGTGAGATCTGGGGATACACGGTAGTGGAACCCCTCCAGGTTGTGGAAAATGGGTTTCTAAAAAGGTTATTATGTGTCCCGCAAGGAACCTCGAACTTGGTGGTACATGAGGAATTGGGGGTTTCTTACCTAAGTGATACTATTGCCCTGCGTCCTTTGATTTTTTGGTTAACGTGTTGGTTAAATGAAGATTTAATCCTCACTCACTTGATTTTAAGAGATTGCCTGTCCTTAGATAACGTGGCTCGTATCCCCTGGCTTAATTATATCAAAAGAGGATTTGAATGGATTGGGCGGGGAGTTTTATTCTCTAATCCAGATGTTATCGTAAGAAAGGACGTGGAAACAACTAAGGTAGCTTTTTTGAGCAGAAGGCAAGCTGACCGGGAAGCAGAAGAGGCTCGGAAACCTAGTGTCCGGGCATATTTATTACTTAAATCGACTCCTTTGACTGAACCATACCTCATGGGGTCCTTGTCGTCACACGAAAAATTTCTTTTAACTAGGTTCCGGATGAATCTCTTCCATCTCCTGCTAGCAAGACCCAAGGGGGCCTCTAGAGGTCAAGTGCTAGCTCCCTGCGGCTGCGACGGAAAGTCTCCGCAGGATCTGCTGCACTTTATGTTTTTTTGTAAACTATATGAAGTCCCCAGGAGGCATTTTTTAGTTCCTATTTTAAAGAAATTGAATTTTAATCAGGTTAGACCTGCACTAATGTATTTACAATTATTGAAGGTTGAATGTATTATTTTTATTGTAGGGTTTTTAAAGGCATCTATGAATTCCAGGCACCTTATGGACATATAGAGTTTATTTATCCAGACATGTTTTTAAATGATTTTTTTTGCGGGGTAGCAGAGTTTGATATGTTATAATTTGCTGCTTATATGTATTGTATTTGTGTAACTTTTATGGTTTTATAAACAAAAACCGAATAAAGTTTGTTGAAAAATTGAAAAATGAAAAAAGTGGCTAGAGAGAGGTTCAATGTATTTTTCTGAGCTTGGCAAAGATCGGGTGTCAGTGGGAGCGCTTTGGCTTCTAGTCCTTGACTGATATGTTCAGGATAATTGGGGGGGGGGGGTGTAATTCACCACAGCAATTACTGCTCTGCAGGAGGACGACACAGGGTGTTTAAGGCGCCAGAGAGAGCCCTGTGATTACTCTGCTGTGTCTCTCACGGCCGGCCCCCAGAAACTGAATCACCAGCCAGTTAACTCTTTTTCTGTAGTAACTAGTTTAAGTAAGTTGTAGTTGGGGTGCGAGTGCTCGAGAGGCAGCTAGGCAAAGAGCGCCCAATGATAAAAGTGCCACTGCTACCGGCAAGTCAGCATGGAAAAAACACTTCTGAGCGAAAACAGATGCTGTTTGGGAGTCTCCTACACCTGCTCAGGCACACCCTTCCACGGTGGCCTGATATTGCAGCCCTTGCCCCCTCAGTCCCCGTGCCAGCCAACCACAGAGCTTCAGCCCCAAGACACACCTCAAGGGAAACTAAGCGATGAAGCGCCCAGCCTAGTAGATACACTCCCCAAGCACTTTACTGGCAACAGTCAGGCGAGTCATTCACACATTCTCAGTCTGTAGGCTCTGTGTAGCATTTGCTTAACAATACTAGGCCCAGGGCACAAGTCGGGGGTACACGCGGGTGGCGTCCACCCACTATTTTCACAGGGTGAACGCAGTCCACCCTGCCAAGAAGTTGGGCCCCACTAAATAATGTGCTGAACTCGTCCCGGTGTAATTTCCAAACACTGGGACACTTTCAGCAGCGCCTGCACGTTGTCTGCTTTTCATCTGCAACTACGTGCAGGCGGGGGCGTGGCTTTCTTATTTTAGACTCCTGCTGGGCCCATAACAAAGCGATACAAAAGGGGATGATGGACGGAACGTTTGAGCCAATGAAACACTCACCCCCAGTCAACTGATCTGGGTTTAATCCATCATCATTCTTTAGCTCACTCCACCACCCCAAAGGCCGAATTTGAGGGGTCATCAGGCCTCCTTTTGTTCGAGTCTCCTGGCTGGGAGCAGCCAGGAGCCTCACACCTAGAAGCAAATGCAGCAGAGGGGAAACAAAGGTTCGTATTTCACACATACTTAAGAGAGGCAGCTTTTCACTTTGTTCAGGCTCGGTTTACTAGATATGCATGCACTGTAAGAATGTCAGCTGTGTTGGTCTCTCCCAGTATTTACACAAAATAAATGTAATTTATATAGCACTTACTACTCCTGAGGAGGCGTTGAAATAATTTAAGTACCACAATTTTTTCTTGTATAGCGCTACTCATTCCAAAGCAGAGTGTCAGAGCACTTTAGATCACACATACGTATTAAAGTCGTGGCTTGTGATGCCACTTCCTGTGATGCCACATGTGATGTCACGCGTCGTGATGTCACTTGCATACTGCCTAACTAGGTTAGTCCCCCCCACTTCTTTTTTTAGGACTTGTGCCCTGACTAGGCCGCAATTGGCTTACACCTGCATAGGAATGTTACTTTAAATTATAGTTCAGACTGAGCCCGGGAATTTACTTGGTTCACGCAAAGGATGAATTATATTAACGTTGGTGTGATGAATGATGTCTGGCAATTTCCAGCCCAATGCAGCTGTAAACGCCAAGCTGTCAGCATCCCTACTGTAAAGGCACTCTTAAATTAGTGGTCATATTTGAAACCGAACAGGTCATAGGGGGTTCTAAATATATATTAATGTATGCCTTCGTGATGAAAGTTATATTCAACAGAATGTTTTTTTCTTTGCTGCGGCGCCTGCTGCAGGCAGTGAGCGGGGGTGGTGCCCTCTGGCCAAAGCGGCGCGACCCCAGCCTAATTGGAAGTACAGTGTTAGCACGCCTAGTCCAGTGGGCGAGCGTGACTCGCACAACATGTGACACCAACAGATCCCCATTGATCGAGAACCTAAAAAGGGAGCTCCAAGCACTGCTCAGAGTGAGAGCTCACTGACACAGGGCAACACTTACAGCAGCCCTGAGCCTTTGAGAGAGAGAGAGAGCGCCTCAGCCCCTGCGAACAGTGCAAAACCAGACCGCACTCCATAGCACAGCAGGCCCTGCAGAGACCAGACACAGCTCCACACCTTTTCTGAGTGGTAAGTGAACCCGCAAGTGCTGGAGCTCAGGACCTGTGAACTACCGCAGTTTAAGCAATTATCAAAAATCGCCAGTCTAGCTCTTATGTGAAGAGACACTGCCTTGTAATACTTTCTGTGGCTAACTTTTTATCCCGAAACACTTTGCATGCGGGGACTTGTAGTTTTCTCTTTATCCTATCCTACAGAACGGGCATGATACAAATCCCAGCATGCAAAGTACACCTGGCTTAAAAAAAAAAAAACTGGACTTTGTGGACCTGGGTTGCTTCTTCACTGGGCTACTGGTGTTTGAGGAGCTCCTGGGCATATGCGACCTTCCATGTCAAGTGCTTTGAAGCAGTTTCAAGATCCTTTTAGAGCTTCTCATTGCTCAAAATGGTGTAATTTCTGATAAGTATCTATTTCCATTGACTTCACTGCTTGGTTTTACTAGTGAGAAAGTGTTGCTCTAAGTGTCGCCCGTTTTCCCATTGAGCATCATTCATAAGTACACGGAGACCATAGAAATGTTGCACATGAGCAATCTGAAAACTTGGAAGCTATATAAATATTCCATTGCCACCAGTTGAACCTGTAATACTCTGGTCCTAATGGAAGCAGACCCTTTGAAAGTCAGCAGTACAGTATTATATTTATATAGCGCTCCCAGCCAAGTGTACTTGCCTGAACCCGCGGCACCGGTATATAGTAGTTCATCTTACTTGCTGTGGCTGCTATTAATAAATACAATTAATGCTTCAATCATTCTGAGTTGCCTGTGCCCTCTGCCATTAGTGTACTGTGTCTGAGAACTGTGCAGTCACGCTGTCTGACTCTGCTGTGCTCAGTTTTCAGCTGCCTTCCATTAGTGTACTTTAGTTCAGTGACTTCGTAGAGTTTCTAGTTGCTCAAATTGATGTCATTTTATGTTTCCCTTGTCTTCATTGCATGACTTTGCTCTTGAGAAAGTGTCACTCATAATCGTTGAAATGTTGAGCTTTCCTGATGTAGCCGGCGCACCAGTTGAGTCAGTTTACACTGGCTGTCCGAGGTGTTGGCGAAGTAAGACGCGGGAGGTAGGAGAAAAGTCAAGTGGGGTTTATTTCATTATTAGGGTAAAAACACCCAAGACCGGGAGCATCCAGCAGCTGTAAATCCGAAGGGCAACTGACTAGAGTTGCCAAGGAGCTCACAGCTGCTGTTGCACCTGAGCGTGGAACACTAGTCAAGAATAAACAATCATGCATGCAATGACGGCGGTCTTGAGGGAGTTTGAGACCACTGTCAATGCGAGGATTTTGCGGTCTCGAGGAAAGAGGAGAACCGCAAGAGAATACATACTACAACATTTCCCTCCTAAACAGCGGAGGAGAAGACATAATAACATACTGCATAAATTTAAACAATAAGCACGTGTTTTAGTAGGAGGGCAATGAAACATCTGTGAGAAACATCATTAAAGCATATAAAATATAACCAAGTGTGATAAGGCAAGAAATACCACAGGATGAATAAAGTGATTTTACCCCAAAATATAATCTTTGAACTTGCTAGACACCTGTCTTTGACGCGCCTTAGACGTCCTAGACATGTCTTTAATACCATGTGTCAAACCAGCTTGGTGTTACAAGTTGTGTGTAGACCCCGCAGAAGTTGCTTTAGCCCTGTGAAGCACCTCCTGCACTTGAAGCCTATCAAACCATTCTTTATGATCATTACTGTCCAACTTGTTTGTTTATAGTATCTGCTTGTGAACCAGTGATGCGGACTAAGCACCTTTTATTCAGCCACCCTTTGTTGTCAAGGAGGACTGACCCCTTGCTCACCTGTCTGACAATCACAGGTAATGAAAACCTAGATTTCCCTTTTCCCACTTTTCTTGGATTGTTTGAGTACCCAGTCACCTTTCTATAAAGGTAAACCTTCAAAATGTTTCCCTGAATCAAATTGTGTTTTAATGTTTACTTGTTTCTGTTGTACTCAGGATTTAATTGACTCTAGTGAGGCATGCGTGTAGTCCACTTTCTGATCAGTTTTCTTACTAAGCCAGTTGGGAAATAAACCAGTATGCACCTTCCTACCTCTGATTAGATTAAAAGATGCTACCCCTGTTGTAGAATGAGGCGTAGTGTTATGGAACCAAACTTTTCTGCGTACAAATTCTATAGGATCTTAACCAGATGATATAGCGGTTTGTGTCCCTTCTTTCACAATTCTATTTCCCCTCTCAACTAGGCCGTTGGAGGCAGGAGAATACAACGCCACCTTTAGGTGGTTGACATCATGCAGCTTGAGAAAGGAACACACGCTGTGAGACAAAGTGTGTCCCGTTATCGGTGACAATAACTTTGGGCGAACCCTCTATTATGAAAACACTTTGTAGAAACTTAATAGCATTGTCAGTAGATACCTCATCACAAAAAACAGTAATTCATCAATTTGGTGTAATAATCTATGAGGAGAAACAAATACTTATTCGCAGAAGATAAAACTCCGTAGGGGCCACAGAAGTCTAGACCCACTTTGTCCCAAGGATTTAGAGGAAGGGGAATTGGATGAAGTGGTGTACTTAATGTCTTCCAATGTTTATTGGATACTAAACATTCAGCACATATCTCAATCATGCTCCTGACTTGCGATTCCATGGAGGGCCACCAGTAATACTGTTTCAACCATTGACAAGTTTTGGTGACGCCAAGGTGTCCTTGATGTGCTGATTGAATGATAACCTCGCATAAGCTTTCTGGGGGAACAAAAAGATCATGACGCATAATCATACTTTGAACGGACAACTCATCAGCCACATTAGCAAAATTCCTAACCTCTCTAGAAAGAGTTCTGCGCTCAGACCAAACCCCTGTAATAAATTCCTTGACTTGGGAAAGGGTTACATCTTCAGCATAGGTGTTCTTCCATTCATCTTCTGAAATAGGTGCGCATTCCAGTACAGCATCCACTGCAGCAAACATACACTCACCATCCTCCGTTTCGTATGATTCATCATACAATGCCATCCTAGATAAGCAACCTGCTCTAAAATTCTTGCCTCCAGGTATGTGTTTGATGACAAAATGATATTCTTGTAACTTGTATAACAATCAAGCTAACCTGGCTGAGGCCCTGTTAGCACTGCTGTTACCAAGCATGTTCAGGAGTGGCTTGTGATCAGTGTGTAATTCAAATTCCCGTCCCCAAATGTATGATAGAAATTTCTGAATTGCCCACGCACATGCAAGGGTCTCGCGCTCGATAGTGCTGTAATATGTTTCTGAAAGTTGTAAGCTCCTAGTAGCGAAAGCAACCGTGTGTTCTTTTCCTGCAACCCACTGCCCCGAGACCAGTGAGGCTCGCATCAACGTTTTAAACATTTGTGACCATCTTGGAATGGACGTAGAGCAGGAGAATCTTGAATACGTTTCTGTACATTTTCAAACGTACCCTGAAGCTTGTCGGTCCATATGAACTTGGAACCTTTCCTTGAAAGGGCTTGCAGAGGTTCCACAATTTGTGCATAACCTTGCACGAATTAGGCATAATATTCTGCAAGTACTAGAAAGGAGCGAAGGGCTTCTCTATCTTTAGGTGGTACGGAATCTCTGATTGCCTTGGTAAGTGAAATTTGGGCTTAATACCTTCAGGTGAGGTGTGTGTGACCTAAATACTCTAACTCTTTAACAGCAAATTGAAATTTCTCACGTCTGACTGTCCTACCATACTTATCAAGCTTTGTGAGAATTCTAGTAAGGGTGTGATCATGTTCTGCTCGACTGCCAGCATATACCAGAATATCATCCTGATAAGCTTGGACACCAGGAATGTCTTCAAGTAGTGAGTCCATGAGCTTCTGGAACATGCTGGCAGTGGATGCAAGTCCGAAAGGCAGTCTGAGGTAATTGTAGGCACCGATTGGAGTCACAAAGTTGGTGAGTTCTTGTGACTCAATGAAAGTGGGATTTGATGGTACGCTGATCTAACGTCTATAATGGAAAACATTTTTGCATCACCTAAGTTGGCCAAGAGATCATGAATTTTCGGGAGGGGGTGGCAATCCACCAATATATTGTGGTTGAGTGAGCGCAAGTCAGCACACAACCTGACTTCCCCTGATCTCTTGCGCACTATAACTATAGGGGAAACCCACTCAGAAGAGTCACAAGGTGCAATGATTCCCTCAACATACAAGTTCTTGAGAACATCTTTCAGTTCTTCTCTGGTACTTAGAGGTAAAGGGCGTACTTTATGCACAACAGGTTGAGCATTGGTTTTGAGCCAAAGTTGGTGTTCAAACCCTATGACCATGCCTAATTCCTTACTGAAGGAAAGTGAATAAGAATGTTATCAATGTTGGTCTCTGAAAAGGAAGAATTGTTAATCATATTCACGTTATACTCGTCATGTACATAATCGGCAGGAAATTCCCCAACAACTACAGGCTGATCAGCACCAGGTTTAAGGTATAAACCCATCTGGGCCAAGTCCTGCCACCGATGATGTTCCTTCCTTTTAGAGCAACATAAACCTTGCTAAATGTGTGCCTGCCTAAACATTCAAGTCTGGAGTGAAAATAACCAAGCATGTCAATTTCTGTCTCCCCAAATGCTTTGGATTGACGTCAAAAATGAATTTATCCCTGACGCAAATATTTTGTGCTTGCACCAAAATCATAAGTTGCAGGTAAGATCCTTAATTCTGCAGTGTATTCTTCTACTCCTTCATCAGCACTATGTTTGCATTTAAAGAAATTGTGCCGCTCAAGTACAATGCTATGTTCTTCGGAATATTGCTTCCCCGTGCGTGCTAGAGCCTTCTTGTAGACCTTCCATTCATCACCTGAACCACCTGGGGCTACAATTTCGGGCAGACTGTCATAAACTTGTTGAGTGGCGATTCCAGTGGAACTGTATAGAATAGCTACTTTGCGTGCAGGTGAATATTTCACAGCAACTATTGCAACCAGGTATTTTTCAAATATTCTTAGCCATTGACGCCATTTAATTAAAGGTTTGTCTGGAGATTGCAAAAATGGAGGAGGTTCTTGGAATTGTTGAGAAGATGAACTATTTATTAATTTTAATAAGTAATGACGTGAACATAAAAAATGGAGGAGATAAAATTTGAAAAAGAGAAAAAAAAATGACGAATTGTAATAAAGATATGGTCAATGATGTGGCAAACTCTGTGTCCGTATTGCAATATCTGATCAAGTAAAATTGAGTGAGATGGAAGAAACAGTACTGCGCCTTTAAGGAATCAATGATATATGCTTGATGTTTTTCTTTTTTAGCACACGCGACTTCAATAACATCTGGGCGCAGCGTTAAATAGAGCGTTTTGCCAGCAGGGGCGTGAGGACCGGGCTACAGTCCGTGCGCGTGTAGACTGGAGCACGTGTGATGGCACGGGAGTGAGAGAACGAGCACATTAGCTCGAGCGCACATTGTTTCGAAGGTGCTGGCGCTCTGTAAATGGGTGTAAACGGTACCTTTTGTCCATTGAAAATCGCCATAGAGCAGGAGTGGTTCATCTCTGAAGACGACGTAGGAGCAAGTTGGAGTCAGAGGACTCGGACATCCGAAGGCAATCGATTAGGAGAAAAATCCTTGGCGGTGGGTGTGACTAATCTTCTCCGCTCATCGTCCAGATCAAGTAAGACGCGGGGGCAGAAGAAAGGTCAAGTGGGGTTTATTTCATTAGAGTAAAAACACCCATGACCGGGAGCGTCCAGCAGCTGTGAATCCAAAGCGCAAATGACTAGCGTTGCCAAGGAGCTCACAGCTGCTGTTGCACTCAAGCGTGGGACACTAGTCAAGAATAAACAATCATGCATGCAATGACCGCAGTCTTGAGGGAGTGCGAGACCACTGTCAATGCGAGGATCTTGCGATCTCGAAGAAAGAGGAGAACCGCAAGAGAATACATACTACAGTTGGCTGTGTAAGCTGTGGGCTCCTATGCTTAATTACTAAATAAAGGATTTAAATCTACATCCGGATGTTGTTTGCCTTTGTGAGGAGAAAACGTACTTTGCAACATTTGGCGACAGCATTTTGGACCCTTTGGTGTATCAATCCCCTTTTTCGGATGAGCTTGGAGTTCTTGTCTGGGATTTTTTTTTTTTTTTTTCACAATTCTTAAGCTTCAAGACCATTCAGGTGTGGAAATAGTTGGTGTTCTTTAGATTTTATCCTTTCCTTTGTGATGGTACTAGTAAGAACTGAGTAATCTGGCTGTAAGGGATCAGGGGCCAGATTTACAACCGTTTTTTGCGGTCGCAAATGGGAAATCAGACGTTTATGACCGCAAAAAAGGGTCCTGGCATGTACAAACGCTATTTTGCGAGTTGGTGACTCTCAAAATAGCGTTTGCGACTCGCTATTAGGAAGGGGCGTCCCTTCCTAATAGCGAGTCGCAATGGAACGGCCGCAAAACACTTGCAGTTTACCACCTACTTCAAGTAGGTGGTAAGCCACTCGCAAACGGGAAGAGGTCCCCAGGGGACCCCTTCCCCTTTATGAGTGTGTGCGAAAATATTTTTCAAAGAGCAGGCAGTGGTCCCACGGACCACTGCCTACTCTTAAAAAATAAAACAAACGTTTCAGTTTTCTTTTTTAAATGCATCCCGTTTACCTTTGAGGAAAACGGGCGGCATTTTAAAAAAAAAAACTGCTTTATTGAAAAAGCACTGACGGACATGGTGGTCTGTTGACCCTAGCAGGCCACCATCCCTGGGAGTGCTAGCCATTCCTAATGGGGTCGCAAATCGCACCTGCCTCATGAATATTAATGAGGCAGGCAATTTGCGACCCCATTAGGAATCTTTAACAGTGTCTGAGATGGAAGAAAATTTGTTTATATTCTGTTTAGTTTCACTATCGTTTTTGTGTCAACTTAGTCGTAATCGAAGATCATATTAGTTTTGAATGGCCACTGTGGCTTCCTAAGGACATAACCCCTCATTACGAGTTTTAACCAGTGAGGCGTAGTCTCTTTTTTCCTTGCTCTCAGAGTTACTGTTACTGGAAGTATCAATTCGAGGGGAGGGTTGATAACCGGGATTTCATGTTTTTGGGGAATGACCTGCACGAAAATGTTTACGTGCCAAATCCTACCTGTGTTTTCCATTAAATCTCTGTGTGAAACACACAAATTACCTTTATACCAGGCCAATAAGAATTAACGTCCCACTCATTAAGGGATCTAGAGTTTGTCGATTTTACCAGTGTATTTTGTTTACCTTTCATGGTCAGATGTGCAGAACTTGGTGGGCAGGACTCTGTTATTCTACATTTTGTTGAAAGCACGGTTTCATGCATCTAGTATAGTTGTCACTTTGTTTGGATAACTGCACTGCAGATTCTACTCCTGAACATCAGTTATGTAGTCTCTCTCTTGTAGGTCCAGATTGAAGTGTATGATCACTTCTGTTTCCATGTCTATCTAGATCATGAAGCGAGTCCGAGCGGAGCAGATTCAGATGGCTGTCACCTGCTACCTCAAACGCCGACAGTACATGGATTCCGATGGTCCCATAAAGCAAGGTTTACGTTTGTGCCAGAGTGCCGAAGAGATGGCCGCCAATCTGACAGGTAGCAAATTAGTTATATTACGTGGGAGGTAGGAAGCATTCATAGTTTTTAAATATATTTATTAGATTTTATTAACATGACAAAACCAGTCAGGAGCAGTTTTTAAATATCTTAACATGGGATTGTACCATTACTGCTCTTCTTTACATTGTGTACAGCTCCAACAACTTCTTCTAATAAATTAGTCAATTCACTGCATATTCTTTAATACAATGTTCTTGTGTGTGGGCACTGGCCTTACTTTTCAACCTTTATGGCCATGTTGGAGCTTAAAAGTATGAGTGATTAAGGTTTTATATCATTGTGTAAACAAATGTATGATTTAAGGTCTATTCAGACCATCAGTTTGACATTAAATTATGCATCAAATCGGTTCTTTAATATGCAGTCCCTCTTCCCCCCCTCCTATTTTGTTCAGTAGTGCAACTTGTCTTGTCTCAGTCCACTCTCTGAAATACATATGTTTTGTTTTTTGTAGCTCCAGTGTGTCGGAACATTCCGGGGGGGCATTTCATTTCACTTCTTCTTTAATTCAAGCACACTCCTCTCTCATGTCCCTCTGTGCATTTTTCATTTTAGTTAGTGCTCCTCTTCTCCTCTTGCTGATGACAGCAGCTTGCTGTGCTTGTGCCCGCCCACTGTCTTAGAGTCGGCATACCTCCTGGTTGTTTTTCTGGCTGCCGTCCTGCAAGCTCACACGCCGGATGATCCGCTATATTCAGTCCTGCCAAGTACCACGCATCAGGCGTTAGACTAACGCATTTCAGTGTGGTGATCCGCATCACCGCACTGAAATGCATTGTCACGCATTACAGGCATAGCGCCTTGGCTGTCCAAGCTGTTGGCGCTGCCTACTAAATGCCTGCCTGCATAAATACTATGCTAAACTAAAGCTGCTGATGTCGCTGGCAGCGCGCCCTCGCGAGCACGCGCTGCTCCCGCAGGGTTGACGGCTACAGTGGCTGATTCATTGTATCAATAAGGAGATTCCCGCCTTGCTGCCCCCGTATTTGATAGGCAGCGCTGCGCCTCCTACTGCCGCGTGACTTTACTTTAAAATGATGTGCGTGGGGGCGTGGCCAAGATGGCGGGCTGAACAGTCTCTTGTCCCGGAGGCTCCCTGCTCCTGACCCGTTCGCCCGGCTCCATCTCAGCATTGAGCCCTCTTTAGCACAGTAAACACTGCGGGAAGAGAAGGGGGAACAAGGCGGCAGCCCAGAGCGCACAGACGGCGAGGGTTTGTGCCCGCCCGACGATTTGAGCGGTGGCGGAGAGAAAATGGCGCCCAGGCCGGATGACCGATAGAGCAACGACCCCAGCGTTAGCAGGAGGGGCTCCAACCAGCAACCGCACGGAGGCTGCCTACCGCGTTCGGGTGCGGGCCCGGAACGCCCGGAGGAGTCCGGTGCGGAGAGATGGGAGGCTGGAGTTCCTGAAGCGGTACACACCGGCTGAAGGTAGAGAGTGACGCGCCCGTCATCTGAGCTGAAGTGAACTGGGGCGAGCCTCCGGCCAGGGGCACGGCCACGCTGCCACTGCGGCAGACAAGGTGAGACGCGATCACCAGGGTTCGGAGTTCCAGGGTGCCCAGGAGAGGGCACCCTGGAACTCCGGAGAGGCCCGGGGCTTTCGTGTGGCCTGGAGTGAGCGGGAGGCGCAAAATGCAAATGGCGCCTCGGCCCGGTAATCATTGAAGCGGCCGTTGCTGCCAGACCTAGTGAACTGACCGGGAGAGGACAAGGGGCGCCCGCAATTACCATCTGTTAGAAATGGGATCTCTAGTTGGCAAGGGCTTGCACCTTTGTCCAAGTAGGGACCCTTCTTCCTAGTCAGGGTAAGGGTGTTACACTCGTGAAGTAACCCCTGCTCACCCTCGTGGTAGCTTGGCACGAGCAGTCAGGCTTAATTCAGAGGCAGTGTGTAAAGCATTTGCACATAACCAACAGTAATACAGTGTAAGCACTACAAACGGACACCACACCAGTTTAGAAAAATAACCAATATTTTGTATACTCAAGACAAGACCAATTACGACACAAATCCACAATACTATACTTTACGAATGAATACTTGATACGGTAACTTCTTCTTTGCAGGAATAGCACAAAAGCAAAGTTCGTACGAGTCGGTAGCTCCGTCCGAGCCTACCGTGATGCTGAAAACCACAGAGTCTAACAGTTCCAGCCGACCGCGTCGATACGGGCCAGCAGAGTCGTGAACAGACTCGGTTACAGTACCTTTCTCGTTGTGGCTGGTACGGAGTGTACGAGCCGGTCGGCGTTCGTCGCGGTTGCGGTGCAAGACGGAGCGATGCAAGGTGCGGTGTTCCTCGATGCGGTGCAGGCAGCGGCTCGATGAGCGTCGTGCAGACGGAGTCGGTGAGTCCAAGGCGTGCGATGCAGGGTGAGACGATGCTCGATGCGTTGCTGACAGGTTGCGATGCAGGCGACCAAGCCGGAGTGCGGGAGCTGGCGTCGGACAGCGGTGCGAGTCGGAGCGGTGCGTCGCAGACGTGCGAGCGGTGCCCCAAATGCGGTGCGGTCTCGACTCTTGAGCCAGTTGCAGCGACAGTGTCGGTCTGGTCCAGCTGGCCCAGTGAAGCGATGCGAACTGCGGTGCCCACAGGTCACGGTGCAAGCAGCGGCTCGATGTTGGCGGCGTCGGACGTCGCCCACGGTGAGACCAGGGTTGCGATGTGAAGCGGGGCGATGCGGTCTGCGGTGCAAACAGGTCACCGGCCAGGGATGGATTCGGTTGACGGAGTCGGTTGCGGTTCCCTTCCTCTGTGGCAACAAACAGCCTTCCAGAAGCGGTACCCAGAGGCTTGTGAAGTCTTTGTAGTCCCTGAGACTTCTTAACAGGAGGCCAGCTCGGTTCCTGGCCCTTGGAGATACTCAGCACAAGTTTGTAGAAAGTTCAGTCCAGTCCTTTCACTGCCCAAGGCAGAAGCAGCAGCTGCAGGCCAACCCAACAAAGCAACAACACAGCAAAGGGGCAGTACTCCTCCTGGCAGCTCTTCCAGCTCTTCGTCTTGGCAGGTTCCTTGATTCCAGCGAGATCTAAATTTATGGGGTCAGGGCCCCAATATTTATATCCCAAATTCCTTTGTTCTCTGAAGGCAGAGAGGCCTTTGCCTAGTCCAAACCAGTTCTGGAGCACTTTGTTGACAAGTCTCCGTCCCTTCTTTCAGTGAGTAGGCCAGGGACATCAGACGCACCCCAGGAGGTGGAGCCAGCATTGTGGAGGGAAGGCACTGTCCTATTCAGGGCCCAGGTGTGACCCCTCCCACCCATCTACAGGTCGATCTGGCTATTCAGCCCTGCGCTGACTCACCCTGTCTCCTGGCATCCCCCAGCCCCTGTCACTCACATTCCAGACAAGGAATACACAACCTCGCAGAGGCAGGCTTGGATGGTTAGACAAGAAAATACCCACTTTCTAAAAGTGGTATTTTCAAACACAGAATGTTAAAACCAACTTCACTAAGAGATGCATTTTATCATTCTGAGTCCAGGCATACTAAACTCGAATTTCTACCATGTTCCTGGGGTCAGTTAGGATTATAAGCTGTAATAATCGGAACTGCCCGTTCTGGCCTAGGGGGAACAGGTAGCCTTGCAATAGTGAAAAACGAACTAGGCTGTAATTCACGATCAGGACATGCCGCACACACCAGGGCATGTCCTACCTTTTGCGTACAACGCACCCTGCCCACAGGGGTACCTTGGGCCTACCTTAGGGGTGACTAACATGTAGCAAAGGGAAGGTTTAGGGACTGGCAAGTGTGTGCACTTGCCAAGTCGACATGGCAGCCCCAGGCTGCGCACAGGCTCTGCGTTGGCAGGCCCGAGTTACACTTTACGGGCTGTTTGCGTGGGTGGCACAATCCAGTGCTGCAGCCCACCAACAGCATTTGGTCTATAGGCCCTGGCACTCGCAGTGCACTTTACAAGGGACTGACACATAAACCAAATAGGCCAATCATGGAAACACCAATCCATAACACATTTTATACAGGAGCACTTGCACTTTCCCACTGGACCGCAGTGAGGAAAGTGCGCAGAATCATCACACCAGCAAAAACAGAGTCAAAACCGGGAGGTCAGAAAGCAAAAAGTCAGGGAAACACGCCAAAAGATGCCAAGTCTAACACCATCGCAGGGAGGGAACACTCAACTACGAGGGACACCAGACGAGCTCGACACTGCGGGGGCCACACGGCTGAGAGCCACAGAAAGGGAAGCCAGGGGCACCCGGACACTGCACAGAGCGCTGCCATTTGAGGAGCTGAGAGGCAAAGCGGCAACGAGAACCGGGAAAGGGGAAAGAGGCCCGGTGAGTGAAAGTACAGTCGGGGCAGCGTAGAGGGCCCACGGACACCGTCCCGGAACAGTTGGAGATCTACACCAGAGGCCACCCACGACGGAGTGCGAGACAGGCCTAGTACAAGTCCTCCGAAATTGGGGCCTGGTACGCGAGGAGCGGCGTTGGTAACACTGGGAGCGGGAGCCCAACGCAGCGGCGAAAGAGGGACAACGGGCTCTCACTAGGTCGGGGCCCCAGCAGTACACAGCGCAGAAGTGGAGAGGACCTCCAGGGGGGGGCAGCGCCAGCAGGACGAGACTGTGGGCCCCATAACTTTTCCCCTGCAATCAGCAGATCGCTGACACGACCGACCCCCGCCGGGAGAGAGGGGAGGCCCCGACTATACGCTTGCCACTGAGACAAAAGGGGGAGACAGTAGCGGAGTTGCGAGCCTGTGGAGCCACACCGTGGAGTGGCGTCCAGGGACTCAACGAGGCTGTAGGGAGAGCAGAGGGGCCTACATCCGGCCAGAGCACTCGGCTGGCGGAGAGGAGAGGAGTCTGCCGTAGACTGCCGCTAAGGGGACCACGCAAACTCGGGGGGGGGGGGGGGGGTGCTTCCTAGTGGAGGCTGTACGCCGCCGGACGACAAAGGGCCCCCCAACCAGAAGGCGATAGTGCTCCAGAGGCGTCCCAGACCTCCTACTCGCCGAACGGCCCAGCAATGTCCTCGGTGAGGAAGAGGGGGGAGAGGTCTCTGAAAGAGATGCTAATCAGAGGATCCTTACCTGGGGAAAAAGGCAATAGAACGTCTCCAACCCAGAAAGCTCAGACAGACTCGGAAGATGGGGAGGTCCCAATTACCCGCTCTTTCTTGGAATCGCTTTTTAATGTTCTCCGAGAAGACTTTCAGACACTTATGAGTGAAGTGGCAAGTGAGGTACGAGAGATTCGCCGCGACGTAGACGCAGTCGGGGAGAGAGTAGCAGCGATTTGAAGAACGCGAACTAACCAAAGGAGAAGAGGTCGAGCAACTCCAACAAGAAGTGATTCGCCTGCGAGATCAACAACTGGACCTCCAGGCACACGCTGAGGACCTCGAAAACCGCTCACGAAGAAATAACATTTGCGTCGGGGATTCCATCAAACGGAAGGGCCGGATGTGACCCAATACCTCCAGGGCCTGTTTCGGGACATATTAGGAGAGCCACAGGACTTTGCAATCCGCATAGACCGAGCACACCGAGTCGGGCTGGCGAGACGGGCTCCTGCTCCTCCACCGGACATTCTAGCCTTCCTACCGGACTTTCCTCTCAAGGAACGAATATTGCGAGAAGCCCGGTCGAAACAACCTCTACAATATCAAGGACATTCCATTGCTCTATACCAGGACCTAGCCGCCATCACATTGCAAAAGAGGAGGGCTTTTCGAGAGGTGACAACTCACCTGAGAGCACAAGGAGTGGCGTACTCCTGGGGCCACCCCTTCCGCCTGATTTTTAAACTGAATGGCCAGCTACACCAACTCCGATCCCTCCGTGAAGCCTGTAAGATTCTCGGCCTGGAACAGCGAACCATGGAAGAGTCACCCAGCCGCACACCGAGCTCGCCAGGAAACGAATGGCAGAAAGTGGGCAGCAGACGCTCACCCAACCCAGAACTACGTCCAAGCTCCGACACTATGGCGCATGAGAGAATGGCGGCACTTGAAACAGTCCAGAAGAAACCGCTCCGACGAGCCACCCGTGACTCCACTAGAGGGATTGTTCAACATTGACATTGTAATGGCCGGGGGGATCTCGGGGGCGGGGGCCCGGGACACTTGGACCACACACTAACCCCGATTTTCTATTCACCACATGCCCATGTCCCCGTACGATGGACAATGATGGGACTCTGGGGTTTTCTAGTTGGGGTTAGATAGGGCGGGGGGTTTCTGGCTGGGGGGGGGGAGGGGAGGGTGTTTTTCGTTGCTAGGTTGGGGGGATGGGGGGCTGGGGAGGGGGGAACCGGTGTGCTGTTCAGGGGGGGGTACATATGGGACACACGCTCACGAGTGCAGGGTATCGAGAACCTATGAGGGGGCTCGGAGGACAGGGGGGTTGTTCTCCACCATACTTCGCGGTCTGATTTCGTAAACACCCCATGTCAAGGTCCACATTGCAGATACTTACTCTTAACGTGAGGGGACTGAACAACCCCATTAAAAGGAGAGCCGTTTTATCCTATTTAGAGAACTCAGGGGCGTCAGTGTACCTGCTACAGGAGACTCCTCTCCAAAGACTGGCACCGCATGAGATCCCGAGCTTTTCCCCACCAATTCTACTCCACTTCAGATAAGAAAGCGGGGGTGGCCATTCTGATAGCTAAATCGTTCCAGGGTACGGTAGGGGGCAAGGTGGCAGAAGTGAAGGGCCGGTTACTGGCCCACACGCTCTGGGTGGGGGGGCGCCCCCCTGGTAGTGGGCTCGGTCAATGCCCCGAACTCGGGACAAGAACAATTTTTTTGAAGGTAGCATTGTCAGAGGTCTTGTGTTCCCAGGAGCGGAGGGTGGTTGTGGGGGGGAGATCTAAACTTGGTCATGGACGCAGAGAAAGATAGATCAGGTCAGCGATGTGGCCAATCTGGGGCGATCTCCAAAACAGGGAGGGACTGGTTAAGGGACAGAGGTTTGCTGGATTTGTGGAGGGTGGCTCACCCCCAACTCACACAATTTTCCTTCTACTCCCATGCGCACCATACTTACGCCAGGCTGGATCATTTTATAGGGACCACAGAAGTACACACACTGGTAGACACAGTAAACATCATCCCAGCAGCACTTTCAGACCACTACGCAGTGACACTGACTCTCTCTATCCCCTCGGCCAAAAGCCCTCCAGGGAGGTGGAGACTCCGAGAAAATTTGCTTTCTAGAGCAGGGGTGTCCCAGCAATTACAAAAATGCATCTCTGACTACCTAGCGACAAATGATTCCCCGGACACACCTCTCTCAGCGCTCTGGGGGGCACTAAAAGCCGTGGTGCAAGGCGAATTAATCGCCATCTCCGCCGCGGAAGCCAAGGAGCGTAAGGAAAAGAGGGAACTCCTCACAGAGCGAGTGACAGAGCTGGAACGAATACATCAACGACTCAGCGCGCCTCGGATATGGCGTCAACTAAAGGCAGCGAGGGTGCAGCTGTGGTCACTAGACCTCGACAGAGCCGAATACGCAGCCCTTCGGCTGAAGCACTCGTACTATGTGGGTGGCGATAAAACGGGACGACTCTTAGCCAGTAAACTTAGGGCCCGCACCCAACGCGCCAAAATACAAACGCTCCGGAACGACAATGGGGAACAGGTTGAGGGGGACGAGGAGATTGCTGCGGTCCTTCGGGACTTTTACTCCACATTATACGGTAAAGCCTCGCAGTTATGCGACGACGGGGACACATACCTTCAGGGGGCTGCCACGTCGGCGCTGGACGCCACGGGGGCCGAAGCACTGGATGCACCCATTACGATCGAAGAAGTGATTGGAGCCATTTCCCGTCTCAAACCCCTGAAGTCGCCGGGCCCCGATGGATTTTCGGCGGGATTTTATAAGGCCCTTTGCCCACTCCTGGCCCCGATCTGAACGCGGCTCTTTAATTCCTTCCAGGGGCCTGGGACCATACCTACGGATAAGTTGGCCGCTGACATCGTAGTCATCCCTAAACCAGGTAAAGATGCGACTCAATGTAGTTCCTATCGCCCGATTTCCCTCCTCAACCTCGATCTAAAGTTGTTCACTGGGGTCCTAGCGGCTAGATTAGGCCCGCGCCTGCCCGGGATTATTGAACCAGACCAATCCGGCTTCATATCTAATCGTCAAAGCAGCGACAACACTAAACGCATATTACATTTGATAGATAAAGCCCATTGCACTAAAATGAACGCCCTACTGCTGTCGGTCGATGCCGAGAAGGCGTTCGACAGTCAGCTGGGATTTTCTAGACAAAACCTTGGCTCACTTTGGCGTGGGGGAGCGCTTCAGAACCTGGGTAGCGAGTTGCTACGACAGGCCCACGGCAGTAATCAAGGTAAACTGGGTAGCCTCCCGGCCCTTTGAGATACAGAGGGGTACGAGACAGGGGTGTCCTTTGTCACCCCTTCTTTTTGCGCTTTACGTGGAGCCCCTAGCACAAAGAATTCGAGATAACCCCGATATCTTAGGTATCCCGTTCGGGGGGGAACGTCACACAGTGAGCTTACACGCCGATGATATTCTGGCGTCTCTGGAGTCCCCTGAACGATCAGTACCAGCTTTTTTGCAAGAGCTGACCGCCTTCGGTCGGGTTTCCGGCTTCAAGGTAAACGTCCAGAAATCCATGGTCTTACATCTAGGTAGTGGGGCAGGCCGGCGAGAGGAAGAGCGCCCACAATGCGGTGAGCTGCAGTCCCGTGACACAATTACTTATCTTGGGATAGAACTCGCTCCTTCTGTGGCGCACACGGTCACGCAGAACTATGCTAAACTCCTCTCCCAAATCCAGAAAGACTTTAGACAGTGGCAAAAGCACTCTTTATCTCTATTAGGCCGCATTGCAGCTATCAAAATGAATATTTTGCCCAAAGCCCTCTACATTTTTCAGACCATACAGGACTGGCCCCCACCAGGGACCCTCCACAAACTACAAAGTGCGGTGCAACAATTCATCTGGGCTGGGGCACGCCCTCGCATGCGCAGAGATCTTTCTCACAGACCCCCAGACGAGGGAGGGTTGGGTATCCCGAGCTTTCTAGAATATTTTAGAGCGGCGCAACTTAGACACTTGGTGGACTTGAGCAGGCCCGAGTCTGAAAAAAGATGGCTGTTCCAAGACCGGGCGCTGGCGAAGCTCTCTTTATGGAAGGTGCCTTTTCTCAAGCGGCCAGATAGACCACCAAATCTCAAGGGCTCCCCAATCACAAACACGCTGCTAAGAGTCTGGGACTCGGTGGCAGTCAAACGCGGACTCGTATCCTTTCCTTCGCCAATGACACCCATATTTGACAACCCGGAGTTTTGACCCGGGCTAGACGAGCGCGCGTTCCCGCAATGGCGGGCTACGGAGTGCAGGTCGGCGGGACACCTTTTCGATCTGGAGGGGTTCCTCCCGCTTGCAGAAGTGCAACAAGCCTACACAATTACCACCCCGCAACGCTATCAATACTTCCAAATCCGCCACTGGCTCCTTCACCCCGAGGTGAGGCCGCTGGTTCACAGAAAGCTCACCACATATGAGAAGTGGCTCATAGCCAAAGTCTCATATAAATGGATGATCTCTGACCTGTACAGTATGCTGCGTTCACCAACTCCCTCCTTACCCTCTGCGGGACAGCGGCGCTGGCCGAGGGAACTTGGGAGAGACCTAACGGAGAAAGAATGGCGAGAGATATATTATCGGGCTAACCATACGGCCCGCAATACAGCTAGTAGGGAAGCAGCGGTTAAAGTGACCACCTACTGGTACCGGACACCGGCCAGGCTGCATAAAGGGAACCCTGATCGAAGCCCGACATGCTGGCGGGGTTGCGACGAAGAGGGCACACTGACTCACCTACTCTGGGACTGTAACGAATTGGCTGACTACTGGGGTGCTATTCTGGACGACATAGACAAGCAATTTGACACTAAAATTCCCCGATTCCCCGCCTACACACTACTAGGGCTACCCAATCCACTTACCTACCCCCTGAAGTCGATTAGGGGAAAACAGATGGGTCTGGCGATGGGCGCAGCCGTTCAACACATCCTATCACTATGGGGCACACGGACCCGACCGACCCACACAGGTTGGCTACACAAACTGTGGTATATTATAGGCATGGAACGTATCCAAGCCACCCTAACGAACTCCACGGACACCTTCAGGACAATATGGCGCCCATTGCTGACTCTGCTGGCGCTTGAAATGAATGAAGTGACATGCCCTAAATACCTTCGCCTCCTGCGGCTCACCGAAATAGCACACACGGAAGAGATCCCTCAACCTGCTCACTAGTAAAAAGACCCCCACACAAGGTCCTCAAGAGCTACTTGCTTAGCACACTGGTTCGGGGAGGGGGGTTAAGGCGGAGGGGGGTGGGTTCAAGGGAGTTTTGTTTTTGACCTACTTATCGGTCTATTATACTGTTGACTTGGGCCAATCCCATGTTGTATCTTTCTTGCGTTTGCCTCCACACTCGTCCAGGAAAGGCTTACTGGGACCCATCTAGGTATCTACAGGTATGGCGGGTGTGGGGGGGGGCGGTGACTTTGAGATTATCATATGGGATTGTCTGCTGTAATCAATGCTGCTTTTTTATTTTTACATGTTTGCAAAATAATAAAAAACAGAGTTGACCATAAAATGATGTGCGTCACGGCCCCCTTCTAATTGCGTGGGAGTGATGTTTCATTCAGGACTGGATTCTGAGGAGGCCGGCGAACGGCCTGGCGCCGCAGTAAACAAACCCTCGTCAGCGCAGGTAATCCTACATTTCTGTAAAGCTCAAAGTACAGGCGTGCACCGGAGTCACCCGAGTCTCAGACTTCGGTTAGATCGAGCCGGCCTGATTTGATAAATTAATAATTGCCCCATTTGTATTTTCTAGGGTACAGTCAGTGCCGAGTATAGGGGCCCTGCGAGGGGGTAGCCGGGGGCGAAGTGACTCCCTAGCACAGCAGGGAAAGACTCGGTGGGCCCCCTCTTCTCCCCTGTTCTTTTTCAAGTGTGGTATTTAAACCCCGGAATTTGTGTGACTTTGCCTCTTATTCGCCAACCACGTTACCAGATAATCGTTTAAACAGATAATTCTTGAGCCGCCCTTTAACGATATTTTCAGCTGTACAGTTACCACTTTCCAAGGAGATGTGGGCTTCTGATTCTTCGTTTCGTTTTTGAAAAATACCATATCAGATTTTTTTTGTTTGTTCTCTATAGCGCGAACTAGAGCCGAGTGTCTGGGCGCTTTACAGTACTTACAAGTTACATACTACAAAAGTAGCAGAATACTGTGAAGAAAATGTGAGGGCGAAAGCTAGTATACCAGACGGTTTCGAGTGATGTGTAACAGAGGATGAACATTAGAGACAAACTAGGTCACATTGCAGTGTTCACTATGTGCCGTCACATTATCATGTTTTTTTTAAAAATGGACATATTGCGATGCAGCGCTTTGTTCAAAGGGTGTTTCTGGATCCGGACGTTTTTTTGTTCCGTGAAAGTCTCAAACGAGCGGTTTGTTCAATTTCCTCCAGGGATAAACTTCCATATTTTGGGCCTGCTTCCCAAGGAGAGATTGTGCTTTGTTTATTAAGCCTTAGTGGTTGTGACAGAAGAGAGTTTATTGTTTCTTTATGACCTGCATCCACCAGAAGAGGGGTGAGTTTTTTGGGCCAGGTATTCCCGGGCCCATGATGTGAGTAATGCATGCAAATTTGATGTTTCTAGTGGTGATAGGCACTAGTTGAAATAAATGATAAATGTGCAAAATGATTGTAACGTCTTGTTCCTGGGATAAGTCTTGCAGCAGAGTGTATGACTGCCAGGTGAGTTTTGTGAATTCTGATGAGCGCATTTCCATAGTCCAGTCAAGATGTCTAAAGGTATGTACCTTGAATGTAAGGTTTAATGATTGTGCGCAAGAAAGTGTCACTCGTAGTCATTGAAATGTCACTCATAATTAGACTGAAATTATGAAAATGTCACACATGGCAATCTGAAACCTTGGCAGCTATGTATATTCAACATGTTGCACTTTATCCTTTGGCCGCCAGCTCTTTTAAAAAAAAAAAAAGAGAGAAATCCTTCAGAAGTGTGACTGCAATGTTTCCTAGCCTTCCTGCCTCCTGACCCTCAGCTGGCGTTTGGTTGCGACTTTGCCGCTTTCGCTGGGAAACAGGTGAATTGCACAGAAGAGCTACTGTGGAGGTGCAGGGTTATTTTTACAACCGCGTTCTAACTGCATTTTGCATCTGAAGGGTCCTAGACACTGATACTGCGGAAGCTTGTGGGCGGAGGCGCGGCAGCTGGGTGGCAGAATCCAACAGAGAAGATAAGAGGATTATATTTTTGGGACTACCTTGGAATTTCTTCAGCGTTGAACCCTGTACAGCGAAATACTTTACTGTAATTCCCATCGCAAATTAGGGAAATCCGAATTAAAGACCAGAGCGGATGTTCTGTGAATGAATAGTAACTACTACTAAAGCTGTGCCTGTTTGGAGCCATCTTCTTCGGACTCAACTTTACCTGATTATTGATTGAAATTCGACCTGTATTCTCCCAAAGTGTGGTTGAACAGTTCCTCCGAAGGATGCTTCTAGGCTCAGGCAGTCGGCTGCCTAGTTTTCTAGTACATGACTTCTGAGGATCCTATGCAGCTCTTAGCCACCTTCAGGCGTGGGAAAGCTATTGAATATACAAGGTGAATAACGGTTGTTGTGATTACTCCTATTTGAGTTCATAATGACGACCAGAAAGCTCAGCTTGGGCAGAATAATCTCTGTCCGATCATGTAAAAAGGCTAAATCTAATCCTCTATGAAATAAATCATCCCATTTAAATGCGCTAAAAGGAATTTCTCCTATTCCATCATATTTTTTTTAAACCGGAGGATGCCCTAGGAGCTGGTTTAATCCCATTATCATCCCAGCAGGCCCATCAAGACACACAAACTAAAGTTTGCCCAAATATAAAAGATTTTCCTTTTATTGTGTCAGATGGTTTTGGTTGTCTTTATGGAGCTACTGGAGAAATAAACAAAGAAAGTTATGCATAATCCTCGCCTCAGGTCCGGACATAGAATTCTTGTTTATAGAGTGCTTTAGAAGGGCAGTCAGCGTCAGTAATGCATGTGGAGTAGTGGTGGGAGTAGTGGTCAGTTTTTGTGGGCTGATAGCTCTTCTGTAGGTTCAGTTATAGTGGCATGGTGTGCTTTTGTGTGCTTAATCTCTTGATTTTCTCCACTTGCCTCTTAGTATGTTAGTGTTCTTTTTATGGTGAGCCCTGGATGTGTTTTTTTGTTGATATCCGTTTGTCCATTGCAGTATTGATTCAGCTGTTGAAGGTGTGTATGCCTTTCAGCCACTTGTTTATTGGGGTTTTTGCAAGATGGGTGTTGAGTTGGTGGATATCTAGGTTTTTGAATGGCCTCTTAAAATGTTTGGTGTCTTTGAAGTGTTGTTGTTGCTAAGTGTGTTGATCTTGAAAGTGATGATGTTGTGGTCTCTCCAGCTTACAGGGGAGTTGTCTGTAACTATGGCTTGTCCTAAGGGTGCAAATATGACATCTAGAGTATGTAGAAGGCTTCTAGGTCTTTCCCATGTTGCCCTACCTTTATATTGCATCAGGAACTCGGATTGAATATGTGGAAGATCATATTAATCTGTCCTACTGTTGCTGTGTTGCTCAGTCTGGAGCAATCCTCATGCATCAATGTCTTTCTTGTGATATGGGCCATCAAATTCCTTTGTTGGCTTAGATCAAGTGGATGTGTATATCACTGGGCAGACTGAACATCTATTTGAAGCTTGATGAGATGCTAAAAGAGGATAAGTCTTGGATTAAAAAATATTTTCTGGACCAGAGACAGCGGGAAAAGGAGGTGGGTTGAACTAACCAAGATCCAGAATAAGGATTGCTTCTTAATCCAAACCACACCAGAGTTGGCACCATGTTTGGATTTTGTGATTAACACATGGGATAGTACCCTCTTGGCCAGATTCTTGGGTTTATCAGCTGGCAGCTATGTTGTCCACTTGGGCAGTAGGATTGTTCTTCTATTCTTGTTTGTCCATGTGATGAAAGCTCCCCGCAAAACCTGCTCCACTGTGGGGTTTTTCCTGTAGGTTTTATTCATGTTTTATCAGCTGCTTTTTTAAATCCCAGTTCGGGAGGGGGGTGGGGGGCTTGAGCCTGATTAAATGTAGACTGCCTTGTATTTCAGAAGGTTAATACACCGGTGATTGTTTTAGTGTTAGCTTTTTCCTTAAAAATGCTCCTCTCATCAGGAATGCTATGGCCTTTTGAATTTTTTTTTATTGTGAGTTTTAGCTATATTTTATCGTGTATGTAATGTGGGATTTTGTATTGCATTTGCTTTTATAATAATTATTTAATGTTCAAATAAAGCTACTTTTGACTTTGACTTCTAGACTGTGTCCTGTGCAGTGAGTTTGTCCATTAACTATTTATTGGAGGTTGAACGCTTCATGGTTGCTTGTGATAGCTAAGGTTGTGGCTAGATTCTTCATGTAAGACCATGTTTAGGTCTCCTAGAGCATATAGGTTTGGGTGATCCAGATGGGTGTTGCTCACTGTATCTAGTAAAACCTCTTTAAAGTTGGCATCGCTGTGTGGAGGTCTATATATTAAAAAGAAGAAATACGTTCTAGTTGGAGTGTGGGGTCACATCTTACTATCAAGGATTCACAGCCGTCGATAGTGAGATTTTCAGTTTGTGTTATTTGTTGTGATCTTTTATGGATGACAGACAGGCCTCTATTTTTACCAATACATTTTTTTGTTTATGTTGAAAAAAATCAGGTGGGATGGCTTTGTGGCTCATGGGTGCAAAGAGTTACTTAGTCATGCTCCTATAATGAAGGTGAGATCTGGTGTGAGTAGGTAAAAGATGTTAAAGTGATTTAGGCCCACCTGCACATGCCTTGTACCATTTTTATTGGGTTAAGTCGGCAAATAATGTGGTAATGCATTTGGGAAGCCCATCCCTCCCTGCCCTCTGCTCGTCCCATCTCCCAAGAACTGTACATGTCATCAGTAATGAGTGCCACCAACCTTTCTATTCTCCATTCACACATCCCTTTTTGCCTCCATTCACCAACATAACCTCCCGACACCTGCTACAGATTGCCTTATCCATTTATCTAGAAAGTGCATTGTTCTTTAAGTAGTAGAGAAGGAAAGAATCTCATTTCTTGGCAGGGGTAACATTTGAGGTGTAATTATCCAACCCTTCAGTCATTTCAAGCTCATATATAGGCTCTGTGCCAAAAACAAAATAACAGCACAACTCAAATGCTCCTGTATAAACCCTTCCCTCCCTGTATTGGACTGTCGTGTAGTTCATAAAAATACATAGGATCTGCACGTTTAGACAACATAAACTAAGGGATTGGTGTCCAGACTGATTCCAGACGACCTCAAAGGATATGTTGGCCTTTAGACCAGTTAGCTCACAGTGCCACCATAAGCCCCCTAACCTTACCAAGGAGCGAATAGTTTCTGGCAACTATTGAACATGACAACCCTTGATCCTTCAAGGATCGTGGAAACAGTCCAGTACTTTTTGCTCAGTCACTCGTGCTCACTTGGTCTCAGAGAGATACACAGAATGAATGATGGGGACGTTTTCAATAAGCATTTATTGAACCAGCGTCATTCTAGTATAAAACATGTTTGCTGCGACAATCATTAGACAGAAACAGATGTATAAGATTACAAGCACCAACCGAGAAAATAAAAGGTAGAACTTCTACCATGGTGCTGAAACAGTGAATATATGCAGGCATATATACATGACAGTAATAAAGCATACTCCTAAGATGCAAACCCTACCTAAGTGTACCTAGCATGTATGTGGGTGTAAAGCCAAGAATCCCCTATGAAAGAGCCAACCCCATTACCTGATGGGAGACAACGAAAGACCTCGTCTTGGTCTCGAGTTGGACACCCCGCAAGGGATGTCAGACCACTGCGTGTTTTAGCTTCTGCAGGCCAGGACCCCAGTGTCTTGTGTCAGAGTAGAAGCTTCTCCTCTTCCTATCTAGTGTTGGTATGGGTCTTTTTAACCATAAAGATAACCTCCTGGGTTCCTTACACAATTGGTGTGTTGTGAGTATGATTATGCAAATGAGCCTAAATCAATAGTGCAATTATGCAAAGTAGTTCTTTCGCCCTAGGATGAAGATGACCATGACTTTTATACAGAGTATGTTCATTCTGTGATGTACGTTATGTGCAGGGGACTCTTCTAAGAATCCTCATGCATAATAAATTAGGCTAGTTTCAAGGAAACCGATCAACATTTATTCAGCACATAACTGGGTAAAATGTCAGTTCTAGAACCGGTATGCAGAGCAAGGTAGGACAAATGTAGGTAAAAAGTTGTGTAGCTACCTAGGCCTATATTGGGGTACATTGGGGTTCATAACAGGACACATAACAAACTCACTCTTCCATCTACGCCCATCTGCAAAGCAATTCAATGATTTGCCAGGGGTCCGAAGTTCTGCATAAATGCAACTACAATACATCACATGAGGCCGCGTGGTGACCACGCACAACTCCTTTGTTGTATTACAGAAATTGTCACGCATATGAATTCAAAATGTGTAGCTGTCAGTTTACTCCCTTCTTGAGTGACACCTCTATTTCAATTAAGTTCACTGCAAAAAAGCAACATTATTCCATAGACTTTGATAGTTTGCAAAGCTGTATCACCCTCCAATATGTTCAGCTTTGTTCATTCACTTTAATGGAGTCACCATCCTTCAAGAGCCACTATATTTACAGGTATTGTCTCCTATATTGTGTATTGATTGGATGGTTATGAAGACTTTACTGTCAACTAACCAGTTTTTGTCAGATGTCAGCCTCTTTTCACTCATATTTACCCTCCAGACAAACAATGCTTCCACAGACTACAGAAGCGTAACCCTCACCTGAATCTAGATCACTGTCGAAAAACTAGACCATTGACCATTACCTTTAAAGTGAGCACCCTTGGACAGTGAACAGATTTGGAGAGAGAGGTAGGGGAACAATACCATGCACTTGGTTACCTCCCCCTTACATGGGTTGCCGCCTTTCTTGGAGAAATGTACCAACTATTGGCTTTATGTCTTCTAAGTACTACAAGGACAGGAGCTGGTCATTGAATGTGATGTTTTGCAGAATCCTTCGTATTCTTTTTTTCAGTGTGGCTATTTGGAGTCTGTCGGAAAATTTCACAGCTAGAAGTTCATCGCTACGCAAGGCACAGCACTGTCCCGTCACAAGTTGTTTGTTTTTTTTTTGTTTGTTTTTTACTTTTACAAACGAGCTCTTTTTGGTAACCTTTACAGTCAGAGCGGATTGTGCCACAACCAACAGTGCCCACTTTGAACAATTCCCTTAAAAATTGCACACCAGTGTAGAAGTTATCTACGTATAAATTGCGACCTTTGTTAAAAAGCCCTCTACCAAGTTCCCACACAATTTTCTCACTAACTCCGAAAGTGTACAGACAACAGGGGGGGTTCAATACTGGAATCCCTACTGGTGTACACCCTGAAATTACAGACATGTCCAGTACTATTCTCAGACAACATATACATCTTAATTCCATAACGTGCCCGCTTGTAAGGAATGTACTGCCTAAAAACAAATCGTCCCTTGAACAGGAGTTATCCATAGCTATTTCTTTCCCTGGAACATAGATCTCTGAAAATCGATCGACAAAGTGATCAAGGACAGGCTGAATCTTAAAAAGACTGTCACAATCGGGATGATGTTGTGGCAACGCTAAAGCATTATCAACAAAATGTAGCATCCGAAAAAGAAGCAAATGCCAATTATGACTCGTGGTTACAGGATATATAACCGTTGCCATCAAGGGACTAGTAGACCAATATGAAGACAGCGAGAGATTCCTTATCAGGCCCATCAAAAAAGTTAAACCCAAGAACTTATTAAACTCATCCAGATTTGTGGGAGTCCACCGGCTAGCTCTAGAGTGAGGCTTAAGTTTGACACTGTTTTCCGTCAAATACTGTTCAGCATTCAAATTAGTCTGGTCAACAGTCTCATCCAAAAATACGTTGTACATAAACTGAAAAGAATTTTATTGGCAAAAAGTTTTCAGTATTCACTCTACACCCTGTAACACCACTTAAGGCAGGCAACACCAGCTGCACCATGTTTGGGGGAACCCAGAGTTCAGCTCTTCCCCAGGCTGCAATCCAGATGCCTTTTACTGCACTATCGGCACATCAGTGTCCTCCTCTAAAAGAGGCACTTACTCCGCTTGAGTGGCTTCATCAGATGATTCCTCTCGTACAGAAAATTCACTGCCAGAATCCAGGACTTGCTCCTCTGGCTCAGATGCAGAGTCAGTCTCCTAATCATGGTCCGAGAGACTCGAAAAGCATACCAACAACCTACTGAGCGGTAATCCTGCGGCTAGCCATAATCCTTACTAATAAAAATAACTTTTACAAACAAGTCAACAATACCCAACACTGTGTAAAATAAGTGTTGCTTTATCAAACAAAAAGTAAAACTACTAGCATATAGCAATTGCAGGGTAAAGTCAGTCAATTCAAAGCACACAAGGACCTATATACTGTAAAACAATACCACTCACTTGCCAGAGACCGCTAGACTCGCCAGCACCTACTCTGCACGGTAAGTAAGTAAATCTTTATTGTCAATTATTAAAAGTCATTACAATTGGGAAATATATATATAAAATGCACTAGATTGGTTAAAAGAATAGAGTTAAAGTACATAGAGAAGCAGTGTTAATGTCTTCAATCATCAAATTCAGAACAAATATATTAGTAGTATTAAGGTGGTTTAGGGATAACACATCGTACTGGACCATTGATATCACAAAAACCCATCACTAAAATAACATTCCGTTCTACTGTTTACATTTCATGTCATATTTTTACATTTCATTATTAAGACATAGCTTCTCTATAGACTAGTAAAACCTATTGTGCTTGTCATTCAAACTATGCTACTTTTACTAGTCCTACTTCATGGCAAAAAAAAAAAAAAAAGAAACCATTTTGTATTTGATCTGTAAAATGCCTCCGTGCTTCTGCTAAAAGCTGGGCTAAATCTATCAGAATCTTATGTAATGGGTCATATAATTTCAACAGTTCAGCTACAATAATTGGGAAATTTTAGGATCTCTAATGTGACTTCATTTTTACTTCCCCAGAGATGGGCTCCATTTCTTGCGAGAGCAGTTCTTGGGTCATTATGTACAAAGACCCAAAACTTCATAAATTATAATATTTATAAATTTAGTAATATCCCATTCTATAAATCAGCTAACGCTGTCAGTTGGCCCTATTGGTAAGAAGTAATTAAATAAGTACTTCCTTGAAAAAGTTAGTGGGAAACAAATTGATCGGCTTGATCTATAAAGTGTCAACGTGCTTCTTTTCAACATTATATTTAAAATAAAATTAACATTGTCTGTCATGAGTCGAATGAATCCAGCAATTCAAATAATTAATGGTGATAATTTTTATGGGTTTCTGGGGGGTGATAAGTCAGTAAAAAATGTCCATGCCTGAGACCCAGTACCACCTTCAACACTGATTTGTTGGGGATTTCGATAAACAATATTTCCACGCTTGGGTCTCACGACTCCATAGGGATTTTAAAAAATAACAGTGTGGACAGATTGCTGGTCATAACTGCTTACCATTTCTTGTCTGAGGAACACTCCTAGTTTAACTTTTTACTGCTATGAGAATAATCTTTACAAATTGGATTGATAGGCGAGTAGAGTTCCCGGAAAGGCAAGATATATAATTGTTTGACAACACGTTCTCACCCCATTTTCATTAAAGATGGATTTTAACAAACAATGCTTGCAGCTCCTGACGCAATCTGGGGCAAATGCGTACAATATGTAATAATGTTTCATTATGAAAACCACATAATCTACAACTATATGTTGGCCAATTTTGTAACCATCTTGGAGTTCCGTCCTTTGTGGGATAACGACCAAATTTTAGCATAAGAAATTTATCCCTTAAAAACGGTTTTGAATAGGAGATAAAATATGGTTGTGGCTCCATTCTATTAAATGAATTAATGACCGACCAGGCATGTTTTTTTTTTTTTTTCTTTTTTGCAAACTCCTCCTTATCCAATATGGTTGATAAGAAATTTGCCGATTGGTTTAATATCTATGTAAATGCAGTTTTATTTCTATCCATTTGTTCAAAAGGCAGGGACTTAAGTGTTTAGACTCTCTGTTAGATAAGATCACGAAGCGCTTGCATGCTTATATTTCGTTACTTCCTGCCAGCACTGATATGCAGCACTGCACAGACCCAGCAAGCACCATCGCTATCCCACTAGAAAGGAAAAACAAAAGAAAATTACACACAAGATAACACAATACACATTGTGCACAAATACAAGGGGAATTTCACACACAGTCAAACTGAAGCTAATTATGCTTCTATTACAACCGCATTTCCAAAAAACTCATTCATGCAGGGCAATGATACTCATTTGGAGTAAACACTTGCTACTAAGCAAACTGCAGATCTACCAGTGCCAAAACCGCAAGCATGAGTCGCACCAAAGAAAATAAAAGCTTTTCACTTAAATAAAAAGGAGAAATAAAACATTACGATCACAAATAATGACAAGGGAAAAAAAGTTAACATTATTAAACACTGAAGTCTGCCCACCACCATTCAAATGGCAGCCACACAGTCAGCCATATGCCAGTCCACGTTCAAACACACACACACACACACACACACACACACACACACACACACACACACACACACACACACACACACCCAAGCACCAGTCCACCAACACTGCCAGCTAGGCATCACTTTACGCACACGGCCAGCCAAGCGCCAGTCCACACACTGCCAGCCAAGCGCCAGACCACATACACCGCCAGCCAAGAGCCAGTCCACAAACCACACCAGCCATGTGCTAGCTGACACACATCAAAGTACACGCAGACCGCCAAGCAAACTCCAGTTCACTCACACACACACTTTCCCTGGTGTCTAGTGGTTTACTACCAACCCCCCTTCCTGGGGCAGAAGGGCCTAAAAATATATGGCTGATCTGCCAGAAACTGGGAAAACATTTACCCCCTAAAGGGGAGCGACCCTTGCCCAAGGGGCAGCTCCCTAAAAACAGCAATTCGAAGTAGAAAGATCCTTGGTGGCCTAGTGAGCATTCCTGCTGCACTATCGTGGCCTCACCTGCGATCGTGCAGCAGGAATGCACTGCAAAGAGACATCAAGGGAAAGGAAAAACTCTTTCCTCCCAACCTGTGCAGCGCTTTCCCCGTGGGTGGGTGCCACTGTCTTCTGCACACAAACGCCACGGCGAGGACGGAACCATTACGCCCTCGGCACTAAAGGGGTTAATATCATGCTAATCCAGTGCATAGCTATACAATACCCTGCTGATTGGTACAAAACCATACTTCTCCTATCGGTTAACCATATATACATATGTAAACACACCACACACCCACAACATTACTTGCAGCCTGGTAATAGCAGTTTTTCTAATTGTGCACACGAATGCAAAACATGACAACAGAACTTGCTTTTTATAACCAACAATCTTACCAAAGCCTAACTGAATAATCAAGCAAAAGAGTAACTCATATTACATTGTCATGCTTCATTTGACCAAACAGCCTACTATCTAAATAGGATGGAAAGCCCTCACCCAAACAAGGTCACGTGCTTCATCATCAGGCTGGTCCTCGTCAGAGATATGGATTTTATGAGGCAAATTTTCCAAACGCTCTTTTGGTAAAGGGAAAAAGTATGTTAAATACACTGGTTGCCTGTGCAAGAAGAGCTGATATATATGGTGTGGCTCATTACCACCCTGGCAACTTCCAAGACTGATGGTTTTCCTCAAGTATCAAAAAACCTCTGTTGTGCTTACTCGCCACCACCAACACCACCTACTTAAGTGTACTAGTAACCCCTCAACAACCAGCAAAACAAATGTGAAACGAGCTCACACCAAACACATGGAAGATGACCTTTTACAAAATAGCAGAACTCAAATATATGTCATGCATTTCCAAAGGACTGAACCACCTCATATCTGTATACAACAACTCTTCATAGGGTAATTCATGAAAAAACAAAAACTGATCTCCTAAAGACCTTTGTAGGAAAACAGTATATGCAGCAATCCACGTTACAAGACCATAAACAAAGTAGTCACAAATGTTCACTCTTTTCAATAAATGCATGACAGAGGAAGCACCATGCAATTGCGTCCCGCTGCGATCACCTGGAACTGTTTCTAAGGGGAGAGATTATAACTTGAAAGCTGGGAATCGCAGCTTTCCAGCAGTATCTCATCTTCCAAACACCTCACTGTGAGCGTGGTGCACTGGACAGTTTAGTGCCCACAGGGAAACGGTAAATAGTAGACTTACATTTCTTCCATATCCAAAAATAATGTTTTTCATTAACAGGTTGCCATTCTTCATGTATCTGAAAGAGCAGGAGGGCAAACCGGTTTAATGATCTCTTTGGCGGGAGTCAAGGTCATACCTTTTGTGGCTATGCGCCACGTCATTAGACTCTATATTCTCTGGTGCTTAGTGAAAGCACCAAATGAGGATGTCTCAACACTCTTGGCCAGAGCAGAAGAATTTCTGTTCCAGTGACAAGGGGTTAAGAATGGGAGTAGCAGTGAAGCTGCAAGTGCAGCAGCTTTCCCCGTGCTGGTTTCGTTGATATGACGTTTCCATCAACAGGGCCCAATCGCTTGCACTGTTGAGGGAAAGGTCACATCAATAGCACCCAACGTGTTAATAAATTGGGAGGGTAGGTTGATTCTTCATTTTTGTATCAATGTCATTTCAGCAAGCTGTTTAGTTTTCTTTTCAGACAGTTACCTAAAAAGTCCAAGATCCTGATCGTAAATGCACAATAAACTACGCCAAACACCTATTGCACACATAGTAAGTGTACTATCCTGGTTGACCAAACAGATAACACATTGTAGCAAGTGCATTTCCCACAGACCATCTTTTAATAACAGTACAACCCTTCAACCCCAACCCTGGAGCAATTTGATTGTGAAACAAAAGAGAGAGGCTGATGAGCTATGTTGGTGCCAAGGTCTCTTTTTTGTTTTGATTTTAAGAGGAGAGTGTGACTGCACACTGTCTGCCTTCCATAGCATCTTGATTTGATTCCTCATGAAAATTGTTTATTAAATATCATGACAAATATATGGATAGTGCTTTCTTTCTTTTTGCAGCCTGTAACTGCAAGACTTAACATTGATTAAGCAGCAGTCGTTCTTCTGAACGGAATTTTGGCCCAATGTACCAAAGAATATTGTGTTTGCAAGCCCTACGATTGGCAAAATGACCAGGCTTGCAACCACAAAATGGCTTGTTTATGTGTTCCAGATAAAGCCCTTCTGAATCACAAAATGGTATTACTAACTTATTTTGAATCGCAAATAGGAGGGGAACTGAAAAGGGGATTCACAATGCTGTGTATGAGTGGTTTGCAAGTTATTCACTCCTCAAAGCAAATTGTAACCCATTTGCAAGGGGAAGCAATTCCCGTTGCAACAGCTACCCCTTTGAAAGTTATCAGATAACCTCTGGGTGCTCAAGTAATACTCATGAGGCAGATCGTTCTGCAACTGGAGATTTTGTGATATGACCTATTCGTACATAGGTCGCATCACAAAATTGGAGACTCTTTGCAAAATGTTTGGTGCACAAATTGCGACCACTATTTGTCATACATCTTAAGTACATCGGGCCCCTTTATCTTAATTCATGTAAGAATAATTGTAATGTCGCCACACAATTACTCTATGTGCCACATTAGCACCATCATTAGAACAGACGTTCTTTGCACAAGCGGCATTGCACATTTCCTTATGACAACCTATCAATATTCTTCATTTCCTCCTTAGAACAGTAAACTTTCTCTGCATGAAAGGCCAGTTTTTCCTAGTGTGGAAACAGGTTTTATCCCACATGTGGGATAAAACCTTATTGACGAGCAGTAGGCAATTCGACTATCTTGTATGGTCAGCTGAAATCCGCCTTTGGATAGAATGGCGTTTTGCAGCTATAATCATTTCACTGTTCATTGCTATGTGATAACGGATTACCTTTAGCAAGCTCATAAAGATAAGTTTGCTGTATTGGATGTATTTCAAATGAGTGCAATAGGTTGTGTGTTGTTTAAGAAAAAAAGCACTTTTTCAGCACAGTTGGTTGCTTTGTAGAGATTTCTCATCTGCACCGTAAATATAACAAATGTCCCACCTATTAATTGTATTATCTTCATCTGACAGTACAAGCTGAGTCAAGTTGTGCCAACATTGTGTCCTCTTCACCTTGCCAGGCTGACCCTCAGCAGTATGAAATCCAGTTTTCAAAATTACGAAATTTTCTTTCAGGTAAGGAATAAGGTGGAATAGTGCAAGATAAAGTACTTCACACTGCTTACAAATTTGTTATTAAGAACTTGAGTGTAGTTTGTAAGCGAGGTCTAATGTCTTGGGATTGTATCAAATTAAATGAATACATTATTTTAATTTGAGTCCAGTGTCAACGGTGTATATTATAGATGGTCCTATGTACTGTACCAGTTCATATCCAGCATTATTTTAAGGAGTGTCGAGAAATAATTTGGCCTGATTGAATGCTCTTGTTTTGTTTTCAATTCAAACTTGTTAAGTTCTTTAACTATCTCATTTTCTCCAGCATTATGTTTGATTGACATTTCCATGCATCCATTCTCAGCATGATTGTTTAGTAAAAACCTATGTAACTTTTCTGTGCTTGCAACCAAAACTCAAAGCTTCCAAGTGACATAACGGAGCATCATCTTAGTAAACCTTTCTTCGATCGCAGTAGATAAGCTGAGCATTAAGTCATTTCCTTTTGAACTATAGAAATCTTTGAAGCACACTTCATTTTTGTGTATATTCAAGGTATCTTACTTTGTTGAGATTTCGTATTTGTGTGTTGGCCTTTAATTGGTGTACACAAGGTTACAATTTCTTCAACAATCTAATGATCATATAGTTCTTTTCAGGAAAACTTTAGCTTCTAACAGTCACAATGACAATGTTTTTTCATACAGCTGATCATACCCGAGGCAGGTTTAATGGAAACCTAAAGGTTCTTTTCACCCCCAGTAATTAAAATAAGTGAAAGGATTGCAGTCATAGTAAATAAGCAAGCTATAGGTTTTCTTTTTTAATTTCTGCTGAACAGGTGATTGATGTAAAAGAGGATCTTACAAGTCCCTTATTTTAATAGTCTATCCTTGTAACTTTGGTCTTATTTTGAATTATGTCCACTCTGTACTTCCAAATCAACTTACTAAAAAGGGGGAGACAGTTGCATCAGGTGGTAATAGAATATTGCAGAGCAATCTTACCAATACAACAGAGATTTACTGTAAAGCCCCAGGCTCCAAAAAGGATAGGCTTTACATCCATCCATAATTTTCCGCCTGCTTATAGTGACATCCAAGTGTCACATAGTACTATTGATCCAAAAAAGTAAGTTGTCTATAAATAAATGTTTAGTACAGAATTATAAGAAAATGAATGCTGTAGCATGATGAATGACACTTACTGTACATATATTCTGGATTTATTTAGTGCAGAGAGTAATATTGCTTAATATCTAGTCCAAGATATTTCATATTGCTACCATTGCTCCATACCTGCTTAAGCCCAACAATTTTTCATGGAAACATTGTTATAGTTTTAGTAAGCTTGCATCACTGCCTAATTTATTAATTTTGGTGCATAGATGTGCTTTACTCACCTGGACAAATGCTCTTGAATAACCAACCAAGCAACAGTACATGTTTTTTGTTGCCCTGTTGAATTCTCTTGGATGCCAGACGGCATATTGCCATAATACTATCAATAGAGCAGGATTGCAATCTAAAATAGTTCTTCTGTTGGCAAATGTAACTTTTCTTTAATCCTATTCAATAAATAACTCCACACTAATTTAGCGAATAACTTAATTTCTCAGTCCAAAAGTGAGATCAAACAAAAATTAGTGCATGTTTTAGAGCTTTTCTGAAAAATTGTAAGATCATCACTAGAGTACAAGGAGGTCAAGATTGCCTCAGTTTCATGACAAACTTGATACAATAGAAGTTCTTACATGGCCAACAAGTTAGGATTTTTCTTTTAAGTTAGGATTTAACTTCAGTATAGCTATCTGTAGACATTTTGATCTGCAGTTCATAAATGTTTACGAATTGGATTAATCTTAAAATATCATTTAGCGTAATTTAGTTTGTGCCGACGCTCGTTTGAATGAAATATGGTTTTTCTTTCTCTTTCTTGTGTCTTTCTCTTTTATGTCTTTCTCTCTGTCTTGTGCCTTTCTTTTTTCTTATAGGTAAGAGTCTGACATGCAATGTAAGAACAAATTACTTTTTAGGTCTGTGTGCCGAAACCTGATTTTACTTAAATTATGTGTATGACGTAGTTACTTATAGGGACTTTCAGCCACATGTCATCCATTTGTCTGTGGTTCTGTCATTCACATTTTTCTCCATCCCACTCAAGCGTGCATCAAGGAGCAATGTGTCTGCCCACTTCAGCCATTGGCTAACTTCACTGAGTCACAGCATGCTGCCCTTTCACAATGAGCATATCCAGACACACAGTAGTTCCCTTCAGTGCCTGGAAGTACAATGGTAATGTGTGCTTTTTTTTTAAATCAAAAAACTTTTTTTTTTAATTTTTTTTTTTTAACATGAACGTCTAGCAGCTTCCCAAACAAGAGTTTCGCAAATACCATAACAAAACATGAATTGCCAAAAGGCCAGCAGACAACGCCAGACCTATTGCAGGTGTGTGGAATTCTTGTTGCCCAAATCCCAGGACGTAATGTTTGGGGTCAAGGACAACAAGTATTCATGTTTATTTTGTTCTCAGGACAACCAGGCCCAACTCCCTGTAGCACAAACCCTTTGACTGCCAGTTCACAGTACCACATTATGGATCTGTGAAAGAGCATTGTCTGTAGTTAATATAAGATTTATATCCCTAGGTACAATGCCGTTCAAACTTGTATTTATGTTTCATTAATGCAAAGTCTTTATTAATAGGGCAAGCGCTCTAGAAAAATGCTGTGAGCTCGGCTTGTACTAATGACAGTAGTTCCAGTATAAAAATGTAGGGCTACTTACAATGCTCTCAGTATGCTGTTTGATTCTATGCAGACCCTTGCAGAAGTATGGAAGCTATTTTGATGATTCTTTGCTTTAAAAAAAAAAAAATATATGTAAACAAAAAATAGCAGCTAGAAAACTAACATTTCTGCTAATCTGCAATGTTGGGTATCATTTCTTTCAGGCATAATTTAGTAAAATGTGTTTGATACATGCTAGTATTTTCAAACAAATATTAATGGAAAATAAGTGAAAAACCAGATTTGGCAAGATTATGGGAGACATGAAAATAAACCAGTATTGGCAGAGACTATAGGTCTTGCACTGATTGCCACCATTTTGGATAGTAAATGCGTGTTTTGTTTTGACATCATTTTTATAAAACTTTGTTGTAGAAGCTGCTGGGCCCTCACCAATGTACCGCAAAAAATTGCCTACAAGCAAAAATGTTTTTGGTCTCAAAAAGCACATTTTGCTATAGTAGTCCCCAGCAGTGACGGAAACTACTTTGTGTGCCAATGTTCTCCTTATGAACTAACAGAATACTGTCACGAACAATGAAGTTAACAATATACGGTGTTATATGTTAATAATTTTAACAACAAAAGGTCTACCACAATACATAATTAGGGTCCCAGTTATTAAAGAAAGTTACAAAAGTGCACCCATGAAATATGTCCTTGCATTAGTGCAGATTTACTACCAAGATTTCACAAGAATTTACAGAAGTAAACCTGGAAACTGTACTCCTACAAAACGTTTCTAAACTGCGTTTTAGCAGGGGCAAATATGCATGCGTATGTTTGCTCGTGCGAAAATCTGCTGAGCATTTGAAAGTTGGCTTATCCTACAACCTTTTTTTACCATCCTATAAAACGTTTGTTTTAATTATGCACTTATCAGGAGTAAATTTCCAATCCAGGGCCGAGTGGATTTAAAAAAAAATGTTTTTAACAGGACAAGTATATTTATGAAGCATCCTGTCCCATGGAGAAGCGTATGTTTTATAAAATTGGACACCTCTTTATTGGCGTTGCTAGTGCTTGTTAGTATTATTGTGGCTAATCCGCCTAGAGAGAAGATGCCAGGAGGAGGAAGAGGGCTGTTTCTCTCCTATGCCCTTCTGCTCTATTTAATCGTTTCCACAGAGGCTCCTTTATTTCTACCCTAGTTAGTTTGGTTTTCTGGCTCAGAAGTGGGTATTGTCACTTTTTTGTTTGGTGGCCCACGTGGGAAAGGTCACATGTGAACGATTGTTTACTGCTAAGCTGTCTACACTTTAAAAACGGTTTTCATTCTGCAGTCCATGCATGCTTTGTTTTCATGCAAATTACTCCCCATTTTTATTCACAATGTAGGCCAATACATACACATTTTATGCATTAGATCTCACTGCACAAAATGCAGGTGATTGCGGTATTAGCCAGGATCTTCTAAATGTCCGTGCCCTGTAATTTAAAGTTGGATCAATACAGTGTATGACAGTCACCATGGATCCACAAATAGGACGACTTTTTTAGACCGATTTTGCTACAGCAGTTTTGGCGTTTAGTAACAGTGCTGTGTAAATAATGTCCTGGTGTTATCCAAATTAAATGTTAAAAGTAATATGCTATTCCATTTATCGACCACCAAAGGTTTAAAGGCTCGATTTGCCCTGCTGTTAGATACGGCTTTGTCTACAGGATACAAAGACGTCTGATTAGTGGGTGCTTAATCCTGCTTATGGAAAGAAATGTTTTTCTACATTTGTGAAAAAGAAAATCCACTTAGTGGCTCATGTCTTGCTTGCAGTTTGTTTTTTTCATTAAAAAAATAACGTTTTGTCGGGTACCTCTATTAACAGGAGATGCAATACCCCTAACTGGACTGAATAAATCAAACCTACACGGGACTTGGCAATTGTTTTTGTTAAAATGCCTTCTTTTATATATTGTACAATGTTTTCAAATCTCTTTGAAGCACGTGTTCTGTGACTTGGAACTCAAGGCATTTATTACATAGTTAATACAATGCACTTACCCCAAAGCAGCTGTGCTGTTATAGTGCCAGAAGACCATGTAGAAGCACATGCATAGCAAATCGTTTGTTCTTGTTTATGCCTAGTGAAGCATTTTTATATGGTTCAAATTGTATACTTAAACACCAAGCCAAATAAAAAGTTTCTTAAATTGTGGCTGCAAACGGGACAAAGACGGGACAAAGACAGCCCCACTTTCAATCACCTACAGGCAGTATGGGCCATGTAGCCATCCTGGGCCCAGACAGCAGAGTCTCATGCGACAAATTTGTACACTTCCCCTGAACTCCAGGGATCTTTCTTTATACCATATTTGAGAATTTAGCTGAATTTTGAGGATCAGTAGATAAGTTTCCCAGTCTAATCTTCATGATCCCACCTATCTATATTCCCTGCCTGCTAGTGTTTGTTAGGGCAGGCATTGTTCTAACTTCTGCATAGCGGTCATTAACTAAAGCTTTTAAAATGTAGTAGTTTAAAACTAGATTGAAATGCAGATAGTCGGTAAATGTTTACTCAAGTACACTATTGTGACTGTGGCTTGAAAGATGTGTTTAATTCAAAGGAGTATCCCCGTTTAAGGTTCTTGGTAGCATTGAATTTTATGCAATCAATAATATAAGTCCTCTTTTATAATGTTTACCTAGATCATTAATGAATTGTGGTAGACCATGAATTCTGTTTGTTTCCCCACTATTAAGAGCACTGTTAATCTCCGGTTTTAGTAGTGTGGCATTAAAATCACCCATGAGGAAGAACACATGGTTGACTTATGTCTTCCTCTGATACATTTTGCATTCAACCAGGCTATTCATAATACTGTTTTTTACAACAATTCACCTGAGGGAGATTGTCAGAACCCAGTTCAGAGGGACACTGGGCAAGCAGGAGTTAATGGGCGACACGGGGCAAGGAGGAGCTACTGGGCCCAACCGTGGGGGTTGAGTCCTTTTTCTCCTGACATCCCAGGCCACCCGACTATCAATCCTGAGTAACTGGGGCAAGTACCCCTTCAACACTTGGCCTTCAGCAGTAGCGCTGGTCGAACAGTCCAAGGTTTCGTGTTGGTATAGGTCAACACAGGGGGGGTGAACACAGGCTCACAACTCCAAATGCATTCTGCAGCAGCTGTAAATAATTGTCCAGTCAAATACTTGCTTTTATGATAAAAAGGAGTGTTTATATATGAACACAGAGGAATTTACAACATTCACAAACAATACACACATTCCCCTGAGGTCAGGGCTCTAGTAATTTATAGGCGGGTCCCTGAGTCCCACTCCCCTCTCACTAGGGATAGTGGTTATTCTCCATTAATTATAGGCAACATTCAGATTAATCCCCACTAGTAGTTAGTCTCAGAGGTCCCAATCTGACTCTTTATTAAAGTTAAAAGTATTCCAGCGCCGAAGCGCTACATGGCTGGCAAGTTCCCACCCAGGGCCGTCTGGCCCATAAATCAGTCTTACCTATAATATCAGGATCTGAGCGACCTGAGTCTCTGAACGTGCTCCCTTTATGGGTGTTGAAGTTGCAGTAGCTGTCTCCAGTACGTTCCTCACACGTGGCCCGGCAGAGGCAGCGGTCGGGTGTCCTTAAATTCCTGACACGTGATCCTGCGCAGGCAGCAGCCGGGGGGTCCTCGATGGTCCTCGGATGCTTGGTAAGTCTCTGGGGTTCCTCCCCAGAGATGGGGGGGGGGGGGTGTTTCTGGTACTCAGTTGAGGCTTGAGCTTGGTCGGGGTCACAAAGCCGCCTCCTCACAAGGACTGTCTCAACCAGACCATGCTTCTTGCCTTGTTCCAGTGGTGTCCTCTGGCATACAAGGTCATGACTCCACTCTTTACACAGGCTACGGCCCGATTGGTACAGAAGCAAGCTTAATGGCGGCCCCACCGGCATACGGGGCCGCCAACTTAATTCTGCGCTCGGGCTACAGCCTGATCGGCATAGCAGCACTCTTCACGGTGGTCTCACCTGGCATAAGGGATCACCGTCTTACAACCTACACATGGGCAGAGACCCAATTGGTGCAGCAATGATCACACCTAGCCCCTCCTCTGGCATACAGAGGTGGCCGACTTTTTCCTGCATACAGGCAACGACTCAGTGGGTGCATTAGCTGTCTCCTCACACCTCAGTACAGGGATCCAATCCTCACGATTCCCCAAATGGACCTCACTCCCTCCAGTGCTCTCCTCTTCCTCACACTGCGTACTTGTCTTGGCAACCAGACAGGCACTGAAGCTCCAGGGGCAGATTGTCTTGGACTGGCTGCTTGACAGTTGACAATTTTGAGGGCCTCAAACTCCCCTTATAGCCCATTTCCAGACGCCAAATGTGATTTAGAGTCTGAGTCTTTGAAGTTTGTTGGTTGTCTGCTTCCTTATGAAGTGCCCTCTCCTCTGCCCTACCCTTCCTCCAGAAAGCAGTCTATCACAGCAAGAGCAACTCCAAATCTGATAACTCCACAACACAGGCCATGGGAGAGACTAGAGGTTCGCAACTGGATGTCAGCCGCAATAGTTATATTTGTATCAAAAGATTACTCTAGGGCCTCAGCACTACTCTTCCTGATTCCCTTATCAGTCCCATCTTCTTCCTGAGATGTCCCCAGGCCAGTTTCTAGTGACCTTTCTCTGAATCAAAAATCACCCTTTGAAGTGTACTGAAGAGTGTGGCTCTCCCTTTCTCGTGGGGCTCCCTCTTTCCCATGTGTCCACGGAGTTCACAGGAATGCAGCAACCCACAAATCTGTCTGGGGAATTCTTCTACCTCTTCCTGTTCCTCCAGTTAGCTCTGGGTCGCACAAAATAGAACCTAGCATCTTCCATGTGTTGTACCATTCACAGGGGCACATACACCCAGCACAAGCATATGATATACACGCACTACACATCACTACATCCTTCATGTATTGTACCATTCCCATTCGCACATACACCTGGCACGTGCATTTAACATATGCACACTGGACCAACCCTCTATTGTGCCATTCACAGGCACACATACGCAAAACACATGTATAACACACACACATGCGGCGCAGCACTGCACAGCAAACTGATGTTGGCCAGGGATGAGTTAACCACACAGCAGTAGAAATTTAAATGAGTGATTCTGTTCAAAGGCCTGACACACTAATGGCCTGCCGAATAATACCCCTATTGAGATATTTAAATTCAGGTTTGGAGGAAAGTGTGCCACTCCAATACGGGTTGGACCAGCAACACCTCCTTTTAATTTCAAATGTCCACGGTAATGAGTGTGTCCTCCAAAAGCTTCCAGAAGTTCTTTCAAGTAAATTAAATACAGTAAGGAATCCGTGTACTAAGAAAGGAATATATTCCATTAAGGTTGCTTTCTCAGTACAGTGCTTCAATTTTCCCTTTATTTCTTAAATTCAGAAAGGATTTCACCAACCCGTATTTTGCCCTATAAAGGCATGCAACCCAAAGGCTTTTTCAAGGCTAAATAGAAAAATTAAAGCCAATATACCAACTGTATTATATTTTAAAAATACTAATTCTAAATGGTGCTGAAACCCCATTCTTAGGAAACATCACCAAACGTGGTTTGTGGTTGATCTAAAGCTAAGCTAGGTGCTGCGTAATAGAAAAGTATGGGAACAGGAAAAGAAAAGGGCCCCTTTGTGTTTAGCTAGAATTTTAGAAAGTAAGTAGACCATTTTAGGAATGCTATTACAGGCATATATGGTACCCACCACCATATCGAAATGTTAAATGAATGACTCTCACTGTTGCTAAGTGCTAATCAACATTTCTTGAGCATATTACCATAAGCTGGTGTCAAATCATCTTACAACATTCGATAATCAAAGAAAATGGATGGTCCCCAATATTAGAGGCCGAAACTGTAGTTTCGACAGGTATGTTTGGTCCCAACGCGACGTATTTAGTTTCTAAATGAAAATCAGTGAGTGCCGGGTGCTACTTAAAGTTTTTGGAGCATGTTGAGGTGGACTAGTGCCCATGCATATTTATTATGAGTTTGCAGCATCCCATCATACGACATTTAGTGATAATCAAGGAGGCGGGGTGAGGACAAACGGGGCCACCACCCGTTTTCTTGATCTGGGGCTAATTGTAGCAAAGCGCCTGATTACCAAAAGATGGAAATCCCCGGTGGCACCTCACACAATAGCCTGGCACTGTTCCCTACATAATTGGGCTAGGGCTGAGTGGGTGGCGCTGCGCCGAGAAGACCTGATCGGTGTGAGAAGTTGGCCTGGTATATGCTGTCCACTAATTAAAGTGGGCACCTTGCACCAGTCCAAACGACCCTTATGATGTATGAGGTCAAAGATAACCTTTAGAAAGCTATCCTAGTGGTAGCTGTGGAGAGCAGCCTTCAGGCTTAATCTTGAAGGAATGTAAAGCAGCTTGTTTTACCAGAATATCACTTCCTATAGGAGAACCACACAGTAGTTATATAAAAATATGCATTTATTAATATAACACTCTCTAGTATCCTCTACACGAGGATAGGACACAAAGCACACAATACGAGATCAATAGAACAGTTGTAAGTAGCACAATTCACAGTGGGCTCCAGGGGGAGACCAAACCATATACTAAAATAGTGGTATAACAATCACGACTTGAGTCAAGATAAGGTCTAGAGTACGTAGAATCGCTGGGACCCCAAGGAACCACCCAAGGTGAGTAGAGAGGGACCCCACGAAGGACGGGTGCAGTGTGCTAACACGACCGCGGGCTCCGTACAATTCTATGGGGAAGTCGCGGTTACAGTTTTAAAGTTTAAGGACCCTTCTAGGAGGACTTCGAGCAAACCCTTTGGAACTTAAGAGGTTGGAGAGCCACCCCACCCGTGGATACCGTAGTACCCGAGTTACCTATCCCAGAGGAGCCGGGTGCATAGGTCTGGAGTGGAGTCGGAAACCGCCGTTGTTCTCAATGGAGGGCTGTGGAGAAGTACTGCTGCCGTGAAGGTGAAAAGGGTCCGGTGGAATCCAAGCCTGGATTCTGGAAGGAAGGAACCTGAAAGCAGAGGGGACAGAGTCTGGGTCACTTCAGAGGGACCAGGGCTCGTGAGACGAATGCCCACCGATGTTGGGTGCGAAGAAGGGATGCTTGACTCTGCAGCCACGAGGACCAGGAGACGTCGAGGACGACCAGGAGCCGGAGGTGAGCTGTCCCACGAAGGATGCCAAGTGCTGAGGGGTCGGTGTCCGGCTGGAGCACCAACAAGCCTTGGCAAAAGCAACCCACGCAGGAATGTCAAGCAGCTTACGGTGTGGACCAGCAAGGTCCAGGGGTCTCACCAAGCAATGGAGAGTCAGGGCACGTCTGGAGCAACCAGGAAAGCCCAACCGAAATCAAGATGACCCTCCGGAGGACCCACAGGCCGAATGACCAGGAGTCGCGAGGGGACCTCGAACAAGCTTGCAAAGTACCAGCCCACGGAGCACTCCGTGCGAGGGGGCCGGAGTTCTTTGGTGCAACTACTGCTCAGGGTCAGGACTACACGGAGTCCAATGCAGAAGCTCGAGAATCACCAACAAGCATATGCAACTGCAAATGGTCGTGGTGCACAGGGGTTCGGGTTATGCAGTCCCCACGAAGGATACTGGCCTCAAACTTGCTGAGAGGGCAGATCGACCTCAGGGACCTTCGGAAACCCACCTCCTGTGTTGCTGAAATCTTCGGAGTCCGCAGGAGCAGCAGACCGGTCAGTTGCGTTGAGGTGCCTGCGAATGCAGGGGAGTGACTCCTTCACTCCAAGGGAGATTCTTCAGTTGTCCTTAGTGCACCACAGGTCCTGCTCGGAGCCTGTGTGGAGCAAGGGCACAGACAAAGCTTTGGACTGAAAGGGAGACTTAAGTCGGGCCCAGTCGAAGTCCAGCGAAGTCCAGAGAGTCCAGACGGTCAATGGTCAGTGGTTCCTTCTTGTAGAATCTTGTCCACGTAAAATCTAAAGTCTTACAGCCAGGTAATCCCTTTTGTACCCACTGGAAGGGGTTGGACAGATTCCGGGGACCCTCCTAGGGGAGGGTCAGGACAGAGGGGTGGTTACACCCATGTCCTTTGTCCAGTTTCGCACCAGAGCAGGAGCCAATGGCTCCCAAAACTGGCTTGAGCTGGACTATGCACAGGGACACCAAATGTGCCCCAAGTGCAGACTTTCAGGCACTCGGAGTGCACCCACCCAGCCCCACTACACTAAATCCTGTCTGGGAGGTGGTCACACCTCCCTGTGACAGGATGCCTATTGTGCTGCCTTCCTCTGCTCGAGCTTGGCTCAGCAGCAGGAGGGCAGAAATGTGTCTCTGGTCGGCAGCATCCATTTTGTGCTGTCCGGGTCGAGAAGGCTGGCACCGGATAGACCAGTGACCCAACGAAGCTTGCTTCTGAAGGGTGGAATCATACCTCCCACACCGGTTACCAGTGTGGAGGTATGATTCCAAGGTGTTTGATACCAAACGCGATATGTTTCTATGCAACCGTTTTCGAGATGGCATTTACCGCGAGGTTATAATGCACCTCTACCTATATGTCCGGCTGAGTCACAGACAACCCGGGAGAATGGTCTCCGAAGGCTGCAGAGAGGCTCTGCTCATGCAGAGGCACCCTCTCACTAAAAACCCAGCACCCTGCCTTCAGGATTGATGAGGCCTGCTATAGGGGTGACTTATAAGTTGTATGTGTAGTGACCTATAGATATAGTGAACCTATATCTAAAGTAAGTGATGCAAGCACCAAACTTACACAGGTTGCAGTAGCAGACCTGTAGTTCCATTTTGCATGGCCTCTCATGGGTGACATAATACATGCTACAGCCCATGGGAGGCCTCTGGGGTACCTATGCCCTGGGTACATGGGTACCATATACTAGGGACTGATGAGGGTACCCCAGTATCCAATCTGGAGTGTACCAAAGTACATGTAACATTTTAAAGGAGAAAGCAGATAGACTGGGGTCCTGATTAGCAGGATCCCAGTCAGACTAGTCAAAAACAGTGAAACATCAAGCAAAAAGTGGGGGGTAACCATAAGAAGTAGATTCTACTTTCCTACAGCCTGCATCTGTAAGTTCCCTCTGGTGACTCACTGGGACACTATGGTGTCGAACCTGCAGGGCATGGTCCCTACCGCAGGGGAACCCCAGGACGGTCAACAAGGCTGATACCCAACACTCTCACTTGGAAACACACATGTATGGAGCAGGCCCCCCAGTCACATACACATTTGTCCCTACTTCACAGAGCTACTGCCACTAAGCTCTGTCAGGGCTGCCCCCTTTCCAGCACACGCGGCAACAGGTCTTAGGCGACTACCTTACCCTCCTTTGGTTACGTTGTCCTCATTTTCTTGTACCCTATGTCCACAGTTTGGTTATGCAGTGCACCATGTCTAGAACGTCTAATGGATGTCCTATCATACGGTCCATTAGCATTGCCTCGGTTATGGTAATGACCCTATTCCAATAATTATTTCAGTAACCTGCTTGATAGGTTACCTGGTATTATGCTGGTTTGTACCCCGAACTGCATTGCTTTGAAGTTGTCAAACATGGTGTCAGTACACTGTTCATGTTGTATGAATATAAATAAATGCCAATTATTAAAAAAAAAAAAAAAAAAAGATTTAAACAAAACCAAGGAGGCTGGCTGGGTGAGTCCCAATCTCAGCGGTAAAGCTGGAAATGCCAGCAGGTATAATTAGCCCCAAAATCCGCTTGTCAGTTTGAAATGAAATTTACATGAGTATTAAGTGCTGCTCGAAGTTACTTGTGTGTACTAATGTGAATAGGTGTTACATGATCAGGATATCCCAAAGAAGCTTTGTATAGAAGTGCATATTCTTGCGCTTACCAGATTTTAGTAGGAAAATTTCGAGTATGGTCTCTGCGGTCCGCCTTGCCAAATATTTCGGCATTTAGGTTGAGCAACATTTTTAATATAGCTGTGCTTGTTTAGTAGTAGTATGTCCGTTTCTAAACTTTCTAGTCTATGTAATTGCCTCGAGAGATTGTGGGCACCATTTTGGCCCAATATAAGAAAGGTTATGTCTAAATGATCCCTACGATATTATTTAAAGTACAACTCCAATGTTATATCCATCTATAATAAAAGACAAGCATTGAAAATGCAATCAGTCTCGCATTTGTTTGAGTTGTAGCTATTGGCATTGTAAATGGAAATGTCTTTTACCTATGTGTTATGGAATGTATGCATATGGTGTGTAATGGAATTGTGTGTTGGATTTGATTAGTTAGTTCAATCAGGGAGTTTTAAGTGCACTACTCACCTGTGAGGATCTCCAGGTGCTGGGGGAGGGGTGGAGCAGCTCCGGTCAGTCAAAGAGCCAGGTCTTGAGGGTCTTCCTGAAGATGTGCAGGGTGGGGAAGCGTCTGATGTCGATCGGCAGCTCGCTCCAGGCCTTGGCCGCGATGTAGGAGAAGGTTCTTCCACCTGTTCTTGCTCTATGGATGGGCGGGGGTTCGGCGGATCGCAGGTTCCTCTTGGGTACGTGAAGGAGATTCTGTCATTGAGATATTGAGGTCCGGTGTTGTGGAGGCATTTGTAGACGTGGGTGAATATCTTGAAGGTTACTCTCTTCTCAACGGGGAGCCAGTGGAGGTCTCATATGTGTGTTGGGTGATGTGTTCTTGTCGAGGGATGCCGAGGACGAGTCTGGCTGAGGTCTTCTGCATGATCTGGAGTTTGCGTAGCAGAGACTTGTTGATCCCAGAGTAGAGGGCGTTTCCGTAGTCCAGTCTGCTGCTTATGAGTGCGTGGGTGACGGTCTTCCTTGAATCGGGGGGGGGATCCATTTGAAGGTCTTGCGGAGGGTGTTGTAGCAGGTGGAGGCGACAGCGTTGCAGAGGATGCAGAACTACCTACTTGGTTACTGTAGACCTCAATACCAAAGAGGTATTCAAGACCTACTATCTAGTATCTTGGATGTTTAACCAACTAACTGTTCAAATGGGCATGCTCCGAACTGTTCCACTCAGTAAACCAAACTGATTCGGACCAGAGTGAGGAACATGAGTTCACCAGAATATGTCAATCTAAAGAGAAAATGCTTGATTTTATTGAACAATGCATGGAGCAGTACTGAAGTGAAATGTTTAGACCATATTGAAATAGTTGTGTGAGTGTATCTCTTTATATACTGTATGAATGTGTTTCTTTTCTTTTTTTCTTTTCCTTTTTTCCTTTTACTGCATTCTGTTTGATATATATACAAGGTCCTTGGCCATGGAGGATGCTGAACAATTAGAATAGGTGTGTTACCCTAGGGTAGAACTGCCGAGTCCCTCGCCATGCATACGGATGAAAGACTTAAACTTCACACCATTCCGGCAACAAATTTCCCCCCACCCTTTTTCTTAGATTATGAGGGTTTTCTATTTTTCCTTCTTATTAAACCGTAGACAGTCATCCTTTCACCTGTACATATTTTTCTCTCTCGTCATGAACCTTGGCGCTGGAATCAAACTCTAGACAATCTTGGCTTTTGCATTTAACTTCAATATTGGGGGATATTACCATGAGGGTCATATGAATTGAATACCTTAACTGTTTATACATACAAAGTTGTCAGGAGCAGATAGTTTTAACCTGTATAAAAGACTTATCATAAACTGGGTAAAGATGGTGCCCATAGTTTCTTTAGTCCCGAGTATGGGCGGTGTCCATTCCTAATTCTGCTGTTATGCATTTGTCGGGTGCGTCTCTATTTCAGATAGATTGGTTAATAAGTTTATATCCTTCAAATCCTGTGCTGTTAGTTCACTAGTTACTGGTCGGTATAGTGTAGTTCAAGCCCTGATTGGTTTACGGCAGAGAAGGCTGATAATTTGAGTCTGCGTATAGATTACCAACTTTGCCCAAAAATACGACCTTAAACCTGGAAGCTCCCTACAAGAAGCAGTCAACATCAGATTTAGAGTCCCCAGGTGAGGACCTATTAGAACATACAAAAAGAATTGGGGTACATTTTTACGAGGAGGTACGGCAACACCGATTAGGAAATACAAATACGCAACCTACCAGAGATACCAAGACCTTGAGCGTTTATCTGACATTAGTGTTTTTTATTATAGCTTAACATAACTTTGGGGTGTGTACTTTAACATTGTAAGAATCATTTAGATGTAACCTTTATAATATTGGGCCAAGATAGCGCCCACAATCTCTCAAGGCTATTCCCTCGACTAGAATGTTTAGAAACTAAAATAGTACTATTGAACAAGCATGGCTATATTGAAAAAAGTCCCTCAACCTAAATGCAGAAATAGTCGGCGAGGCGACTGTAGGGACCATACTCAAAGTTTTCCTACTAGAATCTGGTAAGCGCCAGAATATGTACTTCTAACCAAAGCTTTTCTGAGATATCCAGAACATATAAACACTTATTCACTTTAGTACGCACTAGTAACTCCGAACAGCACTCGATACTCATGTAACTTTCATTTCAAACTGATAAGCTGCTTTAGAGGCTAATTATACCTGCCGGCTTTATCAGCTTTGCCGCTGAGATTGGGACTCACCCCTCCTCCTTGATCATCACTAAATGTCGTATGAAGGGATGCTACCAACTCATAATAAATATGCACAGGCACTAATCCACCGCAACATGCTTCGGAAACTTCAAGTAACACCCGGCACTAGCGTGATTTTCATTTAGAAACTGATGCATTGCTTTGGGGCCAAATATACCTGTCGGCACTACCGTTTCGGCCTCTTCATATTGGAGACCATCCATTTTCTTAGATTATCATTTAATGTTGTAAGATGGTTGACGCCAGTTTATGACAATATGCTCAAGAAATGTCGATTAGCACCCGGCAACCGTGTGACTCATTAATTTAACATATCGACATATATGCCTGTTAGCATTTTTAATTTTATCTATAAAACGAGGGTCCGTCCTCTGACCATTTTTTTACGTTGCATGCCCTTATCTAAATGATCCTGGACCTTATCCTCCTATTGAGTGACTAATTATTCATGTACCCATACATATGAAATATCCATTTTGACTCTTCTTTGGTGGGGCTTGTCTATATTTTGCGGAACTCCTAATTAGGAATAGTATTATAAGGGACCAGAGGCACAGATATGTTTAAATGGTTCCTTATTCAAGTTAGGACTAAAGGTAATGTTCACCTAATATAATTTTAGGTTTTTAGAGTTTGCCAGTGCTAGGTCATTTTCTTATTTTATTTTTATGATATTTCTATTAGTGTAAAATCTTTGTATTTCTAAAATTGCATAGTTACTTTCCAAAATTCTAGCTAAACACAAAGGGGCCCTTTTCTTTTTCTGTTCCCACTATACGTTTCTATTTTGCTGCAACTAGCTTAGTTTTAGATCCCCCACAAACCACGTGTGGTGGTCTTTACTATAAATGGGTTGCAGCACCATTTAGAATGATGATGATTTTTTAACATATAATACAGTTGGTATATTTGCTTTCATTTTTCTATTTAGCCTTGAAAAAGTCCTTGGCTTGCATACCTTTTTTAGGGTGAAAGACGTGTTGGCGAAATCTTTCTTTTTGCATTTAAGAAAAAGAAGAAAATTAAAGCCGTATACTGAGAAAGCAACTTTAATGGAATATTAATTTCTAAGTACACCCGATTACTTACTGTATTTAATTTACTTAAGGAACTTTTGGAAGCTTTTAGAAGACCCACTCATTACTGTTGACATTTAAGTGAGTGAGGCTGTGTGCCTCACTCCAGTGACACCGGTAAAAAGGCCTGTTCACTCCTACTGATGAATACACAGTATGCTGGCGCAACCACACTTGTGCTGCTTAACTCCTGATAAATTCAGTAGCCTTTCACCACAATGTGGGTACATTTTTAGACGCACCTCCCAGTCCAAAGAAAACGTAATCCGCGAGACAGGGCTATGTTGGGGCGCAAACACATGGTCCGTGTTCGCCCATGACAACAAAAATCAGCATCGGGGATCCAGGCATCATTAAAGTTCAGGACTTCCGGGCAGGGGCGCATCTCCATCACCATGCAAGGGACTCTTTCGTCCCAACAGACTTTAACAATCACTGGCTTCCTTGTCAGATTTGGTTCTCTCCTTATAACTTCAGTTATTAATAAGTAATGCTTTAAGATAATATTGGTATCGAAAATATTATCAGGGCTGGTCAATCTTGCAGTTGCTAGCCCCCCTTTTAGATATGCCATGTAATGTATTATTGCTGTTAGTGTGTTATGAAGCTGTTTAAGTATGCAGATTTATCTGCTGAGGTATCCTAAACACAGTAAAAGGATAAATCACTACTCAGTTTGTTACATACAGGATCACCATCTGTTCTTTTTAAACTCTGTTAAATTTCAAGACAAAAGTTTCCATTCATTTGCCACTGTTGTCACATTCTCTCTGTTATTACTTGGACTAAATTGTCATTATTGGAGTAGGCCGAATACTCGTCCAATCTGCATCACTCAGGTTGTGGTTGTATCCATCACCCTCAGTTGTATTACCTATGGCATATGCAACTCAACACCAGTTCTTGGTATCACCTATGCTGCTGTGGCTCAGAAATGATTTAGAGAAGTTCTCTGGTGCTCCTGCGGGTTACGGTCAGACCCCTGGACTGATGGGGTTCCACGCTGAGATGGATGGGCTGGAATGGGATTCCAACAAAGGAAACGCCCCTGTGGCTGGGAAAATGGCTCCTGGTGGTTTCGCAACTGCACGGGTTCTAGGCCTGGGACAGAATTGAGATATCCAAGATAGGAGATGTCTGCGTCTTAGACTACATGCTATCCTGTGAGCAAATGACAGAAGAGTTTGGGCTCCACAAATCTCAATTATTCCTCTACTTGCAACTGAAACGCACTAGAAGTATACAAAGATGAGCACTCCTCCCTCTCAGACTTTACCCCTCAAGAATCAAAGCTCGCTATTGGAAAGATAACAAATAAGGGAGTTTCATCGAGGTGCCCCGTAACACAATACAAATGTCCTACCTCCTATATGATAAATTTATCACACTTAGCGCTGCCGGCCTGCCTCAGTAGGAAACCGACTTGTAGCGAGGGCAGTCTTAAATCTCCAGAACTTAGGCCCAACTGCCCCACCCACCTCTCTGTGGCCACAAAGCCAACAATTCTCTATCCCCGATGAGAGACCTAAGATCAATAGAGCATCCGTGGAACAAACAGCAAGTCAGTCTCATCCAACGGAGGTTGAAACATTCTTCTGTTAGGTTTTTTTTGTAGCATAGATTATGTTAGTGGGGAGGCCTAGTGAGAGCAGTTGCGAATTCCTGAGTCAGATTCCCCTTGGTGCCTAAATGCCAAGAAGTGAAAAAGCATTGGCAAAGCCAATAGGTCTGGCGTTGCCTGGCAGTCTTTTGGCTTTGTCAAATTTTTTTTTTGGGGGGGGGGGATTATTTTTGCAAAACTTTATTGTTGGAGAAACTGTTGGGCCCTAGTCAATGTTAAAAATTATTATTATTTTTTTTAAGTCTGAAAGAAAGGAAAAAAGTGTTTTGGTTTGTAAAAACACAAATTGCATTGGTAGTCGCAGAATGTGCTCCTTGTCAAAGGTCTGAATGCTGTCACTCATGGTGAAGTTAGCCAATGGCTGAAGTGGGCTGACCTGCTGCCTCGTGCTGTATGATTTAGTGTGAGAACACAGACCCATTGATGAAGAGGTCTGGATAAAAGCCCCCGTCAGTAATTATACATATAATTTTTGTACAATTGAAAAGGCTTGGCTATTGACACACACATGAATGTTTAATGTTACAAGCCCTTCGAGCTGCATAAATCGCAATGAACTTGTGCATGTAGCAATGAATTGCAGTCTCAGCCCAACAAAGAACGTGGCAGCTCGTATAATTATGTTAACGTCTTTGTATTTCCCCTTTCAATTATACAAATCATATCAGATTTCTAATAAACGGAGTGCTAAACATTCATTTGTACTTTTTGTGAGGCTGGTCTCTGCCACAGTCCTAAAGTTGTTTTTGTACCAAGTGAGTTTTAGATGAAAGCAGAAAAAGGTTTATTGGATCGAGACATTCTAAAGGGTTGAGAAGAAGCTCTTATTTGCCATTTTTCCCCATAATTTCAATGTGCTTTGTGCTTTTTCACAGATTCAGACTCTCAATACAGCCAGGAAGTGATGCCTATTCTGTACCCGCTGTTTGTTTACCTCCATCTTGACATGGTTCAAAATGGCCTGAAAAGCGCACTGGACAGTTTCTACAGTCGTTTTCATGGAATGTTTGTGCAGAATATCAGTCAGAAGGATATTATTGATCAGCTGCAGACCACTCTCACTCTACAAGACATCTTATCAAATTTAAAGCTCCAGGAATTTCTTGACAACAAGTACATCATCTGCCTCCAGGAGGACAGCTACAACTTTCTTCTACGCTACCTCCAAAGTGACAACAACACTGCTTTATGCAAAATTCTCACTTCCCACATCCACCTGGATGTTCAGCCAGCCAAGAGATCAGACTACCAGCTGTATGCTGGTGGCACTGCTGTGAAGAACGAGATCAATGGCATGGAATCATCAGAAATGCCCTCAACAATTCTGCAGAATGAAGCTGCACTTGATTTGCTGCAGGACAGCATCAAGAAAGTTAAAGATGGGCCACCCTCACTTACAACTGTTTGCTTCTATGCATTTTATCACACAGAGCAGCTGTTAAACACAGCAGAGATCTCTACAGACCATAAGCTGCTTGCAGCCGGTTTTGACAACTCCTCTGTGAAGCTATGGAGCCTAAGATCCAGAAAGTTAAAGTCTGAGCCCCATGTAGTTGACATATCCCATATCCATCTGGCTCCTGATGTCCTAGATGATGAGGTGAGTTGATATTAAGTTTGCCTTTAAGATTGTGTGAATTTGATGCATACGGAACCCAAATCTGCCTTAGTAAATATTGATTAACTCTATCTATAGTCCCCAAAAGGAAGAGGAGCCACGGGTGGGTGTGCCTTTGCAAATACTTAACGTTTTGTGCCATTGGAGGCTGTTTTTGTAAAGAAGTAAACCATTTTAGCACATTCAGTCTGGCATCCCTTCTTAAATGGCATACCTGGGCTTCATTAACTTGGAGTCTTGTTTAGAATGGTTTTAAATATAGTAGGTTGTAGGTCTAATTGTACCGAACAAGATTTACCTGGCAAGTTGGGGAAACACAATGTTGAGCTGTGGTGAGTAAAGTTGCAATTGGATTGTGGTTTCTGTGAAATGAAGGCTTTTTCCTATGTAAAATGTATATCCAGTTAAAATGTATGTGTAAAAGTGTCGATTGTAATGTGTAATAAAAATGAAACTTTCCTTGTGGTCTCTGTCGCACTGCGAGAAATAGTAGGGCAAGGACACAGATTTGGGAGCAGAGAAAGGATCCTGGCGGGGGCACAGTCGGTATCTGATTTGAAAAGAGAAAGCATGACAAACTACTTAGGGTGCCCATTTATTATGTTTTCCCTCCTTCCCAACCATTTGGCAATGCTCTACGGAGCAGGTAGGAGTTAAAAAGCATCTTTAAAAAAAAAAGACTATGTCAAAGAATTTGCTTCCATGTACAAGGGTCCCTCTGTAGACTCAACCCCTTATAAATGGGTCATCATCCACTGCTTAGTTCCTGTTGTTTTTTTACTCCTAATGGGCAGCTTCTGGGGATCAGGTTCTCCGGTGCAGGTGGTAAGTAACTCTTGTCCCTATTGGTAAGGTCACCGCCCTATTCTGGGATCATCTGCTATTCGTTTAAATGTGGGGAAACTCTGGGCACAGGCACTTGCAAATACCTCTCTGAGGAAAGGCTACAATGCTTGCTCCTGCTCACACCGGACTCAGTCTAAATAGTTCTGCAGTTGCTTCTGCCTTATATTCCCCACTGAGGAATGTAGTATCCTAGAGCTGATAAGGCTTTCTGGGCACATCCATAAAAGGCGTAAATGGACCTTTTGATGCAACTCATTCTGTCAGTTGAGTTAATTTTCCTCTAGAATTTCCTTAGCAGTACGTTGTTAACTGTTGGCAGTGCTTCAGTGCCATAGCTCTCACAACCATGCCCCTACTTTGATTCTGGAGAAATCATACTTGCAGAAACCTGTTTTGAAGAATTGTTCTCGGCAAGACTTTTCTCTCATATTTTTCCAAATTATTGTCATTTACAGGATGTCAGAACTGTTCAATCAAATGCCCTTTTTAACTGAAGCAATCGGCACAATTGCTCTTTTATTGACAAAATTCCTTCTTGCAGTGTTTTCTTCTCCCCCCCCCCCCCCCACCCCCCCAGGATCATTTACAGCCATTCATTTTCTTTTTTGCATTTTTAATACAGTGCAACAACACAAACCAGAGCAAATTGCCATGTGCTCAGCAGTGATATACAGCATACATATTTGAAATAACTAAAAAATTGCATCCATACAGAACCGACCTTGATCTGTGCGCATTCTGGGGCCTTACTTTACACTTGTACTTAATCTGCCTCTTGATTCTGTAACTATGTTGTTAACGGTTCCCAGATGTCTCTGGGTCGGGAGGCCAAAGGGAGCTCCTCCGCATAGCGTGTCAGCTGATCCCTGCAATAAACCAGGTCCAGTAGCCATCGTTCTTGTTTGGGGCTTCCCTTCCCTCCCTAGTGGATTGCTACCCTCCTTTTTGCCATTAAGATGGCTATTGTCACCAGCTTTCGATTTGTCAGAGGAGCTCCCCTGGACTCCGCCAGCAGGCGCCTCAGGTGAACACTCCACCTCCTCCTCCACCATATCTGATATTGTGCGTAGTACATGTATCCAAAAACGGTGCACCCCCGGACATCCCCAGGCTAGATGCATAAAATCAGCGTCCGGTGCTCTGCATCTAGCACAATTTGCATCTGCCCTAAGGCCATACCTCTCGCAACGGGGTATAGTACATTTGGTGAAAGAATTTGAAATGTATAATCCTTAAATTACCGTTTTGAAGTAAAATTGGCTAGTTAGTGTACAACATGCTTTCTATTCGTCTGTCTTGAGGGGTGTAGAGAGCAGCTCACTCCATTTTGTATATGACGTGTCTTGTATTGGGGGGGGGGGGGGCGTCTGTCTGGGATGTGTTGTACAAACGTGTTACTAATTGCTTACGGGTGTCTGTCGAGAACAGCAGCTGGAACGCCCCCAGTGCGGGCGGTTCCGCTGGAAACTGCGGGTATAGGTCACATAATGCTGCCCTGAGCCTGCAATATAGGAATGTGAGCATGTGGGGGTGATCGTCCTCGCATTGTAGGTCAGATAGTTTTATAAACACCCCTCCCTTATATGCGTCCCCCACTGTGTGAATTCCTGCTGTGTTTAAAAGAGCTAGCGAGTGTGGCTCCGACGCTACCGAGATCTGTGAGTGATATGCCAGCGGTATCGCGGGCGCATATAGCGGGTTTACCTGTGCCCTGCTTCCTAAAGCTTGCTATGCTAGTTAGGTGCAATAAATGGTATCTATTTCATGTTTTTTAACCTCCTTCTGTTCATGTAAGATCATGGCCCCTAGTGGCATAGGATGTGCCGCATCATCCTCGACTGCCATGTGAATAGATTCATTCTTTTTCTCTTGCTTGTGGGGTGGAACCCCACCCTCATTTTTTTTAATCCCACTCTTTTCTCTGCTCCTTTCCTTATCCCACTAGTTTCAGCAGTCAGTCAGTCAGTTCCTCGCCTAACTCACCAATTTCTTTTGTTTCTCAATCTTTACTCTGCCTGGACTGCTTATACCTCCGTGCCCTTATTTTTCCTTGTACCCTACTATAACTATCTTTGCCTATACCATAGTTTCTGCTGGATATTTCTTGCCACAGATTCCTCACATTTGGAATATCCCCAGGCACAAGACTAAATATGGAGTGTTCAGATCAGAGCTGCATATAAGTGCCACCCTTTTACGGTGACATCAGTTCCTTTCTTTCCATGCCCTTCGACGTGGACCCGAAGCTCTACTCCTAAGTAAGTCGGTCTTCTGATGATTAAAAAAAAATGTTTTTTTTTTTTAATTCACTGCGTGCTAGACAAAGATGTCCCCGCTGAAATCCACAGGGTTCAAGCTCTGGGTAGAGGAAGCAGATGTTGCTCACGGACCGCCATGAAGTATGCCTGGGGTACTTGGGCTTTGGTCATGACTCCCACTTGTGGGACAGGTGTGCTTTTATACATATGAATGTGATTTGGTTCTGGGAAGTGACACTCTAATTCACTGAACATAAGAGGTTGCAGTCCACACACACAACTCCTTCTCTCGCCAAGTCACAGTCCTGATGCCACTCCTGTGAAAAGTCCACTTTCTGGTAGAAGTCTTACTGTAAGTTGAAGCCTAAAAACAAGCCCAATAAAATGAAGCAGACTGTACCCCATCCTGCCACTCTTATGTCTACTGGGAAGGCGGTAGGGCACAGGAACTCGCCTGATGTCCACTAAATCTGAATCAATCCTACATTTGGTTCCAGTGCACCCTGAATTCCATGGGCTGCTGTTGACCCCGCAACAAATAGAGGGCTGTAAGGAGTCCAGGCTGCAGATCGTTGGTGCGATTCTAGCTTCCTCTGACATGTCTTCAAGCCTCACAGAGCCTCGGGTGTCTCCAGTTGGTCTTCTGATGGCAAGTTCACCACTGATGCAGTCTACCACCACAGGGCCTTTTACGGGGTATTGGCTTCCAATCCAGCACCAAGGTCCATGTTTGTTCCTTCCATACCGAAGTATACAAAAAGTGATGGATGGAATGCTTGAATTAAACTTCACCACTGGCAGTCCATTGTTTTTTTGCACAGCATGCCACCTCCGTTTGGACCCAGCTATATGCAAATCAGTCTTGACCTGGCTCCAGCCAGTGGAAGCAGTCCAGCCTGAACTGCCAACCCTGGTCCTCCCTGAACCAGAACACAAGCAACCCAGGACCAGCTTTGCCCTTGTTATGGGCTCATCAGCTGGGTATAGCTTGGTTCCAGTGACAGAGCCATCTCGTGAAACTGAGCTTGAATCCTCACCTTCTCCACCATTGGAAGCAAGAGCTTCACTTCACTGGTCATTAGGAGAGCAGCCGAGGCACTAGAGTTTTAGATGACCACTATAGAGACGAAAACCAATCAATGTATGCGATTCTTCAACTAGAGCCAGCTTCTTCTCCCTTTAAAGAAGCCCTTATTGATGCCATTCTGTCTCTATGGTCTAAGCCCTGTTCTTGCCCGCCAGTCAGTCATTTTGTGGCTAAGCAACAAAGACTGGCTTCCAATGTCTTTGAGAGGTTGGGATTGAGCGTTAAACTAGGGATTTGGCCTGTTCTGTCACTTGGGGTGTGAAGCCTGTTGGGTTTAAATTGGCAAGACATGACTGATTTAGAAAATGAATGGAGTTGTTGACAAACAAGAGGAATTCAGTCTGCATGGGGTTTAACATGAGGTAGATTGCAGCCATTTAGGTTTGGATACATTTGAAGCAGGCTTTGAGTTTCTGAAAGTCGTTGTTTGAGGAGATTTTCACTTACTTTGTTTGCATACTTGTGGATCTTGATGTTGCTGTCTGCAAGGAAGGTCCTAAAGGGTTCCATATTAAGACTGAAAATTATGGTTGAAGGGGGGGGGCATAGCCTGAGCGGCCAACATGGCGGGCATGTTTCTGTAACACTTTGCGCCCAGACATCCTTCATCATCCTGCTCTATGAAAACTTTAATAGCTTTGGCGATGTCTGCTACGTGCACTATCCTGGCTCCCTATTTGAGATCTTATAGGGCCGTGTATGAAGTGAGGATGACATATGGTCCTGAGGTCTGATCCAGCACGATGGGAGCACGCACTGCCTGTGGCGGCTGCTGTTGGATGCCCAGGAGCGGCGGTACGTGCCAGTCTTTTGGGGTTGTATGTCGAAACAAGTTCCTTTACAACGCCTACCTGAACAACAATTGCAGGCTTCCTGCAGCCTTCCGGAAAAGGGAGGCGCAGCAAATGTTAACCTGAAGTGAGCAGCCTGCTAGACAAGCGACAGGCGCTAACCCCAAGAGGGTCTGGCTTTGGTGGCTGACTGGGTCCATTCAAATTACCCTGCAATGGTGTGCTGTTGCTGCTTGAGACCGGCTGCTCCACGGCAACAGCTGAGATACCTGTCAGTCATGAGCGTGTGCGCGAACACAATTATCTGCTGTGGTAATCGGGCCAGAGGGGATGACTGAAGCACAGTTCTGCTTTCACCTTGATTATACTGTAACCACCTATCGCAGCTAGCTTAAGTGAACATATTAGAACAGACCAACTTGACTCAGATGCATGCCAGCTACATTGCCATGCACTCCGAACTTCTGCTGGCAGGGAAACTCTACTTTGCCAGTTGCTCGTATGTCCCACCGCATGTGTACTCCGCTGAAGTAAGCAGGCTGGGGGAGCTAATGGAACACTGTCCTAATTCCAACAAAAGTGTTATGCTTTCTTGATGCTCCTGGCGTGAGAAGCTCACTCAGCACCCTGATTGACTTGGCAAAACAATATTTGTGCTGTGGTGCAACTTGAGCTTACGCTAGCATATGGACAGTCAGAATTTTCCTGAATTCACTATATAAACTGTGTCCGCCACGCCATTTGAGACCTAAGCGCACCAGCCAGAATATGTTCTCAGTCGAAACTTCCTGTATAAACGTAGTCTGATGCGATCTGGAATATGATTTGAGAGGACACAATATTTGAAGTGAGAAGGTGCCGATAAAAGACAAAGTAGACTATCCTCCACTCAAAATTACGACATAAGTTTCCAGTGGTGCAAAAAAAAACCCAGTGGAGGTAATCTGTTACTCCATTCTGACACCTCAAAACATGCTATGTAGTAAGATTGCAGACTGGTCTGGGGAATAAAAGCACAAATTAGTGATGTGAGCTACTGAGGACCCCCACCCTCAGGAATCCTACTTGAGGGACAATACCCAGCAAAGGCACGCTATCTGTGGAACTAAAATGGACATAAGTGTGCAGTTTATGTGAACCATGACTAAAATTAAATCATTTGTAACATCCAAGCAGGTTAAAATGGATAAATATGCAAAAGTGATACCCTACCCCCAAGGATGCACTGGAAAACTCAAGAACCCCCGGGTCTCAACACAAAACTCCCTCGGCATCCACAGACCTCATCCTCCAGGCCATACAAGATTCCAGAGTTGCCATTCGAAAGATTTTAGAAGCAAGATCTGAAGTGACTCTGCTGAGGCAAAACCTCCATAATGTGGCTGGAAGGGTTACGTGGCCGAGGAACGAATCTCTGGCCTGGAAGACAGTTGGGGAGCTGCAGAACATAATGGATCAGCTAACTACGACCGCTAAAGAACTGTAAATGAGAGCAGAGGATGCTGAAGGTTGCTCTCAATCGAACAATTTACGCATCTTAGGATTTCTGGAGGGGACGGAGTCAGTGGTTGAAGACTATCATTCTAGAGGAAAGTCTGCTTTCTTGTGTTTTTTTATGGCACTTTCTTTCATAAGTGTTGGTGATTAATTACATTTGTTCTGAGAATTTGCAATGGCAAAAATGATGGCAGATCTGCTACAAACTTATAATACAACTGCAATCTGATTAAATGCTGCAACTCCAGGACAAATTGAGCTTGCGCCCGGGCCCCATCTGGCCCCACCTCGAGAGAAAGAGGCCAGTGACTGTGTGTTCTGGCATGAAGTACTGCCCAATAACACAATTCAGAAGCTGTAGTGTGAAAGTCGATACTCTCTTCTTAAATGTACGGAAGTCCTAGTGTGAGGTCCCTGTACTATCCTATTAGGACATCAGTCCCACTCGTAGCCCTGTTACATTTCTATTTACTTTATTTGACCTCTGAGAAGGGACAGTCTTGTATGGTTTAACACTCAAAAGAAATTAGCGTATGCAAAAACATGTGCATGCCTATACCCACGCCCAAAACTTCCAGTAGCTGAAAGGAAAAAGCCTAAACTCTACAAGTGCATTTAGTTTCATTCATATTTTTAAAGCTAGTGGCTGATCCTAAAATACATAGAAAATTGCAATTTCTTTACCCCCAAGGAGGCATTACCGGTCTTAAAATGGGAAAGTGACGAGCACTTTGATATGCGTTTGAGAAAGGACAGCTGCGCTCATTTCTCTTGTTTGTCTGTTTGCACACATACACAGTGGATCCAAACCCAAGAGAAGGGTGCTGTATTCTCTCCAGAGTTCTTAAGAGTGGAAGATATTCTGCTGTTAAGTGCTCCACTGTTTTATTATATGAAGAAATTGATATCTATGACAATGAAATGACTGCAATCACACAGTTTTAGGCAAGAGCGAAAGTGGGGATTGAAATTCAGGTTTCCCAATGCCCAAGTCACCATTTTAGACGCTAAACACTGTCGGTCTATTTTAGACACATAAAAGAGGACTTTCAGTCCAATGCAACCATAGTTCAAGTGGTACTCTACAGGGGTGTAGCACAGGAAGGGGGAGAGGTGGTATCCTCTGTGTGCCTCCATTCAACCCAAGGTCTATGACTGTGAGGGGCCTCTCGCTACATTCTGCAAGCTGGCGCCATGATTTTGCGTTACACCACAGGTCTTCTATAGAATGGCACAGGAAACAAGCGGGGGTGGGATTGTGTGTATTTATTTACGTTTGAAAAGCCTTTTCTTTACTGTACAAAGGAGGTGATTTTTTTTGTTTTTCTTTCTGCAGTTTTTTACTCATCGTTGTTAATGGTGTTTGGTGACATTGGTGCTGGGGTATTGTGAAATATAGCACATTTATTCCCCATTTTATTTGTGTTTTTTGTTTATTGTTTTTTTTAATTTTTATAAAACAATACGCCCTTGTAATTTCAGTGCTGGTGCGAGGAGGGCATATATTATCATAAACAAGGGGACCCCAGTATTTAGACCAGGAGTAATATATTTATTAACAGAGAGAAATGGTACAAGATCAGGCCACAAGGATCCTGGGTAGCCTAGGCTATTGCTATTTAAATGAGCATTAGTCGGGTAGCACGCGGTGGACTTTTTTCGCAAAATATGCAGGGACACACAGTTGAACAGATATAACATTTATTGACATCATAAATGAAATATCAGTTATTGCTATTCAGATGATAGTTCTGGTGCTCACATGGGAATAGTGAAGGGTGCGTGAAGTGAGGGGTGCTAGTGACATTAAAAATTACATCACATTGACAACAATACGGCAAACTCCAAGGAATTTAAACAGTGTAGGAGTTTGTTGTTGTAAGGGGTCGACAGCGTTTCGATCTCATTAAGTTGAGATCATCAGGACAAAATTATGTGAGCAAGCAGAATCTATGAAGAGGAGAAAACCTAGTATCAAACAGTGGTCCCGAGTCAATTGAAGTAAGTAAATGATGTACACGTGATTTCTTTACAAGGAAATTAAGGAATGGTAACCAAAGAGGATGGGCTCCATTATGCAAGCGTCAATTAATATATAATTAATGACAATTTTTAGAGGGGGGGAAGGTTCAAAAACAGGCAGCCAGTCAGTCACGTTTTCTGACTCTTCTGCAGAGTCTGACACTTCTGACCCCGGAGCAGGACCCAGTACCTCCTCCCTTAATCCCAATTTTTTAGGGAGAGGCCAGCCGTTCCAAACTGACCGAGGCAGGGGGAAACCACGATACAACTTCCCACCCGGAGAGCGTCAGACGAGACGGAAGTTTTATCAATGGGACTACCAGTATTAAACACCCTGGGGATAGGGGATACTACTCCCAACATAGAACAGATTCCTATCTTTAACCTGTCCAGACATCAGCTATCATCCACATAGATCGCACTACTGAGCAGAGGTTTATCGTATGTCATGACAGAAAAATCCCGACTGGTTCAACATCCAAACTGAGATTTTCCAATTCGTTAGGAAAATAAGATTTAATTCTTTTTCTAGATAAAGAGACTACACACAATACTGATACCAAAGGACTGCGTCCTAAATCTACGTTTAACCCTCCCACTGGCTCCTTGGGAAAGAAATAAAAGTGATGTTGGCTAGGGTGCCATGTGATTAGCATGGAGACGCAGGTAAGAATAATTTTGTCCTGATGATGATCTCAACTTAATGAGATCGAAACGCCGTCGACCGCTTACAACAACAAACTCCTACTCTGTTTAAATTCCTTGGAGTTTGCCGTATGGTTGTCAATGCGATGTAATTTTTAATGTCACTAGCACCCCTCACTTCACGCACCAGAACTATCATCTGAATAGCAATAACTGATATTTCATTTATGATGTCAATAAATGTTATGTCTGTTCAACTGTGTGTCCCTGCATATTTTGCAAAAAAAGTCCACCACGGTGCGAGGAGGGCAACATCAGGTTCCCACCCATGTGACAAAAGCAAATGTAGAGTTTATTAGGGAGGTACAATGCACTGGATTTCTTCGAAATGTATATGTGAAGGCATTGATTGCACATAATTGAGAGAGAAAAAAATTTACTTGGGAAGAAAGTGCTTGTGGCCAATTATAGACCAACTCTGTGCAGGTGCTTAGTTGCCTACTGGTACGCCTGTATGTATATTACAAAGTGTGTACACAACCTCTGACGCTTGGGGAAATTCTGGTGACTTTGTTTTCTCAAAATGTGTAATTATGTGCATCTGTGTTTTAGGTCTTGCTTGACACCAAAGCTGGGCTAAACCACTTTGTTGAACTTCCCTTGTGCATTTTGTTTAGACAATAGTTGTTGGAAGTAGTTCTAATACGCATAACTTATAGAGACTTCGTTAATGTAGACCACATGTCGAATACAGAAGGAAGAAGCTGTGCATGGTCTAAGCCTGTGACGAATACAGTAGGAAGGGTTTTTGATTGTTTAGACTGTGTCCGATAGTTGGTTATTTAAAGCCCCTCCCTGCTGCATATGTCAAACACAAAATGAAGAGGCTTTTATGTTGTTTAACTCCAAGAAGCCTTCTTACCCAGATCACTAGTTCATGCGTGAGATCTGTTTTGAATTGTGTACATTTGTAATTTTATGTTCAGTAGTAGCAGATTGTGAATAAAAGTACATTTTTCTTTTTAAAAACACACTGGCTGACCTCTGATTTCTAAAGTGTTAATATTGCACAGTTCTAAGTTCCTAACCCACATGTCCCCTCCAAGTATGCCTTGGACTGCTTTATCTGGCTACTGTGAGTCAAATGCTAAATGGGTGGACTTTGTGCTCACTCTCCGTGTGGGACCAATAGTAATGAGACTTCTGGAATCTAGAGGTAATAGACTATAGTTGTCACAAATGGAGCCTCTTAACACCTAGCTTGCCCGGGACTCCCACCCATTATGGTAGTTGCCAATTCCCTGCATGAACTGTAATAGAAGTGTATTTTTGTTATTGCCTACTGCCTCAGACGAAACCATCCCTGATACTGTTCTTCTCCCCCATACCTCTTTGGTGTAGCTGGGCAAGGTCCAACAGCTGCATTGATGGTCACTGCTGGAAACCAATCAGCTGGAGCAAATCCTGCTGTGTGTGCAGCATAGCATGATGCTCCCTGGATTCCCTACTCTTCAGTTGACTGCTGTGTCTGAGCGAAATGACGCTGTGGTATATCAGTCATACTTGTGGACAATGAGAGTTGTGCTATTAAAAAATAAGCCACACTAGTGTAATTATTATGCATTTTTTTCAGTTGTTTTTTAAGCTTCAAATCACTTCACTTTTGCCATTCTAGCACTTGCAAGTGACATCCATTGTAATTTGAATTGCAAGTGTCAATGCTTATCACATTTGACTTCTACAGTAATACCAGCCCTTAAATGAACAGATTAAATTTTAAAGGTAAGCCATATTTAAAATGTGTCCATTCAATCATGCACCAATGCCGTCAACTTCTCCAAGGCATAGGTAGTATAGGTTTTGTCCCACCAGACATGCATGAGTGGGATGGTGGGCTGTTTTCAGACTTGGGCGAGGGCCAGGCACGTTGCAGTCAAAAGGTGCATTATGAGCTTACCCAATGGGGCTGGTAAAGAATATATACTACTCATGCAAAGGTCTCATAACATGACCACCAGCGGGTCCATAGGTAGTGTAATGCCCAATATTGATCTGATGTATTACAAAATTTCCGTTCAGGAATCGTGAAGAAAGCTGCAAGGCCACCACATGGAAAAGCGTCCCTCTCTCCCCTCCCCACAACCCTTCCAGCCGACATCTGGGCTGCCGAACATAGCGTGTAGGCGTAAGATGCCATTGTGTGAGCAATTTGTATGCATTCTCCTGATGGGAAGTGCAAATGGGCATGTTCTTCTCCGAATCTTTTTCCAAGTGTTCTTTTGGATTTCATGCCCCAAATACCATCTCGCAAGCCGTCATGTAGATGTGTTTTGGGCAAGCGCTAAGATCTGAAATGGCCTTCTGCAGCAAAGTTGGGCCCATGCGTGTTTTATTTGCAAATATTGCCGATAGGGCAGTTTTGTCCTTACTGGCCTTGTCTTTCACCCCTCTTGTGCACTCCAGGTGGGGTAGTTGTGTAAGGTGAAAACCATCTTCCCTGCCCAAGTGCCATTCGGCCTGTAGGTAGACACGAGAGCAGAGTCCCCCATCCAAGTATAAGTCACCCAGGCCTGTCCCGGCAGGGTTCCCCACACGCCGCTTGGGTGATTTGAGAGGGCAAAGATGACTCCGGGTCGAGAAGTCCCCAGACAACAACCTAGGGACCCATGGGTCATCCCCAAACGCGGACCAGTTAGTCTTCTTTATCCATCCAGGATTGGCCCCAATTTCTGAAGATCATTGTGAGCCAACTGTCGTGGGCACAAGGAGAGTTAGGGCTCCCAATCATTCCGACACAGTTGAAAGGGGGGGAAACTCGCGGATCGCTCTAGCAAACCCAGCCACCCCAGAGTTTGTGATCATTATTTAAGGTTTCATGTCTGGAATGTGGCCGGGATTTCCAATCTATTAGCTGATCGAGAATGTTGTACTTTTGTGGATTCCTATGATGTGATTCTATTTCAGGAAACCTGGAGTCTGTGTACTCCTCACAGAAGCAGATTTTCTGTGTATGGTATAAATGCTACTAGTAAAAAGATGGGGAGACCCTCAGGAGGTCTAGCAGTCTGGGTCAAAACTGCACTAGGGTCAAAAGTCAAGCTGGGCCACGTCGATTCCCTAGATATTTCAGCGTTCGAGCTGACACTTTACAGTGGTTGGAAAACTAGGATTTTTAATGTATACAACTGGGTGGTGCGGGGTACTGAGGAGACAAACATGATCCGCATATTAGACCATGCCTTGTCCAAACTCTCTGATAATGTTCCTGTTCTAGTAATGGGTGATTTGAACTGCAGATTTGACCCCTTTTCCCTCACCCCGTCAGATTTCACTGAGGAGTGGGATAGTGAGTGGCAAATCCCACAGTTAGATCTTCCTACGGTTAGGTGGACGAAGAGAGGAGCCCAAGTGTTGGCCCTTACTCTGCAGCATGATCTTGTGGCTCCGGATTGGGCATGGAGAGTCTGGTATCTTGAGCTCTTGAACATGACCATCGATCCTCCTATCAGACTGCCTCTTCAGGAGGATCTTCTGTCACAGCAACAGGGAACGGTTCTCCACCCGAACCTGTCCAGCCCCCACCTCCTTGCGTGGAGATTGAGCGGCGACAGTTGACAGCTTTTGACCTTCCTCCCGAAGTCTTTAATGTCCTCTTGGCAGCCAGGCGTCCCTCCACTAAGACTGTATACACCTGCTGCTGGAATAAATTTGTGGCATGGTGCACAGCAAAGGCTGTGGATCCCCTTTCTGCCCCTCTTTCAGAGGTCCTCCTCTTCCTTATTTCTTTGGCCCAGCAGGGCTCTGCTCTGGGCACCCTTAAGGGCTATCTTTCTGCCATTTCGGCCTGCCTGATCGGCCTTCTCTTTTCAAGTACCGTATTGTAAATAGATTTCTGAAGGGCATTACTCATCTCTTTCCTCCAGTTCGTTTCGTAATGCCCCAGCAGGACTTGAATCTGGTCTTGACTTACCTGATGTGTGCTCCTTTCGAGCCGCTACATAATTGTCCTCTCAGACTTTTGACCTTGAAGACTGCTTTTCTGGTAGCCATCACTTCTGCTCGCAGGGTGAGTGAGCTTCAGGCTCTTTCTTCTAAGCCTCCTTTCCTTGCTGTTCATCCGGACACGGTTGTCCTCCTAACTCGACCTTCTTTTCTCCCCAAAGTGGTTACCACATTCCACATAGGACGGACCATCACTTTGCCCACCTTCTTCCCGCCCCCGCATCCTTCCAAGGAGGAGTAAAGTCTCCACCGTCTGGATCCAATATGTGCGTTATCCTTTTATTTGGACCGCATGAAACCATTCCAGGTGGACGATCAACTCTTTGTTGGCTATGTGGGTGCCAAGAAAGGTCGGGCCGTGCAAAAACGGACCATCTCTAGATGGGTCGTTCTTTGCATTAAGATCTGTTATTCCTTGGCGAAAAAGGAGCCTCCAGTAGGACTGCGCGCCCATTCTACCAGGGCGACGTCAGCCACTACTGCTTTGGGACGAGGAGTCCCCCTTAATGACATCTGCCAGGCAGCTACGTGGGCATCACTGCACACGTTCACCAAACATTACTGCCTGGATATTCCAGTCCGGAGAGACGGCTTCTTTGGCCGTTCGGTTCTCCAGGACTTTCTGGTGTGAACTTGGTTCGCAGACCCACCTCCGGGGTTGGTATTGCTGGGGTATCTATTCTAAGGTAAGGAATCTATAACTAATAGTCTCTTTCAGATGAACAAGTTACTTACCTTCGGTAACGATATATCTGTTAGAGACATATATTAGTTATAGATTCCTTACCGCCCCACCCATCCTCCCCGTTCTGTGAACTGACTTCTAGAGTAAGGGACTCCCCTTCTTGGCCCTAGTTTTGTGCACCAATGGTCAGTGTCTTGCATGGCTCTGCACTTTTGGGGTGGAATGTAGTGTAAACGAACTGGCGTCCGTGCGCAGGGGCGGCGTCTAAGTAAATACAGCGACGTCATCCCGGGGATCACGACGCAGACAACGAACGCAGAGTCGACCAACGCCACCTACCAACGCGAAGGGGACTGCTGAGAAAAAATTCTCCGGATCCAGTCTGATGCACGGAGGTAATTCTAAGGTAAGGAATCTGTCTGTTACAGATATATCGTTACCGAAGGTAAGTAACTAGAAATGGAAGCAGCCAGCGACAGGAAGGGGAAGGTCCCGACTGGAGTGGGTGAAGCTCTAGTTTTTACTATTGAAGAAACGCAAGCAGCGATTTGCTCGTGTGTCCCAGCCCGTGCCCCTGGCCCCGATAGAATTCCAAATGACTTCTATAGAGAGGCTATTATCCTCTGGGGCTCCTATATAAATTTGCTTACTAACTCCTTCGCATCTGGTGCTACAATCCCCCTTCGTGGAAAATGGCAGAAATAATTCCCATCAACAAGAAGGGGGCTAGAGCTAAGCCGGCTAGTTATAGGCCCATAAGCCTCCATTGACCATCTGCAAAAAATCTTTTGCGAACTGATCCTGGCCAGAATCCAGGATTGGATCCTAGAGTCCCGAATCCTGAGTGATAATCAAGCGGGTTTTCATGCAAAAACCAGCACCTTGGATCAGGCCTTCCCTCTTCTTTGCATCTATTGGAAGGAAGTCCCTATTAAGGGAGGGAAGCTCTGTGGCTTTTGTTGATTTACAGTCTGCGTTTGATTTTGTTCCCAGAGCCAGTTTATGGAGAGTTTTAAAAGAGATGGGTATACCGGGGAATCTGTTAGATATTTTAATTCGACTGCATTCATCAAACACAGCTCAAGTTAGGTGGGGGACTACAATCAAGTAACAGAGAATTTCCCAGTTCACATGGAGTGAGACGGGGATGTGTGTTAGCTCCCACACTTTTTACACTTTTTATCAATGCAGTGGTTGACTTTTTAGATCGTGATGGGTGTGATGCTCCCAAAATCATCCCAAGAAGAGCACCTGCTGTTCTTTTTGCCGATTACACTTTTAATCTCCAAATCCCCGCAAGGTCTCCAACAACTCCTGAATGATTTCATGCGGTTCTGCGATGAGCGGGGCCTGGTATTAAATGAGGCCAAAATATGATTTTTACAAGAGGTACTGCTAAACCATCTAAAAAACGTGTGTTTGTAGGAACCAGTCATTTGGATCAAGTGGATGTTTTTGATTATCTGGGTATTCGTCTGACCCCAAATATGTACTGGGCTCCCCACATTGAGAAAGTGAAATAGTCACTTACTCAGCAGACCGCTCACATTAGTAAAATTCATAGACCTACACTGTCTAGGCAAGTGGCCCCAGCCCTGGAAATCTACAATATTAAAGTCTGGGGGGGCTCTTTATGGAGCAGAACTCTGGGGCACTGGTAAAACAAATTGTTTGTCTAGCATAGAAAAGCGCTTTTTGAGATTTCTGTTAGACCTACCCCTCACAACCCCTCTGACTCCCCTTTATTTGGATTTTGCTCATAGACAGTTGGCCCATAAGTTAGACTATAAATTACTCATGTTCTGGTATCAGTTATGGACTGTTGTAGAGCTTACCCCTTACCACGAGGCCCTGTCCGGTCTTTTGAAACTCCCCCAGGTAACCTCGATTTCCATGGTTTAGCTCATTGAGGGACCTCTTGCGGAGGCTTGGGATGGAGGAGTTTAGGTCCAATCCGGAAAGTCTGGCTTCTTTTTCGAGGGCCTCGATCAAAGTGATGTTCTGGGGAAACAGCTGAGAAAGAATTGATATAACCAGAGGGTAGTCTGACCCAGGAGTTTCTTAATTTCAAATTTGTTCCCCATTATGAGGACACTATTAATGAAATTGTTCCCCTTCTGGCTCGTAAGCTTTTTTTTTTTTTTTTTTACACAGTTTTGTTACAAGACTTTGCCAACAAAATTGTTTTGTATTAAGTGGCGTTGTAATGTTCCTAACGATTATCTCTGTCCCACGTGCAAAGCCAGCCTAGAATCCATTGTGCACTTACTATATTTTTGTCCACATTACACATCCCTGAGGAAAAAGTGGATAATTCCATTATGCCGATTGGTTGGTCCCGGCCAATACCTAGAGGTATTAAGAATTTTGTATACAGATGCACATAGGGTAATAGTTTTTGGCTTTGCAAAATACTGGTATGCACTTTGGATCAAGCGCTCCAAATGTATGAAGTACTGTATTTTCTACTTGGTTTCACTCCTATCTTTTTAAAGCTTTTTATGGTATTTTTGTCCTCTTGAATCAATTTTTAAGAAATGTTTTTATATTCTGTTTTTAATTCTTCTTGTGCTATGTACTTTTTCAGATCTCTGTGATCGAAATAAAGTTATATATGATAAGTCACCTAGGGTGGGAAGATTCCCTGGGTCCCAGTGAGCAAAGCCTGGGTCTGTTACCCCAGGTGGAAGGTCTGGGTTGTTGAGTATAGGCGTCATCGGAGACATGAATTTTGTAGAGCCCTTTTTACACGTGACCTGTTGCCAGTATTCTAGCAGTGTTAGGGTAGTGTTGAGAACCTGCCTTTTTCAGGTCAGGCTCTCTGGGGGAACACCAAGAGTGCGTGGAGTGGGGTTGGGGAGAAATGTTAAATGCGCACCCAGCTTTTATTGCCTGTATGAGCATTCTAGTCGAGAGTCAGATGAAGCTGTGCCACCATGATGTTAAATGTAATGTTTGGGAAACCCAAGCCTCACTCTGTGGGGGTCTTGGGGAGTGGCTCTCGGGACTCTAGGAGCACGTTCTTTCCATACAAAGGAAAGGAGCTTTTTTTTTGTATATGCTCCAGAGTCGATGCAGGAAATTTAAGAGGTAGGGTTTGAGCCAGGTAGCCTCAGCAAGAAGTTTATTTTAACTGAGGCCATCCTGCAGAAAGCAAAGCCCTGCATAGAGAGGAAATCAGAGGCTTACGGAAGCGATCCATAGAAATGGAGTGGGACACCTTGCTGGAATCATTTAAAGCACAGAAGGATGCAGACGAATAACATTCCTTACCACAGGCATCCTATATGACCGGTCCAGTCCACTCCTGGGCTGGCTCCGCTGCTTCCCCCACGACGCTACGTTCCCTGTGCTGCCCTGACCTACTCCTTAATGCAGAATCCTTGTATAGCATAGCCCAGCGTTCTTAGCACATTTCACTTTTGATACTGGGACACCGTAGGCTCAACGCTCCCATTGACTACACCTCTACACAGATATTCATACCCACTTGTATCACATAAGTGTATGGTACAATATTGTGACAATGTCAAGTTCGGGTTGGGGAGGGATGTAGTGGTTCACTTTAGTTTAGAGTTCATGACAAATGTATCTTAACTATATGTATGTCGGAGTCCACCTCCACTGTTACTTTGCCCATCCATGTCATACCTTTGAACAGTAAAGGAGGAAAATGTGAGCAGCGTTTGGTGCTCCATAAGTGATGCACTTATGTGTGACTACAGGGATTCCTGAGCCCTTCCTCCATGGGGCACAGATGACCCAAAGTTAGGGTGCCTAGGGACCTAGCAAAGTGCGGGATGACAAAGGTCAACCCAACTTAAAAGTGGCACAAACAGGGTTGTATGCCACAATATGTTCCCGTGTTCCGTCCTGACTAATGCCACGGACTCTTGTGAGCCAAGAGGCAGAAACATGTTGACTGTCTAAGGTGGGGATGGGGGGTACTTGTTCCCCTAGTCTCCACACTGGTTTTTAATACCAAGTGAGCTCTTTAAAAATTAAAAGGTAGTTTTGATGTATCACATTGTTTATTATATAATCACAGCACAGGTTCATTAGTTTACTATAAAGTGCAGGCCTGCTCTTTATCAAACCGGGTTTTTGAAGAGCGAGTGGAGTCCTCTGATGAAGCATGACACCTGATGGTGTGTGAGGACATTCCGTCACAATTTGTGTGTCCATAGATAGGCTTGAAATGGACAGTCACTGATAGAGGAATACATATTTACTCGGGTGACTGTCTAGTGCTTGACATAGATTTGAGCAGTACTTGCTTTCATTTCTATGGTGGTCCACTATTTCCAGACGTGAACTTGCGTGTCTGTACCAAAATGCAATAAAGTTTGTGTTAAAAAAAAAAACTGTGTCCATCCTGGCTAGCCAAGTGATTTTCTAATTTGCCCCAGCACTATAGATCCTTAAAAAGTGTATTTGTAAGGGGTAGGACATTACATTGAAATACCTTGGTCACAGAGTCGGGAATATGCACTCCCAGACAAGGGATAGCTGTTCGCCCCTATGTGAAGCCATTATGAGTGATTACATCTCGGGTGTCTGCCCTTGGGGTAGCAACACACAGGCCACTTGTTTTTAATTAGTTCACCAATAAGCTTGAGGCTTCTGTGAAACATGAAGTTCTTTTAGAGCAGAGATGTAAGTGGAGGGGTCGGTGAGGAAGCACAGTAAGTCGTCTGCATACAGAGCTAGTTTGATTTCCTCCGTGCCTACTGTTAGGCCTTTTATGTTTGGGTTGGCTTGTACTTTCTGGACGAATGGTTCCATTGATAATGCCAACACCGGCGGGGACAGGGGACAGCCCGGTCTGGTTTCCTGTGTAATGGGGAGCAGGAGTGAGAGTTCTCCATTTACTTTCACTTGAGTTTTTGGTCTTTGGCAGCTAGCAAAGATCATATTTTGTAAGTTCGGGCCCATATGAATTCTGTCTAATAGTTTAGAGAGGCAAGTCCAGTTGATCCTTTCGAAGGCCTTCTTTGCATCCACGGAGAGAAGGGCCATCGGTGTCTGGGTTCTTTAGGCCACCTCTATAGTTGTAGCAGCCAATCTGGTTTTATCTCTGACGTGGCAATTGCAAATATACCATGTTTGTTGTGGAGATATTAGGGTCATACCAAACTGATTGTAAGGGAGTGACTATTATAGACGTAAAGACTTTAATGTCTGTGTTAAGCAGGTTAATAGGTCTTTAGGAGGTACACAATGTGGGCTCCTTTTGTGGTTTTAATAGCAGCGTTATTTGTGATTCTAGCATTGTATCAGTGACTATTCCGCATTTGATTGTCATTAAAAAACGCTTAAGGGGTGTAGCTAGTTGTGCTGCAAATTGTTTGTAAAACTGTCGGAAACCCATCGCTTTTCAACCCTGGAAAAGTTATATTGCCACCCTGATCTCCTCTGCCGTTATCTCTTCCTCGAGTGGCAAGAAGGCATCTCGTTCCACTGGGCATCAATAGGAGGCAAGGTAAGTGTCTTGTGAGAGACTACCGCTCCTAAAGAGCGTTCTATAGTATGTGGCAAAACAAGCCAAGATTGTCTTGGTGTCTGTGTGAGTAGTTCCCTGCTTTTCGCGGATGCTATCAATATGGTTTCTGGTACTTGCTTGCTTCAGTTTGTATGATAACAATCTATCCGCCTCCTCTCCTTTTTCATAGGGAGTGCATTTAGGTACTGGAGCTTCTTAGCAGTATTTCGCATTAATAGATGCTCCAGCTCACCTCACACAACTTGTGTGTGTAGCTAGTCATCCTGTTTATGTAAAGCTTCCAGATGGCCCAGTCCCCTTTCAAAGTCAGCATTTTTTGTCCCATAACACTCCCTAGCGTACCTCACCATTGTCATTTTTCTTGAAATAATTCTTGATAGTTTCTTTTTTGTAGTCCCTCATGGTCAGGTCTTGAACTGCTACTTCATTAAGAACCAAGGGGCTGCAAGGGCATGGGTCAGGGCCTGATCGTGTCAAGGTGTAGTCCAACCATGCCATAATAGAGTATTTTGGGACTGATTTCAGTGGAGACTATCTGAAGCCGGAGGGCCACAGAAGATAAGAAGTAGTGATTTGTGTGGAATACCTATGTACGTGGAAGTAAAAGGTAGAGTTCCTGGTCCCCTGATGCTGTGTCCCCCATATGTCATCTACGAGGAGATTAGATATGCCTTAGGTGAGTGAAGGTGAGGTATGTGCTGGTCTGGGTCTCGGAGGTACCTGTCAAGTTTGGAGTGAAGAGTAGTATTTAAGTTACCGCCTATGAGGATGTAGCCTTTGGAGGTATGTGCGATTCTTGGCATCTTAACCATGTAGAATTGTACTTTTTTTTTTTTTTAGCATTGGGAGCATTAGTGCATATATCATCAGAGGAAGGTCTCCAAGTCTGCCCTGGATGCCGACCAATTCCCTTCCCCGCCCTGGTATTTAGATTCTAAGTTGAAATGAAGACCACCTTGTAGCTATATTGCTACTCCCTGTGTTTTAGATATAGCTACTGCATGAAATTAGGAGGGGAACCTATGAGTGTGGTCTGGGTACATCTTTTCGAAGAAGGTGGGTTTCTTGAATGAGGGCTACATCCATCTCCTTTGATTTGAGCCATTATAATAACACACTCTTTTTGACAGGAGAGTTGAGCCCTTGTACATTTAAAGTGATAACTGATGGTACTGTCATAGTGGTGGCTGATGGGTCTCTTGTAGGACTAAGCATGGTATTAACTTGGCAACTGCATCCCTCAAGTCCTTCCACCCCCCTCCTCCAGAGGTCCTTGGTGGGCAAGAAAGGTGCATTTGGAGACTTCCTACACTGCCATCTGAGCTCTGTGTGGGTTGTAGTTGCAAACTTAGTAATTGGGAAATAAATGGAAAACTTAATATCGAAAACATAACCATAAACAAACATTTTATACCGTCATGCAAACGTGTCCATAGTCCGTTTGCGTACAAATGGTCCTTATGGATTGTGGGGCTAGCTCCATCAACAGTTTGTTGAGCCCCTGCCTGACGCCGCAGCAAATATTCTAGTGTGGTGGCGAGTTAGTGTGCAACTTTACTGTCTTGTACAGTATCGAAGCCTGGTGGGTGGATAGGGTAGTGCAGCCCTTCGGTTTTGTTACCTACTGAGTCATTCAGTCATCCTCCTAAGTAGCCTGTATGGGCTCTTTGTCTCTACGCCGTTGTTGTTTCAGCTCTGTTGGTGTTAAGTGTAGCCATATCACAGAAAAAAGCCACGGGTCCGAAGTGCTCAGAGAGGTCAGGGTCGTAACTTCGTCCACTTAACCAAACATAGAGGAGAATCCCTTTTCAGGACGGTTCCCCTCACACACCAAAGGTGTCATGCTTCATCATAGGGGTGCCTCCTCGCGTGAGAGACCTGGTCTCTACGCGGGCTACAACCCCCTCTCTACGAGGGAGGAGCTCAGGGATGTTTTAATTGTAGTACAGCGGGTGTACTAAAACCCTATGTGAGCTTGGTGTGGTAAAAAGGTGCAGTGCTGGTGTGTGCTTGATTTAAAACTGGCTACGGGGTTAGCTATGCAGCAACTTTATTCCGCTACCCAGTGTCAGGATTAAAAACAAAATCAAATAGCTTGTAGGAGCGTCTGTGTTAGTAAAAGACCAACATGTTTCGGCCTAGGGACCTGTTCAAGTGTCGCGGCCTTCGTCAGGGTCGGTTATTCAGCTACTGCGATTTAGAAGAAGTGTGTTGTAAACACACAAGTGAAGGAAAGGTGTGCAATAGTGATAAAGTGTTATACTGAAACAGGGGTGCAGCTGTTCAGTATGTTCACTGCATAACCACTGTTGGTTACAGAGTTCTCTACATCAGTCCTGGCATACTAGCCAATTAGTACGTGCGCCAAACCGCGAGTTTGTGGCACTTGGTCCGTGTAGGACATTCTCCTCAGACGTCTGCTTTTTTTGGGGGGTGTGCCACCTGCCTGATAGCTGGATCACTTGTGCTTGGTAATCCAAGATTATTAGCTGGGTCTGGTGGCTTAGTAGACTGATGTGTCCACTTTAGGGGCCTGTGTTTGACCTCATGGTCACAGGTTCAAATCCTGGGTCCAGTCATTTTTTTTTTTTTTATCCTTCTGAGGTCATTAAAATGAGTACCATTGAATTGGGTAACAATAAACATCTGTTATTCAGCGCCAAGATACCCTTCGAGGTGAGCTTTACAAATGCACATGTTATGTTCTTCTTAGCCTCCTCTATCTCGGTAACCCCATATTCAATCCTTTTAAAAGTGAAAAGCAAGGGAAATGGAAAATCACATGTGATGGGGATGTTCTTGGTGCACAGGTTAGACGTACTTGAAACTAAGTCTTTAAGCCTGGCCAGCATTAGTAGGGAAATAACTTTGAATAATGAAATTGTATTGTCTCGAAGAGAAATTGATTCCTGTTGGTAAACTGTTTTCAAGATGGCCTCTTTATCAGTGAAGAAATGCACCCTCGTGAGGATATTCAGCATCAGATTCCTTTTCTGTTGTAAGGCGGAGAGCTCCCTATGCGTATGGTCGAGCTTCAGGGGTGTCCAATGCCAGGTTCTGCAAGAGGTGTTGGAACAAAACTTGGACATAGTCTTCAATGTCTTTGTTAGGGATCTCCTTAAGGATTTCCTGTAGGCGAATGTTATTTCTTAGCGATCGGTTTTTGAGAACTACTTTTATAAGGTGGTCAGCCTTGAGCCGTCTCATCCTGTTTGTGGCAGGGTACCGCTATTTCGTTTTTGGCTTGGTTAAGGCGTGTTTCTGTGCGTTGGATATAGTGGTTTAGTTAGGAAATAGCTTTTATTAATTTCTTGTCACCATGTCCTTGTGAAATTCCGCCAGCAGGCCAAGGATATCGCCCTTGGTGTCCGAAGCCTGTAGTGCAGCATCAGCCATAGTGTTGTTGTAACTCGTGGAAGTACCATTCGACAGCCCTTGGGGGTGGTGTTTATCAGTTTGTGGTGTCTAAAGAAGGTCTCAGATAGACGCTGCCTTCAAGGCCTTTTTCTTGGATTTTGCCATAGTTTGTCATTTTTTATGGTTTGGAGATGGATATAGCTGGCCACCAGGAGCATGCTAGAATAGCCCCCCACCATGACCACCGAGCTGTAGCGTCTCTCTGGGCTTCATTTGCACAATCCCTTGGGATCCCTCCTATTACTTGTTATGCCATGGCACACACAGGAGACAGTAGGCTGATAAAACCAGCTCTCCTGTTCTGAAGGCCAAATTTAGTCTTCTGGGGTGTACATCAGGCCTCACCCATCCCCCACCCAAACTGCAGCCGACATTGAGGGAGGGTGGTGGAGGCCCAATGTGCAGATCTCCCCTCCTAGCTGGGAACTATCCAGTGTTTAGGTGTCTCTGGGTATTCCCAAGGATCTCTTCTCCAGTCGTCGCCTACGCTGCAAGCAGCGCGTCCCCAAGATCAACGGTGTGGCTGCTATCTTGGAGTCCTTTCCGGCGACTCCTCGTGGGACGGTGCCTCCACTTAGGTCCCGACAGGCCACCGGCACATTAGATGATCCCCTCGTCGGATACTGGGTCTTCCACCCCAACAGAGCTCCGAAGCGGTTCAGCAGGAGCTCACAGCACAGAGCTCAGGCGGGACACATCTTGCCAGATCTGCGCCTTTGCCAAACCTCCTAATAACATTTGAGTCACTAAATATAGGGTCTTCCACCACTTCATTAATTATATCTAGTTCCTTCTTCCAAACAGTTTTTCTCTCTGCTCTTCTTCGCCACATGTGCTACATACCCTCTAATTACAGCCTCTAACAATTGTGGTTTGCAATACAGAACATTTTGTGAACTCCGTATTGGGATATAGTACCAGTTATGCATCACCTTAGAATGCACCTCCCGGTTCCCCATGCACATTGAGCCTTTGTTTACATTTTCTGTTAGAAATTGGGTTATTAGTTTGGGAGAGGGTGATGACTACCAACTTAATAAACACAATCTGGCTAGGTCAAACATTCCTGGAGAATCTCTGCTCGACCCTTGTTGGGACAAGAGGCAGACAGTTCCCCAGAAAAATGCGTGTTAAGTTCAAGCAGTACCAACACTTTTAAAGTAAAGAACATAACATTCTCAAACCAATTAAAAGAAATGTAATCGGCAAAAAGACACCAAGATCTTTATAACTGGACAAGGGGGAACTTTCCTTATATTCCCGCGGACACAAGGAAAACCGTGCTAACATCACTAATCCAGTCCAAACTGGATTACTGCAATGGGCTTTATTTGAACATACAGAAGCAGTATTTAAAAAAGCTTCAGATCGTTCAAAACACAGCAGCACGGTTACTGGTCAACATTCCTAGGTGCAAATCTGTATCTAAAGAGATTCGCGGCCTGCACTGGCTTCCTGTATTACAACGCATCAAATTTAAGGCCCTGTGTCTGGCTTGTAAAGCACTGAATAACACCGGTCGTTCCTTTCTTCAAAAGCTTTTTGTCTGGTATGAACCAACCAGACAACTCCGTTCTACAGGGGCCAGACTCTTGACAGTGCCCAAAATTCGAACATCTCACTGGAGTGGCTGTAGCTTTCACTATGGCACCTCTAAACTCTGGAACACTCTTCAGAGTGAGCTCAGAAGTGCTAGCTCCCTCACCATCTTCAGGAAAGGACTAAAAACCTGGCTATTCCAGAATTAGACGCTTGATCGGCCTTACTGTGTTCTCAGCGCCAAGACACCCCAGGGTATTCGTGCGCTTTACAAATCCCGTTAACATTAACAAGGTTGGGGGGCGCTAGAGGGCGCGCAACGGAATGGCTGCACGTTAGTGCCGCTCCGCTGGTCGGGGAAAGTATCCTTGAAAAAATAGCGGATCGGCCGATTCCTGACGAGCGAGCATTATAAAATATTGCGGCAGAACATCGGCGCTACACAGCGGTGGTATCGCGGAGGCATATAACCACGAAATAACTAAAGAAAACTGCGGCGGAAGAGGTGAACTGTCTGAGCTCCTGGACGACACAAAATGGCGGCGCACGGAGACGTAGCTCGGCCTGTACGGAGCACACCGTGAGTGGAAACATGCCTGGGAGTAAACATCCATGTGCCCCACTGCAACGCTGATAAATATTACCCTGCTAACCTGCACGCTGTGGGGGCTGCCGCCAGTAACTACCCCCGGGCCACCAATATTGTCGTAACACTTACATGAGACAACGACGACGGAGGTGGCGGCAGAAAAAGGTCCGCGGAGAGCAATCCTATTGCAGCAGTGAGCTCCGCTCGGCGACCTGCGAACCGGCTGCACAAATGATCGATCAACTTACAAAGTGCAACATACAAAATATACACTCATGAATGATACTGGCGTCTCATAGTGGTGCAAATCGCGGCCTGCTGGGAGCTGGGTATTCCGGGCCGAACACAACTGCGGAGCTGTGAGCAACACGGGGCCCGTGCTAGGGAATATTTATCGAATTGCACCGCATATGGTATATGCGGATACGTGATACATCCTGTGGCCTTCCTTGAAACGACATACAGCGTGATTATGTTTGTTCGATACGGAGGCTGCCAGGAAGACTGTGCCGTCCATGGGCGATGTCAAGTAGCCTCACAGATACGGACCTGGCACGGTTGCTCTGCGAGAGGCCCGGAGATGCCAAAAATCTACTGAATTATTGATCTGCAAACTGCCGTTTTAGCGCTTGGTGAGGGCGTTTGCTCGAGATTTTAGTATTGCTTTAAAGGCATAGAGGGCCCTAGACACTGTTGCTTGCTACACCACTTTGAGACTCAACTCTATTATATATGTCTAAAGCGTACATATCTCAGCTACTGTATACATGTGGACACCCACGTTCTGGCTATATATACACGGCCTGGCACGAGCTCGTTGGTAACACACTAAAGGAGTATACCCTTGACGGAACCATTTGGCCACTATGCAGAAGGAGCACAATGTAGAGTACACTTTAAAGCGTTCCGCCGATAATCTGCACGACACCGGTTGTAAACCATCAACAGCTAACTGCGCGCTTGCAAACGGAACATTAGCTTCCAGTAAAAAGTGCACCAGTGATCATCAAAAATACCTATTGTTTGTACAGTTAAATGCGAGGAAGTGTACACCGTTAATAGCATCAACTACCCCAGTAGCCGGATAAGTAACATGTGCTAAGGTAGTTAAGGGGTCATATAAGACGCTGCAAGATAATCCACTGGCCAATACTTCTTGCTATAACTTCTGCTGTACCTCCTCCTTGCCATGGGCAAACCAGATAAGCAACAACCAAAGTTGTCTTTTGACACCCGCCACACACCTAGAGCGACATCGACTCACTCTGACACGGAACTCGACGCAGACCATGCGAAAAAGACCCAAATGGAAGATACTCTACAAGCTATCCAACAAAGCCTACAGACTATAGCCAACAAAATTGATACTCTAACGTTGAGAGTGGACAACATGGCGGCCAAGATCGATGAGCAAGGTGAACGCCTAGATGATGCCGAGTTGCGAATCTCGGCAGTGGAGGACGAATCTAGCACCACAACTTGTAAATGCTTGGAGATGGAAAAAGTATTAGAAGTTATTAAAAACAAGAATGAAGATTTGGAAGCAAGATCGCGACGCAACAACGTTCGCATTAAAGGAATTCCAGAGAGCACAAACACTGCCCAAATGGAAACCTTTATAGAAGACATGATACGTGACATTTTTGGCGCGGAGGCCTTCTCCCCTGTGCTCATTGTTGAACATGCACACAGAACACTGGCACCCAAACCTATTCCAGGAGCCCCACCAAGACCCATTATTGCCCGTGTCCTTAATTATAGGGATATGATCTTACGTCTGGCAAGAGAAAAGCAGCAAATCAACTATCAGAGAAATAACGTGTCGTTCTACCCCGATTTTACAGCGACCGTGCAGGCAGCACGCAAAGAATTTGCGCCCATGAAAAAGAAACTACGCGATATGGGTATGGAGTATGCAATGCTCTATCCAGCGAGATTACGTGCATCTCATGGAGGATGCACTAAAATATTGACCACACCCAGGGCCGCACAAGACTTCGTCAAGATGATTGCCACTAAACGAAAAACAACGGACCGATCCACTGCTGCATCGGATTCGGACTGATGAAGCGCTTACTCATGGTAACGTACTTGACATGTGTTGAGTCCTCAATTCAGTGTTTGCACCATAGCCTATGCCTGGGCACGACTTCACTCACCAATACCCACAGGAAAGTAAGACAAAAAACTGTACAAATGTAGGGCATCAAGTACGCAACTGCTTTAGAGGAACAAATGGACATATGTACGCTCCTGATGTAGCAAGTTGGTAATGTGCAAAACAAATGTCAACTAGTGTAATATCATAAAGCAGTTGTACTTGTATTGAGACTTTTATCGACACTTAAACGTTGCTTAGAGCGCAATTTTGGGGAGCGAAAAGAAATATGTATTCTGTTCCGAAATGTGATACCTTAACAATTATTCAAGCCAATCCATAGATAAGACTATATCTGTTTAAATTGTCGCGACTGTTATCTGGTAAAATAGAGGCCATGTTAGATATGAAACACCCGACCACATCTGCCTATGCGGATGCAATTGTGAGCACTTAGCGTCGTTCCCCCCCCGAGGGTGTTCCCCGACTCAGTTGGTATAATGTTAACTATGTTATATTGGGCATGTCTTTGGCATGATTGGGATGCTAAAGTGGGTGTAGGGATTTGGGGATTGTTTTTCTTGTTTACCAGGCAATTGCACAAACAGTACAATGCAGACAACTGTAGCACTAATAGATCTATGCAAGCGCAGCGGAAGGTATTATATGCTATGATACGCACACAAAAGTGGGAGGTATTCATATTAGTTAAATCTACCCTTAATACATTGTAATTGGCAGTAAAGTAAAACAGTCACAACTTTTGCTTACCTGGAATGTCCGGGGTTTGAACAACCCCATAAAAATACGTCAAACATTTGCATATCTTGATAGACACCGTATAGATATAGCCCTACTGCAAGAAACTCACCTAACGAAAGCAACCAAAAGTAGCTTAGGAAACAGATGGGCTGAAACTACTATTACATCGTCATACTCGTCATACTCCAGAGGAGTTATGATCCTAGTGAAAAAGGGGGTAAACTTTATTGTAAATCACACACAGACAGATGACTGTGGCCGCTATGTCATTGTAACTGGCCAACTTCGAGGTCACAACTTACGATTAGTGAATATATATGGGCCGAACATCGATGACCCTGAATTTTTCAACCATATACGGAAGCAGTTGAGAGACCTACCCGAGATGGAGACTCTATGGGGGGGGGGGGGACTTCAATCTGGCACTAAACGATAACCTTGATAGATCAGGAGTTACCAAGGAACCTCATACCCGTGCAGTACAAATAATACAGGACCGTATGGCAGATTTAAATATGGTGGATGTGTGGAGACTGCGAAATCCACTTGCTATGGCAGCCACACACAGTTCAACCATACATAATAGCTGGTCGCGTATAGATTATTGGCTCACTACCAAAGTATCAAGTACATGGACACGCGAGATACACCATTTGCCAAAGACGCTATCGGATCATAATCCAGTCCTGCTTTCTATAGAAATTCCCAACTATACTCCGCCACCATATATCTGGCGGTTTAATGCCAAAGCTTTATTAGATGAACCATACAACGTTGCTATTCGGCAAGCTATAGTAGAATATTTCCAATTAAATCAACACTCTGTAGACAATGCTAGCTTAGTATGGGAAGCGTTCAAGGCTACTATACGTGGAGTGTGTATTAGTACAACTGCGGGCATTCTAAAAGATATCCGTATCCAACTTACAAGGTGGGAAGACAAACTCAAACATCTAGAGCAAGAATATGAACATACCCACAACACTGCTCTACTAGGCACTATTCGCGAAACTTTATCCGAATACCAGGACTTTGCAGATAGTGAACTTAAATATATATTGAGGAGACCAATGGCAAGAACATACGGGGAGGGCGGCAGATCGGGACGCGTACTAGCACACAAAATCTGTCTTGAACGCACACCACATGCAGTAACTAAAGTTAGAGATACACAGGGTATTCCACAATACGATACACAAGGTAAGGTATATTGAAAGCCTTCATGTCCACATATGGTGAGCTATACGCCACACGTAATACAGCAGACCAACCCGAAATATTAACATATCTTGAGGATATTGCCATAGCCTGGTTATCGGACAAGCAACGGGAATATTTTGCACAACCGATTACAATTGAAGAAGATACAGATGTAATAAAAACCCTGCCTAATGCAAAAGCGCCCGGCCCTGACGGGCTTACAGGTGAATTTTATAAAGAATTTGGAGACTTACTAGCACCTCACCTGGTGGAAATGTATGGTGACGCTCACAGCAAACAAATCCTTCCACCCACCCTTAGGGAAGCTATGATTATAGCCCTCTTAAAACCAGATAAGGACCCCGAAAATTGCGACTCCTACCGCCCGCTTTCTTTAATGAATACGGACGCCAAAATATTAGCCAAACTTATTGCCACTCGTCTACAACCGCTCATGTCTAATATTGTACTGCCGGACCAATCAGGGTTTATACCCCATCGCTCCACGGCACATAATATACGTACCCTCTTCGCACTATCCCACCAACTCAATCCAGAACTCAAGGCGGCGGCAGTCTTATTAGATGCCACCAAGGCGTTTGATTCGGTCGAATGGCCCTATCTATTTACAGTACTACAAAAAATGGGTCAACCCCCAATTCTGCTACAATGGATCAAAATTTTATATGCGAAACCTGTGGCGCGTATAAAAATAAATCAATGTTTCGGACATTGCGCTTGAACCATTAGCATGCAAAATTAGACAGCATCACAAAACCACAGCCTTACAATTTTTACAACGTCCTATAATTATATATCTATATGCTGACGACATGGTGCTGTATGTCCGTGAACCAAAAGACAATCTATCTCCCCTCCTCCGGAAATACATTAAATTTAGTAGACAATCAGGCCTCCAAATAAATTGGAGTAAATCAACCATCATCCCGCTGACAGAAATTACAACACCGCACCCAGTGGACTTCCCACTGGAGTGGCAATCAGACCCTGTCCGATATCTCGGAATCTGGTATCACAGAGACCCTGAGGTGGTTATAAGTGCAAACTATGGCACTGCAATCAGTAAACTTGAAGAAAAGGTAGAAAGATGGATACACCTACCACTATCCCTGGCAGATAGAATGGCTATAGTAAAAATGGTCATACTTCCCAAATTTCTCTATCTTTTTAATAATAGTCCCATAACTCCGCCAAAATAGGTATTTCAAAAACTGACAGCAAGCGTAACCCGACTTATCTGGGCTGGTAAACAAGCACGCATTGAATTGCGTGCGCTAACACTCCCTTACTCAAAGGGGGGGTTTCAGAGTCCCTGATTTTCTACTCTACTATCTATGTGCCCAGGCACAATATGCACACTATTGGTATCATCCGATTCGATACCTCCCACATATGGCGGTTGAAGACGGTGACGCTCATCCAATTCTACTTCAACATATTCTACCACACCCTCGCACACGTGTCCCGAGGCATGAAATAAACACCATTCGTACTACCAACCTAGCATGGCAGAGAATGGGAAAATTGGCAAACAAACTACCACTGTACGCACTGCCATTGCCACAACACCCGGCTATCTCAGTGACTCAGAAGCAAGTGGGCATGACGCTACTGCAGCAGGTTGGGATAGATGTGATGGGAGACATATACAACGACGGTACATTTATAGAAACTGATGACCTTAAATATATTAGCAACCAAACGCTCCTCTTTAAATTTACGTATCCTAGATTAAGAGGCGCAATTAAAGATCTCTATCCGGCCTTTCCTGCAGAACCACCAACACTTCAAGCATTACAAATGATCATCACTAATTCGCATAATATCCACCTAGTGACCAAACTATATATCCTACTACAGAATGACATAGCAGACAACACACATAAAGCGCGTGACCGGTGGTCGGCCGTTTTAGATACAGCCCTTACCGAGGAGGAATGGACCACTTGCTGTGCTCTGACTGACCTGCTCACCCCAATTGGAAATCTGCGCATTATCCATTACAAATACCTACATCAAGCATATCACACACCGGTTAAATTAAAAAAAATGCGGCCTCCGTTCAGATGCGTGTTGTAAACGATGTGGTATTGAGGATGCAGATTATGTACATTTAGCATGGAACTGCCCACATGTTATAGAATACTGGGAAAAAGTAACAGAAATATTAAGCGTTGTATTAGAAACCAAAGTGGATTGTACAATCCGTATAGGTCTGCTGGGTCTTGTGACAAATCTGAGGTCAGTTAACCGTAAATTTTGTGTAGTAGCACTACTATTGGCAAAAAGACGGCTGTCTATGTATTGGAATGGCAAGAAATACCCCACGAGTAAACAATGGATGCATGACATGGTGTATTGTAGGGACACACTGAAAACCTATGAAGAAGAGCTTCCAACCAGATCCAAACCCAGAGACTATTGGATGCCCTTAACGAGTTACCTACAGTCTCATTCTATTGATTAACTACCTCCCACTATGTAAATATGCTGTACTTTGATTGAAGAAGTGGCAGTACTGTATATTGTATTGTACTAAATATATGTGACATGGATGCAATTCGCAAGCTGTGTGTGGCGAGTGTGAAGAAAAAAAAAAAACCTTAACAAGGTTGGATACATCAAGTGGGTTGTCCTGGTCAAAGTTTTTACCTTCTAACTTAGTTTCCGAAATGGAAGTCCAAATCCGTAGGTCCTTTGAAGTTGGATATGTCATCATCAAGGTCTAGCTGAAGCAGTTGGTTTTGGTGCCAAACCTCCATATGGGACAATGCTGAATTGCATAGCTGCCTTAGGGTGTTTCGTTGGATAGATAGATTTGCCACCTCACCCCAGCATTTAAATAGCTTCTAAATTAGCAGGACAAATATTTCTATATAAATCAGCAATTTGGAAAACCTATTTCTTTTGTAATTCAGAAGTGGGATGGAAACAAACATTTTAATAGGATCATAACAAATCAGAACACTTTACTTGGTGATGTACAAATGATGCATATTTGCAGAAACCCGATTACCAAACATTATCATTTGTATGCTATATAGTTTTGTAAGTAAAACTGGATGTCGGTGGGAAGTTTTGTGGCCAGTGCAATGGAAAATGTGGCTGCGCACTGTCATTTACAGTAAGCAGTTCATGCTTTAGTAATCTATTTATTAAAAGTGCGAGTTTTTAAACATAACTGAGAAACTTTACTTTCTAGCTCTGTCCTGATGACAATGCTGTTGGTGAACTAAAAGGCAAGTTAGGGGTCATGTGTACCAGATATGTAGGCTAGATTTGTATCATACATTGAGCAAACGTTTATTCTGTTAGATCAAACGAGGTTTTTTGTACAGCAGATATGCTGAACTCATATATTTGATAATGAAGAACAACAATTTTAAACAAGTTTATGGGTCAAGAGCATTACAGTTAGGTCACGTAGAATATTCAAGTCACTAGACCTGCAGGTCCGAGCCTGTCCATGTCTAATAAAGTTGCATTTTAAAATTGGTCTTTATTGTTTATGCAGTGAGCAAAATCGTTGTGTCAACCTTTCTGTTTCATAATGGATTTCAGCCACTGCTTCCTACAAAATACACTAGATTGATTCAAAGCATTCATTCTTGAAATGTACAAAGCCTTCAAGGAGAGATAGCAGCTTAGAAAACATGTAGTTTTCCTTTGAGTAATTAGTTTGCTCCAAATACATGTACGTTATTAATGAGCTACCGGTAGTCGCAGCTGCAAGTCCTGGCTTGGTCCTTGCAACCCCTGGTGCTGCACTTGTGATCTGGCCTCGGAGGCTGTATGGCAGCCCTATGATCAGAAGATAAATGGGGCTGTGACCGCTCCGTTTACGTTCAACAGTGCTCACGCATTTCCCGTCCCCTTGGATCTGAGATCATTGTTACTCCGAATGGCAACAGTGCCCTGCAGAGTCCTAATGTTTGGGTGCTTATCTGTGCATGATGATCTTTCTCTCAGGGCTGTGTTTCATTGCTCAAGGAAATGTGCTGCATGTGATAGAGATAGAAAGCAGCTGCGCTGGAGATCTGTTTCCTGCTGTTTTCATAGCTGTGGTACCACAGAGGCAGAGACCCACCCACATCCATAAAGAAGACTACACTTTTTTGTTTGGGCAAGTAAAGGCCACATTTTATTACAGGTGATCCTCTCAAATTACTTTGCTTTCATATTTAAATAGAATATAGCTTTGTAGGATTTCCCTCCCTTGAACATTCCTTTCCAGGCACTCCCTGCTCTACCGGCTGACCACTGTATTGGTGCCCTCAAATGCTTTGTCCAGTCAGGCATACCAGGTGGTCATGGAGTTGTGACCAGACCATAGCCCTGCTTAATCATTCGTGATCAACCAATCAGTCTAGCAAGCGTGTAGAGTGGCCGGCTACTTTCAGTAGCCGTGTTTCAGGCAGTCAGACACACAGGGTGGTCTTCCACGTCCAGTGACTGAGCTTCACTCACCTTTTCCTCGAACAGGGCTACCTTATGGCTGTACCATTCCCTATCCATGCCTGCTCTTACAACTGAATGTTCACTACTGACATAATACCCCTCACCCCATAATTTCTGTAATACTGTCCGTGTCAAATTGACTCCTTGTATGGCTGGGTTCCCTTGGTGCCATATTTCCACAGACGATGATCCGAGAGGCACACTTCGGAGCAAGTTGATAGAGCAAATATGTTCCCATCCATCCCCCACAGCAGCTGCTGCAGGAGCAAAAACAGCCTTTTGGTGTTCCGTCGAGCTACTGCCAAGATACAACCCACCAGGTGCAGATGCAACCCAAGAAGACTCGTAGAATGCGGCATGGAGCAATGGAATCTGCAGGGGACAGCTATACAAATGTACATATATGTCCGAACGTTCTACCAATTATGACCCCCAAGCACAAATCCAGGGCACACTCGTAAGTGCACAGGAGACGGCGGAACATGGGCTGCATGCAGTGAAGCCATACAGGCCGAAATGACCGGAACCAATGATTGTCCAGTTCTTGAAGCACAGGTGCACCAAAGCATTGCACCATGTGCTCACGACAGGACGTGAGGCGGTGCCAGCTCTGTTTAATCTCAATATGGGACATCCATTGCGGAGCAAAAATATTAAAACCACTATCCCTGTAATTAGGAACAGGACCAGCAGAAGACCTCCAAAGATGCTTCAGAGGACGGAGTGGATGAAAGATGGAATGACTCTGAACACAGTCTGGAAAGTGCTAACCAGCCCGGAGTGTATGCCTTTGGAAAAAAAAAACGCTTTCCCCGGTAGGGCTAGGGGCAATCCCTGCTCAACACAATGGCCATTCAAATGCTCAGACACAGATTGTGGCCTATGCCAGTCGGAGCTTGTCTGAGACAGAACATGCCTACTCTTAGCCGGAGAAGGAGAGTCTGGCTATGATGTGGGCCTGCAAATATTTTCATGTATTCCTCTACGGAAAATGGTTTACTGTTGTCACAGACCACCAGGTGTTGCCCATAATTTTTGGAAACCCGAAGGCCAAGATGCCCCCTTGCATTGAGAGGTGGGAGTTAAGACGGAAAGAGTATGTATGTCTGAGATTGTGCGCAAACCTGGGAAGGATCAAAACCCATCAGAATACTTTTCATGAATGCTGCTGCATCGTCACAGTTCGACATCCAAGACAGCTGAAGTATATCTCAACTTTATCGTGAGATCCAGCACACCAGTGGCTCGGTCGGTGGAACAAATCATTGCTGCCACCAATACCTATAAAGCAAAAGGCACACAATTGATGGACGGAATGCAGAACAAATCAAAACATTCACCCCCAGTTAAGAGATCTGGGTTAAATCCATCATTCTTTTGCTCACTATGCCACCCCAGTTTAGACCTGGCCATATGCAAATCAGTCTTTACCCTGTCCCTCATGGGAACAGTCCAGCCCGAACTGCCAAGCTAGGTCCTCGCTGGACCAGAAACAAGCATCCTAGGACCGGTTTCGGGGTTTCACCCCTCATCAGCCAGGATAGCTTGAATCCAGTGGCACAGCCCCGGACCCACGTCTGGGCATACCCGGCGCACTTAAGGCGAGAAAGCAAAAGACACACAATTGATGGACGGAATGCAGAACAAATCAAAACATTCGCCCCCAGTTAAGAGATTTGGGTTAAATCCATCCAGTGTAGACCTGGCCATATGCAATTCAGTCTTGACCCTGTCCCTCATGGGAACAGTCCTGCCCTCCTTACCTCTGGAGTTCAGCTATCCTGGCTGATGAGGGGTGAAACCCCGAAACCGGTCCTAGGATGCTGGTTTCCAGTCCAGGGAGGACCTGGCCTGGCAGTTTGGGCTGGACTGCTCCCATTGGGCGCAGGGTCAAGACTGATTTTGCATATGGCTGGGTTCAAACTGGAATGGCATGGGGAGCAAAACAACAATGGATTTAGGCCCAGATCTCTGTACTGGAGTGAATGTATGACATTGTTCTGCATTCTGTCCATCAATTGTTCTTTTTACTAATACCGATTTAAAGACATGATTATCATCAAAGAACTTATTGCTGTGCAATCATGGAGAAGCAGCACCCAGCCCCTAGCCGAATTCCAAAAGTTCATGAATGTACAGGATGAGTTACCAGTCACCCAAGAAGGTGTAATAAAGCGAGGCTTGAGAATTGTCATACCTGAAAGTCTACGACAGCAGGTCATCGAGCTGGCCCATGATGGACTCTGAGGTATTGTAGCCACCAAAAGAGCCCTACGAGATAAGATTGTGGTTCCCTCCGCTAGATGAGCGAGTCGAGAAGGAGCTGAATCGTGCCACATTTGCAATTGTTTGTCCCCCAAGATGACGAAGCACCCAGTGACGATGTCTGACCTTCCTGTCTATGCCTGGGAGAGAGTTGCAGTTTACTTTTTTGGGCCATTAGGAAATGGATATCATCTCATGGTAGTCATCGACGAATATTCATGTTTTCTGTTGGTGGAAGACTGATCTTCGACAACCCATGACAAAGTCATAGAACGACTTGATGACCTCTTTGCAACATGAGGCATCCTTGAAATCCTCAAATCTGACAATGGCCCGCCCTTTAATAGCAAATAGCTCAAATAATTTCTTGTCTGACTCAACGTCAAACACCAGAAGAGTACACCCCTCTGTATCCAGCCAATGGTGTAGTTGTAATGAATATACACCTTTTTCCATTATATGAGGGGGAGATCTGGCAGCAGGTCTGTAGTACTTGCAGGAAGAAAAGACTACACATTGTGATCCACACAAGGACTGACTTTACTGCCTTTATCCTGAACACAAGCCTAAGGATTGTAAGGTATGTCGGACTTTCTCTACAAAGACTTTGAAAGATCGGGAAGGAAGGCTTCTTTTGTGGCTTCAGAGGCTTAAAAACAGGGACATGGTAGTCTTTGATCCGGAGATTGATACTTCTTCCAAATTCTCCTCCAAGACACCTCCAAAAAAGACCCTTAGATGACCCTGCTGGTACATCTTCGCAGCCACCAAAGAAAGCGTCAAAAAAGTAATCTGAATCCTTTCAGAAGCATGCTGGGTCTGTTAGGAAAACTTCTCACCAAGAAAATAAGTTATTGTCGACTAAGAAGCCAGCTTCAGAACCTTCTACTCCTCCGCTGAAGCATACCTTTAAGAAGTCTACCTCAGCTCTGCCGATGGACAGCTCGTCGACGAGAAAATCCTCTCCCGATGTGGTTTTGGTCACGTCGACGGTGCCTACAGTCATTACCCTCACTGTTTCTTCAGCGTCGATGACTACGTCATCGTCGACAGGTCAGGCTCCAATATCGTCGACAAAGCAGATTGTTTCATCAAAATAGTCATCGTCGTCGAGAGGCCATTTCTCGACGACGGTCCATCTGTCAACGACGCTTCTCCCGTCTACCTGGTCGACGGGGGCCTTGACTTGGCCATCGTCGTCGACGAGAGTCGTCCTGTCGACGGCAGAAGTGTCATCGGTTATATAGACGACGGTAACCACTTTGTCAGCGTCGATGAAAATCCTTGTCAACTAAGGTGATTCCGTCGACGAATATAGATTTGGCCGTGAAGCAGCCCTCGTCGACGACACCGTCGACGAGGAAAGAAAAACATAAAATTGCAAGAATACCATTGACACCAGCTTTAAATTCACCTAGTCAGGTGCAATCTCTTACCATCCCATCTTTTGGAAGAAGATGACGAGGAAGAGGGATCTGAGGACGATAGTCTTTTTGGGGCAGCTCTAAGCCCATCTGAACTTAATGTCAAGTACCAGGAAGATTCTGATGAGGATTATTATTATGGCCATCAATACTACTATTCACATCAACAACGACAACAACAGGATGTGATGTGCCTTCCTTCGAATCTGGTGACGGATCTGTAGTTTATGCTAGCCGACTATGAGGAGATTTCCTCCAGAGCCTCCTCTCCAACAGGCTCCTCCTCCGCCTCCCCTTCCGGAAGCACAGGTTCGCTCCCCTGTTCTACAGCAGGGGTCCTTCTCCTCGGTTTGCTCCTGTGCAACAGTTCTAGTCCTCTGAACAGGAAATAGAGAGAGAAGAAGGTGAAATTCATCAAAATGAGTGGGATTCTTACATTATTCCCCCACCTCCATCTCCTCCCCAAGCGGATTCACCTCCAGAAGATTATGGAAGCCTCCAATATCCTCTGGAGAGAGTGGCCAGGCGGTTTGAATTATCAATGCCCGTGCATCAACAGGATTGTTTCCTGTATGATTTTAGAGAGCCTTACAGGAAATCGGTAAGGTCTATGCCTACAATTTATTATATTTGGAAAGAGGGACTGAGAATCATGCAAACCCCAGCAACTGTTCCACCTGTGTTGCCAAGGCGTAACAAAAAATACAAAGCTCCGGATAACGCTCCCGCTTGCTTAATAGGTCATCCAAAACCAGATTCGGTGATCTCGCAAGCAGCGCAGCGACGATCTCTAAGAATCCTTCGGCCCCTCTGACTGCACCACCTGACAAAGAGGGTAGAAGACTCGACAACATTGGAAAGCGCTTTTCGACTATGTCAGCCTTAACAGTACGAACTTCGAATTCACTGGGCCTTTATAATAGGCAAATGTGGTCGGATATGGCCCCTTTCTTGGATAGACTTCCACCAGAAGACGAGGAAGCAAAGAAAATCCTTCTAGAAGGTGACCGGTCCGCCTTAGAAATAATAGACTGCGCTATGGATGTTGCGTCCACTGGTTTTCGTCAACTAGCCGGAGCGGCCGTCCTAAGGAGTCAAGGTTGGCTGACAGCCATTTCATTCAGGCCTGAGGTACAAACAAAAATACTAGATCTACCTTATAACGGAGAAGAGTTATTTGGCAGCCACGTTGGTGAAGCTTTACAAGCTATTAAAAAAGACACCGATACAGCGAAGTCTTTAGGTACCTTACAGTACAAGAAAATGCCTTTTCGTGGCTCCCAAGGAAAAGGTCACCAATCTTACAGAGGAGGCTACCAACAGTTTCACTACCCAGCCTATTCTTCCTCCGCTCAACAATACAGGCCTCAGTTTACTCACCGCCAACCACCTGCGGCGGCTTACAACAAGTCTTCCTTCAGAGGAAAATCAGGACGCCAGGGCAAGGACACCGGTCGCCGCCAAGGACTTCTCCCATCTTTCGGCCTCCGCTCCGCCTATTCCAACCTCGGTGGGCGGCAAAATATCCCTTTATTTTCAACATTGGAAGCAAATAACATCGGATCAATGGGTTCTACACCTAATCCAATTCGGCCACTCTTTGGAATTTATAAAGATTCCTCCACCAACACCTCCTCTGCCTCATTTTCAGAAACACCTACATCTTTTAAAGTGGAAGTTACCAACATGTTGCAAAAAGGAGCAATAGAACGAGTTCCCCTCAATCAAAGAGGAGAAGGTTTCTATTCCCGTTTCTTCTTGATTCGCAGGAAGTCAAGTAAGTGGAGACCGATCTTGTATTTAAGGAACCTAAACAAATTCCTCAAAAAACAGTAGTTCCGCATGATCTCTATTCAAGATGTGTTACACCTCCTCAACGGAAACGATTACATGTCTCTGAATCTCATATTTTCATATACCCATACACCGAAAACACAAGTTACTAAGATTAACGGTGGCCGGCAGGCACTCCGTTCCGCTTCCTACCTTTCGGTCTAAAATCAGCTCCCCGCATCTTCACGATGTGCCTAGCGCCAGTTGCAGCATATCGGAGGCAACAACATCATCAAATTTTTCCTTACCTCGACGACTGGCTTATCAGGGCCCCCACTTACAAAGCAGCAAGGACATCTACCAAAGCCTGTCTGCAACTTTTCAGGAGATTAGGCCTCCCTGTAAATGTAGAAAATCGATTCTGCAACCATCCCGTCGGCTAGTCTTTCTAGGTGCTATCCTGGACACCATCAAAAACAAGGCGTATCCCACATTGGAGAGGCAACAAAGACTAATATCCTTGGCAAAACGGGTCCAAAAAAGGTGGTTTCTTTCCGTACACCTTTACAAATCTCTCCTAGGGATGATATCTTCCTGTATTCCACACATACCTCATTGTCATCTCCACATGTGTCCTCTTCAGGAAGCTTTAAACGAACAATGGGTGCAGATAGAGGGCACATTTGATGATCTGATCCAAATCACCCCTCCCATGATTGTGGCGCTAGCCTGGTGGATGCAACCTCACCAGTTATCACAAGGTTTGCCTTTCCTGTCTCAGGCTGCTCCTCTCGTGATCACAACGGATGCATCTCTAGAAGGCTGGGGTGCTTTCCTTTAAGACTTGCAAGTCAGCGGAAAATGGCCGCCCTCCCATTGAGATCTTCATATCAATCTTCTCGAGTTGAGAGCAGTTTTTCTGGCACTCCAAGCATTCCTGCCAAGAATACAAAACGCTTCTGTGCTTTTCAGAACAGACAATACCACAACAATGCGCTACCTGAACAAACTAGGAGGAACAAGATCTCTCCTGCTCTCTCAGGAAGCTCAACTTTTCTTGCGCTGGTTGATTCAGCACAAAGTGTATATAACATAGGAGTACGTTCCAGGAAAGCAGAACATCATAGCGGATATGTTGAGCAGACTAAAGACGACCTGCCACGAGTGGAAACTGAATCAACGCACTTTCGACAACATTTTCTTCCAAGGGGGCAAGCTGAACATAGACCTGTTCGCAACACCAGACAACGCAAAATGTCGGTACTTCGCAAGTTGACGTCACCATCAGGGTTCATGGGGGAATGCCTTTTCAATAGCTTGGTCTGGCATATTTGCTTACGCCTTTCCCCCCGTTCCTCTCCTTCCAAGAGTACTAAAAAAGTTAAAGACTGAACCCTGCAAGATCATACTAATAGCCCCAGCCTGGCTTCGCCAACATTGGTACTCAGAACTTCACCTACTCTCAGTCAAGCCTCCGATCCATCTCAAGCCATTTCCGTCCCTTTTGACGATGAACCAGGGACAAGTATGTCATCTGAACCCCAGCTCTCTGAAATTATCAGCTTGGCTCCTGAGTCCCAAGAAATTCAACATTTAAGGATCCCACAGGAGTGTAGGCATGTGCTGGCTAGGGCAAGGGCAGATAGCACTAACAGGACTTATTCGCTCAAATGGAAGAAATTCTGCATCTGGTGTGCATCATCTAAAGTCCATCCTCTCCATTCACCTCCAAAGGAAATTTTACCTTATCTCCTACACTTGGCTCGCTCCGGCTTAGCTCACGCATCAATAAAAGTTTATTTAGCTGCCATCTCCAGTTTTCGCAGTTCGGATAATGTTCCATCTCTATGGTCCTGCAGGCTGTTCAAACAGGATCTCAAAGGCCTGTTCAGAATGTTCCCTCCAGTTCGGGCACCTCCTCCTGCATGGCAGCTGAATACAGTGCTGAGTCAATTAATGAAACATCCGTTAGAACCTATTCACAGAGCGGATATAAAGTTCCTGTCCTGGAAGTTCACTCTCCTCCTAGCTCTTACTTCAGCGAGAAGGGTTAGTGAGCTCAAGGCGTTTACTACCCAGGAACCTTTCTTACAATTCAAACATGACAAAGTTATTCTACGAACTAAGTTCATTCCCAAGGTTCCTTCGGATTTTCACCTTAATGAACCAATCATTTTGAAATCATTCTTTCCAACTCCACAAACTTCAGCGGAGCGTGCTCTGCACTCTCTGGATGTCAAACGGTGCCTGAAGTTTTACCTGAACAGAACAAAACCATTTTGCAAGTCAAATCAACTTTTTATAGCGTAAAGTGCACCTAGAAAAGGTTTCCCTCTCACTAAACAGAGCATTTCAAGATGGATATCGAGTGCCATTGTTTTCTGTCATCAGCAAGGGGGCCAACCTCTGACGTCAAAAGTCCGTGCTCGCTCTACCAGAGCAATATCCACGTCTACAGTGCTGTTTGCAGGTGTGTCCCTTCCAGAGAGCTGCAGAGCAGCAACTTGGAGAACGCCGCACACATTCACCAAGCACTACTGCTTGGACTCTGAGGTTAAGCGCGATGCGGCAGTGGGACAAGCAGTTCTCAGACATCTTTTTCAATAAGGTGAGCCTTCTTTTCTTGTTTCTTCCCACCATCCTTTACCGTCTGTATACGTTAAATTAATTTACGTACTTATATTTGTATATACAGAGGTTTATACATATACAATTTTATATATACATATTATGCCTTTATTAGGTAGTGATGTTGCACCTGTATTTGTCTATATATGTGCAGGCAATAGTATTTTGTGTTACTATCTATAGTTGGTATATGACATGAAAATGTGTTATTCACTGCTCGCTACTCTGATTCAAGCATGTGAATCTATGAAAGTTCCAATACTGGAGTAAGAAATAAGTTACTTACCTGTAACTGTAGTTCTCCAGTATTGGAATCTTTCATAGATTCACATGTGACCCGCCCACCTCCCCTGGAGAAGGCTCACGTAGATATCTCAGTTTTTACTATTTGTATGCACTTGTGCTTGGAAAATCTGAGGAACTGGAGCTTCTCAGGAAGGTTCTACTGGGTGGTGTCTATTGATTGGCTGGTTCTAAGTGTTAGTCCTTTTTTTACAAAAGGACAGGGATATGTTACAAAAGTTTGAAGGCCTAAGGCCTTAAGTTCTATGTCTAATAGGACATTACTTTTAATAATACTGGGGGCTCCCATCTTGACGACGGGGAATGATTCAAGCATGTGAATCTATGAAAGATTCCAATACTGGAGAACTACAGTTACAGGTAAACATATTTCTTAAGTAAGAAATATAATTAGGCAACCGCCGTGGCTAAGGTTTAGCCCTGTAGGGGGAATGACAAAGGTAAATTTTAGCACAGACTACAACTGGTATAAAACCAAGTATGATACACGTTACTTACCCTGATACGAGGGCGGGCAGTTACACGTAGGTGTACCCTGGGTGGGATAATCCTCGCCTCCGAGTCCTTAATAGAATTGAAACTTTCCGTTACGATAGCTAGGAAATTTTTCATTCTATGTCAGGACCGGAGGCGAGGATTATGCTCGTTTAAAGCTTACTCACCACCAAGTGAGCCATATCAATCACCGGTTTGAAATAAAACCGCTTGAAAGTAGAGTCTGAAGACCAATCTGCAGCATTCAGAAGGTCTTCCAGATGAGCTCCCAGGGTAAATGCTTTAGAGGCCATTGCCCCTCTAGCCGAATGGGCGCCGAAAACCCGAAGGTCGATGCCCGCTTCTTGCATCACCCAACGGACCCAGCGGGCTATTGTTGGGGAGGAAACAGCTTTGTGAGGCTTCTTAAGGGCGATAAGCAGCTGCCGCTCACCCGGAGGGCGGAATTCCTCTGACATTTCCTCATACGCCTTAAGGCAAGATACCACGCAGAGCTTAGGAGAATCTGGGAAGGCAGGGTAGGAAATAGTCCTCGTGCCTATTTTAGTCCGCCTATGGATTGTGAACGTAACTCCCAAAGGGGAAAAAATTCTCCAAGACACGTCCAGCGCCCAGATGTCCGACACTCGCCTGCAGGAGACCAGGCACAGGAGCATGGCTAACTTCGCCGAAAGCTCCTTGCGGGAAAGGAATCTATTCGGCTGCCAGGACAGGAACAAGTTCAGGACTTGATTCACATCCCAAAGGACAGAATACCTCGGTTCCGGTGGTAAGGAAAGGCGAATACCTCGCAATAACCTACAAACCAGAGGATGCTCCCCCACTGGGGAGCCTTCCACCATGGTATGACCCGCCGAGATCGCAGAACGGAAGGTATTGACCGTGCGATAAGCCAAACCTTCTTCCGCCAGTCCAGCCAAAAAATTTAGAACGGCAGTCACATCTGTTGCCACGGGATTGAAACCCCGTCGCAAACACCAACGGTACCACCTTCTCCAAGTGGACCGATATCGCTTAGCTGTACTGACGGCCCAGGCCTTGGACATGAATTTCTGAGCAGCTCCCGAAAGGCCCGGGACCGCCCAACGTCCCCGGTAATCCTCCAGGCCATCAGGGCCAGGGAGCCCTGCAGAATGAGCGGGTGAGGATCCTTGTCCAGGTTGAGCAGGAGGGCTGGAAAGCGGGAAAGTGGGATTGGAGAATCCCAAGAAAGTTCCAGCAGAACTGGAAACCATACTTGCGATCTCCAAACTGGGGTGACCAGCACCAAGGTCGCTCCTTGTCGGCGAACCTGAGCAGAGACTCTTGTTATGGCGAACGGGGGAAAGGCATAGCCTGTTTCGTTCTGCCAATCCTGCAGAAACGCATCTGTCTTCTCTGCCAAGGGATCCGGTCTCCAGCTGAAGAAGCGGGGAAGCTGGTGATCCAGGCGGGAGGCGAACAGATCCACTGAGAAGGGGCCCCAGACGCTCTGGAGATCCGAGAACACCCCTGGGTGTAGCTTCCAAAGACTCACATCGTGAAGATGGCGAGAGTGGAAGTCTGCCACCTGATTGTCCTGTCCGGGAAGGTACTCCGCTGTGACCGAGACCTGATGGTCCAGGCAGTATTGCCACAGGTGCGCCGCTTGGTCCGAGAGGGCCTTCGATTTCGTGCCGCCAAGATGGTTTATGTAGCGGACCGCCGATACGTTGTCCATTTTGAGGAGGACACAGGATCGAATCGAGTCCCTGGTCCAGCACTGGATCGCGAAAGAGCCCGCTAAGAGCTCCAGACAGATGATATGATATTGTTGTTCTCGAGGAGACCACACACCGCCCGTGGTGAACTCTCCACACCTCGCGCCCCAGCCGGATCTGCTGGCGTCTGATTCGATAACTATGTCCGGCGTGGACCCCAAGATCGCTCTCCCGTTCCAAGCCTCCATGTTGGCTAGCCACCATCGAAGCTCTTCCCTGGCATCCTCGGTCAGCGGAACTTTTTGCGAGTAAGAAAGGCCACGGCGAAGATGCATTGCCTTGAGGCGCTGGAGGGCCCGGTAGTGCAAGGGGCCCGGGAAGATGGCTTGGATTGAAGCTGAGAGCAGGCCGACAATGCGAGCCAAGTGTCTGAGGGAGGTTTGTGATTGAGCCAGCGTCCTCCGAATCTCGTGACGAATCTTCGTCAGTTTGCGGGAGGGAAGGCTGAGGGAGGATGCTACCGAGTCAATCAGGAAACCCAAAAAGATGACCTTCTGTGCAGGCACCAAGGTGGACTTGGTTTTGTTGATCACGAATCCCAAACCTTGCAGAAGGTTCACCGCTGATTGGAGCTGAGCCGCCAAAGTCCTGGGGCACTGTGCCATCAGAAGGATATCGTCGAGGTAGACGATGAGGCGAACTCCTGACGCCCGAAGGCGTTCCATGACCAGCCGGAGGACCTTGGTGAAGCACCAAGGGGCCGACGACAGGCCGAACGGGAGAGTGGTGAACTCGAAGGTCTTGTCCTTCCAAAAAAACTGAAGGAAACGCCTGTGAGGCGGAAAAATGGGAATTGCCAAGTAGACGTCCTTGAGGTCGAGACGCGCCATCCAGTCGTTGGGACGGAGAATATCGCAGAGAAGCTGGATCCCTTCCATCTTTAAGTGGCGATATACAAGGCACTCGTTGAACTCCCGAAGGTTGATTATGGGCCGTTGGCCCCCATCTGGCTTGTCCACCAGGAAGAGGTTGCTGATAAACCCTCTGGGATGAGGGGAAGTTTCCGCGATAGCCCCTTTTTCTAAGAGGGAGCTCACCTCGAGATCTACCAACGCGGCGTCTGCTGACGAAAAACAGAGGGGCCTTGGTCGGACTGGCTGCAACGGATCCCCTTGGAACTCGATGTGGAACCCCTGTACCGTCTGCAACTCCCAGGCATCCCCTGTGATGGAAGTCAAAGCCTGGAAAAAACGCGCCAGACGGCCCCCCACTCTTAGACGGGAAGAAGGGAGAACACTCCCCGGAAGAGTTGGAGGCTCCACCGCCTCTGCCGCCTCGACCTTTGCCGCGCCGACCTCTTGTTGGGTAGAAATTCCCAAATCTCGCCTGGTCTTGGTAACGGCCTTGGTTGGAGCCTTGTCCCCTGTTGTTATAAGGGCGGCCGGACGAGCGGCCCCTACCTCGTCCGGCCCCGCGGAAAACCCGTGGGTGAAACACTCTCTTAATCGAAGACTGGGCTTTGTCTAATGACGTAAAAGTGTTGACAAACCGCCCCAGCTCTCTGATGAAAGGCTCCCCAAACAGGCCGCCCTGGGCGACCGGGCCAGCTTCCGAGTCAGCGAGATCCCCAAGCTTGGGGTCTATCTTAATGAGGAGGGACCTCCGCCGCTCAGTTGACAGGGCGCAGTTGGCATTTCCGAGGAAAACCGCCACCCTCTGCGCCCAAGAGGAGAGGTGATCAGGGGAAATAAGGGAACTTGAGGATTTTGCCTCCTCGGCCATGTCTAAAATGTTTGTGACAGGGCCCAAAGCATCCAACAGCTTGTCTTGGCAAGCCCGCCAAGACCTGTCTATACCCTTTTTAGGATCCTTCACAAACTTCTGTAGGAAGGTGGCCATGCGGGGATCTATATCTGGGGTGGCTACCACCTTCCCCTCCAGTGATGGACGAGGGCACTCCGCCCGGAGGCAGTTACGAGCTCCCCGCTCCAAAGGTCGCCGACTACGGCTGGCCACATATTGGGCTACCTTCTCTGAAGGGGCCCAATCCGATGACCAAGGGTGTAGGATGTCATCGGGGTTCAACATATCGGCACATAGGCTTTGGTCACCAGAGTCCGGGGTCGGACGAGTAGGGCGCCAGGGGCGAGAGGGGCCGGCGTCATCGTCTGCATCCCCTTGATCCTCCGCTCCGCCCTGATCATCCGCCCCCTGGGGAGCAGGTGTTGCTGCAGCAGGGGTTGTGCGAGTCTGAGAGCTGGCCAGGAATGCCCGCTTAAGGCGATTGAACGCATCAGCGTCGACACCCGAGTCTCGGGCCGTTTAGAAGGTGGGGGCTGAGCATCAGTCATGGCATCCCCTGGTGAAGGGTTTGGCGCAAATTGCGCAGCTTTGGCCAATAGCTCACAAGCCTTATCAATTTTACGAGTCAGGCGATCCTCTAACGGCGCCATTGCCTCCGCGACCGCAGTGTGGATGGAATCGTCCACTGCGTCGTAGAAGAAATCATCCCAAGGTAGGGCATTAAGGGGCTCCTCCTCCTTCTGGTCATCCTGGTAAGTCTCCTGATAGGATTCCATAACACCAGGCAGAAAAACCCTTCAAAAGGTAAGTGGGCAATGCGGGAGACCTGTAGGTCAGTTATGGGGGGCTGGGTGTCAGCCTACACTTTGGGCAAGCAGAGCCTGCGTTTAAATAGGGCAACAGCCCAGGACCCAAAAGCCCAGGTGCAAGGAAAATATTAACGGGCAGTCTGCCTAACAGAAATGGGTCCCTGGAATCCTAAAATTCCAAAATAACAGACTCCCCAGGAGCGTAGAACGAAAAAAGGCCTATTACTGACCCCATGTTTGTAATAAACAGGTGCCTAATGGCAGACTACAGACCCGAGGAATACGGGCGTGAGAAGGGGCGTGCACAATGAAAAAATTCCTGCCTAATGGCAGAGTACAGACCACACGGGCGTAAGAGGCAGACCAAGGCTCCACCGCGGCACTGCTCGTCGGCTGAGGAATGCGCGAAATGCCGTTAGAGCGCGGGACGAGGGCACACAGGCTCCCCCCTAGCGGCCGGAGGAGCGGACCGCGAGCCAGCACCAGTAGCGGCCGTTTGGGAGATGAAGCTCCCAGGGCCGTAACCAAGCCGGCCCGAGTAGCGGGCGTGCTTGGAAATCAACCCTGTTAGGAAAAAGGCTACAGTGAAAAACCCTGCAGACGAACGCGCAGCGGTGAAAGGGAAGAACCGCTAGTGCGTTCGTGCGAACGCCTGTCACCGCCTAAGAAAACAGCGCGCAGCGGGAAAAACGGCAGAAGCGAATATCCCGCACCAGTGACAACAGTGAAGGCAATACAATAAGACAATACTGTCAAAGCACACAGTCATGAGAGCTGAACAATCCATCTATCTTTGAGAGATAACAGCACAATAAACAGTCTCAAAACCAAATAAACCTTCTCTGAGAGAAAAAAGGGAAGCACTTATCTGGCTGCAAGCAGCCAAGAAAGAGGAGTAGAGGCTGACCGAGGACTATGAGGTGTCGGAGGCCCTGTGATTGGTGAATTCCCGTGGACACTCTGTACATGGACTACTTACTCCATTGTTAAAAACCTTATTCCATTCCCTATGGTTCATGGGAATGTTAGTTTTTACCAGTTCTTTAAAATGGCTGCTTGTTAATAAAGTGGAGAAAGTAAAGCATAATCCTCGCCTCCGGTCCTGACATAGAATTCCCACCCCATCACCTTTTTAGAGGCGAATGCTAGCTACTGGTTCAGACATAATTTTGGGAAGCGTAGTCTCTGAATTTTATGAAGTCTTAAAGCTAGATTAGCTAGCTTTAATGTGATCTAGGCCATGCCAAATTTGCTTTAGAGAACTTCGAATTACCAGTTATAGCAAACGCTCACCTCTATCGCTGCTTCAAACACCACAACCCAATCACTGCTTCAACTGTATCCCTAGGCTTAAAGACCTCCAAAAATTCCACCACATTCCCGTCCCCTCCCACATTCCCTCTCCCCTTAAAAGAATCCCCAAATATGAACATACCTCTTCCAGCAAATCAACAAATTTATGTTTTTTTCTCACACTTCACCCCAGACCTTCACTGATGCCCCTCCAGAGTAAAAGGGAAAAGGGCAAACTCTGTGAATCGAACCTCTCCACCCTAGACTCTCATGGACCATTTTCTTCATGCCTGCCTTCTCACATTTATTCCTCTAATGGGCCCATGTTACTGCAGTGACTTGTAACCTTCTGCCAGATAAGTATTCGTTCATTGGGGATCTGAAGACGAACCACCTATTGCATCATCTATTCGTTACTCACAGTCCAATTTCCCATAAGCATCCTCCCATGACAAAGTGATGGTTTGTCTTTCATGTGAAGCTTAAACTGATGACCCCATTCGTATCACACTCCGTGCTCCTGCAGAATTTCAGTTATTAGGCTAAAAGAATTCCATTTTGTAATCACTAGGGAGAGATCTTTAAACATCTACACTCATTTGATTTCCCATTGCGAGTCTGTAGAAATGCAAGAGAACTGTTTGGAATTGGAGATGAAAGGTGCCAGTTGGAGTTGAGGTCTATGGGATGGAAATCCTGATGTGCTAGTCGTTCAAAAGTGGCTACAGTGACCAGGCATCACAGATTTGCTTGGGCTTTTTCACAATCCTGGCCAAAATTCAGTAAATTTGGCATATGTCCTGGTGTTAAGAAATGGTCAACTGAACTGAGACCAAGGTAAGTTTCAGTGACTTCCAGTGCGGAATTAGCTAGCCGCTCCTAACAGAAAACAATTTAGTTAGTACAGATGCCTGTAAAAGTTGATTCCCTTTAGTGGCACAATGTATGTTTTCTATGTGGGTGAGCACTGTCATTCTGTGCCCCTCATTCAATATGAAATGATGGTTCTTTTTCTAAGTACATGGGCCGTCCTGTATGATTTTCTTCAAAATCTGCTCACCCTAGAGGTGGTTTAAGTATGATAGTATGCTAGGGGGACCAAATGATCTGAAAGCAGGTAAAGTAGCAGAAGTATGGAGAACCAGGGATGTGAACTCGTCTCCTAGAACCATGCGCTTCTCTCCATGCATGGTTGCTCTGGCAATCCAAACTAGGGAATCCTGGGCACTGTTTCCAATTGTAATGCAATTGAAGACAGCACTTTAGGAGTTTATATTCACAACCAACTTTTAGAGGGGAGAGGGCTTTTGTTAGGCCTCTGAGTGAGTACTAAAAAAAAAAAGTTTCTTAGTAAACCCCATGACCAGAACAAATGGTGTTTGGAAAAACGCAGTTGCTTCAAGCATGTTTACACAAGAATGCACTTCCGAAACTTATATAACTTTCGTTCGATCACTTAGATCTTAAGAAGTACACAGCACAAGAAGAGTAGAAAACAGAATGTAAAAACATTTCCTTATTTTTCTAAAAAGACATAAGTGCCATAAAATAGTTTAAAAAAGAGAAGAAATAAAAATAATAAAATACAGTACTTCATACAATACAGTTCGAGCGCTTAATCCAAAGTGCAAACCAATATTTGGCAAGGGCAAAAACTATTACCCTGAGTGTATCTGTATACAAGATTCTCAACACCTCTAGCTAATGGCCGGGACCAACCAATCTGTATAACGGAATTATCCACTTTTACCTCAGATATGTAGTTCGGACAGAAAAATAGTAAATGCACAATGGATTCTGGGCTGGCTTTGCACGAGGGACAGAGATTATCATTAAAAGCATTACAGTGCCACTTAGCACAAAACAATTTAGTAGGTAAAGTCTTGTATCGAAATTGTAAAAAAAGGTTTACGTGACAGAGGTGGAACAATTTTGTCGATAGTGTCCTCATAGTGGGAAACGGATTAAAAATTAAGGAACTCCTGGGTCAAACTACCCTCTGGTTTTACCAACTCCTTCTCAGCTATTGATTCTCAGAACATCATTTTAATCCTGTCCCTTGGAATAAGAGCCAGACTTTCCGGATTAGATCAGAACGCCTCCATCCCAAGCCTCCGCAGTAAATCCCTCAATGAGCTAAACCATGGAATCGAGGTTACCTGGGAGAATTTCAGAAGACCATCAGAGCCTCACGGTAGGAGGTAAGATCTTCAACAGACCACAACCGAGACCAGAACATGAGTGATTTATAGTCTAGCTTATGGGCCAGCTGTCTATGGACAAAATCCAAGTAGAGAGGAGTCGGAGGGGTACTGGGCGGTAGGTCTAACAGAGATCTAAGAAAACGATTTTCTATACTTGACAAACAATTTGTATTACCAGTGCCCCAAAGTTCTGCTCCATAAAGGCACCCCCCTAGGACTTTAATGTTATAGATTTCCAGGGCTGGGGCCACTTGCCTAGACAGCGTATTTCTATGAATTGTACTGATGTGTGCGGTCTGCTGAGTTGGCAACAATTTCACTTTCTCAAATGGGGAGCCCAGTGTACCTTGGGGGTCAGGCGGATACCCAGATAATCAAAAACCTCTGCTTGCTCCAGATGGCTGCTTCCTACAAGCACACGTCTTGGATGGTTTAGCAGTTCCTCTTTTAAAAATCATATATTTTGTTTTGGCCTCATTTAATACCAGGCCCACTCATCGCAAAACCAAGTGAAGTCATTCAGGAGTTGTTGGAGGCCTTGCACTTCCTTCCCATAATGTAGCCGTCTAATCTGCGAAGCACACAAAGGACCCAATCCAGAAAGATAACTTTGCCACTCCTTGTTCACCAAAAGCAAGTGAAAGTAGTTCAGGTATGTTTGTGGTCTTGGCATCTAATCTCTGCAGGCAGTATCTGCAGAGAACAGGAGCTATAATCCACAAGTAATGCATTCCAAGAAAGTACACTGCAATTTCATGAAATATATAGCCTGGAAATTGCCGATAATGACTCGTGAGCAAGGAACTATTTTATTTTCACCTTGCTTTTTCACCTAAGGTAATTGTGTTACGCTGCTGAGAGCAGGCACTGTTATCCTTCCACTGATGCATAAAAAAGTGGCTTTGAGGGCAACAAGATGTTTGATGGTGTGGAGCAGGCACAGGACTAGGCACCTCCTTGCACTCTAATATCGCCTCAGTTCAATGGGATGTTCTACAGTCCGTTTCATCTGGGGAAGGGCCAGTGCTCTCAAGTTTACAATGTCCTTCTGTGAGCAGCTCATCCTGCCCAGGATTACTTTGACATTCTCATATTTGGAGTCCTTAATTTATAATGGATTAGAGAAGCGGGAAAGTACCAGAATTTAAATAAGAAACGTACAATACATGACCCACTTATGAATGGGGTTGGCTAGCTTCAGAGCTTTGAGATAAGACTTGAGCGCCAGCTGTCAGAAACGTAAGGGGCATTCCCAGTTGAGTACTCAGAGTCTTTGGTCACCCAGCCGCTGGGTATTCTTTGTATAACCAGTGACATTTGCTAGAGTGCTTTATCTGAAATTGTAAAGACGTTGAAATCCTTTAAAAAAGGAATGTGATTTTATTTTGGTATTTGCTGCAAATTAATGAATCTATCCTTTTTCTTTCCTCTTTTGTCCCATCGCCTTAGGGTGAAGAAGATGACTCCTTGGGCACAGAGATGAAGATACTGAGAGGGCACAGTGGGCCAGTTTACAGCACCAGGTTCATGTCTGATAGTTCTGGGCTTTTATCTTGCTCCGAAGATGCCTCAATTCGATACTGGAATATGGAAACGTTCACCAACACTGTGCTTTACCATGGACATGCTTACCCTGTCTGGGATATTGACATCAGCCCTTGTAGCCTCTTTTTTGCCAGTGGCTCCCACGACCGTACAGCTAGGCTGTGGACATTTGATAGAACATATCCTCTTCGAATATATGCTGGCCACTTAGCGGATGTAGACTGCATTAAGTTTCATCCCAATTCGAACTACCTCGCTACTGGTTCGACAGACAAGACTGTAAGGCTGTGGAGTTCTCAACAGGGTAGTTCTGTACGTCTCTTCACGGGTCACCGCGGCCCTGTTCTGTCCTTGGCTTTCTCTCCCAGTGGCAAGTACTTGGCATCAGCTGGTGAGGATCAGCGGCTAAAACTGTGGGACTTGGCATCAGGCACCCTGTATAAGGAGCTGAGGGGGCACACTGACAATATTATCAGTCTCACTTTCAGCCCTGACAGCAGTTTGATTGCTTCTGCGTCTATGGATAACTCTGTCAGGGTTTGGGATATTAGGAATACCCACTGTAATGCCTCTACAGACGGTTCATCCGGTGAGCTGGTAGGCATTTATACAGGCCAAATGAGTAACGTGCTGAGCGTACAGTTCATGGCTAGCAACCTGCTGTTGGTGGCTGGAATAGCCCAAGAAAATTACAGACCTTGAATAGTGCGGAGTAGACATCAGTGTGCGAAATAATTAGGACATTTGAATGGAAATGGTGATATTGAAACCGTTGATTGTTCTAATGTATGTATTTTTATTTCAGAGACTGACAAACTACCCCCTCCCTCCCCCACGGCCCCTCAGGGGCATGCACAGTCTACAGTAGACTGTAGAATTCTGCTCTTAAAAATTTTCAATGAAGAATAGTACCCAAGAACTGAATTCATGTTTTGCATTGGAATGGGGTGTTTGTATTTTGGTTTAAAGTGTGTTTACAAAATTCTGTGAAAATCCATTTTTTCATTATACCATAAATGAGTGGAAGTAATTCAAGACAACCCATGCTTATAATTCCTTTTCAAGATACTCATTGACATTGCCTGCTTAATAAACGAATTGCTGAAGCCGATTGCTTAAAATGTTCCAAGGATTCTCATCACTCTTGTTCGCAGTTTAGCACTATAGAAGGGTCACTATGCAGCAACTGTATTTTAGAAATGTGCTCTTGAAGGAGACCCCCTGCCCCGCCCCCAAATGAAAATGCATCGTAAAGTCGGTAAGGGTTTTAGTCACCAGCTTCCTAAAGGTTTTATTTCCCACCTTTGCTGTAAAAAGTTGTAGCTTGAATGATGATAGCCATGAGGAGGAGGGGCAATATTTAGTTTAAAAATATATATATATATATATATATATATATATATATTAGATCAGGCATGCAATGCCCATTAGGCTGAAAGGGCTTTAGCCCCCCCCCCCCACCCCATTGTCTGCCATAGCCCGGGCTGTGGTGTGCACAGGCAGTTCATCAGCTGTCATTGGCTGGGCAGGGGCTGACGATTCAATCAATATGGAGTTTGTATAGTGTGACTACTCGCCTGTGAGGGTCTCAAGTCACTGGGGATGGGGTCCTCCTGATCCGTCTGGATGTGGAGGTTCAGTCGAAGAACCAGGTCTTGAGATCCTTCCTGAATTGGGTCAGCGACTGAGATTGCCTGAGGTGGAGGGGCAGGGTGTTCCAGGTCTTGGCGGCGAGGTAGGAGAAGGATCTTCCTCCAGTTCTGGTCTTGGGGATCCGGGGGACGGTGGCCAGGGCAAGTCGGGCGGAGCGAAGTTGTCTGGCGGGTACAAGGAATGAGAGGCAGTTGTTTCGGATATGCTGGTCCTACATCGTAGAGAGCTTTGTAGGCATGTGTGCGGAGCTTGAAGGTGATTCTCTTGTTGACTGGGAGCCAATGGAGTTGTCGAAGGTGTTCTGTGATGTGGCTGCGGCGGTGGATGTTGAGGACCAGTATGCTGAATTTTTGAACGTTTGGTAGTTTCCTGAGGAGGGGGGCATGTAGACGTTGAAGACGGAGGGGCTCAGGGAGGAGCCCTGGGGCACTCCGCAGCGGAGCTCTGTAGGTTTTGAGCTCCTGTGTTCTGCCGGTAAGGAAGGCGTGGATCCATTCCAGGGCCTTGTCCCAGATGCCGGCGTCATGGAGTCTCTAAATTAGGGTGCGGTGGGAGACTGTATCGAAGGCAGCTGATAGGTCCAGTAAGATGAGGGCTGCGGTTTCGCCTTGGTCGAGGAGGAAGCAGATGTTGTCTGTGACGGCGAGGAGTGCAGTCTCGGTGATGTGGTTGCTTCGGAAGCCGGATTGGGAGATGTCAAGGACGTGATTCCTTGCGATGAACTCCGAGTTGGGCATAGATTGCCTTCTCGATGACCTTGGCTGGGAAGGGGAGGAGAGAGATGGGTCTGAAGTTCTTGAGTTCAGTCGGGTCGGCGAATGGTTTCTTCAGCAGGGGTTTGATCTGGGCATGTTTCCAGTCGTCGGGGAAGGTGTCTGTTTCGATAGAGCAGTTGTTGGTGTGGCAAAGCTCGGGGCGATGGAGGTGGCTGCTCTATGGAAGATGTGATGCCTCATCCAAAGTACTTTGCAGGTCTTCAAAAGACCATTTATCCGTTCATAGGTCTTTGTGTGTTTTAATTGCTACCAGCCCCCCTGCAGTCCCAACTCTTGTATGGACTGTTGCTTCCAGAGTGGGAGAAAGAATTAATTTACAATACAAACGTGGTTATGTAGCACATTAATATAAAGTGCCCAGCCATTGGTCTGGTTTGCCTCTAAGCTTCAAACCCGGATTAGAGCCCTCTGCCTGAAATCTAATTCATCATTTAAATATGTGCTAAAAACTCACATTTCAAAAAGTATATTTCTTTAACTTGGGAGTGTTTCACTTAAGTACACTAAAATTAATGTATGCATTGACTGACGTTTATCAGAATTCACAGTTTCCAAGCGTAAACTTTGAAACGCTCATGCCTGTGATGAGGATGCTATTAGCAGGGCCACTGGAATTATTCGAGTTAAGCATTTTTTGTATAATATTGGATTTGCCACATAATTCTTTGTCTGCTGCATAATCTGTAGATTTTGATCAAAAAAAATACTTTCTAGCTCAAACGGATCAAAATTTACTAAAAACATGGCGATATGTGGTCCTGCGCTCTGGAAGGCCCTTTGCAAAGGTTGAATGGTCATATTTCAGTTGCTTAATGCTGTATTTAGATGTTAAATTGGTATTAATAAGGTGAACTCTTCCAGAGACAGTGTTACCATATGTAAATTTTACAAAATAATGAGATAATGCCAACACAAAATGTGCTGCATTGTGCCACATAATTTGCCTTTTCTTCATGCATAATTTAGTCAACACTGCTGCATAATTTGGTCCTCCTCTGCCACATAATTTCAGTGGCACTGGCTAGTAGTGAACCAAGAGGCAAGTCAGTTGTCATTTGAACCCCGCTTCGTTTTTTATCACATATGGAGCAACATTAAAGTCTATTAAAACATAAGTGAAGTTTTTGTAAAAGGCACATCCTACATTGAGGTTTTTTTTTTTTAGGTACTCTTAAAAGGGATGATGGAAGACATGGAGGCACAGTGAAATAAGGTGATTACCTGCTAGACAAAATGTATCTCACCCTAGTCAAACGGTGTTTGAAACCAGGTTTCCTGGTTGTACGTTGCACAATTTAGCCACTAGATGAAGGGGAGGGGGCGTGGTGACTGATATAAGGGCGAGGGTGGCCGAATTCCCAAGACATCTTGGCTCAGAGTTCCAAGAAGACTTTTTTCCAGAGCTCAGCATCTGGCCTTCAATGACTCTTCCACCTCTAGAAAAGTAACTTTTGGCATGTCGGAAAAGCAGACAATTTGTTGCAGGATCAGGTTTGATAATCACAGTACAAATTACATTTGAACCCCCACTTGCCAAAGATCAGGTGAATTACTTGGAGTATCTAGGGATACATCATCCTGCATTCACACAGCTCACACTACACTCGCACAGGTTCACGAGTCATCCTCCGCTCACACAAGCCTACTTTGTACTCTTCCCCATTGACTCACAAGAGCATGCTGATCACAGAGTTCTCACACGGGTACACCACTCATTCTGCACTCACACCAGCGTTATTTTCACCCTGCACTAACACCACTCACCGTCATTAAGTACTTCCAGACCACACCTCTAACACAGCACACATTAAACTACCGACCACTTGTGAACGTGCACATGTGTACAAATGCAGGCACATAATATCTATCCTTCCGGCAATACTAGATGCTTGTTAAGTTCCATCCAGAACTATAGGTGCAATGCTAGAGGGGACGGTGTACTAAGACTGTGGGGTGGTATGGGAAAGGAGATGGAGCTGGGGTTGTGGGGGCTGGTGTAGGGGCTGGGATCAGTCTTAGGCTGTGAGGATCAGCCAAGAGGGAGTGATGAAAGCAGGAGAAGGCAGCAGGATGAAGGACTGCAACTGAGGCTGTGAGCTAGTGTGGGAGTTGACTGGGACTGCAGGCTGAGGGTGTGGTGCAGGTTGGGAAAGAATGTACAGCTTGCGAGGTACTTGTTGGCCCTGCACTGAGCCCCATTGGCCTTCGTAACATCCACTGTGAAGAAAGGTGGGGTGGTCACCTGTGGCCAGTCGTGCTGTTTTTGCTGCTTCTGAACCCATGTTGTAGGCTAACATTTGGGCCCTGTTGGCCTGCCTAGCGGCAGCACTCTCCATGGGCTGGTACCAGAGGGGAGAACGTGCTGAGGCTACAGCTGGTGCATGAGATGGAAGCAGTCCGTGGAGGAGCCAGTGAAGTTGAGGAGTGAAGTGAGGTTGTAGATTGGTGGAGGAGCAAGGACTGGAATGAGGATGTTGCGACGCAGGACTGCAGGCTAAGGCTGCAGTGAGCAGCACTTCTGGACTGCAAGGAAGGGCGGGCAAAACAAACTTTTTGTTTTGAATGTCAGTAATTCAAATGGGAAAGAAAAAGCAATCTGGATCAGGTGTCACTGCTTCATCACTCTGGACATAGAAACCATTTTGGATGGGGGAAATCCCTTGTTGGGAAGCTCTATTCACTAACACCTCTACCAGTTATAATGCTGCTTGCTCAAAGAGCAATATTCTTAGCTAATACCATCATATCATTGGGGGAGGGGGGGGGGTCTTCTTGCACACTGCCACGGTATTGCGTTTTAATGGGGTAGCCATGTTGGGTGAGGGAACACCACTCGGGAGTCAATAGAAGTGCAACAAGCACTGAACTCTTTCTTGGCCACACAAGTTCTGCCCAATGAAATGCTGTAATCAAGGTAAGAGTGTGGGAGGAGCCAAAGTATCTCTGACGGTTGTGTTTCTTAAACCTTTTTTCTGTTGATTACACAATGTATGGCGATAGCCAGATCTAAATAGTACGTCTCAGAAGTATTGAAACGCATTCAATTTGGTGCTTAAAAACTCACATTATAGCACTGTACATTTACGCTTCAAGAAATTGTCATGTGTTGTGGAGTACTAGTGAATAGCCAAAAGTTGGGAAGTGGTTTTTAAAACTGTATTCGTTTTTTTTTTTTAAATCTTTGTTTTAATTATTTTCCTTCAATGCCTTTAGTGCCTCTTGCAGCATGTCTACCTGAACCCATTGTGCCATTGACTCCCATTGAAAACTTAATATTAAGTGAATGGCACTGACTATATAAACTTGGGTGGCATACAGTGCGTAGTTGGTCACTTTGAATACATATCCTTTCTGGCAGAGGGCATGTGTCAGATCCAGTTCAGGGGGCATGGGGCAAGCAGGAGCTACTGGACTTCAGCTGTGGGGGCAGGGTTGGTTCACCTCAGATGCCCCAGAGTCTGTCCTACTTGGGCTTTACAAACTGGGCCACATACAACCCTTTCAGCATTTGACTCACAATGGTAGCACTTTGGAGCATTCACACACACTTCTCAGGGAGGAAGTGTAGGGGTATGGAAACTCAAATTCAGATCACACAGGAGAGCAATATATATTTGCCCAACCCAGTGCTTTATTTGGATAAGAATTTTTTTTATTAGACACGCTTAAAACGGTATACTGCTGCAGGTACAAAAATATCCACTGCCACTTAGGCTACTGCACCTTGGGATACTGTCTTCCTATTCTCCCTTTCATGTGAGTCCCTCCTCCTGTCAGTCTAGGTTGGTCCTCATTAGGTTAGTTTTGTGAGACATTAATCCAGGCTCAGTTGCAGGTACCCTAGTCCAATAATGGTTGTGCTCTGTCCACTAAAGTCTTCTAGATAGTCTCACCACCATGCAGGTCTCTATGTGTTTCAGCATCACATGTCTCTGATCTTGCCCGCTTCTAGGATGAGACAGCATGGTTGCAGGAGTGGCCCTCGAGCTGGGTAGGCCCCAGCAGGATAGGGCAGCCAGAGCTGCAGCCGTGAGTCCTTCGGTAAATGCAGTGAATGGAAGTAAGTGAAGGCTCATGGCAGGCATTAGACCTGCTTCTGGGTCAGTGGGCAACAGATGGACCACCACTTACACAAGTGTCACAACAGCATGGTAGCAGCCATGGGATGCACTTTGTGAATAATGCAGTGGTGACCGTCTTGTGCACAAGTCTTGGCTACGACAGTGACATCCACCATGGGCATAGTTTTTGACTTCTGTGGTGAAGGCAGCCACAAGAACAGCTCTGGGTTTCAGTGGCTACATTCACCATGGGCACAGCTCTTGATTTAAGTAGCAAGGTCAACCGTGATTGTTCCTAGTGCAGGTTTGGCTGCTGACCCGTGATTCCCTTGTTGAACCACACTGCTAGAGAGCCTGCAACGACACTCTTCAGACTCACAGAACGCTTTCTGCAATCTTCTTTCTGCTGATAGACCCTCCACACTAGAGTCTGGCAGTTTCTGGCACTTCCTGGACAGTCGCACCTCTTGCGACTTGACAGGCTTTTTCACTCTCTCAGCAGGCAGTTTGGCTTCCAAGTGCTTCAGGTCAGGGTTACAACTCTTCCAGCAAGTAAAGACTCCAGTTGATGTACCCTCTCCTCTAGGAAGCTGGCTATCACACTGACACCAGTTCTGGTTGTTGTACAGCAGTCCTCAAAGTATGCTGCAGAATACTCCCTTTCTTGGTGAAAGGTCTAAGAACTGGAGCAAAAAGGATGAAAGTAGCTCCCACTTTTATGCAGTCAATGCAGATTAGGAATGTGGATTCTCTGTCTGCAATCTCAAAACAGGTTTGCGGCAGTTCTTCTATCAAGTGTCCTCTCTAGGCTATTTACCAGACAGAGCTTGTGTGTAGAGTTGAGGAAAGCTCTTCACAGCAGGGTAGTCTACAGCCAGGAGTACTCACAACAGAGGCCCAAAGAGACTTTTAAGTTTCTGCAACTGGCTTTTCACCAGCCACACTGAACAGTGATCAGAATTAAGACAAAAGGATTGTTTCACCTAAAAGATCTCTTACCCTGAACAGCAAAGATGAGTGTCCCACCCCAAACACCTACCAAATGACAGTACCTAGGAAAACTAATCTACAGCTCCACTCCGAAGGAGTTGCCTAGGTTAATTTTAAAGGAGCCTTATTGCCTCCCTCTGTTTTCAGGAATGAGAGCAATACTCTTCCACTGTCTATGAAAACAGTCTCACTTGCATCTTGTGCAAGGAGGAGGCTTGGGGCTTTCAAAATGGGACCCGCAGGACTCCATTGTGCTGGCTCACTCTTGCACATACTGCTTGTACTACACAAGCCACAGATGCACACAATCCACCTGGATGTTAGTACTAGGATCTAGGTTACACATTGATGCAGAACTTTACACAAGTGGGGCCGGCTACACAGATGGAAGGTATGATCATTACTGTGGATTTACAAAAAACAGTATGCTGCCACCACTGCTCTACATGCTAAACCTACGACACGGGTGGTAGTCCACTGTCAGAAAAATGAAAGCACAATTGGTGCACCCCTCCAGGTCATAGGACAGTTGCAGGACTTCATTTTTTGTCCGGGTCAGAGGTTGGCCTCTGCACATGTTATGTTAGTGTGAACCTAGAGCCAAAATCAAAAATCGGGGTATAAGTGAGTCAAGCACTCAGAACATGGCAACATGATGGCATACCCCACAGGGAACATTCTCAGTCCAACAGCATGTTCAGGCAATAGTATGTTTTTCCTAAATTAATATGGCTTATTTTACGGTCTTTTCACTACATTTGTTTACGTGAATCCTATAAATATGCTTTCTGATGGATACTTCTGCCTGTGGATTCCTCACCTTATGAATACCCCCCCTGCGCCAGCATTCCGCGGGAAATTCTTTCCTAGCTCTCCCACGTCGACGAGGACGTCACAATAGCACGGCTCCGCTCGCGACACCGCAAGACGTCATCGGAGCCATAAGAAGACCTAGTCGGCGTGCTGACGTCGGTTCCCTTTTTTCCGCGCCATTGACGCTTAACGGTTTTTCTTAGGGCTCTCCGTTTTCTTCAAGGAAAACTTTGTATCTTAGTTGGTTCCTGATGGCTACTTCGAAGAAGACTGGATTTAAACCCTGCAGAGAGTGTGGCGGGCACATGTCAATCACGGACCCGCATGAAGATTGCCTCTGGTGTTTATCTTCGGATCATGACGTCGAGGAGTGTCGAAGCTGCAGGAAGATGAATCCTAAGGCCATCCAGGAACATGAAGCTAAGTTGTTCATGGCTAAAGCCAAAAAGGAGAAAAGGGGTCGTAAGAGGGCGAAGTCTTTGTCTTCTCATTCATCGAAGTCGAAGAAACATAAGAAGTCCAAGAGGAGGCATGGTTCTCGACACCGATCTTCGAAGTCAAGAGTCTCGAGGTCGAGGTCGCCGACTCCGGCTGAACGACCTCGAAGGAAGGACTTTGTATCTCCATCTCCTTCTCCTCGGTTGTCGCCGATTCCATCTCCGGATCCGGTGTCGCCGGCTTCGAAAGGTTCTTCGCAGCATGAAGGCTCACCGGCTCCAGCAATATCTCCGGAGCCTAGGGAGTCGTCTCCAGGTCGGGTGACTTCTCCCGTGCGGGCGCCGTCCCAGGCTCCACAGCCTCCAGCACGACCTCGCTTTTCCTGCTCCAGGATCAGACTCTTCGCATTTTTTTAAATGCGATGTTTAACGTGTTTGCCAGGGCCTCTGCTCCATCCGGTGCGCCTTCGGGCCCCGTTGGTCCTTTGGCCTTTAACTTGGGTGTTCCTCAATTTTATCCTCAGGCACCCTTTATGCCATTCTTGCCGTCGACTCCGGCTTGGCATTTCCCGGCGCCGAGATCCTCCACTCCGGCTCCTCGATCTCCTTCAGCTGTTGACTCTGCTCCGCCTCGAGTTCGATCGACGTCGAGGTTTGAAGCTGATGCGCCTCCATCGACGTCGCTGATGGCTTCACCGACGTCACATGTGGCGCCGTCGACGCCGATTCCTAGACAACGCTCTAGAAGAGAGGCGCAGAGGCTTCTTGAAGATGAGGAATATGCACAGATTCAGGAGGAGGGAGAGATAGTTGATTCTATGGACGAGTTTGAGGGCCTCCAAGAGGCAAGCGGCTTGGATACTTCTCCTGAGTACGATCTTCCATCTTCAAAGGCTGGTGTTGTGCAGGGTATTGCTCCTTATGTGGTCATAAGGAAAGCGGCTGATTTACTTGGTCTTCAGCTTACCTCGGCTGAGGTGAAATCTAATATTCTTACTGAAGTGCTTAATACTTCTTCTTCCACAACTGAACCGATGCTTCCCTTTATGGATGCTTTGACGGAGCCAATATTGGAGGTGTGGCAGAAGCCTTTGTCTGCTCCTGCGGTTTCTCGCTCCATTGCTAGGAGGTACAGGCCTGCTCCTGGTGATCCGGCTTTTTTATCCTCTCATCCTACGCCGGAGAGTCTAGTTGTTCAGGCTTCTTGCTCGAAGCAATCGTCTGGCTCTTTCCCTACCATTCTGGGAGATAGGGACTCTAAGAAGATGGAGCAGGCCGCAAAGAAGGTGTTCTCTTCTTCAAGTATGGCCCTTAAATCCACTAATGCTACCTGTCTTCTTGGAAGGTATATCCATGCTTTAATGGACTCAGTCATGCAGCTAGCTCCTAAACTGCCTGAGGAGGATCGGGCTAATTTCTTGGAAGTCCTTACTGATTCACAGGCTGCTGCACGTCAAGCAATTCAGTCGGGACTGGACACTGCTGACTCTGTAGCTCGTGTGATGGGGTCTTCAGTGGCTGCAAGGAGACAGGCTTGGCTTCGTTCGTCTGGTTTCTCACCTGATGTTCAGGCAACTTTGCTGGATTTGCCCTTTGATGGATCAAAACTCTTTGGTTCAAAGGCGGACTCTGCGTTAGAGCGCTTTAAGGACAGCAGGGCTACGGCAAGGTCTCTAGGCCTCCAGGTGCAGTCCAGAGGATATGGCTATAAGCGATATCGTGGATTTGGGAGGTCGGCTTCCTTTCGTGGCCGCCAGCAATATCAGCAGGGCCAGCAACAGCAGAATCCCTTGTACAAGTCATACAGAGGGAGGAATAAAAGAGGTCTCAGGGGTGCAGCACGACAACAATCCTACTCTTCCTCCACTTCCCCTCCAGCCACCGTTACATCAGGAAAGCAGTTCTAGATCCCCCATCTTAGAACATGTTGGTCCGGTTGGAGGTCGGGTGTCCCACTTTCTACAAGAGTGGAGACTGATCACATCAGATCGTTGGGTCTTGAATCTTGTAGAGAATGGGTACACCCTCCCCTTTTTGGAGTTTCCTCCTCCTTACCCTCCTCGCCAAGGTTGGTGCTCAGAAGACCACTTACTGCTTTTACAGCAGGAAGTTCTTACCTTGCTACAGAAAGGTGCGATAGAGGTGGTTCCGGAGCAGGAAAGAGGTCAGGGTTGCTACTCCCGGTATTTCCTGATTCCCAAGAAGGATGGTCGCTTGAGGCCAATCCTGGATCTCAGGATTTTGAACCTTTACCTCAGACAGGAAAAGTTCAAAATGTTGACCTTGGCTCAGGTTCTTCTTGCGCTGCAACCGGAAGACTGGATGGTGTCCATCGATCTACAGGATGCGTATTTTCATCTTCCCATCCTGAAGTCGCATCGGAAGTATCTCCGGTTCACGGTAGGGTCGCAACATTATCAGTTTGCGGTTCCGTTCGGTCTTACTTCCGCACCTCGAGTCTTTACAAAGGTGATGGCGGTGGTAGCGGCTCATCTCAGAAGGTCGGGGGTCCCTGTTTTCCCCTACCTGGACGACTGGCTGTTGAAAGCGGAGTCTCCAGAGTTGGTTTCGCGCCACTTGCAGGTGACAGCTCATCTGTTATTCAAATTAGGTTTTTCGATAAATGTACCCAAATCTCACCTGGTGCCTTCTCAGCGCAACCTGTTCATAGGGGCAATACTGGACACTTCTGTGTGTCGTGCATACCCTCCTCAGCAGAGGATTCTCGACATTCAGGAAATGATTCCTTTATTTCTCGATGGAGCGGCTGTTCCAGTCCTGAGGGTTCTTCGCCTGCTCGGTCTGTTCGCTTCCTGCATACTGTTGGTCAACCATGCACGCTGGCACATGAGGGCACTCCAGTGGTGTCTCCGCAGGCAGTGGTATCAGCACAACAGAGATCTCGGGGAGAAGATCAAAATCTCCAGAGAAGCTGCAGCGGAGCTGATTTGGTGGAGTGTGCAGGGCAACCTGTCTCAAGGAAAGCCCTTTCAGCCTCCTCCACCGGTGGCCACAGTGATCACGGATGCCTCCACTCTAGGGTGGGGTGCTCATCTGGGGGATCTGGAGATCAAGGGACTTTGGCCTCCAGAGGAAAGGTTGCTTCATATCAACCTAATTACGAGCGATACGTTTGGCACTAAAGGCCTTCCTCCCTTCCCTTCGCGGTCAGTCGGTTCAGGTCCTGACGGACAACACTACCGCGATGTGGTATATCAACAAACAGGGAGGTGTAGGGTCGTTTTGTCTCTGTCGAGAGGCGCTGCGGCTCTGGTCCTGGGCTCAGAACCATCGGATTTGTGTGTTCGCAAATCATCTGGCCGGTGTACTGAATGTTCGTGCGGACAGTCTGTCGGCATTACTCGGCCGATCACGAGTGGCGACTTCATCCAGAGGTGGTCCATCACATCTTCCAGGTGTGGGGGTCCCCTCGGTTGGACCGTTTTGCCACTCACGAGAACGCGCACTGCCCGCTATTCTGCAGTCTCCAGTATCCAATGCAGGGAGCGTTGGGGGACGCGTTTCAGTTGGATTGGAGCTCACAGCTCCTTTACGCGTTTCCTCCCATACCCTTGATTCCTCGGGTTCTGAGGAAGATTCGCCAAGACAGGGCCCAAGTTATATTGATCGCCCCAGATTGGCCAAGAAGAGTGTGGTACACAGATCTACTTCACCTTTCATCGCACCCTCTGCTCCGTCTCCCTCTCAGGGCAGACCTCCTCTCGCAGGGGCAGGTTCTACACCCCCACCTCCAGAGCCTACACCTTCATGCCTGTATATTGAACGGGCAACCTGAGTTCCTTCTCTCTCCCGCCGGATGTGGTGGATGTTATTTTATCGTCCAGGCGACACTCCACCAAGTCTGTTTATTCATCCAGATGGTCCAGATTTGTTAGGTGGTGTGGAGAGAGAGACATTGACTCCTTGAAGGCCCGTTTGTCTAATATTCTTGAGTTTTCACTTTCTTTGGCACAGCAAGGTTGTGCTGTAGCCACTGTTAAGGGCTATTTGTCGGCCTTGTCAGCTTTGGCGTCTTTATTTAAGTCTCCCATTGTCATGAGGTTTATTAAAGGTCTTACAAATAAGTTCCCTCCTACACCTTTCATTATGCCTCAGTGGGATTTGAATCTCGTTCTTACCTTTTTAATGGGTTCTCCGTTTGAGCCTCTTCATACTTGCCCGTTGAGGCTTCTTTCTTTTAAAACTGTTTTCTTGATTGCCATTACCTCGGCTAGGAGGGTAAATGAGCTTCAGGCTCTTAGTTCGAAACCTCCTTTCTTGACCATTCATGCGGATAAGTTGGTCTTAAGGACCAGGGCTGCTTTCCTTCCCAAGGTGGTTACCCCTTTCATTTGGGACAATCCATTACTTTACCTACCTTCTATCCTCCCCCTCACCCTTCCAAGGAGGAGGAGAGGCTGCATCGTTTGGACCCAAAGAGAGCTGTCCGCTTTTACATGGATCGGACAAGGGATCTGAGGCTGGATGATCAGCTCTTTGTGGGCTATGTTGGGAAGATGAAAGGCAAGGCTGTGCACAAGAGTACTCTCTCCAGGTGGATTATCTTGTGCATCAAGATTTGCTACGCCTTGGCCAAGAAGGACCCTCCTGAAGGTATCAGGGCTCATTCTACCAGAGCTAAGTCTACCTCTTCTGCTTTGTCTAGAGGTGTTCCTATTGATGACATTTGTAAGGCAGCAACTTGGGCCTCCCTCCACACCTTTGCGAAGCATTACTGCTTTGACTCCGAGGTTAGGAGGGATGGCCATTTTGCTTGTTCTGTGCTGCAAGATTTTTAGGTCGAGCCTAGAGTAGCGCGCAAGCGCTGCTCTGGCGAAGACTTTATGTAGGGGTTTCAAAAAGCTGACCAGACGCTTGTGCGTCATGGCCTTTTCTGTGCGGTTACCCACACGGCCGGCATCTGTTTCCAATTATCGTGCCCAGACGCGGGCGCGTTAATTGGAAACACATGGCGGCCGTGCGGGTAATCGCAAGCAAAAGGCCATAACGCACGAGCGTGTGGTCAGCTCAGCAGGCTGCTGCACTCGCTCGCCCCCGCTCCTCTCTTCAAAGCTTTGTTTTAGTTGCTTTCACTTTCGCGGCCGCATTCTTACCGAGAACGCAGGGGCCATCTGGGTTTAATTAACGTGCGTGCGCTTGTTTTTTTGGTGCATGGCATTCCGGGGGATTTACTTTTCTAAATACAGGCTGGTTACTTCCTGCTTTGGCTTTCTCTGGGCTGAGCTCTCGCGCTTCCCGGAGCCTTGTTTACTCTTTCCTCACACTGTTTTTAATCTTGATTTGTAAGTGGACCAATAAGCAGAAATTATCTTCGCTATCCCTCGCCCTTCTCCACACCCTCGCTCGTCTTTTTAAGCAGAAATTAAACATATGCTGCTGTTTAGCGTTCGTGCGTTCTGAAGAGCTTCATCCTCTCCGCATGTCAGAACGTTTTTTTTTTTAAATCAAATCATGGCGAGTTTAAGGCGTTGCGTCTTTCCCTTGACACAAGTTTTGCTTGTTTACTGACAAAGCCTTTTATTGCTTTTGCCTGCTGCAGTTCTTGTTTACAAAAAGGGATGTGTGGTTTTACATGTCCGTTTTAATTCGACGAATAGGTTGAAAGGTACTACCTTCCTCCGAGCCTGTGGTGCTGTGATGAGCCTGACATTAAAGCCCCGTCTTGAAACCCCTGATGGTTTTGTACTTAGCACAACAGTGTTGGTGTACATTACAGCAGCAGGGGACGGGTCTTTATCAACAACTCAAAGGCCACCAGCAGCATAGCGACCACCCCGAGCTGCAGCAGACTTGCGATGAAGGAAAACATTCAGTGGAATTCAAATGGGGGAGGGGGGGGTTACTCCTGTCATCCCTGCATTACCAATGGACAGTCCAGCAGCCCACATATTTTTGAATGTTTCATATAGTGCGCACTCGATTTGGAGGTATTGGAGCACTTTACCATAGTACCAGTTTCATACATTTTTAGGAACGTGAGAATGTATCAGGCGTCTAAAACACATAGTTTGTGACAAGTTTGTACTTTACTACAATCAGATTCCTATGCGCGGCTTGCAGTGTCATAGCCAATAGGTCTCACCTTTGGGACCTTATAAGTATTTAGTTATGCAGTACAATATCCTTGATGCAACAACATCAACTGTTGCATAGCTAAGTATTTATAAGGTCCTAAAGGCGAGACCTATTGGCTATGTCAATGCTTGTTTGGTTTAGTCAGGTGGACACCCTCCTCCAGGAGAGGTATGGCTTTGGGAGTCTATTCATAAGGTGAGGAATCCACAGGCAGAAGTATCCATCAGAAGAACAAGTTACTTACCTTCGGTAACGCTTTTTCTGGTGGATACAATATCTGCCTGTGGATTCCTCACTGTCCCGCCCGCCTCCCCGTTGTCCACCTGTTTCTACCAAAAGATGTTTAAATTAATATGTCTTGATCATGTTGATATTTTAATAATGAGAAATGCTTTTTCAGTTGCAATTTCGCAATGTCTTTATTGATTATGCATTTGTGAATTTATATATGTGTATATATTTGGTATGCTATGTTTGCATTTGAAAATGTGTCGGTCCGCCCGTTTGCCTCGGTGGCACGGAAAAAATGGGTGGAACTGACGTCTGCATGCCGACTAGGTCTTCTTATGGCTCCGATGACGTCTTGCGGTGTCGCAAGCGGAGCCGTGCTATTGTGACTTCCTCGTCGACGTGGGAGAGCTAGGAAAGAATTTCCCGCGGAATGCTGGCGCAGGGGGGTATTCATAAGGTGAGGAATCCACAGGCAGATATTGTATCCACCAGAAAAAGCGTTACCGAAGGTAAGTAACTTGTTCATTTTGTGGATACTAAACAAGTGCATGTTTGTCTCTCAATGTATCATCCTCATTGTTGTAAATATCATTATTTCCGTTGCTCGTTTCTAAGCAGTGCACAAATGCAGGAATAGCCACTCCTCACCCTCTAAATGGTGAGTATTTATTTATTTTTAAAAGTTTTATATAGCGCGAACAAGACCACATATGGGTATCGGAGCGCTTTACATATTGGCAGTTAAGAAGGTACCAGCAGTGGAAACCATATCACAAGCAGAACAAGAAACTAACATAACAGATCATAGCAAACATAACCGATCGATAAAGAGCAAGTGTAAACTAGCGCATCCTCGGGTGATTGGGACCTAGCCCACAAATGTCTTCATCAGTATCTCTTTAACGTCCCTTCTGAAGGAAGGCGTGGAATTGTTAAGTCTTATTTCAGGTGGCAAGGAGTTCCAAATTCTTGGTGCTATACCCGAGGATGCTCGATTGTAGGTTTTCTTTTTATGGACTTTTGGTGGCTTAAGCAGGAAAGTGCTAGAGCCCCCAGAGGATCTAGAGCCCCCAGAGAGCTCAAGTTTTTGCGCAAGAGATACTGGGGTGTTGAAATGTAAAGCTTTGTGGGTCATGCATGCAAATTTGAGATTTATCCTTGCTTCATACGGGAGCCATTTTAGTCATTTCAACTCTGGCGTGATGTGATGATAGCTTTTGGAGCCTGTAATGAGCCTTGCAGCGGAGCTGAGAGAGGCCCTATGTGGTGCAGTCTTCGATCTAGGAAGGCCCCAGAGGATTGCGCTACAATAATACAGTTTAGAGATCACTAGGGTTTGCACCACAATCTTAAAGTCGTTGTAGGGTAGGAACGGTTTTATTTTCCTTTAGACTCTCAGTTGGAAGTTCGCACCTTTGGTGAGAGCACTAATGTGCTTTTGCATGTTCAGATGCTTATCTAGCATTATTCCCAGAGAGCTCGCGGAATCAATGATGTTTGGAGTGCAGTTGAGAGCTGTTAGATAACACATCCATTCTTCAATGTTTGGAGAGTGTCTGGCTGGTGCGATAAGGAGAAATTCTGTTTTGAGAGTTTTTAATTTCAGTGATTAAGAGTCAACCAACTTTGCGTTTCCTGAAGAATAGTGTTGAGGGACCGGATGTCCTCCGGGGAGGAAACTTTCTGGTACAGGTGCGTGTCATCAGCATACATGTGATAATGGATGTTGGACAATTTCAGGATTCCTGTTAGAGGCTCCATGAACAAGTTGAAGAGGGAGGGTGAAAGCGTGGACCCCTGTGGTACCCCCAGAGTGAGCGGTGCGGGTTTGGACAGAGCCTGATTCACCTTAAGCCTTTGTGTTCTATTGTGTAGGAATGAGGAGAACCAGTTTAGCACAGTCCCTGATAGCCCCATCCTATGCTCCAGTAGCTCGATAAGGTTATCATGTTTGACCGTATCAAGCTGACAATAGGTCCAGGAGGATCAAAAGGCACGACTCATTTAGGTCCAACATTCGTAGAGCATCATCAACAATGTGGGTAAGAGCAGATTCCGTGCTATGACCCTGACGGAAGCCAGATTGGAATTGGTCCAGCAGTTGGAATTGATCAATGTAGCTTGGATGTTTTGCTTTCTTCACAAGAATGATGAGTTGGTAGCAAAGAAAGTTGACTGGAGCCAGTAAAGTGGCTGCCTTGCTCAAGGGAGACCTGCCCTATGTCCTGGAGAGCTTAACTACAGCCTGCAGATGTGAGAGTATCCACGAGCCCTCAACATGGAGTAGAAGATTAGAATAGAGAGAGCTGTTAAGGTGCCTTCAGACGTGATGAGAGGCCTCAAGGTCACAAACAACAGCACCGCTAGAAGGCTTCAGAGGAAAAAGGGTCAGCTAGCCATAATACCTGAAGTGGTAGTACCTTAGAACATCCTGATTCATTGGCAGTACAGCTGAAGTCCTCACCACTGGCCCTTGCTGTTTGGAGGGCAAACCTGCATTGTGTTTCTTGCATCAATTTCACTCTCTTGCATCCCTTCCCCCCTGCTCTACCATAATTCCAGAAACTCAATACAGTTTAACAGATAACAAAATGGAAAAACATCTACAGTCACTCACCTTTAATCTCATCAAGGCTTCATCAATGTTGCAAATGCCTGTGGGTCAGCAGAATCACCTGCAGATCCATGGCCTCATCACTAGATCTGCAGCCAATCCACCCAGAACAGCCAACAACTCATTGATTATAGGTATTTTCCCTAAGGAACTTTAAATGTCTTACATAAACCCCTCCCTAAACCAAACCGGCTTTGAGCCAAGCGATCCTTCTAAACACTCTCCAATAACAGATTAAGTCAAAAAGATAGAACGATTAAAAGATCTGCCTCAAAACATATACCTACATTCAAATAAAATAACCTGTTTTCAGATTTCCAAAACAGGTTCTTGTAGGGTTTAGGCACAGAAGCAGCAATAATTTCCACATGGGATGATTCTAAAACAGTGAATTAAAACTGGAGTACCGCCATACCTATTACTTGAATTCTTCCTTGCCTTTAATATTATTCACCATCCCAAGCTTCTACAGAGGCTTGACAATGTCATAGTGCAGGGCGCATAACTGAAGCAGATTGCATATTTTCTATTAGACAGATCATCATGTCATTGCTCCCAACAGGTCAGCTCCATTAATTCATAACTAATGTAAGAAACATCTTTACCTTCCCTTTAACATTTACATTAGCTCTCTATGCAACCAATCTGCTCCTTCAATTTAAAGTGTTACTTTTAAAAAGATAATAAATCCTACTTGAAATATGAAAACTCATCTGACTTTGACTCGTACTTAATCGGACAATATCTGTCAATTAAAGGATATCTAACCACAGCAAAATAAACACGTCACAAATCAAAATATCCATATCCATATGCAGTAAATGGATCAAACACTGTGTAAAGTTCAATCCAACACCAGGTAAAGATAATTAAAGTTCTTTATTTCAAGTTGGTCTTCACACCTCAGCCTGCTAGCCTTAGCTTCAGGTCTGGCTCCAACATAACCGCTCTCACACTTAAATCAATACATTCTAGACAAGAGTTCAGGAAGCACAGAGTTCCATAACAAAGATGACAAATGCTGAAGATTCTCACAATGGCTGGAAGTTCTTACAATGGCTGGTGAAGAAATACTAGCAATAGTTTAGTACAGAATACCACACATCTCCCTCCCAATAGTAACAGTTAAAAGACTAAGCAGCATGTTACAGAATTATAAAAAGAAAATATGCAAAACTGTAATACATAAATAACATCCTAAAGCAGAAAATAATCATTCAAATACTTTGGTTTACTACGTAGTCTCGTATCTCTAACTTTACACTCACCGTTTGCAGCTTGACTCTTTTCAGAGCAATCTGCAACCAATTCCTTACAATCATTGGAAGAGAGTTTGGCAACCCTGTTTAGATGCCACACTCTGTGATCTTCTATCTTGATGGTGTTCTTAAACACTTTGATGACTTTCATAGGTGGTAAAAACTTTGAACCTTGAGAAGTGAAACCTTTACGCGGACTACGGATTTTGACCATATCCTCCACTCTCACCACTGTTTCTTTCACAGCTTTTCTCATATCAAACCATTTTTTGTTCATACACATTTTCTTTACTTCTTTCTCAATTCCTTCTTTGTCCCCCTCTAAATGTTCCAAACCTAGGGATTTTTTATATGTCCAAGAGGGACACAACACAGTAATAACCTTCCTCTTACAAAATAACTCAAATGGAGTCAGTATACCAACACTTTGATTGGACAAAGCCCTTTGGATGGTTTCTTTAAGTACTCGATTAAACCTCTCAACTATTCCGTTTGTTTCTGGGTGGTAAAGAAAAGATTTCTTGTGAACAATCCCTCTGTCACCCAAAAACTTGACCATTTCCTTTGATGTAAATTGGACTCCATTATCAGACAACAAACTTGAGGGAAAACCTTTTTCAAAAATGTCATTAAGAAAAGCTAGGACATCCTTAGTTTCTATTGAGTTTGTGATTTTTACTTCAGGCCACCTAGAGTATACATCCAGGAGCACAATAACATATTTGTCCACACTAGTGTGCCTAATGGGACCTAGGATGTCAATGACAACCTCATCCCAAGCCTCTTTGGGAAGTTGCCTCAATGTCCTGGGTTGAACTCGGGGTTTCAATACTTTGTCGCTCTTCCCACATTCTTCACATTCTCACGCACATCTTTCCACGCATATATCCATACCCGGCCACCAGTATGTGTGTCTAAGTATTTCTTTTGTTTTGCAGATGCCCGGATGACCTTCATGGGTAAAGTCAATTAGTTGCATCCTAAGGTTTGTTGGAGGAATTAACCTAGTACCCCTCACTAAGAGACCGCTCCGGCATGCCAGCTTGTCCTTTACCTGAAAAAAACCACTAAGTGCTTCATCCACTTTGGAATGTTTGCTCCAACCTCCTCCAATGCCGCACAACACAGCTTGTAATGTAGCATCTTTTCCAAGTTCATCTACCCATACAGCCTCCTTGATTATGCTTTCATTGACAAGGCAAGCAGCATAGTCATCAAAATCATCTAACGCTTCGCTTCCTTGCTCTTCATTTTTAGGATGTCTTTTATCAACCAAGCATGAGCAGCAATCAGCTAAGTTGTTCTTCACACCTGGAACATACACTACCCGAAATTCAAACTCTTGGAGAGCGACCACCCATTTTCTTATTATAGAGGATACATTGTCCAGACCTTTCTTTTCAAAAATCTCCCTCAATGGCTTGTGATCAGTTTTAATTGTAAATTTGGAACCCCACAAGAATTTACGGAGTTTTCTTACTGCCCAAAATATACCTAGCGCCTCTTTCTCTATTACAGAATAGTTGAATTCCGCACCTCTCAAACTCCTGGATAAGAATAAAATTGTTTTTCCCCACACCTTGAACTTCTTGCATCATGACAGCTCCCAAACCTGCAGAACTAGCATCAGTCATGACCACAATCTCCTGACTTGGCGCGAAACTGTTCAAACAAGTGGCTTTGGACAATAGTTGTTTAACTAAAACAAACTCTCTCTCACATTCTGAATCCCAAGCAAAACTCACACCTTTCTCCAAAAGAAGCCTCATACGTTTTATCGGCAAAATTGGGTATGAATTTGGTATAATATTCGGACATGCCCAAAAATCTGACTACTTCTTCCTTATTACTAGGACTGGCCATACCATTGATAGTATCAACCAACTCCTTCTTAGGTTCGATGCCAGAGCTAGAGATTTTGTGACCTAAATAATCAATTTCAGTGAGGTTGAACTTGCATTTTTTAGCTTTAAGAGTAAGACCATTGTCCTTCAATTTACTCAAAACTTCTCTTACTCTTTCATTATGTTCTTCTACATTGCGTCCAAAAACTAGTATATCATCTTGGTAGATCTTAATCACTTTGACATCTTTAAAGATATATTCCATCATCCTTTGAAAAACTGCTGCTGCAGATATAAGGCCAAAAGGCATTCTGAGGAATTTGAAAGTTCCAAATGGAGCAATGAATGCTGTTAGATCTTGAGAATCGGGATGTAATTTTATCTGGTGATAAGCTGATGCCAAATCAATGGAGGAGAAGAATTTAGCTCCCTCTAATAAGGACAACATCTCAGATATGTTGGGCAATGGATAGTGATTCGCAACCACGCACCTGTTATGTTCTCTTAAATCTATACAAAGTCTAGACTCTCCATTAGCTTTAAGGGCCAGAACAACTGGGGCTAACCATTCCGTGGCTCAACTTCAGTGATGGTCCCACCGTTCAATAGTTTATCAAGTTAAATTTTCATCTTATCTTTCACCTTGATGGGCACCACTCTTACTTTACTAACAAATGGTATAGCATTGTCCTTTAAATTTATCTTATGGGAATAGCCTTTCAAACATCCTAAATGTTCGTTGAAAACTTCTGGAAACTCTTCTTCAAAGGTAGAACTATTCACTTGACCAAGTGGCACAACTATTTTGTTCTCTTGATTTTCACGCACATCACAAAACTCATCCTCCTTTAATCTCACAGATGGAGTCTCATTGGGATCTAGTATAACCCTGAGGTCTTTCTGATGTATCCAACTAATCAATGAGTCACCCCTCTCAGAGACATATACCTTTCCAGTGATGAATCTATCCTTAAAGTCAATCTTACTATTAAAATATCCTGAAAGTTTAATGGGTTCACCTCCATAACCTTTGGCTTTAATATCAGGTTTGAATAGTATCACCTTATCTTTCAAGTGTTCATCATATACACTTCTGGGAATGAGCGTGATTTTTGCTCCAGAGTCAAACAACATTTGCACAGGGATGTGTTCAATAAGAGCCCTTTCAAATGGACCATTTCTTTTTCCTTCAGAAATCCTCAAAATTATTTCTTCTACTTCATACATGACTTCATGTATCTTTTTTAAATTTAAATTGCCACTCCTACAACATTTCGATACATGACCCTTTTTCTTGCATTTCATACATGTGGCTTTCCACCCGTTGCAGTCTTTACAATTTGCCATGTGTCCATATTCCCCACACCTGTAACAAGTTCCCTGTAATTTCCTTGGATTGACAACATCTCTACTGTAACTATTTTTGCTAAATTGTGAGCTACTATTTCCACTTTTATTCTCTTGGGAGTTTGTTGCACTGCTTTGTTTATTCTTGAATTTATTAATTACTTCTACATTTACTTCTTTGTCCCTCATCATCTCTTTTTTTAAGTTCTGCTACGCATTCTTTGGTATGTTCACATGACTTTGCTATGGTGATTTCTTCTGAGAGAGAGGGATTATCTTTTTCCCAACAAGCTTCTTTAATTTTATTTAACGTGCACCCTAACATAAACTGATCTCTTAATCTTTCTTCATAGTTTGGCCCAAAATAACATGTAGATGCTAACTTTCTTAGCACAGTGACATAGTCTTCAACGTTCTCTCCTACTCTCTGCATACGTTTTCCAAAGCGATGTCTTTCTAAAACTGTTGATACTTTAGGTAAGAAATGTAAGTCTAGTTTATTTTGACAAATCTCGTAGTCATTGAGATCATCTGCTTCCTCTGTGGACAACTGTGGAAGATGTTGTCCTTCTGGACCTAAACAGTGAAGGAGAGACATTTTCCTTTCAGCACTGAGTGAAACACCACATACACGAGCATAATGCGAAAATACATTTTTCCACTGTTTCCAGGGAATAGGAGGGTCACCAGGACTCGATTAAAAAAAAAAATGGAGGAGGTGGTACATTTTGCATTCTATACACAAAAGGAAGAAAGAGAGAAGAAAAAGAAATAAAATAAACTCCGGTAACCGATTGATACCCGAGAATCCACCTGTAAAGAAAAGAGTTAATGCAGGTAATGGAGAATGTTCACATGTAAAAGAAATGGTTGACTTATATCAACAATTTTTTTAAGTGGGTCTGTAACTGGTTGTAGTGAAAACGTGGTTGGCAGGTTGTGGTATTCTCCCTTCATTTATTGTTAATTCCATTCAGTCATTGTAATCTATTTCTGTGCTACTATTCTCAACATTGTAATATGACATCATATTGTTGGAATACTACGAGCACCAAGCTTCAGTATGGAATGTATCCATTTGATTTACTGACAGTTTCTTCAGATCTTAGCTGTAGGTGTGTTAGCAGGCTGGGGTGTTAAGTCCTACCTGAATAAAATATTTATATTATTTTTACAACACAATTGTCTCTGGAGGATCTTTAGAATGGCGACGAGCTGAGAACTACCCACTTTGGACTTTTTGCCTCACACCTCAACGCTACAACCTCACAAAGAAAAGATCTTCTCATTTCATCCTTAAAGACAACAAGAAGAAAACCGGAACCTTTGGTATCGTATTTTTTTTGCACTTTATTTACGTATGATCTTTTTAAAAAACTTTACAAGTACTGACTTTCTTCAAAGATTAAGCCTACCGCTTCCTGCCCCTGGTACGCTTTTCTTTTTAACAAAGAAGATTCATACTCTATAATATGTCGACGCTTTATTTGTTTTTCTCAACCCTGCAACACGAAACTTTACTTTACTAGATGGGTTGGACATGTCTCAACTGTAAAAATTTGTGAATTTGCCTGCTTTCTTATACGTGCTACACCCTGCATCTGCGTCATTCAGAGAGATCAAGGGATCGGTGTCATGCTGTTTCACTCTGCCTAATTTGTGACTCTTCTAACGCGCGGTGAAGCAAGAAGTGCCCGTTGCTACCTTTGCTTTTCCCGCTCTTGTTTTTCTTCAAAAGAGGTCCCGTGGCTCTAATTCCTTGCGCGCACCCCACGTTCTTTCGTGCGCGCTGGTCTCCATGGTGTTTACATCGCAGAGCTCTCCTTCAACGAGACGTGCAGAGCAAAACGCGCGTCATTTCCTGTTTCCTGCCAAATAAGACTACAACTATACTGCCAACCCGTGTAAAGAATTTTCCTCACTTCCTGTTATTTTCTGCTAGACTGCCAACTGTTCCTTTACCATTATTAAACTTCCTGCCTTCTTTTCTTGGAACTTCTGTGTACTGCATTAAGAACTAACTTACATGAAGGTTCTTCAGTGAAGATTCTACTCACAATACATCATTCCACCTCATCCTTTCTTCATAGGAAATTCTTTTTGGAAATGTTATTCATAATGACTCGTTGTTTCAAAGAGTAATGTGTTCCATGCAGCGTGGGAAAAATTATTTTACATCTTTAATTGGATACTTCATCTCTGTGACAAGCACACTATTCTAATTTTTGCTTGTCAAACTTAATTTGGATAAATCATCTCGGTGACAAGCACACTATTTTAATCCTTGCTTGTCAAACTCTTCTCAGTGACAAGCACACTATTTCCTTAATTCTTTTTTTTTGCCTTTCATTTCTATACGGTGACAGGCACACCTTACTAATCTTTTCTTTTACAGGTGTGTATTTATATTTGATTCACATTCATAATGCAAAACGTTCCACCTCCGCCATTCTTCCTGATGAGTCCAGGTGAACCTAATATTCCATGGAAAAAGTGGAAAAATGTTTTCTTACACTATTCTTGTGTATGTGGTGTCTCTTTAAGTGCAGAAAGAAAAATGTCTCTTCTTCTTCACTGTTTAGGTCCCGAGGGCCAAGACATTTTTCAACATCTTCCAGATCCACCCACATCTGAAGCAGATAATTTAAATGATTACGAGATATGTTTAAAAATGTTAGATTTACATTTCATACCCAAGGTGTCTACGGTGTTAGAAAGGCATCATTTTGGTAAACGTATCCAAAGACTAGGAGAAAGTGTGGAGGACTATGTCATTGTATTAAGGAAACTTGCTTCAACCTGTAACTTTGGGGGGAATTATGAGGAAAGGTTGAGAGATCAATTCATGTTAGGATGTTCTTTAGACAAGGTCAAAGAAGCTTGTTGGGAGAAAGATAATCCTTCTTTATCAGAAGTAATTACGATTGCCAAATCCTGTGAACACACGAAAGCTTGTGTAGCAGAACTTAAAAAAGGGAATGGTGAGGTACCCAAGGAAGACAAAGTAGAAACTGTATACGACTCTAAAATCAAACAAAGTGATGTAACAAGTTCTCACTTTAACAAGTCTGACATAAATAAGTCTCCATTTAATAAAAACCAATTATACCAAGAGTACTACTAATTCTGGAAAGTTTCAAGTTTCATGTTACCGATGTGGAGAACATGGACATGTAGCCAGTTTCAAAGGTTGTTTTGGATGTAAGGCAACATGTAAGAAATGTAGGAAGAAGGGACACTTGTCTAAATGTTGTCGCTCTGGTATTGGGGAAAAAATCGCAATGAGACTCCTTTGGTTTTGTTAAAAAATTGTGATTATGGTAACAAATGTGCTCCTTTAAGTCAAGTTGAGTCATCTGGTTCCAGTTCCATTTCTTCTTTTGAGAAAGAGTTTCCTTTGGTTTTTAATGAGAAGCTGGGATGTTTGAATGGATACTCGCATAAAATAATATTAAACAAGGGGGCAGTTACTGTTATTAGCAAGGTAAGAGGAGTTCCCATTAAGGTGAAAGAAAATATGAAAATGGAATTAGACAAACTTTTGAGTGGTGGAATTATTGCTGAAGTTGAAGCTTCAGAATGGTTGTCGCCAGTTGTGATGGCACTTAAGAGCAATGGAGAATCCAGACTTTGTGTAGATTTAAGAGGACTGAACAAGTGTGTGGTGGTTGATCACTCTCCTCTTCCCAACATATCAGAGATGCTGTCTCTTTTAGAGGGAGCAAAGTTCTTCTCTGGATTTGGCTTCAGCATACCACCAAGTAAAGTTGCACCCAGATTCGCAAGATTTAACAGCATTTATCACGCCAATTGGTACATTCAAATTCCTCAGAATGCCTTTTGGCTTGATATCTGCTGCTGCCGTATTTCAAAGGATGATGGAACGCATTCTTTGTAATGTCAGAGGCATAAAAATTTATCAAGATGACATACTTGTCTTTGGCTGTAACAAAGAAGAACATGACAAAAGGGTGAGAGAAGTTCTAAAAATCTTGGAAGCCAATAGCCTTACATTGAAAGCAAAGAAATGCAAATTTAGTCTTACCAAAATTGATTATTCGGGACATAAGATATTTGCTTCAGGCATAGAACCCAAGAAGAATCAAGTTAACACAATTCACAACATGGCAAGTCCGAGTAGTAAAGATCATGTTGTTAAATTTTTGGGAATGACAGAATATTATGCCAAATTCATACCTAACTTTGCTCACAGAACACATAACATGAGACTTCTCCTAAAAAAGGAAGTACATTTTGAATGGAATGCTGAATGTGAAAAAGAATTTATTTTAGTTAAACAGATGCTGTCCAAGGCTTCTTGTTTAAGCAGTTTTGAACCAGGTCATGATATTGTCATCATGACCGATGCCAGTTCAGCAGGTTTAGGTGCTGTCATGCAGCAAAATAATCAAGGAGTGGAAAGAACCATACTGTTTTTATCTAGGTCACTAAGAGGATTGGAATTTAATTATTCTGTAGTAGAAAAGGAGGCTTTGGGCATCTTTTGGGCGATAAGGAAAGTAAGAAAATTCTTGTGGGGATGCAAATTCACTGTCAAAGCTGACCACAAACCATTGAGAGAGATTTTTGAAAAAAAGGGTCTAGACGATATTTCCTCAAGGATAAGAAAATGGGTTGATGCCCTTCAAGAGTTCGATTTCTCAGTTGTGTATGTTCCTGGGTCGAAAAACAATTTGGCCGATTGCTGCTCTCGCTTGGTGGACATCAATGTTTCCAAGAGTGAGGCAGTTGAAGATGAGACTGATGAGTTAGATGAGTACGCTGTGTGCTTAGTCAATGAGAGTGTGATAAAAAGAGTTGTGTGGGAAGATGAATTTGCTAAAGATGTTATTCTACAATCTGTTCTTAAAGGAATTGCAGGAAATTGGGACAAACATGCAAAAGTACATGAAGATCTCTGTAGTTTCTTTAGAGTACGAGAAGAACTAGGTTGTCAAAATGGTATTTTGTTGAGAGGTACAAGATTGATACCTCCAACTTCATTGAGATCACAACTGTTAGATTTTGCTCAGGATGGACATCCTGGAATCTCCAAAACAAAAGAGATTCTCAGATAAACATACTGGTGGCCTGGAATGGACACAATGGTTGAGAGAGTTGTTCAAGAATGCAGTGAATGCAGCAGATGTGATAAGATTTTGAAATCTCGTGTCCAACCGATGACCTTAAGATCACTCCCCAAGGAAGCTTGGGATGAGGTAGTTATTGATATTTTAGGCCCCATAAAGCACACTAGTGTAGATAAGTATCTCATTGTGCTTCTTGATGTTTACTCTAGGTGGCCTGAGGTTATGATTACAAATTCAGTGGAAACAAAAAATATATCATTTCTTAATGTTTTTGAAAGAGAAGGTTTTCCTTCAAAATTACTTTCTGACAATGGTGTTCAATTCACCTCAAAAGAAATGATTACATTTTTGGATGACAGAGGTATTATACACAAAAGGTCCTCTCTCTATCATCCAGAGACAAACGGAATAGTTGAGAGATTTAATCGGGTACTCAAAGAGACCATTCAAAGAGCTTAGTCCAATCAAAGCTGTTGGTATTCTGAAGTACAAAACAAGATTAAAAGCTATAGATTGACTCCTCATTCAACGACAGGGAGGACTCCTTTTGAGCTTTTTCGCAAACGAATACCTTACACAATGTTATGTCCTTCTTGGATATCTAATGATTCTTCTAATTCCAGGTTTAAGGAGGGTGACAAACGCATTGAAAAAGAAGTTAAGAAAATGTACACGAATAAAGAAATGTTTGACGCAAGGAAAGCTGTTAAAAAAACGGTTGTCAAAATTGGTGACTTAGTTAGAATTCGTAATCCTCGTAAAGGTCATGTCCTTGCGGGATCTAAATTCTTACAACCAATGAAAGTAATTAAAGTATTCAAGAATGCCATTAGAACTGAAGATCATAGAGTCTGGAATTTAAACAGAGTTGCCAAACTTGTTTCTCCTTCTGATGTCTTCGCGAAAAGTGATGCTCTATTCAAACAGAAAGGTTGTAGAGATGTTGTGGAGCGAAAAAAAAGTACCAGGCCACATGTCAAACCTAAATATTTGGATGATTTTGTACAGCATTAGAAAAGTTTCAAAATTAACTTACCTTGTACTTTAATTTTTTTTTCTTCTTTTAAATTTTTTAGGTTTATTTATTATTATTGGAAGGGAGATGTGTGGTATTCTCCCTTCATTTATTGTTAATTACATTCAGTCATTGTAATCTATTGCTGTGCTCCTATTCTCAACATTGTAATATGACATCATATTGTTGGAATACTACGAGCACCAAGCTTCAGTATGGAATGTATCTATTTGATTTACTGACAGTTTCTTCAGATCTTAGCTGTAGGTGTGTTAGCAGGCGGGGGTGTTAAGTCCTACCTGAATAAAATATTTATATTATTTTTACAACACAATTGTCTCTGGTCAAAGTGTGCCTGTCACTGAGATGTTTGTTTTAATTTAAGAGAATGTTGCCCACAAAGACAAAGGCTTCCAGCGCGAATAAACAGAGAAGAATGTTCAATTGTCTTGAAGAAGAACTCATTTGGCAAAGGATTGTTCAAAGTAGAATGCTCTTGTACAATGCTGAAGATATGGTCAGCGTTCTAGGTCCTTGGTGAGAAAGACTGTAAGAAGAGTTAGCGGTCTAGTCTTTCCCGAAGTATGGAGGAGAAAAGGAAGTGACGTCATCTTATAAGAAAAACGCACATCAAAGCGAGCGTGCAATCTTAAGCAGCAACTACGCACATTAAATTAAACGCGTAATCTTGATCAGAACCATTAAAGCATGCAAATGTCGAGCAACGCAAGTGCTGAAGTAGCGCGCAAATTCAAGCTGAACAATTAAAGTCTCCTCTGCAGCCCAACAGTATGCTGATGAAATACAAGCCGCAAATCAAGCAAGAGCGTAGCGTAGCTGCAGTACGAATAAAACCTCTTCCGCGCTCCAAATACGGTATAAATCACACAGATAAATGTCTGGCAAGCTTGTAGTTATAAGTAGAACAAGGTGCATTCCACGGTGCAAATGAAATCTCTTATTATATAATCCTCAATCAGCTAGCAAAGATTATATCCATGAAAGAAGATTAAACCACAGGTTGGTTTATACAGTCAGACAGTAGGATGTATTTTCCAACGAATACCATTTGTCTCTAGTGAACACTCAAGGCAATCCAGCACAGACTTGACAAAATGATTTTCCAAACAAAAGTCAGAGTAAATTTTACAATACCAGTGGGGTGGCAGAGTTTTCTTGATTCCTGATTTCGCTAGAGTTGAGGTGTGTAAAGGTCCAAACGAGTTCATTTAGATCGTCGCCATTGTAAAGTTCAATCCAACACCAGGTAAAGATAATTAAAGTTCTTTATTTCAAGTTGGTCTTCACACCTCCGCCTGCTAGACTTAGCTTCAGGTCTGGCTCCAGTATAACCGCTCTCACGCTTAAATCAATACATTCTAGACAGGAGTTCAGGAAGCACAGAGTTCCATAACAAAGATGACAAATGCTGAAGATTCTCACAATGACTGGAAGTTCTTACAATGGCTGGTGAAGAAATACTAGCAATAGTTTAGAACAGAATACCACACACTGCCCATCAACAATATGGCCTCAGCAAGTAGGCCCACCACAAACAACTGAGCCTAAGTGAGGAATCTAGAGATAAATATGGACTCCAGTCTGTCACTCATAATAAGATTGTTTGTCTAATAAGTTTAAACTGCAGTTTGGTACTTCTTTCTCTCATATTGGCTGTAAAGATATCTCCACCTAGATTGCTTGAAATGCTTGACCCGTTCCACTGACTGAAGAGTTAGTGTCCCCCACCCCCTTTAATTTGGGTCTAGTTGCGCCCTGTATTAGACAAACCCCGTAATTAAGTGGTAGAATGTGAATTATGGGGAAAATGAACGGTATCATCAGTTTTGTCTTTTGTTATTCCAGTAAACCTTGAAAATAAACAAATAAACAGTAAAATGTCTGCCTGTCCTCCACTAAATCTGCAGCACATAAAAGGAGGCCAGTGAAGTTGGTGGGCATAGCCAGCAACCTCTCCTAATGATGACTAGTTTATAAGCTGATGAGTAAACCACAGAAGCTTCTGGAATGGGGCGCTACAGACACCTCTTCCAGACATGAATAGTAGGAAATGTAATCGGCAGAGCGAAAAGTAGAGGCAGGCATTTATTCTTTGGGGCCCTCTTAAAAGCATTTGAAAATCTGAGTCTTAAAGCTCTGAGCAGCCCTTCTGCATCCCTCGAATGAAGAGCCGCTCTAGTCTTAAAGTAGAAGTGCACCTTCTTCCGCCAAACAATGCGTGAAGGCTGAACTGTGTCAGCCTGCTACCTCAGTGAAACTGGTCATCTAACAAGATGCCATGCCAGAGCTTGGGTTACCACACAGTATTAATGGAAGCATTCAAGCTGTAAAAAATAAATACATAAAAAATTATATTGTGTAGGAGTACTTTAAAAATAGATCTGTTTTAATTACAAGCAAGTGTTTTACACCATACAATAACCTTTTTGTAACGATAAAAAAGACACGCATACAAGTATTGACAGTATAGTATTTTGGGTCCTGTAATCCCACCTCTGAATTATACTGATGTTTTGACAGCACTCTGAATATTGCTCTTGAGGTTTATTTTATCACCACAACCCCTCCTTTATTATCGGACTGTAAAGAATGGAGCTTAATGGCACTTGTCCTTATCACTATGTGAGATTCACATCTGATGATCTGCTGCTTCTCATACCAAAAATGTATAAATATTTCAACCACTTTAAAAAAAAAAAAATAATAATACTTTTTGTTAGTCTTTCTGTAGGACGTTTCCCGCCTCTTGTCTAACATGTTCCCTTTAGAAGGGCTACAATAAGCACAGTCGTGCTATGGTTTTCAGAACTTGTGGTCTGATGTTTGAAATTTCCATTCACACAAAGTGGTCGCAATCAGCGCACTGACTTTTTGCGAATGGAAAAGTATTTGCAAACCAGCCTATACAGTGATGTCGGGTCACAAAATTCCAAATCTTAGAGATTCACAATCAGACCTACCTGATCAGTATTAATTAAGTAGGTTGCAAATTACATCTGTCTGCAACCACACTCAGCCTCATGTAGTGACCTCAGCCCAAAAACAATGGCTGTAGGGTGAAAATTCTTATTGTCTGTAGAGAGAAGGCAGTATCCCTGAATTCCACTTTGTAAAAGCAAAGCCCCTTCAGAAAACCTTACTATTCCAAGATCAGTCCTAAATATTTACCCAAAAGGAAAATAAAAACTTTTTTTTTTTTTTTTTTTTTTTAACATTTCAAAATGTAAGGGTCAACGTTAATTGAGGCATTCAATGTAAAAAATATATATTTGCACTGTGTATGCTGATTGCCTACTCGAGTGGGTTGGGTAGTGTTCCCCCTTTTCATTTTGTTTCC